>CM076575.1:1990857312-1991564806 GCA_034641835.2 Pinus albicaulis
AGGTGTCAGATGACTAATCATCTCTGAGCGAAGAAAGGGTTGGCGCGGTTTCGTCGCGAACAGTCACGCCATTGGCGCGAGTTTGAGGGAGATAAACGTGTCAGCGCGCCAAAATAAGCAATTTGCGCGGAGATACACGCCATAGTTGTGCCAATTTCGGGAGACGCGTACATTCTGATTTGGGCGCGGATTTTTCGCCTTCGAGAAGTGCTAGCCTTTTTCTCTTTGGGAGATCTACAATTTTTTGCAGATCGGCCCTGCCTAGTCGTGGCACATTGAAGTTCCTGATTTGCTTGGTGGCAGTAGATCGGACTTACCCGGTGGTGGCGCATTGAAGTTCCTGATTTGCTCGGTGGCAGCAGATTGGACTTGCCTGGTGGTGGCATATTGAAGTTCTTGATTTGCTCGGTGGCAGCAGATTGAACTTGCCCGGTCGTGGCGCATTGAAGTTCCTGATTTTCTCAGTGGCAGCACATCAGACTTGCCCGGTGGTGGCGTATTGAAGTTCCTGATTTGCTCGGTGGCAGCAGATCGGACTTGCTTGGTGGTGGCACATTGAAGGTTCTGATTCGCCTGGAGGAAGCAGATCAGATTGCCCGGTGGTGGCACATTAAAGGTACAATTTTTTTTTCAGCAAAACAGTGGTCAGGATCTGGTATGTGGTGATTTCTTTTTAGTGTGTCCTGCAATTGTTCAGTTGGGTAGAATTATTCATCATAGGATCAAAAATTTTATCAGTCCAATATGAATAACAGTATATAATCGTATCTCCACGAGTCTGGAAAACTCGATGGATCTAATTTCTCCAACTGGAAATTCAAGATACAGACTTTACTTGAAAGAGCAAATGCATGGTCGATCGTTATAGGAAATGAGCTGAAACTAGGAACAGTTGCACAAGAACAACACTGGGATAAAAGGGAGACCAAAGCAAAGGTCATACTGAAGATGTCTGTCAAAGACAATATTATCCCACATATTAGATACTGTAAATCGTCAACTAACATTTGGACAACGATCAAAAACCTATACCAGACACAGAATACAAACAATGTCTTGTTACTCAAAGGGAAGTTGTTTGCGATGAAGATGGAGGAGAATGAGTCCGTTGCTGGATTCATTACTAGAGTCAAAGACCTGAAGGACAGATTGGGAGATATCGGAGAGAAAGTTTCCGATTCAGATCTGGTCATCATCACGTTGAACGGAATGACAGATGAATATCAGATGTTCATCACAGGATTGGTAGCAAGAGAGAAAGCCCCTGCTTTTGAAGAGCTGACAGAGATTCTGCTACAAGAAGAAGAGCGGCGACAAAATTTGAAATCACAGAGCAATGATCTTGCTCTGATGTCGAAAAGGCAACAATATAGAGAGAAGCAGCCACAACAACAACAGCAACCACAGCAGTAGCAGAAAGGAGCCAACACATTTCAAAAGAGACTTCTTAAAGGTATGTCTGCTAATAATTTTCCCAGCAAGAAATGTTTTTACTGTGGAAAACCTGGTCATCAAATTAAAGAATGTTATAAGAGGCAGGCAGATGAAGCAAGAAATAAACAGAGAAAGCACAAAGGTTATTTTGTTGAGGAATATGAGGACCATAGCCATGAACTGCGACTATTTACAGTCGATTGTGTCCTTTCAGCTTCAAAGGGAGATGAGGACGACATATGGTATGTCGATTCTGGTGCATCCTCACATATGACAGGTAAGAAGGAATGGTTTGAATTTCTTGAAGAAACCTCATGTGGATCAAAACTTTATTTAGGAGATGATAGCGGATATGATATCAAAGGATATGGTGACATTCCGGTAAAGTTACTTAGCGGTGACATTAGACACCCTAAAAATGTATTGTATGTGCCCGGAATTAAGAAAAATTTGATCTCTATCTCAATGATTACTGATCAGGACATGCAAGTTCAATTCTTCAAGACTAACTGTGTCATAAAGGATAGCCAGATGGAAATAGTTGCAACAGGAGTGTGTGTGGGGAGCCTGTACAGAATAGATGTGAAAAATATGCCACAGCAAGCCATGGTCGCAACTGGATCGACAGCCGAAAATCTCTGGCACCAGAGATTCGACCATCTTAATCTGCAAGACCTCATTCTACTTCAGAGAAAAGGTATGGTCGATGGACTCCCTGTTTTCCATAATGTTCAGTTGGATAGTGACAGATGTGCATTAGGGAAAATGCATAAAGAAGAGTTCCCTTTGCATGTTAATAGAAAGGCAAGAGATATTTTAGAACTAGTGCATACAGACATATGCGGACCTATGCAGACTAGGTCACTAGGAGGTGCATATTACTTTCTCTTATTTATAGATGATTGCACTAGGTTCTCTTGGATATACTTTCGGAGTAAAAAGAGTCAAACCTTTTAGTATTTTAAAGAGTTTAAATCTATGGTAGAAAACTAGAGAGGAAAAAATATTAAAATTCTCCGCTCGGATCAAGGGGGAGAATACAGGTTGGGAGAATTCATGAATTTTTGCAAGCAACATGGGATTGCTCAATAGTTTATAGTGCCCCACACTCCTTAGCAGAATGGAGTGGTAGAACGAAAGAACAGAACTCTTGTGAAGTGCGCAAGGAACATGCTCAAGGTAAGGGTCTATCAAATGGTTTTTGGGCAGAAGCTATTAACACTGTTGTCTACTTAAAGAATAGGAGTCCTACTAAGTGTCTAGGCTTCAAAACCCCTTTTGAAGCATTATTTGGATTCAAACCAGTAGTGAGTCATTTAATAATATTTGGGTCAAAAGCTTATGCTCATATACCTAAGGCAGATAGGAAGAAGTTAGATCCTAAAGCCCTGAAATGTATATTTGTTGGATATGGCACTGAGTTCAAAGCATATAAGTTATTTAATCCTATGACTCATAAATTTTTTGCAAGCAGAGATGTCCTATTTCATGAATAGGTTGAAGAAGGAAAGGATGACTATAACAATGATTGGCACATTCCATTACTAATGGAAGAAAACAGTGAGGATGATGAAGAGCAGGAGCAAAAATAAGAAGAAGTAACAGGTAATGTAATCAATGATGCAAGCCCAGAGAAGGCTGAAACAGACAGATTTGAGGTAAGTCCCCTACCAAGGAGATCAAGTAGGAAGACTCGATTACCATCCAGATTGAAAGACTATGCATTAATGTCAAACATTTTAAACATTGTAGAACCGGCAAATTTTGAAGAAGCAAGTAAATTTGATGCATGGAGGGTTGCAATGCATGAGGAAATTGAATCAATAATAGAAACCATAGTTGGGATTTGGTTGAACTGCCTGAAGGTAAAACCCCCATATGATGCAAATGGCTGTATAAACTTAGAATAAATGCAGATGGGAGTGTAGAGAAACTTAAAGCTAGACTGGTAGCAAAGGGTTACTCACAGCAAGAGGGAATAGATTTCGATGACACCTTTGCTCCTGTAGCAAAATGAAAAACTATTAGAATGCTAATTTCCTTAGAAACAAAACATAAATGGGAGCTACACCAGCTAGATGTTAAGTCTGCATTTTTGAATGGTGACTTGAAGGAAGAAATTTATTTAGTACAGCCTAAAGGTTTTGTGAAAAAGGGGCAGGAACATCTTGTTTGTAAATTGAAAAAGACACTTTATGGTTTAAAATAGGCACCCAAGTCGTGGTATGAGAAGATTGATTCATTTTTTGTACAGCATGGATTTCATAGGAGCCTGAATGATCCAAATATGTATACCAAGTTTAATAAACAGAGAAAAATTATTTTGATTTCTTTGTATGTAGATGATATGATCATAACAGGGAATCCTAACAATCTGATCAAAGAAATCAAACAGCAGATGTCACAAGTGTTTGAGATGAAAGATCTCGGAAATCCCCATTAATGTTTAGGATTGGAAGTATGGAGAGATTCTGGACCAACTTTTCTTACTCAAGGGAAGTATGCCAGAAGCTTGCTAGAAAGGTTCAGAATGGAGTAGTGTAGATCAGCAACAACACCATTGCAACAGAACTTAAAGTTGAGCAGTGACGACGGTACTAAAGAGGTGGATGCTACTATGTATAGACAACTAGTTGGGAGTTTGATATATCTTACTACAACTAGACCAGATTTGGCATACTCTGTTAGTATGTTGAGCTAGTTCATGTCAAAAGCACTCGAAAGTCACTGGGTCGCAGCAAAAACTGTGTTGAGGTATCTTAGTGGTAATAGTAATTATGGTATTTTGTACACTGACACTTCTGATGTTACTCTAGCAGGTTTTTCAGATTTAGATTGGGCAGGTAACTTGGATGATCGAAGGTCTATCATAGGTTATGCATTCAGCATTGGATTCGGAGTCATAGCATGGAGCAACAAAAAGCAAAGCACTGTAGCTTTATCTTCATGTGAAGCTGAGTACCAAGCATTGTGTGCAGCCACATGTGAAGCTATCTGGTTGAGAAGACTTCTCAACGATGCAGGAGAAGAACAGAAAGAATCAACTATCATCAAAATTGACAACCAGAGTACCATCAAGCTTGCATACAATCCAGTCTTTCATAAAAATACCAAGCACATTGATACTCAGTTCCATTTTGTTCGAGAAAAACTACAGTCAAAGGAGATATGTGTTGAATATTGTAAAACTTGTGATAATATGGCTGATATTTTTACTAAGTCTCTTGGGCATGTAAAGTTTGAATTGTTTAGAAGGATGCTAGGAGTTCAGGATAATCCTTTCTCCATTAAGGGGGGGAGTTGAAAATAATTAATATTATTTTATATTAATGGAGAAATGGTTACACAAGTTGTAACGTATCTCCTTAGTTTAGGATTAGTTTCTACAATTTAAGAGTTTGGTTGCAACTTCCTGATTCTTAGTAATGTACTTAATGATGTAATTTCTCATTCATGAATAGTAGATTGAACCGAGAGTGATCTCTTTGTTTTTGAGTGCAGTCTCCAAGTGCAGTACTCACTTGTGAGCTGCAACTCCTTTTTCAATTCAGTGTGAATTTTATCTCACAATAACCTAAAGATAAATCCTAAGCTAAGTTAAACAATTTTCAACTATTGTCCGTACATCTGGCATGATATCCAATTGTAGTGCTGATGGACAACATTGCTAATAAAACATGTAATCTGATAATTAAGATACTGAACGACGGTTTCGGCTGCGTATAATAGAATGTTGATGAAGTCAACAGAGATAGACATAGCTCAGTACTGCTCTCACCATTATGCAAAAAAGGAATATCAGAGAGGCAGTTAAAGCTAACATCAACTTATTAGCACGGCCAGAACTTCGTAAATCGATAATGGCTATTGCCATTAAAACAACGCCCATTGAACCGAGCATGACGGTCATAATTGAATCGACTACCAACAGAGGGTTTCTTTCTGTGGACTGCGCGGGAATGTTCCATCGCGAAGGCATTCTGCTTCCTTCTACTTCTCCTTAGTCCTCTCTTTTAAAGTGTACCGTAAACTCAAGCGCCTCTGTTTGAACAGCCTTGTCGGAGTTGAAAAACTGCGTGCCCTGCGCAACGAAAAATTTATGTTATAGATTTATAACTTTAGCCAATACTGGATAAGTTAATCCATGCAATGATAAATCAAGAAAGACGATTCTAATATCAGAAAATGGCATTCATCTTACCGATACCAAGAACCTATGTTCCTGCAATCAGAGCGGTTTCTGAATGAATACCTTTTACCAAGATTTCCTTTCTGAATATAATCGCTTCAACATCCAGCATCCACGTTAAAAATGCTTCTATCTTAATCGATCAACGACTCTATCAAAACTCAGCGGCTATATTTTTTTATAGATTTTCTAAACTAAAGTTGGTCCCAACCAAATTCGTAAATCATACGCAACTATAGTTCTTGAACACATAAATACTGTAAATTGCATTCAGAAGTAAATTTTTAAAAATCGCATTGTTATTATATTTAAATTTTTGAAAGTGTTTTTCTTTTAAGTCAATATTCTTATTTATATATTTTGGGTCTTGAGTCAAATTTGCCTTTGCATTTATTATCAGCGACGAAATATTTTCATTTAAATTTCCAAAACTACAACTAGCAAATTTATTGTGAAAACTGTGATTTAAATAAAGGGAAAAAATAAAAATAGATACAAAACTGTGAAATATGTGTTTCATTAGCAAACTATCCAGAGTCACTTAAAAAAAAAAATAGTGTAATGGACTTGTAAGACTTTCTTGGTGTAGTATTATATTTCAATGTAATATTATAATAATAATTTGTAAAATTAATTATTTTAAATCTTAGTATAAAAATATTATCATAATGATAAACTATACTTAATTTTATATAGATAATAAATTATTTTTTATATTGATATTAAATAATATTTTTGTAATATTTTCAAAAGCCAACTAAACAAATTATTATTACTATATAGATATTATAGGTTTTTGAGAGGACTTTCACCGTTGTTTTATTGTACATGTAATCTCTTAATAAAGATAGTGGATCATATTGGTTAATAGAAAATGTAATATTTCTGGCTTAAGTTATCATTAAAATATCCTGTAAAATTTGCTTGTAATTTTTTTATTTAGAATAATATATATATTTTTATTTAAATAAATTATATTTCAAGTTGGTATATTTTATGAGTTTTAAAAATAATGAGTAATAGTTTTTGAAAAGCTATGGATAAAATTAAACAACCAATGCAGCATACATAATGTGAGACACAGCTCACACAACTTGTCCTTAGCTCAAAGATGACATTACATATTTATAGCATACACATTTACCTAATCCTCCTAAGTTGGAGGCAACAATCTTGAACTGGTGGAACTAAACTCTAATTATAAAACTCTTGTTCAACAAACCATAACCACTCCTATTTCTACATTATTCTAGATTATTCTCACATCCTCCCTTAATGGAGAAATGGATTTTCTACAACACCTAATTTACTTCTAAAAACTTCAAACTTGAGTTTACCAAGAGGCTTGGTAGAGATATTAGCCATATTATCCTTGGTATTACAAAATACTAAATCAATTTCATTTGATTCAATCTTCTCTCGTACATAGTGGTATTGCAGCTAAATGTGTTTTGATTTGGCATAATATATTGGATTGTGTGCTAATTTGATAGCATTTTGATTATCACAATTTATGCATGTTGAACCACTTTGCTCCTCTTCGAGATCTGCAAGAATTCTCCGCAACTAAACAGCTTCACTGGTGGCATTGGTCAAAGATTTGTACTCAGATTCTGTTGATGATAAAGAAACAGTTGGTTGTTTCTTACTACTCCATGACACAACCCCTAATCCTATAGTGACATGCATAGCCATAGGTAGATCGTCTGTCATTAGGATTTCCTACCCAATCTGAATCAGAAAAAACAATTAGTGCAACATCAGATTCATCAGTATACATAATACCTAAATTGATTGTTCCTTTTAAGTATTGAAGAACTTTCTTTGCAGCGTTCCAGTGATTTCCTGAAGGCTTAGCCATAAACTGACTAAGGATACTAACTGAGTATGCAATGTATGGTCTGGTAGTGCTAAGATAGTTCAGACTTCCCACCAACCGACGATATAAAGCTCCATTTGCCTCTTTAGTTCCATCTTCTTTGTACAACTTCGCATTCTATTCTAAGGGAGTTGACATATCTTTGCAATCACTCATATTGAACTTTTTAAGAATTTCCTTTGTGTATTTACTTTGAGTGATCAATGTTTTACCAGGCTCTCTCCATACCTCAATTCCTAAACTGTAATGAAATTCACCCAAATCTTTCATTTCAAATTCCTGAGACAGCTGAATTTTAGTTTCTTCAATTAACTTGTAAGCACTGCCTCTGATAATGAGATCGTCCACATATAAAGATATTAAAGCAACGTTTCATTCTTCATATTTCTTAACATACAGGTTAGGATCATTTTTGCTTTTCACAAACCCATTCAAATAAAAGATGGTATCAAAATTTACATACCATGATCTCGGCGCCTGTTTGAAACCATATAAGTCTTTTCTTAACGTGCAGACTAGATGCTCCTATCCTTGTTTGACAAACCCTTCAGGTTGAACCAGATAAAATTCTTCCTTTAAATCACCATTCAGAAAAGAAGATTTGACATCCAATTGATGTATATTCAAATTATGTTTTGTAGCTAAGGCAATCAGTACTCTAATTGTATTCAATTTAGCTACTGGTGCAAAAGAATCTTCATAATCAATTGGTTCTACAACATTCATAATATTAGACATGAAGGCATAATCTCTATATCTTGCAGGAAGCTGGGTTTGTCAGGTTGACCTTCTTGGTCCTACAATACCTGTTGGAGTTCCATCCATGATTCTCTTGCTTTGAGGTGAATCTTCCTCTCGTGATGAATCCTTGTTGCTGGATGTGCTCATGTTGCTTTCATTCTGATCTTGAACCTGTGCCTGTACCTATTCCTGTTTAACCAAAGTATCAATTTTGACATTATCATCATTAGATATATGCCAAGCATCATTCATTGTATCACTTTTATCAACATTCTCATGAAACACCACATCTCGACTTGCAAACAGTTTATGTGAACTGGGATCAAATAGTTTATATGCTTTTCGATCTGTACGATACCCAATAAAAACACACTTGATTGACTTTGCATCAAGATTTCTTCTGTTATCCTTAGGAAAATGTGCAAAGGAAGTACATACAAATACTCTTAAATGACTGACGTCAGGTTTATGACCATAAAGAATCTCAAACGGAGTTTGAAAAGCTAATTTCTTAGTGGGACTTCGATTCTTCAAATAAACAATAGTATTAATGGCCTCTTCCCAGAAACCATTAGAAATGTTTTTACCTTGAAGCATACTGCGAGCACACTCCACCAATGTTCTATTACATCTCTCAGCAACACCATTTTGCTGAGGACTATGGGGTACTATGAACTCTTGTTGGATCCCATGAAATTTACAATACCTGTTAAATGCTCCTGATTTATATTCACCACCCTAATCTGATCTGAAAATTTTAATCTATTTGCCTATTTTATTTTTACTGAAAGTTATGAATTCTTTAAAATACTCAAAGACATCACTTTTTCTTCATATTAAATAGACCCATGTATATCTAGATCTATCATCAACAAATATAAGAAAGTAGGAAGCACCACCAAGCGACCTAGTTTGCAAAGGTCCACATACATCAGTGTGAATTAATTCAAGTATATCATATTGTCTTTTCTCTATATGAATGGAAAACTCCTCTCTATGCTGCTTACCAAGTGCACAAGCTTTACATGTTAAATGTTCAAACTTCATAACAGGAAGACCTTCAACCATTGTTTTTCTTTGCAGCAACAATAAATCATTGTAATTTAGGTGCCCATACCTGTGATGCCATAACTCTGTTGTTAACATTGCTGTGGATGTCAGTACAACATGACGCTTCATCGTCACATCCAATTTATACAATCCACCAACCCTGGTACCTGTGGAAATAACCTTGTAGCAATCCTGAACATCTTTCACAATACACCCCAATTTACCAAATTCCAATTTTAAATTATTATCAGTGATAGTTGAAACATATATCAAATTCTTTTTAATACCATGAAAATACATCAAATCATGAATCTGTCTCATTCGTCCATTAGGTAAGTACACACTTATTATGCCATAGCCTTGGAATTTATGTGACCTATTATCTCCTAGGTAAATGTGTGTGCCATCAGTTTTCTCGTAATATTTATCATACCATTCTTTATTACAAGTCATATGAGCTGATGCATCAGAACATATGAACCATGCAGTCTCATCATCAGTTTCAGCAGACAATGCAGCATCAGAAAGAAACAATTTAAGATTTTTAAATCCATCAGTAACTGAAGTGTCTCTGTTCATGAAATTTTCATTATGCCTTCTATGTCTCTGATTTGATTCATGATTCTTTCTTCTATAGAAATCTTTAGCTAGATGTCCAAGTTTTCCACAATAATCACATTCAATATTGCTCTTAACAAAAGAATCAGGATGTGTAATACCTTTCTGATTTTCTTGAAAATGGCCTATGTTCCTGTCCCATGGTCTCCCTCGGAATGATCTTTTACCTCTTGCAATCAACACCAAATCAGAACCATTTGAATCTAGTTCAAAATTTTTCATTCTCTCTTCTGCTTGAAGAAGAATTCCAGCCAATTCATCAAATGTAGGAGGCATTTTTCTAGCTAAGAGTGCTGAAATAAAGACTTTATAGTCTTGGACTAAACCCTTCAAAGCAACAGGTACTAAATCGCTACTAGACACTTTTTCACCAATGTCACCAAGCTTACCGCTTAAGTCTTTAATTCTAGAACAAAGTTGTTGATGCTTTCATTGGCTTCCATTTTGATAGATAGTAGCTTTGTTTTTAAAAATAAAATGCATTTTGCATTAATAGTTTCGTACAAACCTTTGAGAGTTTCCCATGTGTGCTTTGAAGATGTACAATCTTGAATGTGAGGAATGATGTTGTCATTTACAGACATGTGCAACAACACTTTCACTCTCATTTCTCGCTTATCCCAATCTCAAATCGTGGTGGCAGCAACAGGCTTGGGCTCGTCACCTTCGATAATCATCCAGAGGTTGTATGGCTCGAGAACGGTGACCAGCTTAAACTTCCAATTGACATAGTTTTCGCCATCAAGTTTGGTGGATTCAGTTAAATATGAATCAACAAGAGGATTAGCCACTGTTTTCAACAACAATGACCAGATTCAATTGCAAGAAATTAATTCACTACAATGATCAATAGGAGATTCGTGCAAGTGACAAATTAGATGAGTAATGGAACTCGCAATTAGCAATATTTTCCAGATTACAATATTCTTGACCGTATCTCAAACATCTCTTGAACGCAGCAATTTCAAATGGATAATATGCTGCTCAAAAAAATGATAAACTGAAGCAAGGCGGGCGGATTTCCTAGTCGTGGTAGCAGCGTGAGATAGAGTCCCTCACGTTGGATCTGTAAATATAATTTTTCTTCTTCTTCCAACAACAAGAACAAGAAACCGCTTCAGGTTTCTTAGTCTCTGGTAATGTCCTTGACTCCCTCAAATCTCTAATTTCAGAAACTTGGGAGTACCTCCACGTCTAAATCGGTCTTCACAATTGGCCTGAATCAACCTTCACAACATTCACATTAATCGACCTCTTCAGTAAACAAATCAACCTTTACATCAATCTACGGAAATTCCACGCTTCGCTCACTAACCGCTTAATGTTCACTGTATTTCCAAAAAATATGAACTCACTCTGTTGCCATCACCTCTTTACTTCTCCTGGAGCTCGCCCTCGGTCATTGTTGATATTAGCACCAACGTGAATAGATTGCAGAGTTCGAGTTTCCACAATGCTTAATACAACTTTTCTCAACACAGAAGATGCTCCACAGTCCTTTGACTTGCAGCGAGGAAATGGTGTCTCACGCTTGACAGAGGCACAAGAAATAGATCAATATATCTGATGCTCTAATACCAAATTAAACAACAAATGAAAAAAACACAATGTGAGACAGAGCTCACACAACTTGTCCTTAGCTCAACGATGACATTACATATTTATAGCATAGGAATTCACCTAATCTTCCTAAGTTTGAGGCAACAATCTTGAATTGGTGGAACTAAACTCTAATTATAAAACTCTCGTTGAAAAAATCATAACCACTCCTATTTCTACATTATTCTAGATTATTCTCACAGATAACTGCTATTTTGTTCATAAGGAAAAAATAAATTTACCTTGAAATGAAAAAAATAAGATATTTATGAATGATTTATTGAGTGATAGTAGAAACTAGAAAAATATGATTTATGGAGTGATTTTAATATTTAGAAAAAATATGATTTATGGAGTGATTTTAAGATTTATAAAAAAATATGATTTATGGAGTGATTTATGAGTGATTTGAATGTTTTTAGGATTTTGAAAGCTATGGAATTTTATTAATTCTAGTTATTGTAATCTTATGGGAAAATATTAGAACTAATGGAAAATACATGTAGAATGGAGCTAAGAGAGAGGAAAGAGGGATTCCAACCATGCACTAAAAGATAAGTAACTATGCTCTTTGAAAATGCTTGTGTTTGCATATGGTTCATGAAGAAATAATAATATAATTTATTTGCTTTAAATGTTTCATATGATAAAGATTAGAGATCATTTTCTTGGGAAAACCTCATGTACTTCCATGGATAGAGGAATACGTTTTTCTTCATTGAATTCTTAATAGATTTCATGTGCATTGAATTCTTAAAATATTTTCATGGAATAATTGTGTGCTTTGTATGATTTATTTTAAAATAGGGTCCAAATATATCTTCATATCTCCCAAATAGTGATAGATATGTAAAAAATGAAAGATGTTTCTCTAAAAAAACATGTTCACTCCAAAAACCTCTTTCATAGTTGAAAATTTTGTTTTCAACTTCTTAAAAACCATGTCTAAAGTTGATGACAAAAACAAAAAATCTTTTAATATTTAAATTTGGAAAAATGGGTTGCAAAGATTCACTCCAATCTTCCAAAACATGACACTTTTATAAAAAAACCTCTATAAAAAATGATAGAGATTTTTTTGTAATGGACTCTTTCCCAACAAAAAAAACTTTTGTGTTCAAAAATTACTTTTCGTTTGTTCGAAAACCATGCCCAAAGTTGATGACTAAAATAAGAAAAACATTGTGTTGCCATTTGATTAGTTTTTATGTACATATAGAAATAAATGTTGTGTTGATTTTCATGAAAATAAATAAATTAATTTTGTGCACAAACCATTAACTATTAAGTTTTATATTTCCTAAAAATAAACAATTTATTAGCATGCACAAAAATAGAACAATTATGTTGATATTTCTTGAAGAGAAATTAAGTAATTCACATGCATTAAAATAGAACAATTATTTTATCAATTCTTGTAAAGGAATCAAGTTATTTCATTTAAAATATTACCAAGCATGTTTTCATTATATGTATGCATTAAATTTTTTAAGAGAAATATTGGACTCTTAAAGCAAATATGTGCATATGAATAATATCGAAAAGGACCTAATCACTTGAAAGTTCTCATTTATGAATAACTTGAGAAAAGTTCACACAAAAACATAAAAATAAAATTTGGAAGCATGTTGTTTGAGAGGATTTTGTTATTCAGGCTGTTAGTATTTCTGAGGAAATATTATGAATTGTGATGTGTGAATATAAGGAAAATAATTTTTAATTCATGCAATAATATGAAAAGCAAAAATAATTAGTGTAAGGTTCCCTTTTGGAATATACATATATATATATATATATATATATATATATATATATATATATATATATATATATATATATATATATATATATTGTTTGAAAATAAGATAAGAGGAAAACATGTCCTTGTATCCATTATTGAATTAAATTCTCAGAGAGGAAAGCTGGTAATCACATGCTTTATTATGTCAAGAATCCTTTGGAAGCTTCTTTAGAGAAACATATAAACTTGCATGCATGGAAAATTATAGTTTTGGTATTACATTTCTAGAGAAATGGAAGGTGCAATCACATAATATTGATTTTGTTAGCCTTCTTTTGCGAAAAATAATATGCATTTGCACACCTAAAGGGATTATAATGGTATTAGTTTTACTTTGGGAGAAGATTATGTATAGATATTGGGCTAGAGATTTTGGTAAGAGAAAAATGTTTCTTTGCATGAAAGAATAAATTCTATATGTTTGATCCTTTGGGAATGTTTCAACCACCAAATTCGTAGCAACATGTCATAGAATTATTTACAATATTAATGTTTTATCTATATACATATGATGCATAAATATATTTATTCTTTAATGATATAATGGGAAATTATAAGTAATTCCCCAACATGATACTTAAAGTTTTATGTGAGTACTAATGCTACTATTTTCAAATGATAGATTAATAATATTGATGCTAATGGAAACACATTTAACCCACCAATCCTTTACGACTAATGTTTATATTTGATTAAGAGTAAATTTGTATAATATTTTTATGCATCATTAAAATCGTATGATTTGAATATATACTTTAATTATTATCCTCATGATAGATTCATTTTCCTATTATTGAGAGTTAAACACATGTACTTACCATAATCATCACATTCGTCCGTACTAAATGTGCTACAATTATACCTCCTACTTGTCTGCTCATCACATGCTACTCATAGGAATCAATGTGTAAAGGTTTCAACAATTGAGATTTGATCTTAATTTATCAGCAATGCTGAGTTATTCTTGCAAACCCTAAGGTCGCTCTACCATCCACTTTTGTATCATTTTGTTCTTTCCTACTAAACCACCAAAGCTAAGGCCTTCCTAAGGTGAAATGTGGTTCGTATTCAACCTTTAATTCTTGCATATGTCGATATCATGGCATGGGCAATGTTTCATTTCAATGGATGCCCTGCCACCTAGTTTAGAGCACTCTGGTATTGCAAAGATTGTTAAACCACCCATTTCTCCTTGCATTGAATTTTAACTACCGGTAATGGTATTAAGGGAGAGAACTTGTGAACATCCTCAAGAATTTGTTCATCTCAGGCGTCATGAATCCAATTTTTTTTTTTTTATATCATGGTTTACACCCACAAGTTCACCTATACACCGATAAGTACTAGGCTACATCTAACATACCACCTACAAGCGCAAATATATGTTTTTCTAAGGTTAATGCTAACAAGGGTCCCTTACCAACATTATCATACTCTCATACTTCAATTTTTTGTATCGCCCTTGATATACATTGATACGTTGGTTCTTGAGATTCCACCTTATGGGTAACCCCCTAAGGTTTTGTAAGTTTTATCATAACTTAAGTTTTAATTCATTCATTGTATCTCCTATGATGGGTATGTTTTTGGAAATATGATGCAATATGTTGTCCTTCATGGCAACCTACTTGATGAATTTTTCCTTGATGGAACCTACGTGATGAATTTCCTATTAATTTTGTTCAAGAAGATTATGTTGTAATGTCTTTAATATTTTCTACGTATTGGAATTTTCCTGAATCATTCTTAATTGCTAGTAAGTTTCATGTTAAAAGCTAATGGCATGTGATGTTTTCGTCCGTTGATGAATTTGATTACGTCCCTTATTTTTTTATTTTTTATTTTCCTTCATAAGAACAACAATCCTCTTGACCGCACCCTATTGCACCTAGGGTAAATTTTAAGTGAATTTTTATGTTTATATACGCTACAGAGAGAAAGAGCATAAGTTATCAAGTGTAAGGTGAGAATTTTCACCTCAATAGAGGCATCTCGCTTCTCTTCGGGTGTTATGAGGTCCACCTTCAGTGGTATTGTTCCATCGACTCTCACTAAGTTTTGTATGAGATATTCTTATATCTAGTATTCCAAGGAAGTTTCCCTCAATCCTCCTTCTATTTCGACATACTGGAGAAGAATGTCTAGGAGGACACCTAGTTTCCATGGTAATTACAATACCTGGAGTGAGTATGACCCATATGGATTTTCCACCACTACTAGGTTTCATGACAGTGTTCTCTTTTACTTTATTACAACAGGGGAAGCGCACAATTAGGCCTCATTCCCTTCTAGTGGTTTTGTGAAAGCTACCTCCATGCACAGTTTATACACCTCAAGTCTTAACCCCTCACCGTCTACTAGGAAGACTACCCTGCATTATTTTTATTCTATATTTCAGATAACTAAATGTAAATAGCATAAGTATTACTTCGATCAGTAGTATGGCATGATAGAATAAAAGACAAGAATTTAAACATCTCAATACATATTTAATACCATCACCAACAACCAAAGTCAAGAATACACAAAACTCATTCTAACCATAACATAACAAAACATGTACCGTATTTGTAATGAAATAATCATAATAACTAGAAAGATTCTTTTTCCTCCCAACCACAAGCCTTGTCCTCCGAGATCTACCCTAAGCAGAGACCTCATCACCCCCAGAACCAACAACCCCTTATTCTTTTGGTGGAGGAATTTTTATACCCACTTTCCCCATCATTGTTTCCATAATGATGCCTTGTTATTTTGGGTTGCTGATACCTATAGCCTAGGTTTTTTTTGTTTTTTTTTTTTTTTTTTTAAGTATATTTTTTTCCTTAAAGCCTTCCTTTCCAACATCAGTGATTTTCTTACCCATTGCTAGTGTCGTTTCCCCATAACTGGGTGATTTCTTAGATACTTTTCTTCAATATAAAAAAAACCAAATAATCTCTTTCTCCCCAAGGTTTGTTCGGGGATTTCCCTTTTCTGGGGAAAGTGCAAAATTCCATCCTATCCATCAGGATTGGAATTTAAGTTCTCTTTATACCCCTTTTTTTCCATATTAGTATTCAACTTACTTGATATTATTTCAATAAAATACTCCTTATAGCATCATTATTATTTCCTATGTCAAATATAGTATGTTGTCCATCCTATAAATAGTTCAGTAACTAAAACATAATGAAATTGAAATTTGGGGTAGGTAAATTTATATCCAATGTTCCTCCCTTTATTGGTAACATTCACTTACTATGCCAATATTTAGATATATGCGGCTCTAATGCATCTTTTCACAGGGGCAGGGTAACATTTGCTACTGAGCTAGGCTCCAATTGATCGCTAGAATATGTTTGTTGTTGCTCTACTGCGAATAAGGTTAGTCCCCTAATTGGTTTTGTGGAATCTCCTCTTTCTACCTTTATTTTCAAAATTTATCTTATAATGATGACCCAATGAACTAAAATTTGATGTCCAGATCTAGCATGGAAACAAAACCTCGGTGCCATGAGCATTGTTCATGTAATGTCTTATTTTTTCCTTAGCCTTGTAATAAAAAAATAAATTCTCGATTCTCATTAGAATTTATATATCTATTAATATAAAGTATTTTGTTTATGATATTTTCTTTGTTTCACCCAGGTATGTCCATGGCATTTTTTTTTTTTGAAACTACAACTTCCCTGTTGTGACAAGTTCTAACCCTCTTCTTCAAACCCCAGGTCAGTTCTCATGGTTGTTTCTTCCTTTACAAAGAATCATTCCACTGTAAAGTAATATGGAGGTTAGTTCTCATGGTTTTTTTATCCATTACAAATAATCGTTCCACTGTGGAGTAAGATGGATGTTATCAACATCTTTCTTTATGTTTTTCAATTGTGGTTTCCAACTCTGGAACCCTCCAATATATATATATATATTAAATCTATATTTTATTTTTATAAACCCTCAATGCTTGGAGGCTCAAGATCTAGGAAGTTTTCTTAAAATATACTCATATGTAATTTGTTACGAAATGTAGAAATTCTAACTTTATAGTCAAAGTGGGGTTATTTATGTAAAACTTGTTATGGGATTACTCATAATGAGAAATGGTGGTGTTATCACCGAGTTTGGTTTGTTAGTTCAATATTAATGATTTGAACTGAATTAAACTTTACTTTTCTGTGTGATTAAGTTAAATACATGATTTACATTCCTGTTGTAGCCAGTACAACACCCTCCGAAATTTTGTCCATGTTTAAAATTTGAGAGCCTCTGATCTCGTTGGTGAAGGTAATTCCAATGAGACCTCAGCCATGGATATTGAGGAAGTCCCTTTCAAATATTCTGACTTCAAATCTAGCTTCATGACTTGTTTTCCTTGAAACTAGTCGCATAGTCACAAAGTCACAGACCTAATAAAAATCACACATTTGTGACTAAGCGACCTAGCGACCTTGCGACCTCCGAGTAGTAGAGTTGAAAGGTTGCAAGGTTGCATCTTGGCCTAAATATTTACATTTGCGACTTTATGACCTAAAGAACTTGTGACCTCCATGTCATGAGGTTGCAAGGTCGCATCCTGGCTTGAACCTTTACCTTTGTGACTTCGCGACCTAGTGACCTTGTGACCTATAGGTTGTGAGGTCGCAACCTCACAACCTCACATCCTTGATCAACCAACCTTCACTTGCGAGCTAGAGAACTACATTAAATTATCACACGTGTGACCCCTTATCAATAAAAGGGTCATGTAGGTCACATTTGACCTGCCCGATAGAGCAATCAAAGCCTCTGACAAGCCAAATGGAGCACATTTTTCTCGGGTAAGTTGCCTAATACTCCTACTCTTTTTTTTTTTTCATAGATGTTGCCTTACCTGAACCGTACCCTAGCTTATTAATTCCCCTTGGCTTCATTCCTTTTCAAACCAAGTCCTCACCAATTCTCTAGTTAAGGTTTTCAACCTTCTCATGCTCATCCCTCCCTGCCTCCTCCTTGGAGCCTTGCCTTGCCTCAATTTGCTTCAAACACCCCTTGTTGGCTGCTTGGGAGGGCCCTCAATTCTGATTTTCCCATCTCCCTTGGATTTATTTCCCTCCTTTCACTTCATTCCCTACTGGTCGTGATCTCTCCAATTTCCCTCAGAAAGCCCTAATGCGACCATGCGATCTAGTTACCCATCGACCTTGCGACCTAGCGAGCTCGCGACTTGGTCGCTAAGTTGCAAAATTTCATGGCCGATGATCATTGATTAACCACTCAATTTTTGGCTTTGCGACCTAGAGACCTTGCGACCTAGTCGTGAGTCACCAAGTCGAAGGGTCACAGTTTTTGGAAACTTCACACCAGTGCAACTGAGCGACCTTGCGACATAGTCGCAAGGTCACCAAGTTGTAAACCTTACTGATCCTTCTGATAATAATCATCAAGGGTCATAGCGACTAACTTGAGCATTCAAGTCATTTAGAGGTCTAGTTAGTCCTCACATATTTGTTATTATGCCGTCTGCCTTATTGTGGGATTTTTTTTTTAACATGCTAGGGGATATTCAAGCTGAGCTCGAGTGTGTCTCCATCTCTTTGGCGTCAAGCGATATGGGGCCTTGAGAATTTTGGAAGAGGAACAAGAGCCCTGAGATAGAGATATTAGAAGAGTACGTGCCTTCTTCCCCACCCCCTATCTATGGGCACATCACCTGTGTATTTGGGAAAGGAAACAGGATGACTTGGTACCAAGTATATCAAGAGTTCACGAAACTTGAATACCTAGAAGAGCTCGTATACCAGCAACTGTATGTTTAGGTTAAAATATAAAAAATTCACTATGTAGGTGCTCATCTGCTAATATTCCCATGTGAAGAAGTCATTAAATGGATCCTCCAGAAAGTTGACTCCAAGGTCTAGGACATCCGCAACCACTCGGGGAAATTTTTTTCCAACCTAACGGGGAAAGACACATAAGTATACTATGTTATCCCCACCAAAGAAGAATCCTTCAACGCTGATTGGGTCACCACTCATTAAATACCAGTACCAGAAACCTTGAAGGGGTGGTGGGAGGGTTGTGAGAAGTTTAAGACAAAACAAGACCAGGAATATAAAACAGATGGCCTTAGGAAAGTCTATATAATTGTTTTAGCAATGATGTGAAGAATGTATGACCAACCAGATTCCACTACCTTCAATGGGGCTTGGGTCCCACTGATGTATGCTATCACTTCATATGGAACCTAGTTTAACTAGGCTAACTTGATAGTATCGGCCCTTAGGGAAAACATATCAGCAACACAAGCGCGAGAAGAGGGATGTGCATCTGAATTCTACATGGCCTCTTAACTTTTGGACGTGGTGTGCACAAGATGTCATTTTGAAGAATGGTCGCATAACTGGGATGTGAAGCACGGTGGACCAATTCAAAAATATTTAAATGTATTCTGGGGTTCGAGATACAAGCAAGATATAGAATCTATCTCGCAAAATTTCATCCGCGCACTCTAAAAAAAGCTTTTAGGAAAATATGCCTCGTGCATGTAGAGGGGGGCCATGGAAATGGTAACCCAGGTGGCCAACTGGTTTTCCATTATAGAAAGCAAATTTATCACGGTCTTTGGATCATTCAAGGTGCCTCATGCACTGCCCAAGTTAGTCACTGATAAACTACTATTACAAGAGGTGTGTTACCAAATGACGAGCGGATTTTCCAGGGTCCTCAGAAAAGGAAACAAAATCCATGGCATACCCTCATGCTCGCTATTGGTGCCTACACGGTTAAGGATTTCAAAGAAGTAGAAGCGGAGGTAGAGGAAATCAAAGGTTTTAATTTGGTAACCTTCACCCATAGATTATATGATCCTGAAAGGATTGTCCCTGTACATGGAAAATGATCCAAGTTCAATTGGAAATGCCAACACATATAATTCCCTGCTGAAGAGCAAGTTAAGAACTGATACAAAAAAGAAATGGAAGCTATGTAGGAAGAATCAGCTGATCTGAGTGAGGATCAAGGAGGTCAAGATGATAAAAATTTAGAAGAAAGGGCCGACATGTTGAAATGAAAGGACCTGGTAGGAGGAGCCTCGTCTTCCAAAGATAAAAAGACAAAGAATACTATAGGTGGTAGTGTTTCTAAAGAGAAATAGGAAAATAGAGACAAAGAGGACAAGGAACAACAAGAAGCAAAGAATAAGGTGAGAGAAGAAGAACTCAAAAGAACCCAAGATGCCTTGGCATGACAGGAAGAAGAAGATAAGAGAAAGAAGCAGGTTGAGGAATAACAGAAAAAACAACAAAAAGAGGAATGGAAGAAAAAGTAGGCAAAATAATATCGCAAGAAGAAAGAGGAACGTAAGAAGAAGAACGGTAGAATAAAGAGGCTGAGTGCAGGTTAAATGAATAACATGATAAAGAAGAGGCTGAAAAGAGGAGGAAGGAAGAAGAAAATCATAAATTGCAGGAAGGCTCTTCCAAGGAAGTTGAGGGAAGCAATACGCTGCCCCCTACTATTGGGGAACAAATAGAGCTTCCCCATATTGAGGCACCGGGTGTGCACCTCCCACTCTTAGAACCTAGCATCCCAAAGGAACTGGAAGATTATGTATTAGACCTGACAAGGCTATCATAATACCATTTCAAACACCATATTAGATAGGAAAATGGAAGATGCCTCACATGGAATCCGATTGAGCCCCTCACAGTTGCCATGGAAAAGGACATAGTCCTAGAAACTAGGACTAACCCCATCACGATTGCATTAGCAAGGACCGCTTTCGCAATAGCGATAGAGGAGAATGTTAGCAAAATGAGAAAATGGATTTTGTCCCTACAAAATAGACTCCAAGCCTCTGAGCAGAAGGCAGTTAAGTTTAAATAGGAAAAGAAGATGCTAGAAGTAGAAATCCAAAGGCTCCAATTCAGAACCTCCCAGGCCAATGAATTACCAATCAGTATTCAAAGGGAATTGGTTAATTTGGAGGCTGCCATTAAGTAAGTATATGAAGAGATTTTCACTATAAAGTAGACATTTTCCCCACTACTAAGGGCACAAGTAGAGACTAAGAAGAAGACTGCACAACTAAAGGAACCCTTTGTTGCCCTAGACAGTATCCTGGAATGGTGAGAAAGATATCTACAGGCTCCTAACACCCTGTCGAGGAAGGATTAGATCTATACATAGAACGACAAAGTAGAGATATGAATGAAAATACAATCCAAGGATAAGCTGGTGAAAGATGTGGAAACGTTTGTGTCTGCTTATGAACATCTGATCAGTGGCATCGATTCAATGGCGAAGGTACATCACATCCCTTCCTTGGGAGCACTGGATATCCAGAAGAGAAGGGAGGAGGCAACTCAAGACTTCCAAAAATTTATGCAACTCATCAGGAAAGCAGCTACTTCTCAGGACCTCCCAGCTTCACAAGAAGACATTGATCAGTTCATCATTGCACGAGTCTAGATCTACACCAAACTCGCCTCCCTATCCAATCAAATCTCAATGAAGAGGTGCACTTTGATTCCAGATGCTCTTGAGTGTTTTCATACATTAGGAGAAGATACCCACTAGGTCACTCTAGTGGCCGCAGACTATCAGGCCTGATAGAATTACCTAAGGGGACAACAACAGATAGAAGTCTCAAGCCTCTCCATCACACAACTACTCCCTTGAAAAAAAAAATATTACACGTCGCAGGTCACAAAAATAATGAGTCGCAAGTTGCAATAGGGAATAGGTCGCAGGTCGCAATCAGGACGATGTCACAAGTCGCAGCACCACCTAGATCGTAGGTCGTGCCAATGGTCGGGAAGTTGAAGGGTCGGGGCCACCCAAAGATAATTTTTGTTCTATAAGTATTCCCTCTGAGGACATTGTAAAGGACCTTTTTTCAAGACTCCAAAAGGAGAAGAGGTAATTGTATTTCATTGAATGCATGATTCAGAGAATGAATAAAAATAAATGTTTTAATTTCACTACTGGATCTGATGAGGACTTATATGTGCTAGCATTATGAATATTATGTCTTATCTATTATCTTTTATAATTGAATAGTTTGTGTTTCTTTGTTCAAACATCATTTGTAATTTTAAGCTTTATGGATGTGTCAATCGTATGTGAATATTTAATTAAGGAATGTTTAATGACTTCGTTATTAGTATCACTCCATCTTTCGGAAAAACGCTTAAGGAATTGAAGGGTGTTTCGACCATAGAGAACTGTTTCTTTTGTGGTCAAGCAGTTTTTTTATGAGCATCACCCTAATGATCTATTGCTAACAACATCTCCTTTGGTTGCATCCTTTGAATCTAGATTTGCTATCTATAATGTTTCATTTACAGGAGAACTCATTGACCATTTGTTTTGTATCATTTGAATAACCATGTATCATCAAGTCTGCAAGGTGCATCTCCATCTGAGAAAAGGAATATTCAACGATAGCCAAACCTACACCCCAGACAAGATCCCTATCACAAACGATTTAGAGTCTAGTTGGGAGTTTACCCAGGGGAGATCCCCTACTTTTGGGCAGGTATTTTTCCCCGTCAACAGATTTGGCGATAGAATGAGGGCCTAAATGGTAGGCTCCCACCACGCACGTAATATCCCGTTGCAAACCCCAGAGGGGGAGATCATATATGAAAATACTGGTCCTCCGCCCCCTGAAAATGCACTAGAGGAGGACCTGCCCTATTATGAGGTAACCTCAGACCAACTTAGAGCCTTGCGCCTACTTACCTACGATCGCATTAGAGGTCTGCAAAACCTCCAAGCCATTGGTTCCCTGGCCAATCCGTGGACTCCGAGGATGCATCAAACTAGCCAGAGTGTCTTGGTCAATTCCATGCCTCTGCTGATAGGTTTTATGCTCGAATATTATGCAGATGTGGTTGAGTGGAATTTAGCCGAACCCCTCGACAGCCTCAGAGAGATCAAAGGGGATGGCCCTGAAATTACCAAACCCCAAGGAGAAACCGTCCCCATACCCTGTATAAATTTTCTGAATAATGAATATTTATCCACCAATATTATCCTGGTCACACACTAATTCCAATTCATGCATAACACATAACCTCTTCTACAATTGATCATCAATATGCGGAAATAGAAACAATCGCATGCGCACATAAACACAATATGTAATGGGGAAAGCTTATAGCTGAAAACCCCCAGCTATTTTGTATATTATAATATAAGATAACATGTAACAATACATAACACAATACTCCTCACAAGTACTCATTACTATCTCGAAAAAGTTACACACAAACTAGCTCAGTTTTGAACAAGTCACGGGTTCAAAACTCCTCCACTGTTTGCATGCCTCTACTGCGCAATCCAAGTTGGTGTAATGAGAGATCCAAGTTCGAATCTCCTTGGCTTGATTTTCGCAATCCTCATTGGAAATATCCTCCAATGCTTGTGCAAAACTCATGCACAACTAATGTCGCAACTAATAGCAAACTCACCCTTTCATCTACCTCTTCCACTGGTCTTCACTGAACTGTCCATGCACTCTAGTCAACTGATGTATTCTTTAGTTGAATAATGAGTTAATATTTAGTGAATTAAATAATATTTAATTCAACCCACTCATCTCTAGTGTATTAGCCAGTTAAACTAAATACAACTAATTCAACTAAGTTAACCCGAACACAACTCCACCAACTGTCTCATCAACTCCACCAAACTCCGCCACTTGAGTTCTAACTGAATTCAACCATGCATGAGCTCACAAAACCCCTAGGAATAGCGTAATTCCTTCTGTCAGATGCATGGGCCACATCCGTAGCTCCAAATGAAGTGCTGCAAGAGGATAAACTGAAGTTTATAGTCCAAATATTATTAAGGGTAAATAATATTTGACTTTTCTATTTTTAGCCTGGCAGTCTAAAAATAGACTTCGCCTAAATGTCTAAAAATAGAGGTCCATCTATTTTTACCAACTCGACCAATCATCCAAGAATAGCATACTGCAACTCCTAGACCATGCTCCATATGTCTAAAAATAGACATAGTCTAAAAATAGACTTTGCGCCAAAAATAACCCGTGGGCCCACTTAGTGAAGGCGACTTCATTTCACTAAGCTCCATCATCTTGTTGCATTTTCAACACTCCCTCTCAACAAGATATGGATTATCTGCAACCCCTATCCTGCCTCTGTTGAATTCGAATTTTCTCATGGTGAGTGCCTTCGTCAAGATATCAACATCTTGATCCTCCGTGGGAATATATGAAAGTAACATGATTCTCCACTGCACACAATCTCTGATATGATTGTACCTGATGTCGATGTGTTTGGATCTATCATGAAATACTGGATTAGCTGAGAGTTTAATGGAACTCTGGTTATCACAATAAATCACAGTAGGCTCCAAGTGCGACCCGAACAATCCGACGAGGATCTTCCTCATCCAAATAGCCTCGCATGCAGCCAAGCTAGCTGCCATGTACTCGACCTCTACTGAACTAAGTGCCACGGATCTCTGCTTCCTGCTATACCAGGAAACTACTGTCGACCCGATACTGAAGATTCCTCCAGATGCGCTCTTTCGGTCCGTTGGGCTCCCTGCCCAATCTGCATCAGTGAAGCCGCAAAGCTTCGCTCCATCCTCCTGTCTGTACCACAGACCATACCCCAATGTGCCACTAAGATAACACAATACATGGTTTCCTGCCTTCCATAAGAGCTTGGTAGGCTTAACGATAGCTTGCGAAAGCTGGTTAACAGCATAGCATATATCGAGTCGTGTATTGACCAGATACATAAGCGACCCCACCAACTGTCGATAGACAGTGGCATCCACTACTTCCGCTGAAGTAGCATCCTCCTTCCTCCAACCACCAGGATTACCAAGATACTGACTACAAGAGCTGAAGCTACTAGGAAAGTCACTTTTCCCTAATAACATGACATATTTTATAAGGACCCGATCTAAGTTTCTATATCTTGTGAATTATATGGAAATTTCAGTGTATTGCACATGAACACAATGATAAAGATTCTTAGTTACATGAAAATTTCCGTGTAGATAAAAAGGTCCTTAATTACTTGAAATCTCCACAGTACATGAATTGGATGAAATATTTTTCACATTGGCATAAAGACAGAGGATTAATAATATGAAACTAAAACTTTTGCACGAAAACCTAAATATAATTAAAGAATTTTCGGCTCCCGTCGTGGATGATATTCAAATGCAGTCGTTTCTAATAAAACATGTAATCTGATTACTAAGATTGTAAAAGAATGCTTCGGCTGCATATCATAGATTTTTTTTTAAGAACGTTAATGAAGTCAGTAGAAATATAAATAGCTGAGTACTGTCCTCGCCATTATACGACAAAAAAGGAATATGAGAGAGGCATTTAAAGCGAACATCAACTTATTGACACGTCCAGATGTCCACAAATCAAGAATGTCTATTGTCAATAAAACAACGCCCCTTAAACCGATCATCAGGGTCATAATTGAACCGATCACCAACACACGGTCTCTTTCAGGGTCATAAGCATTATATATAAGGTAGATTAATTAATAAATGAAATATTTTTTTCTCTAATTATTATATTTGTTTAGGGAGATTATGATTTCTTGTTGTTAAAAACACATTTATGAATGTATAATGGATTAGGAGATTTGAGAGGCACTCAAACACCCTACCTAATTCTAATAATCCTTACTAATGATAACATTGTTTTTACTTAATATTGAAGTATGTATGAAAACATTTATATAATAAATATTATATTAATAAAAATATGAATTCAAAGTATTGAGAAATGGGACACTCGAAGATGAGAGTCTTGCTTAAAATAATTCTTCCATGATAGAGTTTTTAGATGAAATTCTAGATAAACTTAATGTATGAGTGAGAAAGATCCATTAAGTTTCTTAGTTAGAAAAATGTGTTAAGTTTGGATAAGCCTAAGAGAATCATGAGTTATAAAGATGATTTTTAGCAAATGGCAAATGGTCCGCCTGAACGTGCATGAGGGACCCGGGCGATCACAACTTAGCAAAACTGATACAGGCGCCCTCGAACGAAACGACCCGAATGGAACGTGCCCAGTTGGGCACCAATCTCACATGGCACGACACGACGTGCCCGAACGAACGTCGATGCCACAAGGGACAAAACAACAAATGAGCCACCCGAACATGCACAAGGCACCCGGACGATCACAACTTAGCAAAACCGATACGGGTGCTGTCGAACGAAATGGCCCGACACGACCCGAATGCGCATGTTCGGGTGACCTCACACGACGCGACACGACGTGCCCAACTGAATGATGCCATAAGGGAGAAAATGGAAAATGGGCCACCGAAACATGCACAAGGCACTCGGGTGGTCACAACATTAGCAAAAATGATACGGGTGCCCTCAAACGAAATGGCTCAACACGAACGCACCCGGTCGGGCAACCTCACAGTACGATGCGACACGGCACGCCCAGCCAAACGATTCCACAAGGGAGAAAACAGAAAACGAGCCACCTGAACACGCACAAGGCACTTAGATGGTCACCACTTAGAAAAACTGATACAGGCGCCCACGAATGAAACGACCCGACCTGAACATGCACGGACGAGCGACCTCTCACGGTGCGCCTGGCTAAATAATGCCACAAGGGAGAAAATGAAAAATGGGCTGCTTGAGTGTGTAGAAGGCACCCGGGCGGTCACAAATTATCAAAACTGATACGGGTGCCATTGAAATAAATGGCCTAACCTGACTTGAATGCGCCCGGTCGGGCAACATCACACGGCGTGATATAGCGCACCTGATCGAATAATTCCACAACAGAGCAAATAGCGAACGGGCCGCCCGAACATGCACAAGGGACCCAGGTGGTCACAACTTAGCAAAACTGATACGGGCGCCCTTAAACGAAACATCCCAACCAGAACATGCCCGGTCGGGCCACCTCATACGGCGCAACACGACGCGCCCGACCGAATGATGCCACAAGGGAGCAAATGGAAAACGGGCCACCCGAACGTGCACAAGGCACCTAGGTGGGCACAACTTAGCAAAACTGATATGGGCGCCCTCAAACGAAATGCCTCAACTCGAACGCACCTAGTCGGGCGACTTCACACGGCGTGAAATGGCGCGCCCGACCAAACGATGACAGAAGGGAGCAAATGGAAAACGGGCCGCCTGAACGTGCCCAAGGCACCTGGGCGGTCACAACTTGGAAAAAATGATATGGGCGCCCTCGAATGAAACAACCCGACCTGAACACGCCTGGTCGAGCGACCTCTCATGGCGTGTCATAGCATGCCCAATTGAATGATGCCACAAGAGAGAAAACGGCAAATGGGCCACCTGAACGTGCACAAATCACCCCGACGGTCACAACCTAGAAAAACTGATATGGGCGCCCTCAAACGAATTAGCCCGACCTGAACGGGCCCGGTCGAGCGACCTCAGATGGCACGGCACGGTGCGCCCGACCAAAAGATGCCATAAGGGAGAAAATGGAAAACGAGCCTCCTAAATGTGCACAAGGCACCCGAGTGATCACAAATTAGAAAAACTGATACGGACACCCTCGAACAAAATGACCCGACTCGAATGTACCCGGTTGGGGGACCTCACATGGCGCGACATGACACAACTGACCGAATGATGCCAGAAGGGAGAAAACGTCAAACGGGTCACTCGAACGTGCATAAGGTACCCAGGCGATCACAACCTATAAAAATTTATTCGGGCGCCCTAGAACGAAACGACCCGACCCGAACGCGCTCGGTCGGGCGACATCACACGGCACGACACGACGCTCCCGGCCAAGTGATCTCACAAAGGAGAAAATGGCAAACAGGACGCCCGAATGTGCACAAGGCACCCGAGTGGTCACACTTTGCAAAACTGATACAGGCGACCTCGAACAAAATGGCCCGACCCGACCCAAATGCAAAGAAATATTATGCTTAACATGGTGGCTGATAAATGATTAATGGTTTGTGCAAATCAGTGTGAGGTGCAGGAAGGTCCATTGTACAATGATACATTGTAGGTACATCCATGCCACCAACATATGAAGATATGAAGATTAGTGAGTAAATGTTATCATAATTTTTGTAATTTCTTTAAGGTAGATATTTGTTTATTTGTTTGTAAGATTTATAACAATGGTTAAGGGATGGTCTCCATTATAAGCCATTGAGTGAGGGGTGAACACCCTCATGAGCGTTTAATAATAAAATTAAACATTTGCTGGTTTTCACCCTACAGGGTTTCCAGGGTATATTGGTGTTCAATGGTGTGATTGATTGTTGTTTCATATTGATGATGTTGAATTATTTTCTTGTTGTTGTGTTCATAATGTCAAGTATGTGATGGCTACAGTTATAATGAAATGATTGCAAGGTTACATCATACAGTTTTATGCGAATGTACTACAATAGTGGTTGTTAATGGTTAAGCAACTTACTATTCTTCTACTAAGGTTACACTATGAATTGGTGAACATTTTATCTAATTATTAGTGAGAAATATTTAATAGTGATTTAGATAGTTATCAGTGTTTGTTACAACTAACCACTTATAAATTTATATAGACACAGAAAGAATACTTATTCTCACAGAATTAGTGCCTAGGAAAATTGATGAATCCCATAAATAATAAAATAATAAGATGACACTATAAATATAATGGAATGATAAAATGAACAAATACAATTTTATAAAGATGTATATATGTTCTAAACATAGGAAACTCTCTAGTACCATATCGATTGTCAACCAAAACAATGATAACCTTTGTTTAAGAATAAATTATCTATCTTATGAATTAAAATAAGGATAAGAAATATTGATAATCAATATATGATAAATGTTAAAATATTTAACTTATTATAAAGAATTATAAAAATTAATTAAATTATAATGCTTTTAAAATCATTATTATCAATTATTAAAAAATTAATATATATGTTAAATATATATAAATTTTAAAATATATATATATTAATACATTTATTCTCACTTTTGTTTGACTGTTATCTTCCAAAGAAATTGATATGTTTGACCCATAGTTAGCAAGTTCGGCTGTAACTTGCAAATAAATTGTTATGGTTGACCCATAAATTTATAATTCTTAAAAATAATAAATTTATAAATTTTATTTGTAGATATTTATAAATTTATTTAAGAAATTTGAATTTGATAATTATGGTTTGACCATTTCCCTGCAAAACTATATCCACAATGAAATCAGATCATCAAAGCATCATTGATATGTCACACGTGTGCTTGATATTTGCTAGAGATGATGAGAAATAAAACAAATATACGTGACATTGATATATCTGCGAGCAGCTTATAACTTCCACGAACTCCAACCAGAAGGCTGGTATGCTTTGTTTGGTGGGAGAGGATAGTCCTTTAAAAATGCCAAATAACCCTTACATTCTTTGAATTTAAATAACCTTGACATTCTCAGAATTCAAGTTTGAGCTATTCATCATTTTTTGATATAAGTCTTTTGAATTAATCACAAAGTATCTTTAGTCTTTGGGATTAATCCGGAAGACTTGTTTCAAAAATCCTGACATTATAGGAACACAACAACAGTTAAGGATATTTCATAGAGTGTTTACAGGCACGATATTTCATACGATTTTAAACCACATTTTTACCTCATTATGGTACTAAGAGGGTTAGAATGAATATTATCCATCAGCTTTGGAACACGATTGCAAAGTATAATATACAAGCTTTTTTTATTAGGATGTTGATGGCCAACAACGTCTCTAATAAAATATGTAATCTGATTATTAAGATTGAGATTGTAAAAGATAGATTGGGCTGAATAACATAGATTGTTCTTCAAGAAAATTGAGGAAGTCAGGAGAAATAGAAATTGCTGAGTACTGTCCTCGCCATTATGCAACATCAACTTATGTCCACAAATCAAGAACGGCTATTGCCAATAAAACAACGCCCATTAAACCGAGCATTGAACTGATCACAAACAGAGGGTCCCTTTCTTTTTTTTCAGAAGAAAAAAAATGCTGCATATATTAAATATATCAGTTCATGAGCTACATACATACTAAATTGAAAACAGGTTCAATGAGAATACATCATTGCAAAGTCAGCCTTGAATCTGCTAATTCAGGAAGAGAATAAGCAGAAAACATCTGACCGGCACATCATAACAGGGGGATATAATCAACCCCTTTCACATAGGAGACTTACAAAACAGTGAAGAAAAACGCCATAAAACGGCAAAGGCTTTTGATCATAATGCCTACTCAAGCCTATACCGCAACCTGTGTATATAACCAAAACTATTGGACAGATAGAAAACGATAAAAAAGGAACCTAATGATGAAAAAAGGCGTTGATCTAATACTAGACAGACATTACAGACATATGTAAAACTCCATAACAGACTCGTATATATCAGGCTCGCTTGTGTTATATCAGGCTCGCTTGAAGATCTCGTCGGGCTCGCTTGATTCCTAGGTGCGCAAGAGATCCAACAGGCCTGTTCCCATGTGTATTGGGACATAGAACAAAAATATGAGGCATCGAAGGATGCTTCTAGCATAACTGAGTGCCCGATTCCCTTGTGCAATTTGGATGCATATTTCTGTACGCTTGCAAGAATAAGACGATACTCTGCCTCACTTGTGAAATGAGAATAGGGGACTAAGCTCGGAAGATTGAGGTGGTAGAGGATAGTATATAAAGAACCTGTAGAAACCCAGTCCCCAAGTTGTATTGGAAACTATGATCCGGCACGCTTGTTGCAGTGAATACTGGAAAACCTTAGTCATTTTTTGGCTTGTCTACCCAGAAGACTAACCCATATCTCTTCTTCTTCAAAAACTGTATATGATACCAGAAAACTCTATGTCTATATATATTATATCCAAAAAAGGGGTCTAAAAAGCATAAAACACAAACAGATGCAGAATGGACAGATCCATCAGATTCAAGGTAAGGGAATTTTGAGATCCTGAATCAGCCTTCCATTCCTGAACCTAGAAACCTGAAAAACCCCAAAATCTGCCTGTAGCCGTCTCTTAGACAAACCATCCGCACGTGTGTTGTTCTCCCTGTAAATATGGTTTATCCTAGGGCAATGCATCCTTTTCCATAAACTCTGAGTACGATCCAGCCAACCACGAAGATGTGGGGAAAGGAGTTGAAAACTGTAGGTGACCCAGCCTATAACAAGCTTCGACTCCCCGTATATGTTGATATCCTTTAGGGAAAGATCTGAGGCGACCCATAGACCTCCCCAAAGCACCATTATCTCTGCTTTGTTATTAGAACCAGGGCCTCCATTCTAGAAGAGGTGAATGCGCTCATTTGCATACAACTTAATCCAAACACCGCACCCCGTGGTGTTATCCACTGATGCTCCGTCGAAAAAGATGGCCGGCAAAGAAATGTCATGTGGTCTGAGATGGTGGGAACAGTCTGTCTATTTTGCCAACAACATAGGGCATTCTTCGATCCATCTGTTAATGACTGTAAAGATCTTGTCCAGTCGGAAAGGAACCCCTTCAAAAATCAACCGGTTCCGGGCCATCCACACCTCCCATATAAGAAAGAAAGGGAGAACATAAAACTTAGATTGCAACTTACCCCAATCATTTGCCGCCGAAAGGAAATCATGAGGCATCCATTGGGAATCCATATGATAATCAATGAAGAGACGCCACAGTTTTCTAGTGACAGGGAAAATGAAGAATAAATGTGTAATGTTTTCCTCCTCGTTACAGCATAATGCGCATCTGCCCGGGCCCTGGTGGCCCCTCTTCAATAGGTTCTCCCAGGTGAGAACTTTGCCCATCCACACGAGCCGTCCAAAAACAGTAATTTTAGTGGGTATTTTCCACCTCCAAAAAGAAAGGAACTCCGAGGAACATGCGCCTGCGTTACTGTAGATGATGTCTCTATAAAAATCTTTGACTATAATCGCATTGTTATTTCACTAGAATGCATGTTAATGTTCCATCGTGAAGGCATTCTGTCGACTCCTGCTTAGTCCTCTGTTTAAAATGTACCTTAAACTGAAGCGCTACTGCTTGCACAACCTCCTCGGATTTTCAAAACTGCGTGACCCCCGCTCCAAATAGGCTATAAATCGCGGTATCGGTGTTCAAGCAATGAGCGCGGATTGTGGATGAATAGCTTTTACCAAGATTTTCTTTCTTAGCTTTTACCAAGACTTTATTTCTTAAACGTAATCTCTAAACCATCCAGTTTAAAAGATGTTTTATCCTATATCGTCCAACGGTTATATTTTATTATGGATTTTTTAAACTAAATTTGACACTTTTACCAAGATTTTCTTTCTTAAACATAATCTCCACACCATGCAGTATAAAATATGTTTTATCTTTAATCGTCCAACGGTTATATTTTATTATACATTTTTTAAACTAAATCCGGACAGGGTTCGTTGTTGTGACGTCAAGTACTTCTTTAACATATAAATTTTGTAAATAAATACGTATTGCATCTTAAAATGAGTTATTTTTAAATTTTAAAAGTCATCTTTTTACATTGATGTCTATATAAGTTTTGACGCTGTAGTGTTACTATTTCCTTCTTTTTTTTTTCTTGGTATTCTTTTCCAGTAAATTTTGCTAATTTGCTTAAAATTCACCAATTTTTTTTTTCAACTTTAAGTTTTAATTATATAATTTGCAAACTCTAATATATAAAAAACAATGTATTATAAAAAAAATGTATTGCAAAGTTCAAATGAAAAGGACAAAAATATTAATAACTTCACTACTCTAGTTTTAAATCCTAAATAGTCACTAAGTATTTTATTTGAATTTAATTGTCATATAAAATAATTTAGGATTAATTAAAAGAAAAAACAAAAAGAAATTATATACATTTATATATATTTATACATTTATAAAAAAACACAATTTATCTTTTTAGTATTGGTCTTAAAACACAAACTATTCATTTCACTTGAAACCATTATAAGTTGCATTGGTCAATGCTAACTAATAGTAGCCAATAGGAAAATTTGTTGCTAAAGTCGTGTCTTCTAAGGGACCACTCAACTCAATTCCTACCACTCAAGTTAAAAATTGTGTTATGTGAAAATTTGCATAAAATTTTGTAATCTACATTGGCTAATGTTAGCTAAATTAATAGTGGTTAATAGGAAAATGAAATCTTATAATATTTCTTTGGGAGGAACTAATAAATTGAGATGTGGTTACTAAACACTAGTAAGCCTCGACATCACAAATATCTAAATATAATGCATGAATATTGCAACAATATCCATAAATTATGGCATAAAGTATGTGACTTAGTTGTCGACATGACCTTGAAGTTATGGTCCAATAAAATGTTTGCAAAATATTTTTTTAACAATATTGAAAAATATATTTATATTTCAAAGTTACATTATAGGTTGCATTGGTCAATATTCAATTAGTAGTGTTCGATAAGAAAATCCATTGCTAGAATCTTTCTTTGGCAAGAATCCCTTGCAATAAAAATTTAACAAATTATAAAGAAATGAAAAAAGTTAGAAAAACAAATCCTTGAAGATATCATTGTGTTGGATCACCTTGAAAGAACAATTTCCATTACTTCCACACATCCCATAACAAGTGCCATTGTTACAACAATCACCAAACACTTAATCCTAGGTTTAAACTCCATATTATCATTTTCTCTTTTAATTTCAAAGTCCACAATGAATCAAAAGTTGCATTTAACCACAATTCATTATTAACTAGCATAGTCATATAAATCAAATGGCCTATGAATCTTGACACACATCAAGGCATCAATTTCATAATATATTTTTAAAAGTTCATAAAAATCAAGTAAATCAATACTTTATTTTAAATTATTGTTTATAGAAAAATTAATATATGCCCTAAACATACCTGAATTTTGGACACTAAATGAATTTTGGTAGTACCTTTCATTTTTCTTTGTTATTTTTTTCAACTCCATCTTTCATCAACATGTCGAGATGCATCACTCCTATTGGGGAGGGGAATTGAACCTGTGATGAGTGCTATAAGAGCCGCCCTGATCACCATTTAACCAAGCCCCCAAGGACATATATATTCCCTTATAATCGTTTAACCAAGCCTCCAAAGACTTATATATATGTTCTTTAAAAAAATTTGTTATACTCTTTTGTTTTATTGAGTTTTGTTCACATTTAATTTCCTTTTACATGTATAATATTATTGTATATACCTATTTTTTTTTGTTAAAAAAATTAATTGAGGTGACACATTCAGTGTTATTTTTTTATTTTTCAATTAAGAAAACGTAGAAGAAGATTATTGATTATGGAGGTTCACTCTAACTTTATCGTGCATATTCTTAACCTATAAATAGTCTTTGTTACAATACCGTAGGCCAATAAAATATACCATATGTCCAAAAAACCATAATTCATGGTTTTTTTTTGTGAGTCAAATATCAGTAGTTATATTATGAAGAAATATTTAGATACAAAATACATGTCAACAGGCTTAGAAAAGGACTCAAGCCTAAATTTAAGAAGCATGTAATGTGGAGGAAGACCATGACAACAAATGTCATTGGTTATTATAGGGTGGCTTATATGCCATGACTTGCATAACAAAAAATAGTAAAAACTACAATTCATAAAAATCGTCATTATGTGGGTGGATTTGGGTGAAATACTGGAGGAGTAGCGAAGAGATAAGCGCATTCATGCATGTGAAAATCAAATTGTTCCACCCTCGCTTCCAGGGAAACGAAGGTGGTCATTTGTTTGTGTGTGCTGCTAGCGTAGACCTTCGACTGAGTCTAGGATCTCACTTTGCATTTGCTGAAGATCATTAATGTAAGCTACCAATTCATTTTGATCAACATACCTCTACTCCCTTAGAGTTTCGATATTGAGCTGAATATTGGTCAATTGAGCAACAATAGATTCCAAGGAGGTAGGGGCCTCCACGTGACCCGAGGAGCAGGCTAGTAACAAAGTCGCAACCTCGCCCAAGAGACGATTGTCAGTATATTCCCTGTGGGAGCTTAGCTCCCCGTCGTGTGGTCGCCCTACGATTCGAAGAGAAAATAATCTACTGCACGTGTGTCCTCTCTACTGGCGTATTATTTAACCATTGTGACTACAATCCACCCCCGAGGGGATGGCTTTCCACCTTGCGAGAGAGAAGAAGCAGAATAACCTATAATAGAATTGCAGAAGGTTTACACAAAGAAATTTACCAAGATATCTACCAGCCTTTTCCTAAGGTGACTCAGGCATCGTGCTGAATACGAGGAAAAATACCATGAGGGAAACACCAAAAATATGAGCGTAGAGCGTCGTACCGAGAGTGCAGGAATCCGGTGGAGCAAGTATTGAAATGAGCACGCAATATTTCCAACCACCCCATGCAGTATGTTTGACAGAGTCTTTCTTACCGCTATATCCCCATGGCCAAATCAAAATTGGGTATAAGTGCCACACTCTATCCAAATTCACCCAGATGAATGTCAGATAGCTTGAAGGTTCACACTATTGACGGGTCGAGTGAAATTCAATCTTCTTCTAGTAGTCAAATCAATATCAATCTAATTAGTTGTTGGTTGGGAAAGATCTCACCTGCTATGGTGCTTATAAGTTAAGGGTTTATAGTTATCCCTCTTAAGCACTTCATGAAGGGAGGGCTACCATGTCTAGTTCTATAGTAGGTAGCGGGTAGAGTTTCTAGGGTAAGGAACATGTAACCACTAGAAAAGAGAATCGAAGAAAGTATGACTCATCACAAGTACTCAAATGAACTTTCTGTTACTTCAAATTGGCATTTCATGAAGGTCCTTCCGACGGACCCCATGGAAAATCCTATAGCGGATGGTCTCCTTCCTCCGAGATGGAGGAAACTTGAATACCATACCCATATGCGCCTATCTAGAGTTGCAACCAGGTATCATTACAACCAAACAAACTTTGCAACAGACACTCCATTCTCATCTCCAAAAATTGTTGAATGGCCTTCCGGGGTCACTCTACCTGCATATTAACTCGCGCATAGTGGGATGGTTGGTACGATGTACTAGATATCATCATCAATTCTTGTGTGGTGTGCGTGGATTCCTATCGAGCTCCGCGTACCACTGCACTTCCATTTTTAGCTGACATGCATCACCCCATTGGGGACATAATTCATGTTCATATGATAGATGTTCACATATATATTTTTTTAATTATCCAATTTAATTAAAATGATAGAAAACCCATAACCACTCTTTGAATAAATATCAACCTTCAATTTGTGGCTACTAAAAATATTCTAAACTATTCTATGGAAGTTAAATCCCTAACATTAAAAAAGTTTAATTATATTTCAAGATAGACAAAAAAAAAAAAAATACAAAGTGCATAAAATAAACTCTTTAATAAAATACATATAATGAAATCAACAATGAAACATTAAATCTAATTATTATTCAATTATATATTTTGTATTCTTAATGTTCAATATCATGTTTTTTTTATATAAATGATCCAAAAACACACCATTCCAAAGACAAATCACATCTACATTTAATTCATTTAGGTGTTTCGATTCCATGTGAAGAGATTTTATACAAATATGAAAACTTCTTTTCACCAATCAAGTTTCTTTGGAACCGTCAAATTTGATCAATTTTTTTCAAAACATCAATTTTGATAGGCATTTGAGTTTTCAAATTTTTTATTTTTTTTCTAAGACAAATTGCAATAAAAAAAAGCCCTAAAACCCTTAATTTAATTAACATTTTTCACACCAAACATGAATTCAACAAAAACACTCAATGACTCTCTCAACACATGTAATGGCCCACACAGAGTTAAGGTGCAGAAGCAGTCGCAGGTAAGGTGCCTCAATGAATGCTCGTCGCCCTTGGCGTTCTTTGATCTATATTCATCACCCATTACATTAATAGCATTGAAACCTATATGAACACATTAAGGCACTACATCATGAATCAATCCATTCAGAATTCATCCATACTAAGCATATTTTTGCAAATTGGTTGAAGTTATTCACTTATATTGCACAAGGAAGGAAATTAATCACAATAGCAAGGAAAAAAAACACAGAAGAAAAAACAGTCAAGGTAGAAGATCAAATTGATAACACCTTATCATTTGGGTCCCTTTAGCTGGCCTCATAGTTACCAATAATCAATCTTTTGTTCTCCCTTTTCTCATTTCCTACTGTACTCTGCTTTGACAACATAGTTTTATTTTTCTCATATTGGAAAGGGGTTTTTCAGAGTGTTTTTGGCACCATTAACCATACATATATCCTATAATTTTATGCCCCAACTGCACGCAATCCTATACTATTCCTAGAGAACTAGCCCCGATGGTCTTCTCATTTTAGAAGCTACTGGTGTCTCCCACTCGACGCAAGGGTAGGCTAACATTTTATGTGTCGCTATATCTATACTAAGCCAAGTGCTTGCTATGAAACCTTTATTTTTGGAGTAATCACCACACCTCTATGGAATCCATAATTTCCACCCTGGGGATCCTAGTTACTGGTTCAGAAGTTTACCAACACTTGCGAGTTTTAGTGTAATTTCAAACCTCTACATGGTATCAAAGCCTGAACCCAGGTTCGATTCCCCCGAGCTACGTTTGAGGGGTGTATGGATTCCTTGAGCTGTGTTTGAGGGAGGGTGTTGGAGTAATCACCACACCTCTATGGAATCCATAATTTCCACCCTGGGGATCCTAGTTACCGATTTGGAAGTTTAGCAATACTTGCGAGTTTTAGTGTAACGAAAAACCTCTACACTTATTTATATTGGAAGGTGAAATTATTATGACGATGATGTTGCGTATAAATGAAAGGTACCGAAATACGCATAGAATTTGGACAGAGGAGGAGGTGGAGGCCTGGAAACCGATTGTATACGATTTCCACAATAAAGGAGGTGTTTTCGTCTCTCAGATTTGGCACATTGGAAGAGCTTCCCATCTGGGTAAGTATATCTATGGTTTTCATTACATTGCTATCTGTTAATTCCTTTTATATACCTCCTTGTCGAATCTCTCTAGAGTGTATTGGATTTGTTCATTTTCTTCTCGAGCATAATTCCCACAATCATGTCACACTTTGTTTGCTTCACTTGGTCATGATTCCTCATCATGAAAAATAGATCGTGAAAACTCTCAGTCTATTGCCTTAGTAAATTTGTATTAGGTTAGCTTTTTGATGGATGTAGAGTATGTCTTTTTTAAGATCATTTTGTCAGTTTCCTTGAATAGAGATGGCTGAGTGGCTCTATAAAATGTGGATTATCAACCCAATGTCCAGGATACCTTTTCGTCACCAGACCAGAAAATATAGGGATAGACGGTGTTACCTAATGGCAAAGATCTTGCCCATCATTCCACTCCTCGAGCCCACCCAATGGCCAGGCTACCGTTTCATCAACAGATCATAAAATATCGGGATATACGGTGTTACCCAATGGCAAAGATCTTGCTGATTATTCCACTCCTCAATCTCTAAATACTTAGGAGATTCCAGAGATTATTAATGACATTTGTCTTGCTGAAAGAAATTCTATCAGATTAGATGAATCGTCTTACATAAGTCATAAATTTAACATCTAGGTATTTTCACACTTATTACATAGGATAGAACTATTTTTATCCTAGGATTAAGATATTAATAAAATGATTAAGATATTAATAAAACAACCGGGCTTTTCTTTTTCTTATAAGAGGGCACCACTCCTTTCTTAACCTTTTATATGCATATAGTTCATTAATGATGCTGAATATAACCAAATAGAGTCGATTGTCATTACATCATTATATAGTTCTATTCAAATAAATATACACCATTATATAGTTCTCTGTCAAATAAATAGGGAAGTGTTACCTTATTTCGTTCATAGTTTTGATGGATTTTGTGTAGGTTTTGATGGTGCGGAAATTCATGGTGGTCATGGATATCTTTTTGATCAGTTTATAAAAGAAAACATAAATAACAGGATCGATCGGTATGGTGTGACATTACAGAACCGATTCAGGTTTCCTCTCGAGGTTATTGAATCAGTGGTGGACAAAATTGGAGCAGAACGAGTGGGAATACACCTCTATCCATTTTCAGATTTTTTTTTTATGCTAGTGACACAGATCCTGAGGCATTGGGGCTTTACATGTCCGAGAGCTTAAATAAATACAACATCCTGTATGCCCATTATGTGGAGCCCAAACTGGAAGTTACCGTTTAATTTGTTGCAACAAACAAGCGTTTGTTTCCAATGAGGAAGACATTCAAGGGATAATTTTTCGTTGTAGGAGGTTACGAGCTACATAGATGTGATTAAATAGTGTAGCAGTTAACAACATTTTTAATTCTTCCAAAATCAAATAAAGTATATCAGTGTCGTCTTAAAAAAATAGAAATTTTCAAAATATACAAGTTATATAAAAAATTTAGGAATAATCTGGACATAAAAAGTATCTCTGGTAGAGTTAAAAATGGAAATGTGAAAAATACAAAATTATATAAAAAAATTTCAAAAAATCTGGACATGAAAAGTATCTCTAGTAGAGCCATAAATAATCCTACACACAATATCCTACAAACTAAAGGAACAATGGGGTCCCAAACCATTTCCGAAGGAATTCATGGCAATAAAGTGAAGAGATTCTTGAGTAGGGAAAAACTAGAGCATCATGGATGAAGAGAACAGAATGAGGGAAAGGTGGGTATATGTTTATGAGTTGCATAAATCAAAATTATTAAGTTGACAGTTAAAAACTATGGAATTTAGTGGTGGAAAAACTTTCAATCCCTTAACATTGGAATCTCTTAACATTGGATCTGCATATGATTATAGAGTGACAAATGGGAACTTAAGGTTTAATAAAAACAAATTATATATTTAAAATGTTGTAGAAAATATAAATTGAAATTGCAATAAATTTGGAATTGATTTTTTTTAATATAAAATTGAATTTAAAAAAAATAGAAATTTCTATTTTAAAATAATATAATAAATAATAAATCGCATATTAAAATAATTTACCCATTGAAAAGCAGTAAATTCTATATGAAAGTATGATGGAAAACATTAAGTTTGTAATTGTTCAAAATAGTAAGTTTCTATAATAAACAATAATAGAATAATAAAATCTATTATTAAATATTTGTATTTATTTCAAATTTTTAATTGAATTCCAATTTCAATTTCAATTTGATAATTATGGGCTGATAATTTCCTTGCAAAATTAGATTCAAAATGAAATCAGATCATCAAACTGTCAGTGATATTTCAGCTTTGTGCTTGGTATTTACTGGAGATGATGAGAAATAAAACAAATATCGAAGACATTCATATATCTCCCGGTAGCTTATAGCTACCATGAACTCCAACCTGAAGGCTGCTATGCTTTTTTTGGTGGGATAGGGTAGTCCTTAAAAATGCCAAACCCTTACATTCTTTGAATGCTAAATAAACTCTTAGATTCTCTGAATTCAAGTTTCTACGATTCATATTTTTTGGAATAAGTCTTTTGAATTAATCAATCTTTGTGATTAATCCAGAAGACCTGTTTAAAAAACCCTTACATTATTGGACAGAAGCCTTGTTTAAAAAACCCTCACAATATTGGAATGCAACAACTGCTATATTTCATACAGTTAATACAGGCACGATATTTCATACCATTCTAAACATCAATTGATCCCATCATCGTAATAACAGGGTTTGAATGAATATTATCCATCAGCGGTGGAACAGGAGATATGTCTTCACCCACATAACACGGTTCGATATTGAATAATAATACGCAATTTTTTTTAATGAGGATGTGGGTGGCCAACAATAATGTTTCTTGAAATAATTGAACTACTTACAACAGAGGAGAAAGCAAAGATTACCAAGATACTGACTACAAGAGCTGAGGCTACCAGGAAAGTCACTTTTCCCTAATAACAGGACATATTTTATAAGGACCCGATCTAAGTTTCTATATCTTGTGAATTATATGGAAATTTCAGTGTATTTCACATGAACACAATGATAAAGATTCTTAGTTACATGAAAATTTCAGTGTAGATAAAAAGGTCCTTAATTACTTGAAATCTCCACAGTACATGAATTGGATGAAATATTTTTCACATTGGCATAAAGACAGAGGATTAATAATATGAAACTAAACATTTTGCACGAAAACCTAAATATAATTAAAGAATTTCCGGCTCCCGTCGTGGATGATATTCAAAGGTAGTCGTTTCCAATAAAACATGTAATCTGATTATTAATATTGTAAAAGAATGCTTCGGCTGGATATCATAGATTTTTCTTTAAGAACGTTGATGAAGTCAGGAGAAATAGAAATAGCTGAGTACTGTCCTCGCCATTATGCGACAAAAAAGGAATATGAGAGAGGCAGTTAAAGCGAACATCAACTTATTGACACATCCAAATGTCCACAAATCAAGAACGTCTATTGTCAATAAAACAATGCCCCTTAAACCGATCATCAGGGTCATAATTGAACCGATCACCAACACACTGTCTCTTTCAATGGAATGCAGGGAAATGTTCCATCGTGAAGGCACTCTACTTCTCTCCACTGCTGCTTAGTTCTCTGTTTTAAAATGTACCTTGAACTCGTTCTCTGTTTTAAAATGTACCTTGAACTCAAGCGCTACTGCTTGCACAACCTCGTCGGAGTTTCAAAAGTGTGTGACCTGCGCAACGATGAAATTCTATTTTAGATTGAAAAGTTTAAGATATAATGGAAAAGGTTTAATGCATGCAATGAGAGGATTCTGGATGAATAGCTTTTACCAAGATTTGCTTTGTTAAACCTAATCTCTGCATCATCGAGTTTATCTCTCCATCACCGAGTTTAAAAGATATTTTATCTTTAATCAACCAACGCTCCCCACCATCCACTTTAAAAGATGTTTTATCTTTAATCAACCAACGGTTATATTCTATTATAGCTTTTTAAACTAAATTTAAACCGGATTGGGTTCGTTGTTCGGACGTCCAGGTGTTCCTTTGACATAAATTTTGTAAATTGCATTTGGAAATAAATATGTATTTCGAGTTGTTATTTTAAAATTTTAAAATTTATTTTTTACATTGATGTCTATTTAAGTTTTGACGCAATACTGTGACTGTTTTCTATTTTATTTTATTTTTTTAATATTTTTTTGGTAAATTTTTCTCTCTTTTCGCTAATTTCCTTCAAATTCACCAAAACAGTTTTGCAAGGTTAAATTTAAATTATAATTATATAGTTTGCAAAAATCTAATATATAAAAAAATGTATTGCAATATTCAAATGAAAAGAAAAAAATACTAATAATTAAACTACGGTTTTAAATCCTAAATAAATCCGAAATAGCCACTAAATATTATATTTAAATTGAATTACCATATAAAAAAAATTAAGCTCAATTAAAAAAATAAAACCGAAAACAACCCATATACATTTATGAAAACACAATTTATTGATCTTAAAAACACAAACTACCCATTTCACTTTAAACCATATATAGTATATAATGTCTTTTGGATGCATACTTCTTTTATAGTTGTAATATCTTTTTGCACTGTAATTTTGAAAATTTATTTATATAGTAAAAACACAAACTACCCATTTCACTTTAAACCATATATAGTATATAATGTCTTTTGGATTTATAGTTCTTTTATGTTTGTAATATCTTTTCGCACTGTAATTTTGAAAATTTATTTATATAGTATAATTTAAAATTTAGTACATTTTAAATATAAAATAATAATTTTACAATAATAATTTGTAAAATAAATATATTTTAAAATAACAATAATTTATATTATTATAATAATTTTTTTAATTAAATTTAATATATTGAACATACATTTTAAAAATTAATTATATAATTAAATATTTAAAACAATAACATTATATCAATTTTAGAAAATTATAATTTTTAAATAAATGGATGATACTATATTAACGGATACAAGTGTCGTATAGTCCATAGCGAAGAACTCGTAAATTAGTGAGTATTGGTAGTTCAGTTAGAACGTGTCAGCAAGGTAGTAATTATTGCCAATTCCGCTAAAGCATGACAGCAAGCGTCCAGATGAGAGCAGACGATCATATATGTTGGTAAGCAAGTTGTTCTTATCAAATATAAAAAAATAATATATATAATTAATTAAAATTAATAATTTATAATATAAGCATTATATATAAGGTAGATTAATTAATAAATGAAACAGTTTTTTTCTCTAATCATTATATTTGTTTAGGGAGATTATGATTTCTTGTTGTTAAAAACACATTTATGAATGTATAATAGATTAGGAGATTGGAGAGGCACTCAAACACCCTACCTAATTCTAATAATTCTTACTAATGATAACAGGAAATGGAATCTCTCCAGCAACAAATCATCTTGGAAGGTTGCACGGATCAAGCCTTGGAAAAAGAACAGCAGCTTCAATCTCAGATGGAGGAAAGATCAAAGAAAGAGGAAATATTATGGAGGCAGAAATCTCGCATACGATGGCTATAGGAGGGTGAACGAAATACCAAAATTTTCCACAGATCTACGATTCAAAGATGCATGCATAACACCATCGCATTTATTAAGAATCAAGAAGGGGAGAAAGTGGAAGATCATGCGGAGATCGAGCAGGTTCTCATTAATCACTTCCAATCTATGCACCAAGAACCTCTCCAAGATAGATTACCAGCCATTGACAAAATCACTTAGAACATTCCAAAGCTGGTCACCGAAGAGCACAACCAACTCCTTCTTTGCCCAGTCTCATGCCTAGAGGTGGACATTGCCATGAAGCAGCTCAAAGATGGGAAGGCTCCGGGGCCGGATGGCTTCACGACCACCTTCTTTCACAAATTCTGGGATCTGATCAAAGAAGAGGTTTGGATGGTGGTGGAGGAATCACGCACAATGCACTGGCTCCTCCCCTCATTGAACGTGACCTTCATAGCTTTAATCCCTAAAGAAGAAGCTTCCTTCACGCCAGACAAATTCTGACCAATCGCCTTATGCAATGTCATCTACAAGATTATTTCTAAAGTCATTTCCAACAAACTTAAACCGCTTCTGCCTCTTCTCATCTCGCCCGAGCAAGCTGGTTATGTTGAAGGCAGGCAGATTTTGGATGGCATTATCCTCACTCATGAAATCATTCATTCCCTCAAGGAGACCAAACAAGCAGGTATGATTCTCAAGATTGACCTCTCAAAAGCTTTTGATAGATTAAGCTGGATGTACATCCAGAATGTGTTATCTACTTTTGGTTTTTCTCCTACTTGGATTCGATGGGTTCATAATCTTATTTCCTCCTCCTTCTTCTCCTTCCTCATCAATGGCATCCCCTCGCGTCCTTTTTCTCCCTCAAGAGGTATCAGACAAGGGGACCCCCTGTCCCCTTTCCTCTTTGTCTTAATGGCGGAAGGATTGGGGTGTCACCTCAAAAATGCCCTTCGTTCCCAGCAAATTCGAGGTCTCTCAGTTCACAACTCCCCAGCTTTAACTCACCAGCAATTTGTGGATGAAAATATGGTGTTTGGTTACCCTTCAGTGCATGAAGCCTCCCGACTTAAATCCCTGTTGAATGATTTTTCGGAAGCATCAGGTGCTTGCATCAATACGGCCAAATCCCTACTCTTCTTCTTTCATACCCCTCCCATCACCCAAAGAGCTATCGCTCGTATCCTTGGCTTCTCTATTGCCACCCTCCCATCGAAATACTTAGGAGCCCCTCTAATTGCCTCTGCCTTAAAGCATGCCTCATGGCGTGAGCTCCTTGATAAACTTGAAGCATGCCTCTCTTCCTGGACTCACAAGACTTTAAATATTGCAAGCAGAGTGGTTCTAATCAAGTCGGTGTTACATGCCATGCCACTTTACCTATTCTCTATCTTGGCAGTGCCCAAATGGGTTCTAAAAAGAATTAAGGCCCTGCAACGGAATTTCTTATGGGGATCTAAAGGAACACATCACAAATGGGCTTTGGTCAAATGGTCTATGGTCTGCACACCTAAGAAACATGGAGGATTAGGATTGTGGGATCCTTCTCACAACAACGCAGTTATGGGAGCCAAAATTTGGTGGAGCTGGCTCACTGCCCCCAACAAACCTTGGGCAATTATATGGGCAGCCAAGTACGCCAACCAAAGACCTCAGGAAGAACTAATCAGACTCACCCCTAAGGAGAAAGGTTCACTAATGTGGAATGCAGTCAAACAACACTATTTGTTGATTCAACAACATAGTTTCTGGGAACTGAGGAATGGAAGAACAGCCAGATTCTGGACAGATTCCTGGGATCAATTTCCAAAAATAACTAACACCTACAGACCGCCTCCGGGACCAGAATGGGATAGACAGCGACTGGACATGGTGCAACAATATTGGGAAGAAAATGAAATGCAGGGGTATCGACAATGGAAACAGGTTAACAGGATCATAGGGACCATAGATGAACAGAGTAGGGAAGCACTAAAATCTGAGCTCAAAAGAAGGTGCACTAGATTTTCACACAGCTAGGACATTCTCAGATGGGGATACACGCCAAAAGGCTCCTTCTCCTCCCAGGAAGCTTACAAAATACTCAGTAATGATCCGAGGCATAAAGACCCCATATGGAAAAAAAATTGGGGCCTGGGGGTTTGGCCCAAAGTCTCTGTTTTCCTATGGCTTTTCGGGCATCAAAAAATCCTCACTTGGGACAACTTAAGGAAGCGAAGCTTTCATGGTCCCTCAATATGCCCCAATTGCTGTGCACATGAGGAAACGCAGAAGCACCTTCTAAATGACTGCTCTCTAGCCAATCAATTATGGGAAAAGGTAAGCTTTAGATGCCAACGAAAATGCCGAACCTCAGAAGATATTGTAAATTGCATCAGAAAATGGCATCACAACCCCTACACAAGTGAACTCCTTAACCAACTCTGGAGCATAATCCCAGGTTTATTACTTTGGACAATCTGGAAGGAAAGAAACAAACACATCTTTAGGGATCAGTCTACTCCTCTGGACATCATCTGGAGGAACTTCTGTCACAATCTTGCTGAGACCTTAGATTTGCACTCCTGGGACACTAATGACTTTCCAACTCTGGTGAACGAAAGAGTGATCTAGGATAATTGGGGACTTCAACTTCACTTGCGAGAGCCAGTGCACAACACCCCCAGATCTGATAACACCAAGAGTCATTGGATCCCCCCTCCAGAGAACACCTTCAAACTCAATTTTGATGGAGCTTCCAAGGGAAATCCAGGCAAAGTAGGTTTCGGAGGCATAATTAGAGATCACAAAGGCATTCCTATAGTAATCTACTTGGGGAAGCTTGGTTGGGACACTAACAATTCAGCAGAGCTGGAAGGCCTCTAGAAGGGACTTCTTCTTTCTCAACAACTTGGGCTTCATCCTATAAAGATTGAAGGGGATTCTCAAATACTTATCAACCTTGCCAAGCAGCTCCTCAATGGGGCTCACGCGCAAAAAATTGCTCACAGCTGGAGACTTGAGGCTCATCTGAAGAACATTGAGGATTGGCTCATCAACAACAGAGCTCTCCTCTTCAAGCACATCAGAAGGGAGGGAAATTTTTTTGTTGATTTACTTGCCAACATGGGAGTTGACAACGAGCACAACCTTCTTACAGGGACTCTTGAAATACTTCAAAATGATGATCGAAGACAGGAATGCCAAATGCTTGTCCAAAGAGATGCAGAAGTCTCGGATGCGGGTGGTTCTAAGGAGCATTAAGGTGATGGGATGGTCCGACGGCATTATGGGAAGCCATATGCCAACCTACCTTGCAATTGTCCTTCGACGCATCTACAGACGAGACCAGAGTTTAATGCATTTACAGCCCGACGCGCATAAGCCTCCGAACCTCGAGACCATTCCACACGCTGCGACCTGGACATGTCGTTTGCTCAAATTTATGATGGTTTAATGCCGAAGGTTTTCAGTAGCACGGGTTTATTTGTTAACCGGATGGAGAGCGATCTTAACTCCAACAGTCTTCCCAGGCCTGTAACGAGTTGCTGCTCCCCGGATATTATGCTCTCTTCAGAGCGCACTGTCACAGGCAAACGAACTAAGATCCACTGCTGTTTGGAGCTTAGTGACAGTATCCACTACTCAATTTCCGGGAATTGCATGCTTGCCACGGTGAATTGGACCTCGCAGTCGCCCCAAGCTTCTACCCTGCTCCCGCACCACCACTCTGCAGACTTGACAGAGAACATGCCGTGTCTTAGACACCGAATGAGGTGCAGAAGAGGTTCCTCTCGGCGACAGATGACTTGCTTCCCCACCTCCTCCAGCACCTCTACTGAGACTTCTCCTACTTTCGACAGCACTTCCAGAGAAAACAAGGGTCGTCTTCTTCGTTCTGGGTGAAGCTTTCGCTCCCCTACACCTCCGCAGCCTTCTGTTCATTCCAAAACTATGCATTTCTCTTTCAATAGCTCTCTAAACTGTCCAAGAGTCACGACCTCCATCACGATTGTCTTTCGGGAAACTCCTCAGGACGTGATTCCTAATACTGGTTGGGGGGCTGGAAGTAGTGTGGATGCTCAAGCTCTAAGGGATAGTGCAGGCGGCTTGAACTTGCAGGACGTGGAGGTTAATGCTAAACAGGACGGCTCCAGCCAAGGCGAAGTTGTTCTACCTAGCTCAGAGCCGCATGAGATGGATATCGGCATTGGTTATGTACAGGACGAGCAGCTCAATGAAAAACCGGATCATGGGAATGAGAGCAAGCAGCAGAGAAATGGAAATCAAGCGAGCGAGGTGAAGGGTCCCTCTGCTATTGGGCAGGTGATTCATTCAACTGAGGACCTGTACATGGCTGAAGGCGAATCGGATGAACTCTGGTGCAGGGTCATTGAAGAAGCACCTGACGAGTAGCGCCTCCCTCCTTTCTTGGGTTTTTGCTCTGTCTCTGTCAGTCATTATGAAAATGTTCATGTTTGTTATTCTGTTCAGGTTTAGGTTCTGGGTTCTGTTAATTATGCTATATATATTCCAAACTATTAGCCTCCCCTGCGTGGGATTTTTTGGAAAACACTCAGCAATGGTTTCCCTCGGGGAGGGCAGTGCTCAACTCTGATCTTTTGTTCAATATGCCTCTAACTCGGGCATGGTTCTGGAAGAGACCTGATGTACATATTTTTGCTGATAAATAGATTACGCTTACATAGAAAAAAAAAAAGCATTGTTTTTATTTAAGATTGAAGTATGTATGAAAAAATTTACGTAATAAATATTGTATTAATAAAAATATGAATTCAAAGTATTGAGAAATGGGACACTCGAAGATGAGAGTCTTGCTTAAAATAATTCTTCCATGATAGAGTTTTTAGATGAAATTCTAGATAAAATTAATGTATGAGAGATAAAGATCCATTATGTTGCTTGGTTAGAAAAATATTTTAAGTTTGGATAAGCCTAAGAGCATCATGAGATATGAAGTTGATTTTTAGCAAATGAAAAACTGGCCGCTCGAACGTGCACAAGGGACCCGGGTGGTCACAACTTAGCAAAACTGATACGGGCACCCTTGAACGAAACGGCCCGACCGGAACGTGCCCGGTTGGGCACCGATCTCACACGGCATGACACGACGTGCCCGAACGAACGTCGATGCCACAAGGGAGAAAACAAAAAATGAGCCACCTGAACATGCACAAGGCACCCAGACGATCACAACTTAGCAAAACTGATACGGGCACCCTTGAACAAAACGGCCCGACCCGACCCGAATGTGCATGTTCAGGAGACCTCACACGACGCGACATGGCGCGCCCGACCGAACGATGCCACAAGGGAGAAAATGGCAAACGGGCCACCCAAACATGCACAAGGCACCCGAGTGGTCACAACATTAGCAAAACTGATACAAGCGCCCTCAAACGAAATGCCTCACAACGAACGCACCCGGTCGGGCAACCTCACAGTAGGATGCGACATGGCGTGCCCAGCGAAACGATTCCACAAGGGAGCAAATGGGAAACGAGCCACCCAAACACTCACAAGGCACTCAGATGGTCACAACTTAGCAAAACTGATACGGGTGCCCTCGAATGAAATGACCGGACCTGAACACGCATGGTCAAGTGACCTCACATGGTGCACCTGACCAAACGATGCCACAAGGGGGAAAATGACAAATGGGCCGCTTGAGTGTGCAGAAGGCACCTGGGCGGTCACAACTTATCAAAACTGATACGGGTGCCATCGAAAGAAATGGCCTGACCCAACCCAAACGTGCCCGGTCAGGCGACCTCACACGACATGATATAGCGCACCCGACCGAATGATGCCACAACAGAGCAAATGGAAAACGGGCCACCCGAACATGCACAAGGGACCCGGGTGGTCACAACTTAGCAAAACTGATACAGGCGCCCTTAAACGAAACAACCCGAATAGATCTTGCCCGGTCGGGCCAACTCACATGGCGCAACACGACGCGCCCGACCGAATGATGCCATAAGGGAGCAAACGACAAACGGGCCACCTGAACATGCACTAGGCACCTAGGTGGTCACAACTTAGCAAAACTGATACAGGTGCCCTCGAACGAAATGGCCCGACCCGAACGTGGGTGGTCGGGTGACCTTACACGGAGCGCCTGACCGAACTATGCCACAAGGGAGAAAATGGAAAACGGGTCGCCCTAACGTGCACAAGGCACCGGGGTGGTCACAACTTAGAAAAACTGATACGAGCGCCCTCGAACGAAATGACCCAGCTCGAACGCGCCCGGTGAGGCGACCTCACACAGCGCGACACGAAGAATGATACCGCAGGGGAGAAAATGGAAAACGGGGCACCCAAACATGCAGTACAAGGGACCCGGGTGGTCACAACTTTGCAAAATTGAAATGGTCACCCTAGAACGAAACGGCTTGACCCGGACATGCCTAGTTGATTGCCCTCACACAACGCAACATGGCACGCCTGACTGAACGATGCCACAAGGGAGAAAACGGAAAACGGGCCGCCTGAATATGCACAAGGCACCTGGGTGGTCATAACTTAGCAAAACTGATACGGGTGCCCTCAAAAGAAATGCCTCAACCCGAATGCACCTAGTCGGGCGACCTAACACGGCGCGAAATGGCGCACACGACCAAACGATGCCACAAGGGAGAAAACGGAAAACGGACCGCCCGAACGTGCCCAAGGCACCTGGGCAGTCACAACTTAGAAAAAATGATACGGGCGCCCTCGAATGAAACAACCCGACCTGAACATACCTGGTCGAGTAACCTCACATGGCGCGTCATGGCGCGCCCGATTGAATGATGTAACAAGAGGGCAAATGGAAAATGGGCCACCTGAATGTGCACAAATCACTCGGGCGGTCACAACTTAGAAAAATAGATACGGGCGCCTGACCTGAACGGGCCTTGTTAAGCGACCTTAGATGGCACAACACGGTGCGCCCAACCAAACGATGCCACAAGGGAGCAAATGGAAAACGAGCCTCCCGAATGTGCACAAGGCACCCGAATGATCACAAATTAGCAAAACTGATACGGGCACCCTCGAACGAAATGACCTGACCCGAACGCACCCGGTTGGGCGACCTCACACGATGCGACATGACATGCCTGACTGAATGATGCCAAAAGGGAGAAAATGACAAACGGGTCACTCGAATGTGCATAAGGCACCCGGGCGATCACAACCTAGCAAAACCTATATGGGTGCCCTAGAACGAAACAACCCGACTCGAATGCGCCCTGTCGGGCGACCTCGCACGGCGTGACACAACGCGCCCAACTGAGTGATGCCACAAGGGAGAAAATGGCAAACAGGGCGCCTGAATGTGCACAAGGCACCCGGGTGGTCACAACTTAGCAAAAATTATACGGGCGACCTCGAACGAAACGGCCCGACCCGACCCGAATGCAAAGGAAATATTATGCTTAACATGGTTGCTAATAAATGATTAATGGTTTGTGCAAATGAGTGTGAGGTGCAGGAAGGTCCATTGTACGATGATACATTCTAGGTACATCCATGCCACCAAGATATGAAGATATGAAGGTTAGTCAGTAAATGCTATCATAATTATTGTAATTGCTTTAAGCTAGATATTTGTTTATTTCTTTGTAAGATTTATAACAATGGTTAAGGGATGGTCTCCATTATAAGCCATTGAGGTAGGGGTGAACACCCTCACGAGCGTTTAATAATAAAATTAAATATTTGCTGGTTTTCACCCTATAGGGTTTCTAGGGTATATTGGTGTTCAATGGTGTGATTGATTGTTGTTTCAGATTGATGATGCTGAATTCTTTTCTTGTTGTTGTGTTCATAATGTCAAGTATGTGATGGCTACAGTTATAATGAAATGATTGCAAGGTTACATCATACAGTTTTATGTTAATGTACTACAATAGTGGTTGTTAATGGTTAAGCAACTTACTATTCTTCTACTAAGGTTACACTATGAATTGGTGAACATTTATTTAATTATTAGTGAGAAATATTTAATAGTGATTTAGATAGTTATCATGTTTGTTACAACTAACCACTTATAAATTTATATAGACACAGAAAGAATACTTATTCTCACAAAATTAGTGCCTAGGAAAATTGATGAATCCCATAAATAATAAAATAATAACATGACACTATAAATATAATGGAATGATAAAATGAACAAATACAATTTTATAAAGATGTATATATGTTCTAAACATAGGAAACTCTCTAGTACAATATCAATTGTCAACCAGAACAATGATAACCTTTGTTTAAGAATAAATTATCTCTCTTATAAATTAAAATAAGGATAAGAAATATTGATAATCAATATATATAAATGTTAAAATATTTAACTTATTATAAAGAATTATAAAAATTAATTAAATTATAATGCTTTTAAAATCATTATTATCAATTATTAAAAAATTAATATATATGTTAAATATATATAAATTTTAAAATATATATTAATACATTTATTCTCACTTTTGTTTGACCGTTACCTTGCAAAGCAATTGATATGTTTGACCCATAGTTAGCAAGTTCGGCTGTAACTTGCGAAGAAATTGTTATGCTTGACCCATACTTAGCATGTTCGGCTGTATTGGTCCAAAAAAATATAGAAAATACGTTAAAATGAGGTAATTCGAATTCGGTACTGAATTTTATGTGAAAATAAAATTTAATAAAAACAAATTCTATATTTAAAATGCTGTATGAAATAGAAATCAAAATTGCAATGCATTTGAAAAGGATTTATTTTTTAATATAAAATTTAATATTTAAAGAATAAAAAATAAAATCGAAAAATTAGAAATCAAAATTGCAATGGATTTGAAAAGATTTATTTTTAATATAAAATTTAATATTTAAAAATAAAAAATAAAAACATAAAAAGTTATATAAAAAAATTATAGTAAATAATTAATTATATATTTAAAAAAATATATCTGTATGAAAAACAATAAATTTGATATTAAAATATATTAGAAAAAAATAAATTTATAATTCTTAAAAATAATAAATTTCTATAATAAAAAAATAAATTTTATTTGTAGATATTTATAAATTTATTTAAGAAATTTGAATTTGATAATTATGGTTTGACCATTTCCTTGCAAAACTATATCCACAATGAAATCAGATCATCAAAGCGTCATTGATACGTCACACATGTGTGCTTGATATTTGCTGGAGATGATGAGAAATAAAACAAATATACGTGACATTCATATATCTGCGAGCAGCTTATAGCTGCCACGAACTCCAACCAGAAGGCTGGTATACTTTGCTTGGTGGGAGAGGATAGCCCCTTAAAAATGCCAAATAACCCTTACATTCTTTGAATTTAAATAACCCTGACATTTTTCAGAATTCAAGTTTCAGCTATTCATCATTTTTTGATATAAGTCTTTTGAATTAATCACAAAATATCTTTAATCTTTGAGATTAATCCGGAAGACTTGTTTCAAAAACCCTGACATTATAGCAACACAACAACAGTTAATGATATTTCATAGAGTGTTTACAGGCACGATATTTCATACGATTTTAAACCACATTTTTACCTCATTATGGTACTAAGAGGGTTAGAATGAATATTATCCATCAGCTTTGGAACACGATTGCAAAGTATAATATATAAGTTTTTTTTATGAGGACGTTGATGGCCAACAACGTATCTAATAAAATATGTAATCTGATTATTAAGATTGAGATTGTAAAAGACAGCTTAGGCTGAAAAACATAGATTGTTCTTAAGGAACGTTGAGGAGGTCAGGAGAAATAGAAATTGCTGAGTACTGTCCTCGCCATTATGCAACATCAACTTATGTCCACAAATCAAGAACGGCTATTGCCAATAAAACAACGCCCATTAAACCGAGTATCAGGGTCATAATTGAACCGATCACAAACAGACGGTCTCTTTCACTGGAATGCATGTTAATGTTCCATCGTGAAGGCATTCTGTCGACTCCTGCTTAGTCCTCTGTTTAAAATGTACCTTAAACTGAAGCGCTACTGCTTGCACAGCCTCCTCGGATTTTCAAAACTGCATGACCCCCGCTACAAATCGCGGTATTGGTGTTCAAGAAATGAGCGGGGATTGTGGATGAATAGCTTTTACCAAGATTTTCTTTCTTGGCTTTTACCAAGACTTTATTTCTTAAACATAATCTCTAAACCATCGTGTTTAAAAGATGTTTTATCTTAAATCGTCCAACGGTTATATTTTATTATAGATTTTTTAAACTAAATTTGACCCTTTTACCAGGATTTTCTTTCTTAAATATAATCTACACACCATTCCGTTTAAAAGATGTTTTATCTTTAATCGTCCAAATTATATTTTATTATACATTTTAAAAACTAAATCCGGACAGGGTTCGTTGTTATGACGTCAAGTACTTCTTTAACCTATAAATTTTGTAAATAAATACGTATTTTGTAAATTTTTAAATAGAAATTTTTATTTAAAAAAATATAATAAATAATAAATTGCATATTAAAATAATTTACCCATTGAAAAGCAGTAAATTCTATATAAAAGTATGGTGGAAAAAATTAAGTTTGTAATTGTTCAAAATAGTAACTTTCTATAATAAAGAATAATAGAATAATAAATTATATAACTAAATATTTGTATTTATTTCAAATTTAATTGAATTCCAATTTCAATTTGAATTTGATAATTATGGGTTGACCATTTCCTTGCAAAATTAGATTCAAAATGAAATCAGATCACCAAAGTGTCAGTGATATTTCAGCGTTGTGCTCGGTATTTACTGGAGATGATGATAAATAAAACAAATATCAATGACATTCATATATCTCCCGATAGCTTATAGCTGCCATGAACTCCAACCTGAAGGCTGCTATGCTTTGTTTGGTGGGAGAGAATAATCCTTAAAAATGCCAAACCCTTACATTCTTTGAATGCTAAATAAACCCTTAGATTCTCTGAATTGAAGTTTCTACGATTCATATTTTTTGGAATAAGTCTTTTGAATTAATCAATCTTTGTGATTAATCCAGAAGACCTGTTTAAAAAACCCTTACATTATTGGATAGAAGCCTTGTTTAAAAAACCCTCACATTATTGGAATGCAACAACAGTTATATTTCATACAGTTAATACAGGCACGATATTTCGTACCATTTTAAACATCAATTGCTCCCATCATCGTACTAACAGGGTTTAACTGAATATTATCCATTAGCGGTGGAACAAGAGATATGTCTTCACCCAGATAACACGGTTCGATATCGAAGTATAATACGCAATTTTTTTCAATGAGGATGTTGGTGGCAAACAATAATGTTTCTTGCAATAATTGAACTACTTACAACAGAGGAGAAAGCGAAGATTACCAAGATACTAGCTACAAGAGCTGAAGCTACCAGGAAAGTCACTTTTACCTAATACCAGGACATATTTTATAAGGACCCGATCTAAGTTTCTATATCTTGCGAATTATATGGAAATTTCAGTGTATTGCACATGAACACAATGATAAAGATTCTTAGTTACATGAAAATTTCAGTGTAGATAAAAAGGTCCTTAATTACTTGAAATCTCCATAGTACATGAATTGGATGAAATTTTTTTCACATTGGCATAAAGACAGAGGATTAATAGTATGAAACTAAACTTTTTGCATGAAAACCTAAATATAATTAAAGAATTTCCGGCTCCCGTCGTGGATGATATTCAATGGCAATCGTTTCTAATAAAACAGGTAATCTGATTATTAAGATTGTAAAAGAATGCTTCGGCTGCATATCATAGATTTTTCTTTAAGAACATTGATGAAGTCAAGAGAAATAGAAATAGCTGAGTATTGTCCTCGCCATTATGTGACAAAAAGGGAATATGAGAGAGGGAGTTAAAGCGAACATCAACTTATTGACACGTCCAGATGTGCACAACTCAAGAATGTCTATTGTCAATAAAACAACGCCCCTTAAACCAATCATCAGGGTCATAATTGAACCGATCACCAACACACGGTCTCTTTCACTGGAATGTAGGGGAATGTTCCATCGTGAAGGCACGCTGCTTCTCTCCACTGCTGCTTAGTCCTCTGTTTTAAAATGTACCTTCAAATCAAGCGCTACTGCTTAGTCCAAGTTTCAAAATTGCGTGATCTGCGCAACGATGAAATTCTATTTTAGATTGAAAAGTTTAAGATATAACGGAGAAGGTTTAATGCATGCAATGAGAGCGGATTCTGGATGAATAGCTTTTACCAAGATTTTCTTTTTTAAAACTAATCTCTCCATCATCGAGTTTAAAAGATATTTTATCTTTAATCAACCAGCGCTCCCCACCATCTAGTTTAAAAGATGTTTTATCTTTAATCAACCAACGTTTATATTTTATTATAGCTTTTTAAACTACATTTGAACCGGATTGGGTTCGTTGTTCGGACATCCAGGTATTCCTTTGACATAAATTTTGTAAATTGCATTAGGAAATAATATGTATTTCAAGTTGTTATTTTCAAATTTTATAAGTTATTTTTTACATTGATGTCTATTTAAGTTCTGACGCGGTAACTGTTTTGTATTTTTTTAATATTTTTTTGTTATTATTATTTTTTTTTTAATTTTTCTTTTTCTATTTTTTGCTAATTTTCTTCAAATTCACCAAAAGAGTTTTGCAAGGTTAAATTTAAATTGTAATTACATTGTTTCCAAAAATATTATATATAAAACAATGTATTGCAAAATTCAAATGAAAAGAAAAAAATACTAATAATTAAACTATGGTTTTAAATCCTAAATAAATCCGAAATAACCACTAAATATTATATTTAAATTGAATTACCATATAAAAGAAATTGGGATCAATTAAAAAAATAAAACCAAAAACAACCCATATAGATTTATGAGAAAACACAATATATTGATCTTAAAAACACAGACTACCCATTTCACTTTAAACCATATATAGTATATAATGTCTTTTGGATGTATAATTCTTTTATGTTTGTAATATCTTTTTGTGCTCTAATTTTGAAAATCTATTTATATAGTATAATTTAATCTATTTATATAGTATAATTTAAAATTTAATACATTTTAAAGTTTTAATATAAAATAATATTTTTACAATAATAATTTGTAAAATTAATATATTTTAAAACAATAATAATTTTTATTATTATAATAATTTTTTTAATTAACTTTAATATATTGAACATACATTTTAAAAATTAATTATATAATTAAATATGTAAAAGAATAACATTATATCAATTTTAAAAAATTATAAATTTTAAATAAATGGATGATACTATATTAACGGATACAAGTGCGGTATAGTCCATAGCTAAGAACTCGTAAATTAGTGAGTATTGGTAGTTCAGTTAGAACGTGTCACCAAGGTAGTAATTATTGCCAATTCTGCTAAAACGTGACAGCAAGCGTCCAGATGAGAGCGGACGATTATATATGTTGGTAAGCAAGTTGTTATTATGAAATATAAAAAAATAATATATATAAGTAATTAAAATTAATAATTTATAATATAAGCATTATATATAAGGTAGATTAATTAATAAATGAAATAGTTTTTTTTTCTAATTATTATATTTTTTTAGGGAGATTATGATCTCTTCTTGTTAAAAACACATTTATGAATGTATAATAGATTAAGAGATTTGAGAGGCACTCAAACATTCTACCTAATTCTAATAACCCTTACTAATGATAACATTGTTTTTATTGAAGATTGAAGTTTGTCCGAAAACATTTATGAAATAAATATTGTATTAATAAAAATATGAATTCAAAGTATTGAGAAATGGGACACCGCAAGATGAGAGTCTTGCTTAAAATAATTCTTCCATGATAGAGTTTTTAGATGAAATTCTAGATAAACTTAATGTATGAGAGAGAAAGATCCATTAAGTTGCTTAGTTAGAAAAATATGTTAAGTTTAGATAAGCCTAAGTGCATCACGAGATATAAATACGATTTTTAGCAAACGGAAAACGGGTCGCTCAAACGTGCACAAGGGACCAGGGCAGTCACAACTTACCAAAACTGATACGGGCGCCCTCGAATGAAACGACTCGACCGGAAGGCACCCGGTTCGGCACCGATCTCACATGGCGCGACACGACGCGCCCGAACAAACGTTGATGCCACAAGGGTGCAAACAGCAAATGAGATGCTCGAACATGCACAAGGCACTTAGGCGGTCATAACTTAGCAAAACTTATACGGGCGCCCTCGAACAAAACGATCGGACCCGACCCGAATGCGTCCAGTCGGGCGACCTCATACGACGCGACACGTTTCGCCCGACTTAACGATCCCACAAGGGAGAAAACAACAAATGGGCCATCCAAACATGCACAGGGCACTCGGACGGTCACAACTTAGAAAAATTGATACGGGCGCCCTCGAACGAAACGGCCCTGCCCGAGAACTCCTGGTCGGGCGACCTCACAGTACGGTGCGACATCGCGCGCCTGACCGAATGAATCCACAAGGGATGAAATGGAAAATGGGCCAACCGAACATGGACAAGGCACCCGGGTAGTCACAACTTAGCAAAAATGATACAGGCGCCCTCGAACGAAATGACCCGACCTGAACGCGGCCGGTTGGGTGACCTCACACGGCACGCCCGACTGAACGATGCCACAAGGGAGCAAACGGGTAGTCACAACTTAGCAAAACTGATACGGGTGTCGTTGAATGAAATGGCCTGACCTGACCCGAACGCGCCCGGTCGGGCAACCTCACGAGGTGCGATACAGTGTGCTCGACCGAACGATGCCACAAGGGAGCAAATGGAAAACAGGCCACCCAAACATGCCCAACTTAGCAAAACTGATAGGGCGCCCTCGAATGAAACGGCCCGTCCCGAACGTGCCCGGTCGGGCGACCTCACAAGGTGCAACACGGTGCGCCCGACCGAATGATGCCACAAGGGAGCAAACGGAAAATGGGCCGCCCGAATGTGCATAAGGCACCTAGGTGGTCACAACTTAGCAAAAATGATATCGACGCCCTTGAACGAAATGGCCTGACCCAAACACGCCCGGTCGGGCGACCTTACACGGCGCAACACGACGTGCCTGACCGAGCGATGCCACAAGGGAGAAAATAGAAATTGGGTCGTCGTAACGTGCACAAGGCACCTGAGCTATCACAACTTATCAAAACTGATACGAGCGCCCTCGAACGAAATGGCTCGGCACGAACGTGCTTGGTCAGGCGACCTCACACGCTGCGACACGACGAACGATGCCATAGGGGAGAAAACAATAAATGGGCTGCACGAACGTGCAGTACAAGGGACATGGGAAGTCACAACTTAGCAAAACTGATACAGGCGCCCTCGAACGAAACGGTACAAAGTGTGCTCGACTGAACGATGCCACAAGGGAGCAAACGGCAAATGGGCCGCCCGAACGTGCACAAGGCACCTGGGGGGTCCCAACTTAGCAAAACTGATACGGGCGCCCTCGAATGAAATGGCTATACCCAAATGCACCCGATTGGGCAACCTCACACGGTGTGACACGGCGTGCCCGACCGAACGATGCCACAAGGGAGAAAACAGAAAATGGTCCACTCGAACGTGAACAAGGCACACGGGCAGTCACAACTTAGAAAAAATGATACGGGAACACTCGAACAAAACGGCCCGACCTGACTCGAACGCGCCGAGTCGGGTGACCTCACATGGCGCGAAACGACGTGCCCAACCAAACGATGTCGCAAGGGAGAAAACTGCAAGAAGGCCGCCCGAACGTGCACAAGGCACCTAGTTGGTCACAACTAAGAAAAACTGATATGGGTGCCCTCGAAAGAAATGGCCCGACTCGAACGCGCCCAGTTAGGTGACCTCACACGACGCAACACGGCGTGCCCGACCGAGCGATGCCACAAGGGAGAAAATGGAAAATGGGCCGCCCGAACGTGCATAAGGCACTCGGGTAGTCACAACTTAGAAAAACTGATACGGGCGCCCTCGAACGAAATCGACCGGCCCGAACGCACCCAATTCGGCGAACTCAAACGGCTCAACACGTCGAACGATGCCACACGGGAGAAAACAACAAACGGGTTGCCCGAATGTGCACAAGCCACCCGGGCGGTCACAACTTAACAAAACTGATACGGGCGTCCTCGAATGAAACGACCCGACTCGGATGCACGAGGTCTGGTGACCTCACATGGCGCGACACGACGCGCCCAACCAAATGATGCCATGAGGGAAAAAATTACAAACGGGCCACCCGAACGTGCACAAGGCACCCTGGCGGTAACAACTTAGCAAAACTGATATGGGCGCCCTCGAACGAAACGGCCTGGCCTGAACGCAAGGCTCTCGGGCGGTCACAACTTAGCAAAGTTGATACGGGTGCCCTCGAACGAAACGGCTTGGCCCGAATGCGCCCGGTCATGTGACCTCACATGGCACAACACAACGAACGATGCCACAGGGGAGCAAACGAAAAACGGGCTGCCCGAACGTGCGCAAGGCAATCGGGCAACACGACTTAGCGAAACTGATACGGGTGCCCTCGAACGAAGCAACCCGACCCGGACGCACCCGGTCGGGCGACCTCATAAAGTGTGACACGACGCGCCCGACCGAATGATGCCACAAGGTAGAAAATGGAAAATGGGCTGCCCGAACGTGCACAAGGCACTCGAGTAGTCACAAATTAGCAAAAATCATACGAGCGCCCTCGAATGAAATGACCCAACCCAAACGCGCCCAGTCGGGCGACCTCACATGGTGTGACACAGCGCGCTCCAGTGAATGATGCCACAAGGGATAAAATGGAAAATGGGCCACCTGAACATGGACAAGTCACTCGGGCGGTCACAACTTAGCAAAACTGATACGGCTGCCCTCGAACAAATCGGCCCGACCCGAACGTGCCCGGTCGGGCGACCTCACATGGCGCGACACGGTGTGCCCGAATGAATGATTCCACAAGGGATAAAATGGAAAACAGGTCAACCAAACATGCGGAAGGCACCTCGGCGATCACAACGGGCGCCCTCGAACGAAACGGCCTGACAGGAACGCGCCTGGTCGGGTGACCTCACACGGTGCAACAAGACGTGCCCAACCGAATGATGCCACAAGGGAGAAAATGACAAACGGCCACTCGAATGTGCATAAGGCATCCTGGCGGTCATAACCTAGAAAAACTGATACGGGTGCCCTCGAACAAAACGGTCGACTCGAACGCGCCCGTTCGGGCGACCTCGCACGGTGCCTGACCGAACGATGCCACAAGGGAGCAAACAGCAAATGGGCTGCCCGAACGTGCACAAGGCACCCAGGTAGTCACAACTTAGCAAAACTGATATGGGCGCCCACGAATGAAACGACCCGACCCAACCCGAACGCGCTCGGTCGGGCGACCTCACACGGCGCGACATGGCGCTCCCTACCGAACGATGCCACAAGGGAGAAAATGGAAAAAGGGCCGCCCGAATGTGCGCAAGGGACTCGGGCGGTAACAACTTAGAAAAACTTATACGGGCGCGCTCGAACGAAACAACCCATCCCGAACGCGCCCAGTCGGGCGACCTCACACGGTGCGACACGACATGCCCGAACAAACGATGCCAAAAGGGAGAAAATGGAAAATGGGCCACCTGAACGTGCACAAGGCACCCGGGCAGTCACAACTTAGCAAAACTAATATGAGCGCACTCGAATGAAATGGCCCAACCTGAACACGCCCGGTCGGGCGACCTCACACTGCGTGACATGGCGCACCCGACCATGGTTGGGGGCACACATTAAAAGTGAACCAAGGAGTGAGTGCATCACGTCTTTAATATTTTATGAAACTAATTAGAAGTCCCATCATAACCACCTTCCATCTTCATCACAAAGTGATATTTCAACTTAAGATATCTTATTATGTTGCTCTAACCATTCAAAAAGGGGACCCAAGTTAGATTATTATTTATTAAAGGAGAGGCCAAAGAAATTAATTTACAAGTTGTCGCAATAGCGACGCTTTCATACAAACGTCGCAAGAGTGACAGTTAGCCCAAACTGTCGCAATAGCGACGCTTTTTTCCAAACTGTCACAATAGCAATTCTTTTGCCCAAACTGTCGCAATAGCGACGCTTTCCTCCAAACGTCGCAATAGTGAAACTTAGCTCTAATCCATCGCAATTCCGACGCTTTTTCCCAAACTGTCGCAATTCTGACGCTTTGCTACAAACGTCGCAAGACGGACACTAACTTCTATGTGTCGCAATATCGACACTTGTCTCCAAATGTTGGTATAGCGACAATTGTGGGCGGGATTTGAAAAATTGATAAATTTTGTGGAAATTTCCAACATTTGGTCAAAAGTGTCGGAATTTCTGCCAAATGTACTAGTGTCAGATAGCTTGAAGTTTCACACTATCGACGGGTCGAGCGAGCCCCTAGATCCCATGGGCACTCCTGTAGCAGATGGTATCCTTCCTATGAGATGGAGGTAGCGTGAATACCATACCCGTATGCCCCTATCTCGAGCTGCAACCAGGTAGCATTACAACGAAAAAAATTGTGCACCAGACACTCCCTTCTCATCTCCAAAAATCGTCGAATGGCCTTCCGAGGTCGCTCTACTTTCATATTACATGCATCAGCCCATCAGGGACATAGATCATGTTCATATGATAGATGTTCACACACACACACACACACACACACACACACACACACACACACACACACAGATATATATATATATATATATATATAGTAATTATCCAATTTAATTAAAATGCTAGAAAACCCATAACCATTCTTGGAATAAATATCAATCTTTAATTTGTGGCTACTACTAAAAATATTCTAAACCATTTTATGGAAGTTAAACCTCTAACCTTAAAAAATTTTAAATTATATTTCAAGGCAGACCCAAAAAAATAGAAATAGTGTGTAAAATAAACTCTTTAATAAAAAACATATAATAATCAACAATGAAACATTAAATTTAATTATTATTCAATTATATATTTTGTATTCTTAATGTTCAATATATATATATATATATATATATTATAAATGATCCAACAACACACCAGTCCAAAAATAAGCCACATCTACATTTAAGTTATTTAGGTGTTTCGATTACACGTGAAGTGGGATTTTATACAAATATGAAAACTTCTTTCCACCAATCAAGTTTCTTTGAAACCATCAAATTTGACGAGCACTTGAGTTTTCAATATTTTTTTTTGTTTTGGACAAATTGCAATAAAAAAAAAGGCCTGAAACCCTTAATTTATTTAACAGTTGTCACACCAAACTTGAATTCAACACAAACACTTAATGACTATGTCAACACATGTAACAACCCACACATAGTTAAGACGCAGAAGCAGTCGCACGTAAGGTGCCTTAATGAATCTTCGCCGCCCTTGAAGTTCTTTGATCTATCTTCATCACCCATGTTGTTAATCTAATTGAAATATATATATATATAAACATTAAGGCACTACATCATGAATCAATCCATTCAGAATTCATCCATATCTATATGCATATTTTTGCAATTCGTTCAAGTTATTCACTTATATTGCACAAGGAAGGAAACTAATTGCAATAAGAAGGAAAAAACACATAGAAGAAAACCAATCAATGAAAAAGATAAAATTTATAACAACTTATCAGTTGGTCCCTTTAGTTGGCCTCACAGTTACCGATCATCGATCTTTTTTTCTCCCTTTTCTCATTTCCTACTGTACTCTCTTTCATAACATAGCTTTATTTTTTTCATATTGGAAATGCGTTTTGCAGAGTGTTTTTGGCACCATTAACCAGACATAGATCCTATAATTTCATGCCCCAACTGCACGCAATCCTACACTATTACCATAGAACTAGTCCCAATACTCTTCTCATTGCAGAAGCTACTGGTGTCTCCCACTCTACGCAAGGGTAGGCTAACATTTTTTGTGTCGCTATATCTATACTAAGCCAAGTGATTTTTATGAAACCATTATTTATGTTGGAAGGCAAAATTATGATGACTATGACGTTGCGTGCAACTGACAGGTACCAAAATACGCCTAGAATTTGGACACAAAAGGAGGTGGATGTTTGGAAACCCATTGTGAACGATTTCCACAACAAAGGAGGTGTTTTATTCTCTCAGATTTGGCACATTGGAAGAGTTTCCCATGTGGGTATGTATATCTATGGTTTGCATTACATTGCTATCTGTTAATTCCTTTCATATACCCACTTGTCTAATCTCTCTAGAGTGTACTGGATTTGTTCATTTTCTTCTCGAGCATAATTCCCACAATCATTTCACACTTTGTTTGCTTTAGTTGGTCATGATATCTCATCATGAAAAATAGATAGTGAAAATTCTCAGTCTATTGCCTTAGTAAATTTGTATTAGGTCAGTTTTTTCATGGATGTAATAGTATGTCTTTTTTAAGAACATTTTGTCAGTTTCCTTGAATAAAGATGGCTGAGTGGCTCTATGAAATGTAGATTATCAACCCCATGGCCAGGCTACCTTTTCGTCACCAGATCAGAAAATATAGGGACAGATGGTGTTACCCAATGACAAAGATCTTGCCGATCATTCCACTCCTCGAGCCCACCTAATGGCCAGGCTACCTTTTCATCAATAGATTATAAAATATCAGGATATACGGTGTTACCCAATGGCAAAGATCTCGACGATTATTCCACTCCTTAATCTCTAAAAACTTAGGAGATTCCAAAGATTATTAATTACATTTGTCTTGATGCAAGAAATGCTATCAAATCAGGTGACTTTTCTTACATAAGTCATAAATTTAGCACACCTATTACATAGGATAGAACTATTTTTATCCTAGGAAGATATTAATAAAACAACCAGGCTTTTATTTTTCTTATAAGAGGGTACCACTCCTTTCTTAACCTTTTATATTCATATAGTTCATTAATGACGCTGAATATAACCAAATAGAGTCAATTGTCATTAAAAAATAAATATACATCATTATATAGTTCTCTGTCAAATAAATAGGGAAGTGTTACCATCTTCCATTCATAGTTTTGATGGTTTTTTTGCAGGTTTTGATGGTGTGGAAATTCATGGTGCTCATGGATATCTTCTTGATCATTTTATGAAATAAAACATAAATAATAGGATCGATCGGTACCGTGGGACATTACAGAGTCGATGGAGGTTTCCTCTACAGGTTATTGAAGTAGCGATGGAAGAAATTGGAGCAGGGGTTGCGGTTTGGTCCGCGGGTGATGCACTGAATACGTGCGGACATCTCTCCAGGTAAAAAAAAAAAAATTGTGTAAAAAAAAGATTTACGGCCTTTTTCTTTTGGCCTCCTTACGGGCTCTGCTCGCCCACGGATCTTGGATCCTTCCTCAGCTCCGATACCACTATGTTGGAAAGGCAGAGGATTCAATCACACAAATAACACGAATATTTCACACGAACAATGAGCTTCTGCTCTTCTATTAATCACCAAAACTCTGAATCATAAAACTCTCTTACTCTCTTGAAAACAATGAACCCGTGAAGGGTATTTAATCTAATTAACATGCACACACTGTCACTCATAACTTAACTTGATCTACTTTCTTAACTCACTATCTAACTCACTCACCGAATCTAATTGTAACTCAACTCAACTAACTCCACTTAACTATTTGTCTAACTTCTGCATGAGGAAGTAATTATATATTTTAACAATAATTGAACTACTTACAACAGAGGAGAAAGAAAATATTAACAAGATACTGACTACAAGAGCTGAAGCTACCAGGAAAGTCACTTTTCCCTAATAACAGTACATATTTTATAAGGACCCGATCTAAGTTTCTATATCTTGTGAATTATATGGAAATTTCAGTGTATTGCACATGAACACAATGATAAATATTCTTAGTTACATGAAAATTTCAGTGTAGATAAAAGGGTCCTTAATTACTTGAAATCTCCACAGTACATGAATTGGATGAAATATTTTTCACATTGGCATAAAGACAGAGGATTAATAATATGAAACTAAACCTTTTGCATGAAAACCTAAATATAATTAAAGAATTTCCGGCTCCCATCGTGGATGATCTTCAAAGGCATTCGTTTCTAATAAAACATGTAATCTGATTATTAATATTGTAAAAGAATACTTCGGCTGCATATCACATATTTTTCTTTAAGGACATTGATGAAGTCAGGAGAAATAGAAATAACAGAGTACCGGTGACCCGACTCGAACGCACTCAGTCTGGTGACCTCACACAGCACGACACGGCGTGCCCGATCAAATGATGCCACAAGGGAGCAAACGACAAACGGGTTGCTCGAACGTGCCCAAGGCACCTGGGCAGTCACAACTTAGCAAAACTGATACGGGCGCCCTTGAATGAAACAGCCCGACCTGAACACGCCCGGTCGAGTGAACTCACATAGCGCGACACGGTGCACGTGATTGAATGATGCCACAAGAGAGCAAATGGCAAATGGGCCACCTGAACGTGCACAAATCACTCAGGCAATCACAACTTAGAAAAATTGATACGAGCGCCCTCAAACGAATTGGCCCAACCTGAATGTGCTGGGTCGAGCGACCTCAGATGGCACGACACGGTGCGCCTGACCAAACGATGCCACAAGGGATCAAATGGAAAACGAGCCTCCTGAATGTGTACAAGGCACCCGAGCGATCACAAATTAGAAAAACTGATACGGGCACCCTCGAACGAAATGACCTGACACGAACGTGCCCAGTTGGGCGACCTCACATTGCACGACATGACACGCCTGAACGAACTATGCCAGAAGGGAGAAAACAGCAAACGGGTCACTCGAGAACTAGACCCGATGGTCTTCTCATTTTAGAAGTTACTGGTGTCTCCCACTCTACGCAAGGGTAGGCTAACATTTTATGTGTCGCTATATCTATACTAAGAAAAGTGCTTGCTATGAAACCTTTATTTTTGGAGTAATCACCACACCTCTATGGAATCCATAATTTCCACCCTGAGGATCCTAGTTACTGGTTTGGAAGTTTACCAACACTTGTGAGTTTTAGTGTAACGAAAAACCTCTACATGGTATCAGAGCCTGAATCCAAGTTCGATTCCCCCGAGCTACGTTTGAGGGGTGTATTGATTCCTTGAGCTGTGTTTGAGGGAGGGTGTTGGAGTAATCACCACACCTCTATGGAATCCATAATTTCCACCCTGGGGATCCTAGTTACCGGTTTGGAAGTTTACCAATAATTGCGAGTTTTAGTGTAACAGCACACCTCTACACTTATTTATATTGGAAGGCGAAATTATGATGACCATGATGTTGCGTATAACTGACAGGTACCCAAATATGCCTAGAATTTGGACAGAGGAGGAGGTGGAGGTCTGGAAACCCATTGTATACGATTTCCACAATAAAGGAGGTGTTTTCTTCTCTCAGATTTGGCACATTGGAAGAGCTTCCCATGTGGGTAAGTATATCTATGGTTTGCATTACATTTCTATCTGTTAATTCCTTTCATATACCTCCTTGTCGAATCTCTCTAGAGTGTATTGGATTTGTTCATTTTCTTCTCGAGCATAATTCCCACAATCATGTCACACTTTGTTTGCTTCACTTGGTCATGATTCCTCATCATGAAAAATAGATCGTGAAAACTCTCAATCTATTTCCTTAGTAAATTTGTATTAGGTTAGTTTTTTTATGGATGTAGAGTATGTCTTTCTTAAGAATATTTTTTCAGTTTCCTTGAATAGAGATGGCTGAGTGGCTCTATAAAATGTGGATTATCAACCCAATGGCCAGGATACCTTTTCGTCACCAGATCAGAAAATATAGGGACAGGCGGTGTTACCTAATGGCAAAGATCTTGCCCATCATTCCACTCCTTGAGCCCACCCAATATCCAGGCTACTGTTTCATCAAAAGATCATAAAATATCAGGATATACGGTGTTACCCAATTGCAAAGAGCTTGCCGATTATTCCACTCCTCAATCTCTAAAAACTTAGGAGATTCCAGAGATTATTAATGACATTTGTCTTGCTGAAAGAAATTCTATCAAATTAGATGAATCTTCTTACATAAGTCCTAGATTTAGCATTAAGGTATTTTCACACTTATTACATAGGATAGAACTATTTTTATCCTAGGATTAATATATTAATAAAATGATTAAGATATTAATAAAACAACCGGGCTTTTCTTTTTCTTATAAGAGGGCACCACTCCTTTCTTAACCTTTTATATGCATATAGTTCATTACTGACGCTGAATATAACAAAATAGAGTCGATTATCATTACATCATTATATAGTTCTATTCAAATAAATATACAGCATGATATAGTTGTCTGTCAAATAAATAGGGAAGTGTTACCTTCTTCCGTTCATAGTTTTGATGGATTTTGTATAGGTTTTGATGGTGCGGAAATTCATGGTGGTCATGGATATCTTTTTGATCAGTTTATGAAAGAAAACATAAATAACAGGATGGATCGGTACGGTGTGACATTACAGAACCAATTCAGGTTTCCTCTCGAAGTTATTGAATCAGTGGTGGACGAAATTGGAGCAGAACGAGTGGGAATACAACTCTATCCATTTGCCGATTTTTTTTTTATGCTAGTGATGCAGATCCTGACGCATTGGGGCTTTACATGGCGCAGAGCTTACCATTATGTGGATCCCAAACTGGAAGTTAACTGTTAATTTGTTGCAACAAACATGCGTTTGTTTCCAATGAGGAAGACATTCAAGGGATCATTTTTCGTTGCAGGAGGTTACGAGCTACATAGATGTGATTAAATAGTGTAGCAGTTATCAACATTTTCAATTCTTCCAAAATCAAATAAAGTATATCAGTGTCGTCTTAAAAAAATAGAAATTTTCAAAATATACAAGTTATATAAAAAATTTAGCAATAATCTGGAAATAAAAAGTATCTCTAGTAGAGTTAAAACTGGAAATGTGAAAAATACAAAATTATATAAAAAAATTTCAAAAAATCTGGACATGAAAAGTATCTCTAGTAGAGCCATAAATAATCCTACACACAATATCCTAAAAACTAAAGGAAAAATGGGGTCCCAAACCATTTCCAAAGGAATTCATGGCAATAAAGTGAAGAGATTCTTGAGTAGGGAAAAACTAGAGCATCATGGATGAAGAGAAAAGAATGAGGGAAAGGTGGGTATATGTTTATAAGTTGCATAAATCAAAATTATTAAGTTGACAGTTAAAAACTATGGGATTTAGTGGTGGAAAAACTTTCAATCTCTTAACATTGGAATCTCTTAACATTGGATCTGCATATGATTATAGAGTGACAACTGGGAACTTAAGGTTTAATAAAAAAAATTATATATTTAAAATGTTGTAGAAAATATAAACTAAAATTGCGATAAATTTGGAATTGATTTTTTTTAATGTAAAATTTAATTTAAAAAAAATAGAAATTTCTATTTTAAAACAATATAATAAATAATAAATTGCATATTAAAATAATTTACCCATTGAAAAGCACTAAATTCTATATGAAAGTATGATGGAAAACATTAAGTTTGTAATTGTTCAAAATAACAAGTTTCTATAATAAATAATAATAGAATAATAAATTCTATTATTAAATATTTGTATTTATTTCGAAATTTTAATTGAATTCCAATTTTTATTTCAATTTGATAATTATGGGTTGATAATTTCCTTCCAAAATTAGATTCAAAATGAAATCAGATCATCAAACCGTCAGTGATATTTCAGCTTTGTGCTTGGTATTTACTAGAGATGATGAGAAATAAAACAAATATCGATGACATTCATATATCTCCCGGTAGCTTATAGCTGCCATGAACTCCAACATGAAGGCTGCTATGCTTTGTTTGGTGGGAGAGGGTAGTCCTTAAAAATGCCAAACCCTTACATTCTTTGAACGCTAAATAAACCCTTAGATTCTCTGAATTCAAGTTTCTACGATTCATATTTTTTGGAATAAGTCTTTTGAATTAATCAATCTTTGTGATTAATCCAGAAGACCTGTTTGAAAAACCCTTAGATTATTGGATAGAAGCCTTGTTTAAAAAACCCTCACATTATTGGAATGCGACAACAGTTATATTTCATAAAGTTAATACAGGCATGATATTTCATACCATTCTAAACATCAATTGATCCCATCATCGTACTAACAGGGTTTGAATGAATATTATCCATCAGCAGTGGAATAGGAGATATGTCTTCACCCACATAACACGGTTCGATATCGAATTATAATACGCAATTTTTTTTTTTAGGATGTTGGTGGCCAAAAATAATGTTTGTTGCAATAATTGAACTACTTGCAATAGAGGAGAAAGAAAAGATTACCAAGATACTAACTACAAGAGCTGAAGCTACCAGGAAAGTCACTTTTCCCTAATAACAGGACATATTTTATAAGGACCCGATCTAAGTTTCTATATCTTGTGAATTATATGGAAATTTAAGTGTATTGCACATGAACACAATGATGAAGATTCTTAGTTACATGAAAATTTCAGTGTAGATAAAAAGGTCCTTAATTACTTGAAATCTCCACAGTACATGAATTGGATGAAATCTTTTTCACATTGGCATAAAGACAGAGGATTAATAATATGAAAGTAAACATTTTGCATGAAAACCTAAATATAATTAAAGAATTTCCAGCTCCCGTCGTGGATGATATTCAAAGGCAGTCGTTTCTAATAAAACATGTAATCTAATTATTAAGATTGTAAAAGAATGCTTTGGCTGCATATCATAGATTTTTCTTTAAGAACGTTAATGAAGTCAGGAGAAATAGAAATAGCTGAGTACTGTCCTTGCCATTAAAAAAGGAATATAAGAGAGGCAGTTAAAGTGAACATCAACTTACTGACACGTCCAGATGTCCACAAATCAAGAACGTCTATTGTCAATAAAACAACACCCCTTAAACCGATCATCAGGGTCATAATTGAACCGATCACCAACACACGGTCTCTTTCACTGGGATGTAGGGGAATGTTCCATCGTGAAGGCACTCTGCTTCTCTCCACTGCTTCTTAGTCCTCTGTTTTAAAATGTACGTTGAACTCAAGCGCTACTGCTTGCACAACCTCGTCGGAGTTTCAAAACTGCGTGACCCGCGCAACGATGAAATTCTATTTTAGATTGAAAAGTTTAAGATATAATGGAAAAGGTTTCATGCATCTGTCCATCACCGAGTTTAAAAGATATTTTATCTTTAATCAACCAACGCTCCCCACCATCCACTTTATAAGATGTTTTATCTTTAATCAACCAGCGGTTATATTCTATTATAGCTTTTTAAACTAAATTTGAACCGGATTGGCTTCGTTGTTGGGACGTCCAGGTATTCCTTTGAAATAAATTTTGTAAATTGCATTAGGAAATAAATATGTATTTCGAGTTGTTATTTTCAAATTTTAAAAGTTATTTTTTACATTGATGTCTATTTAAGTTTTGACGCGATATTGTAACTGTTTTCTATTTTATTTTATTTTTTTAATATTTTTTTGGTAATTTTTTTTTTTTTTTTTGCTAATTTGCTTCAAATTCAACAAAACAGTTTTGCAAGGTTAAATTTAAGTTATAATTATATAATTTGCAAAGATCTAATATATAAAAAAATGTATTGCAAAATTCAAATGGAAAGAAAAAAATACTAATAATTAAACTACGGTTTTAAATCCTAAATAAATCCGAAATAGCCACTAAATATTATATTTAAATTGAATTACCATATAAGAAAAATTAGGCTCAATTAAAAAAATAAAACCAAAAACAACCCATATACATTTATGAAAACACAATTTATTGATCTTAAAACACAAACTACCCAATTCACTTTAAACCATATATAGTATATAATGTCCTTTGGATGTATACTTCTTTTATGTTTGTAATATATTTTTGCGCTGTAATTTTGAAAATTTATTTATATAGTAAAAACGCAAACTACCCATTTCACTTTAAACCATATATAGTATATAATGTCTTTTGGATTTATAATTCTTTTATGTTTGTAATATCTTTTTGCGCTGTAATTTCGAAAATGTATTTATATGGTATAATTTAAAATTTAGTACATTTTAAAGTTTAAAAATAAAATAATAATTTGTAAAATTAATATATCTTAAAATAATAATATTTTATATTATTATAATAATTTTTTTAATTAAATTTAATATATTGAACATACATTTTAAAAATTAATTATATAATTAAATATTTAAAACAATAACATTATATCAATTTTAAAAAATTATAATTTTTAAACAAATGGATGATACTATATTAACGGATACAAGTGCGGTATAGTGCATAGCGAAGAACTCGTAAATTAGTGAGTATTGGTAGTTCAGTTAGAACGTGTCAGCAAGGTAGTAATTATTGCCAATTCCGCTAAAGCATGATAGCAAGTGTCCAGATGAGAGCGGACGATCATATATGTTAGTAAGCAAGTTGTTCTTATCAAATATAAAAAAATAATACATATAAATAATTAAAATTAATAATTTATAATATAAGCATTATATATAAGGTAGATTAATTAATAAATCAAATAGTTTTTTTCTCTAATGATTATATTTCTTTAGGGAGATTATGATTTCTTGTTGTTAAAAACACATTTATGAATGTATAATGGATTAGGAGATTTGAGAGGCACTCAAACACCCTACCTAATTCTAATAATCCTTACTAATGATAACATTGTTTTTATTTAATATTGAAGTATGTATGAAAACATTTATGTAATAAATATTGTATTAATAAAAATATGAATTCAAAGTATTGAGAAATGGGACACTCGAAGATGAGAGTCTTGCTTAAAATAATTCTTCCATGATAGAGTTTTTAGATGAAATTCTAGATAAACTTACTGTATGAGAGAGAAAGATCCATTATATTGCTTAGTTAGAAAAATATGTTAAGTTTGGATAAGCCTAAGAGCATCATGAGATATGAAGATGATTTTTAGCAAATGAAAAACTGGCCGCCCGAACGTGCACAAGGGACCCGGGTAGTCACAACTTAGCAAAACTGATACGGGCGCCCTCGAACAAAATAGCCCGACCGGAATGTGCCCGGTTGGGTGCTGATCTCACACGGCACGACACGACGTGCCCGAACGAATGTCAATGCCACAAGGGAGAAAACAAAAAATGAGCCACCCGAACATGCACAAGGCACCCGGATGATCACAACTTAGCAAAACTGATACGGGAGCCCTCGAACAAAACGGCCTGACCCGACCCGAATGCGCATGTTCAGGCGACCTCACACGACGCGACATGGCGCGCCCGACCGAACGATGCCATAAGGGATAAAATGGCAAACGGGCCACCCAAACATGCACAAGGCACCCAGGCGGTCACAACATTAGCAAAATTGATACGGGCGCCCTCAAACGAAATGGCCCGACACGAACGCACCTGGTCGGGCAACCTCACAGTACGATGCGACACGGCGTGCCCAACCAAACGATTCCACAAGGGAGCAAAAAGAAAACGAGCCACCTGAACACGCACAAGGCACTCAGCCAATCACAACTTAGCAAAACTGATACGGGTGCCCATGAATGAAATGACCCGACCTGAACGCGCACGGTTGAGAGACCTCACACGGTGAGCCTGACCAAACAATGTCACAAAGGAGAAAATGAAAAATGGGCTGCTCGAGTGTGCAGAAGGCACCCGGGCGATCACAACTTATCAAAACTGATACAGGTACGATTGAAATAAATGGCCTGACCCGACCCGAACGCGACCGGTCGGGCAACGTCACATGGCGTGATATAGCGCACCCGATCGAATAATACCACAACAGAGCAAATAGAAAACGGGCCGCCCGAACATGCACAAGGGACCTGGGTGGTCACAACTTAGCAAAACTGATACGGGCGCCCTTAAACGAAATGACCCGACCAGAACGTGCCCGGTCGGGCCACCTCGCACGACGCGAGATGACGCGCCCGACCGAATGATGCCACAGGGGAGAAAACGGAAAACGGGCCACCCAAACGTGCACAAGGCACCTAGGTGGTCACAACTTAGCAAAAATGATATAGGTGCCCTCGAACGAAATGGCCCGACCCGAACGTGGGTAGTCGGGCGACCTTACATGGCGCGACACGGTGTGCCCGACCGAACGATGCCACAAGGGAGAAAATGGAAAACGGGTCGCCCTAACGTGCACAAGGTACCTGGAGGGTCACAACTTGGCAAAACTGATACGGGCGCCCTCGAACGAAATGACCCAGCTCGAACGCGCCCGGTCAGTCGACCTCACACAGTGCGACATGACGAACGATTCCACAGGGGAGCAAACTAAAAATGGGCCACCCTAACGTGTAGTACAAGGGACCCAGGCGGTCACAACTTTGCAAAACTGAAATGGTCACCCTCAAACGAAACGGCTTGACCCAGACATGCCCGGTCGATTGACTTCACACAGCGCGACATGGCGCGCCTGACTGGACGATGCCACAAGGGAAAAAATGGCAAATGGGCCACCCGAACGTGCACAAGGCACATGGGCGGTCATAACTTAGCAAAACTGATACGGGCGCCCTCAAACGAAATGCCTCAACTTGAACGCACCTAGTCGGGCGACTTCACACGGCGCGAAATGGTGCACTCGACCAAACAATGACACAAGGGAGCAAACGGAAAACGGGCCGCCCGAACGTGCCCAAGGCACCCGAGCGGTCACAACTTGGAAAAAATGATATGGGCGCCCTCGAATGAAACATCCCGACCTGAACACGCCCGGTCGAGCGACCTCACATGGCGCATCACGGCGCGCCCGATTGAATGATGCCACAAGAGAGAAAATGGCAAATGGGCCACCTGAATGTGCACAAATCAATCGGGCGGTCACAACTTAGAAAAACTGATACGGGCGCCATCAAACGAATTGGCCCAACCTGAACGGGCCCGGTCGAGCGACCTCAGATGGCACGACATGGTGCACCTGACCAAACGATGCCACAAGGGAGCAAATGGCAAACGAGCCTCCCAAATGTGCACAAGGCACCCAAGTGATCACAAATTAGCAAAACTGATACGGGCACCCTCGAACGAAATGACCCGACCTGAACGCGCCCGGTTGGGTGACGTCACACGACACGACATGACACGCCCGACCGAACATTGCCAGAAGCGAGAAAACTTCAAACGGGTCACTCGAACATGGATAAGGCACCCAAGCGATCACAACCTAGAAAAACTTATACGGGCGCCCTAGAACGAAACGACCCGACCCGAACGCGCCTATTCGGGCGACATCGCACGGCGCAACATGACGCGCCCGACCAAGCGATGCCACAAAGGAGAAAATGGCAAACAGGCCGCCCGAATGTGCACAAGGCACCCGAGTGGTCGCAACTTAGCAAAACTGATACAGGAGACCTCGAACGAAATGGCTCGACCCGACCCGAATGCAAAGAAATATTATGCTTAACATGGTGGCTGATAAATGATTAATGGTTTGTGCAAATGAGTGTGAGGTGCAGGAAGGTCCATTGTACGATGATACATTGTAGGGACATCCATGCCACCAACATATGAAGATATGAAGATTAGTGAGTAAATGCTATCATAATTATTGTAATTGCTTTAAGCTAGATATTTGTTTATTTCTTTGTAAGATTTATAACAATGGTTAAGCGATCGTCTCCATTATAAGCCATTGAGTGAGGGGTGAACACCCTCACGAGCGTTTAATAATAAAATTAAACATTTGCTGGTTTTCACCCTACAGGGTTTCCAGGGTATATTGGTGTTCAATGGTGTGATTGATTTTTGTTTCAGATTGATGATGTTGAACTATTTTCTTGTTGTTGTGTTCATAATGTCAAGTATGTGATGGCTATAGTTATAATGAAATGATTGCAAGGTTACATCATACAGTTTTATGTTAATGTACTACAATAGTGGTTGTTAATGGTTAAGCAACTTACTATTCTTCTACTAAGGTTACACTATGAATTGGTGAACATTTTATCTAATTATTAGTGAGAAATATTTAATAGTGATTTAGATAGTTATCAGTGTTTGTTACAACTAACCACTTATAAATTTATATAGACACACAAAAAATACTTATTCTCACAAAATTAGTGCCTAGGAAAATTGATGAATCCCATAAATAATAAAATAATAAGATGACACTAGAAATATAATGGAATGATAAAATGAACAAATACAATTTTATAAAGATGTATATATGTTCTAAACATAGGAAACTCTCTAGTACCATATCGATTGTCAACCAAAACAATGATAACCTTTGTTTAAGAATACATTATCTATCTTATAAATTAAAATAAGGATAAGAAATATTGATAATCAATATATGATAAATGTTAAAATATTTAACTTATTATAAAGAATTATAAAAATTAATTAAATTATAATGCTTTTAAAATCATTATTATCAATTATTAAAAAATTAATATATATGTTAAATATATATAAATTTTAATATATATATATATATATATATTAATACATTTATTCTCACTTTGTTTGACCGTTACCTTGCAAATCAATTGATATGTTTGACCCATAGTTAGCAAGTTCGGCTGTAACTTGCAAAGAAATTGTTATGCTTGACCCATACTTAGCAAGTTCGGCTGTATTGGTCCAAAAATATATTGAAAATACGTTAAAATGAGGTAATTCGAATTCGGTACTGAATTTTATGTTAAAATAAAATTTAATAAAAACAAATTCTATATTTAAAATGCTGTATGAAATAGAAATCAAAATTGCAATGCATTTGAAAAAGATTTATTTTTTAATATAAAATTTAATATTTAAAAAATAAAATAGAAAAATTAGAAATCAAAATTGCAATGGATTTGAAAAGATTTATTTTTAATACAAAATTTAATATTTAAAAATAAAAAATAGAAATATAAAAATTTATATAAAAAAATTATAGTAAATAATTAATTATATATTTAAAAAATATATCTGTATGAAAAACAATAAATTTGGTATTAAAATATAATAGAAATAAATAATTTATAATTCTTAAAAATAATAAATTTATAAATTTTATTTGTAGATATTTATAAATTTATTTAAGAAATTTGAATTTGATAATTATGGTTCGACCATTTCCCTGCAAAACTATATCCGCAATGAAATCAGATCATCAAAGCATCATTGATATGTCACACATGTGTGCTTGATATTTGCTGGAGATGATGAGAAATAAAACAAATATACGTGACATTCATATCTCTGCGAGCAGCTTATAGCTGCCACGAACTCCAACCAGAAGGCTGGTATGCTTTGCTTGGTGGGAGAGGATAGTCCTTTAAAAATGCCAAATAACCCTTACATTATTTGAATTTAAATAACCCTGACATTCTCAGAATTCAAGTTTCAGATATTCATCATTTTTTGATATAAGTCTTTTGAATTAATCACAAAGTATCTTTAATCTTTGGGATTAATCCAGAAGACTTGTTTCAAAAACCTTGACATTATAGGAACACAACAACAATTAGTGATATTTCATAGAGTGTTTACAGGCAGGATATTTCATACGATTTTAAACCACATTTTTACCTCATTATGGTACTAAGAGGGTTAGAATGAATATTATCCATCAGCTTTGGAACACGATTGCAAAGTATAATATACAAGCTTTTTTATGAGGATGTTGATGGCCAACAACGTCTCTAATAAAATACGTAATCTGATTATCAAGATTGAGATTGTAAAAGACAGCTTGTTCTTGGGCTGAATAACATAGATTGTTCTTCAAGAACGTTGAGGAAGTCAGGAGAAATAGAAATTGCTGAGTACTGTCCTCGCCATTATGCAACATCATTTTATGTCCACAAATCAAGAACGGCTATTGCCAATAAAACAACGCCCATTAACAACGCCCATTAAACCGAGTATCAGGGTCATAATTGAACCGATCACAAACAGACGGTCTCTTTCACTGGAATGCATGTTAATGTTCCATCGTGAAGGCATTCTGTCGACTCCTGCTTAGTCCTCTGTTTAAAATGTACCTTAAACTGAAGCGCTACATCTTGCACAGCTTCCTCGGATTTTCAAAAGTGCATGACCCCCATTCCAAATCGGCTATAATCACGGTATCGGTGTTCAAGCAATGAGCGCAGATTGTGGATGAATAGCTTTTACCAAGATTTTCTTTCTTAGCTTTTACCAAGACTTTATTTCTTAAACATAATCTCTAAACCATCCAGTTTAAAAGATGTTTTATCTTAAATCGTCCAACGGTTATATTTTATTATGGATTTTTTAAACTAAATTTGACCCTTTTACCAAGATTTTCTTTCTTAAACATAATCTCCACACCATGCAGTTTAAAAGATGTTTTATCTTTAATCGTCCAACGGTTATATTTTATTATACATTTTAAAAACTAAATCCCGACAGGGTTCGTTGTTGTGACGTCAAGTACTTCTTTAACATATAAGTTTTGTAAATAAATACCTATTGCATCTTAAAATGAGTTATTTTTAAATTTTAAAACTCATCTTTTTACATTGATGTCTAAGTTTTGACGTTGTAGTGTTACTGTTTCCTATTTTTTTTTTTTCCTTGGTATTCTTTTCCAGTAAATTTTGCTAATTTGCTTAAAATTCACCAAATTCTTTTTGCAACTTTAAGTTTTAATTATATAATTTGCAAACTCTAATATATAAAAAACAATGTATTATAAAAAAAATGTATTGCAAAGTTCAAATGAAAAGGACAAAAATATTAATAATTAAACTACTCTAGTTTTAAATCCTAAATAGTCACTAAGTATTTTATTTGAATTGAATTGTCATATAAAATAATTTAGGATTAATTAAAAGAAAAAACAAAAAGAAATTATATACATTTATACATATTTATACATTTATAAAAAAACACAATTTATCTTTTTAATATTGGTCTTAAAACACAAACTATTCATTTCACTCGAAACCATTATAAGTTGCATTGGTCAATGCTAACTAATAGTAGCCAATAGGAAATTTTTTTGCTAAAGTCATGTCTTCTAAGGGACCTCTCAACTCAATTCCTACCACTCAAGTTAAAAATTGTGTTATGTGAAAATTTGCATAAAAATTTGTAATCTACATTGGCTAATGTTAGCTAAATATATAGTGGTTAATAGGAAAATGAAATCTTATAATATTTCTTTGGGAGGAACTAATAAATTGAGATGTGGTTACTAAACACTACTAAGCCTCGACATCACAAATATCTAAATATAATGCATGAATATTGCAACAATTTCCATAAATTATGGCATAAAGTATGTGACTTAGTTGTCCACATGACCTTGAAGTTATGGTCCAATAAAATGTTTGCAAATTATTTTTTTAATAATATTGAAAAATATATTTATATTTCAAAGTTACATTATAGGTTGCATTGGTAAATATTCAATTAATAGTGTTCGATAAGAAAATCCATTGCTAGAATCTTTCTTTGGCAAGAATCCCTTGCAATAAAAATTTAACAAATTATAAAGAAATGAAAAAATTTAGAAAAACAAATCCTTGAAGATATCATTGTGTTGGATCACCTTGAAAGAACAATTTCCATTACTTCCACACATCCCATAACTAGTGCCATTGTTACAACAATCACCAAACACTTAATCCTAGGTTTAAACTCCATATTATCATTTTCTCTTTTAATTTCAAAGTAGTGCCATTGTTACAACAATCACCAAACGATTAATCCTAGGTTTAAACTCCATATTATCATTTTCTCTTTTAATTTCAAAGTCCAAAATGAATCAAAAGTTGCATTTAACCACAATTCATTATTAACTAGCATAGTCATATAAATCAAATGGCCTGTAAATCTTGACACACATCAAAGCATCAATTTCATAATACATTTTTCTAACTTTATCGTGCATATTCTTAACCTATAAATAGTCTTTGTTACAATACCGTAGGCCAATAAAATATACCATATGTCCAAAAAACCATAATTCATGTTTTTTTTTTTGAGTCAAATATCAGTAGTTATATTATGAAGAAATCTTTAGATACAAAATACATGTCAACAGGCTTAGAAAAGGACTCAAGCCTAAATTTAAGAAGCATGTAATGTGGAGGAAGACCATGGCAATAGATGTCATTGGTTATTATTGGGTGGCTTATATGCCATGACTTGCATAACACAAAATAGTAAAAACTACAATTCATAAAAATCCTCATTATGTGGGGGGATTTGGGTGAAATACTGGAGGAGTAGCGAAGAGAGAAGTGCATTCATGCATGTGAAAATCAATTTTTTCCACCCTCGCTTCCAGGGAAACGAAGGTGGTCATTTGTTTGTGTGTGCTGCTAGCATAGACCTTCAACTGAGTCTAGGATCTCACTTTGCATTTGCTAAAGATCATTATTGTAAGCTACCAATTCATTTTGATCAACATACCTCTACTCCCTTAGAGTTTCGATATTGAGATGAATATTGGTTAATTGAGCAACAATAGATTCCAAAGAGGTAGGGGCCTCCACGTGACCCGCGGAGCAGGATGGTAACAAAGTCGCAACCTCGCCCAAGAGACGATTGTCAGTATATTCCCTATGGGAGCTTAGCTCCCCGTCGTGTGGTCTCCCTACAATTCGACGAGAAAATCATCTACTGCGCGTGTGTCCTCTCTACCAGGGTATTATTTAACCATTGTGCCTACGATCCACCCCCGAGGGGATGGATTTCCACCTTGCGAGAGAGAAGAAGCAGAATAACCTATAATAAAATTGGAGAAGGATTACACAAAGAACTTTACCAAGACCGCTACCAGCCTTTTCTTAAGGTGACTCAGGCATCGTGTTGAATACGAGGAAAAATACCGTGAGGGAAACACCAAAAATATGAGCGTAGAGCATCGTACCGAGAATGAAGGAATCTGGTGGAGCAAGTATTGAAATGAGCACACAAGATTTCCAACCACCCCATGCGGTATGTTTGACAGAGTATTTCTTACCGCTTTATCCCCATGGCCGAATCAAAATGGGGTATAAGTGCCACACTCTATCAAATTCACCCAGATGAATGTCAGATAGCTTGAAGGTTCACACTATTGATGGGTCGAGTGAAAGTCAATCTTCTTCTAGCAGTCAAATCAATATCAATCTAATTAGCTGTTGTTTGGGAAAGATCTCACCTGCTATGGTGCTTATAAGGTAAGGGTTTATAGCTATCCCTCTTAAGCGCTTCATGAAGGGAGGGCTACCATGTCTAGTTCTATAGCAGGTAGCGGGTAGAGTTTCTAGGGTAAGGAACACTTAACCACTAGAAAAGAGCATGAAAGAAAGTATGACTCATCACAGGTACTCAAAAGAACTTTCTGTTACTTCAAATTGGCATTTCATGAAAGGTCCTTTCGACGGATCCCATGGAAAATCCTATAGCAGATGGTCTCCTTCCTCTGAGATGGAGGAAACGTGAATACCATACCCATATGCGCCTATCTAGCGCTGCAACCAGGTATCATTACAACCAAACAAACTGTGCAACAGACACTCTATTCTCATCTCTAAAAAATGTCGAATGGCCTTCTGGGGTCGCTCTACCTGCATATTAACTCGCGCATAGTGGGATGGTTGGTACGATGTACTATATATAATCATCAATTCTTGTGTGGTGCGCGTGGATTCCTATCCAGCTCCGCGTACCACTGCACTGCCATTTTTAGGCGACATGCATCACCCCATTGGGGACATAATTCATGTTCATATGATAGATGTTCACATATATATTTTTTTAACTCTCCAATTTAATTAAAATGATAGAAAACCCATAACCACTCTTTGAATAAATATCAACCTTTAATTTTTGGCTACTAAAAATATTCTAAACTATTCTATGGAAGTTAAATCCCTAACATTAAAAAAGTTTAATTATATTTCAAGATAGACAAAAAAAATAAAAATACAAAGTGCATAAAATAAACTCTTTAATAAAATACATATAATGAAATCAACAATGAAACATTAAATCTAATTATTATTCAATTATATATTTTGTATTCTTAATGTTCAATATCATATTTTTTTTATATAAATGATCCAAAAACACACCATTCCAAAGACAAATCACATCTACATTTAATTCATTTAGGTGTTTTGATTCCACGTGAAGAGATTTTATACAAATATGAAAACTTCTTTTCACCAATCAAGTTTCTTTGGAACCGTCAAATTTGATCAATTTTTTTCGAAACGTCAATTTTGATAGGCATTTGAGTTTTCAATTTTTTTATTTTTTTTCTAAGACAAATTGCAATAAAAAAAAGCCCTGAAACCCTTAATTTAATTAACATTTTTCACACCAAACATGAATTCAACAAAAACACTCAATGACTCTCTCAACACATGTAACGGCCCACACAGAGTTAAGGTGCAGAAGCAGTCGCAGGTAAGGTTCCTCAACGAATGCTCGCCGCCCTTGGCGTTCTTTGATCTATATTCATCACCCATTACATTAATAGAATCGAAACCTATATGAACACCTTTATGAACACATTAAGGCACTACATCATGAATCAATCCATTCAGAATTCATCCATACTAAGCATATTTTTGCAAATTGGTTGAAGTTATTCACTTATATTGCACAAGGAAGGAAATTAATCACAATAGCAAAGCAAAAAAACACAGAAGAAAAAACAGTCAAGGTAGAAGATCAAATTGATAACACCTTATCAGTTGGGTCCCTTTAGCTGGCCTCACAGTTACCAATCATCAATCTTTTGTTCTCCCTTTTCTCATTTCCTACTGTACTCTGCTTTGACAACATAGTTTTATTTTTCTCATATTGGAAAGGGGTTTTGCAGAGTGTTTTTGGCACCATTAACCATACATATATCCTATAATTTTATGCCCCAACTGCACGCAATCCTATACTATTCCTAGAGAACTAGCCCCGATGGTCTTCTCATTTTAGAAGCTACTGGTGTCTCCCACTCTACGAAAGGGTAGGCTAACATTTTATGTGTCGCTTTATCTATACTAAGCCAAGTGCTTGCTATGAAACCTTTATTTTTGGAGTAATCACCACACCTCTATGGAATCCATAATTTCCACCCTAGGGATCCTAGTTACTGGTTTGGAAGTTTACCAACACTTGCGAGTTTTACTGTAATGGCAAACCTCTACATGGTATCAAAGCCTGAACCTAGGTTGGATTCCCCCGAGCTGCATTTGAGGGGTGTATGGATTCCTTGAGCTGTGTTTGAGGGAGGTTGTTGGAGTAATCACCACACCTCTATGGAATCCATAATTTCCACCCTAGGGATCCTAGTTACCGGTTTGGAAGTTTACCAATACTTGCGAGTTTTAGTGTAACGAAAAACCTCTACACTTATTTATATTGGAAGGTGAAATTATGATGACCATGATTTTGCGTGTAACTGACAGGTACCGAAATACGCATAGAATTTGGACAGAGGAGGAGGTGGAGGCCTGGAAACCCATTGTATACGATTTCCACAATAAAGGACGTGTTTTCATCTCTCATATTTGGCACATTGGAAGAGCTTCCCATGTGGGTAAGTATTTCTATGGTTTTCATTACATTGCTATCTGTTAATTTCTTTCATATACCTCCTTGTCGAATCTCTCTAGAGTGTATTGGATTTGTTCATTTTCTTCTCGAGCATAATTCCCACAATCATGTCACACTTTTTTTGCTTCACTTGGTCATGATTCCTCATCATGAAAAATAGATCGTGAAAACTCTCAGTCTATTGCCTTAGTAAATTTGTATTAGGTTAGCTTTTTGATGGATGTAGAGTATGTCTTTTTTAAGATCATTTTGTCAGTTTCCTTGAATAGAGATGGCTGAGTGGCTCTATAAAATGTGGATTATCAACCCAATGGCCAGGATACCTTTTCATCACCAGACTAGAAAATATAGGGATAGACGGTGTTACCTAATGGAAAATATCTTTCCCATCATTCCACTCCTCGAGCCCACCCAATGGCCAGGCTACCGTTTCATCAACATATCATAAAATATCGAGATATATGGTGTTACCCAATGGCAAAGATCTCGCCGATTATTCCACTCCTCAATCTCTAAAAACTTAGGAGATTCCAGAGATTATTAATGACATTTGTCTTGCTAAAAGAAATTCTATCAAATTATATGAATCTTCTTACATAAGTGATAAATTTAGCATTTAGGTATTTTCACACTTATTACATAGGATAGAACTATTTTTATCCTAGGATTAAGATATTAATAAAACAATTAAGATATTAATAAAAAAATCGGGCTTTTCATTTTCTTATAAGAGGGCATCACTCCTTTCTTCACCTTTTATATGCATATAGTTCATTAATGATGCTGAATATAACCAAATAGAGTCGATTGTCATTACATCATTATATAGTTCTATTCAAATAAATATACACCATTATATAGTTCTTTGTCAAATAAATAGGGAAGTGTTACCTTCTTCCGTTCATAGTTTTGATGGATTTTGTATAGGTTTTGATGGTGCAGAAATTCATGGTGGTCATGGATATCTTTTTTATCAGTTTATGAAAGAAAACATAAATAACAGGATCGATCGGTACGGTGTGACATTACATAATCGATTCAGGTTTCCTCTCGAGGTTATTGAATTAGTGGTGGACGAAATTGGAGCAGAATGAGTGGGAATACACCTCTATCCATTTGCCGATTTTTTTTATGCTAGCGACGCAGATCCTGAGGCGTTGGGGCTTTACATGTCCGAGAGCTTAAATAAATACAAGATCCTGTATGCCCATTATGTGGAGCCAAAACTGGAAGTTACCTTTTAATTTGTTGCAACAAACAAGCATTTGTTTCCAATGAGGAAGACATTCAAGGTATCATTTTTCGTTGTAGGAGTTTACGAGCTACATAGATGTGATTAAACATTGTAGCAGTTAATAGCATTTTTAATTCTTCCAAAATCAAATAAATTATATTAGCGTTGTCTTAAAAAAATAGAAATTTTCAAAATATACAACTTAAATAAAAAATTTAGCAATAATCTGGACATAAAAAGTATCTTTGGTAGAGTTAAAAATGGAAATGTGAAAAATACAAAATTAAATAAAAAAATTTCAAAAAATCTGGACATGAAAAGTATCTCTAGTAGAGCCATAAATAATCCTACACACAATATCCTACAAACTAAAGGAAAAATGGGGTCCCAAACCATTTCTGAAGGAATTCATGGCAATAAAGTGAAGAGATTCTTGAGTAGGGAAAAACTAGAGCATCATGGATGAAGAGAACAGAATGAGGGAAAGGTGGGTATATGTTTATGAGTTGCATAAATCAAAATTATTAAGTTGACAGTTAAAAACTATGGAATTTAGTGGTGGAAAAACTTTCAATCCCTTAACATTGGAATCTCTTAACATTGGATCTGCATATAATTATAGAGTGACAACTGGGAACTTAAGGTTTAATGAAAACAAATTATATATTTAAAATGTTGTAGAAAATATAAATTGGAATTGCAATAAATTTGGAATTGATTTTTTTTAATATAAAATTTAATTTAAAAAAATAGAAATTTCTATTTTAAAAAAATATAATAAATAATAAATTGCATATTAAAATAATTTACCCATTGAAAAGCACTAAATTCTATATGAAAGTATGATGGAGGACATTAAGTTTGTAATTGTTCAAAATAGTAAGTTTCTATAATAAAGAATAATAGAATAATAAAATCTATTATTAAATATTTGTATTTATTTCAAATTTTTAATTGAATTCCAATTTCAATTTCAATTTGATAATTATGGGTTGAAAATTTCCTTGTAAAATTAGATTCAAAATGAAATGAGATCATCAAACCGTCAGTGATATTTCAGCTTTGTGCTTGGTATTTACTGGAGATGATGAGAAATAAAACAAATATCGATGACATTCATATATCTCCCGGTAGCTTATCGCTGCCATGAACTCCAACCTGGAGGCTGCTATGCTTTGTTTGGTGGGATAGGGTAGTCCTTAAAAATGCCAAACCCTTACATTCTTTGAATGCTAAATAAACCCTTAGATTCTCTGAATTCAAGTTTCTACGATTCATATATTTTGGAATAAGTCTTTTGAATTAATCAATCTTTGTGATTAATACAACAGAGGACAAAGCAAATATTACCAAGATACTGACTACAAGAGCTGAAGCTACCAGGAAAGTCACTTTTCCCTAATAACATGACATATTTTAAAAGGACCCGATCTAAGTTTCTATATCTTGTGAATTATATGGAAATTTTAGTGTACTGCACATGAACACAATGATAAAGATTCTTAGTTACATGAAAATTTCAGTGTAGATAAAAAGGTCCTTAATTACTTGAAATCTCCACAGTACGTGAATTGGATGAAATATTTTTCACATTGGCATAAAGACAGAGGATTAATAATATGAAACTAAACCTTTTGCACGAAAACCTAAATATAATTAAAGAATTTCCGGCTCCCGTCGTGGATGATATTCAAAGGTAGTCGTTTCTAATAAAACATGTAATCTGATTATTAAGATTGTAAAAGAATGCTTCGGCTGCATATCATAGATTTTTCTTTAAGAACATTGATGAAGTCAGGAGAAATAGAAATAGCTGAGTACTGTCCTCGCCATTATGTGACAAAAAAGGAATATGAGAGAGGCAGTTAAAGTGAACATCAACTTATTGACACGTCCAGATGTCCACAAATCAAGAACGTCTATTGTTAATAAAACAACGCCCCTTAAATCGATCATCGGGGTCATAATTGAACCGATCACCAACACACGGTATCTTTCACTGGAATGTAGGGGAATGTTCCATCGTGAAGGCACTCTGCTTCTCTCCACTGCTGCTTAGTCCTCTGTTTTAAAATGTACCTTGAACTCAAGCGCTACTGCTTGCACAACCTCGTCGGAGTTTCAAAACTGCGTGACCCGCGCAACGATGAAATTCTATTTTAGATTGAAAAGTTTAAGATATAACGGAAAAGGTTTAATGCATGCAATGAGAGGATTTTGGATGAATAGCTTTTACCAAGATTTTCTTTGTTAAACCTAATCTCTGCATCATCGAGTTTATCTCTCCATCACCGAGTTTAAAAGATATTTTATCTTTAATCAACCAACGCTCCCCACCATCCACTTTAAAAGATGTTTTATCTTTAATCAACCAACGGTTATATTCTATTATAGCTTTTTAAACTAAATTTGAACCGGATTGGCTTCGTTGTTCGGACGTCCAGGTATTCCTTTGACCTAAATTTTGTAAATTGCATTAGGAAATAAATATGTATTTCGAGTTGTTATTTTCAAATTTTAAAATTTATTTTTTACATTGATGTCTATTTAAGTTTTGACGCGATACTGTAACTGTTTTTTATTTTATTTTATTTTTTAAATATTTTTTTGGTAAATTTTTCTCTTTTTTTGCTAATTTGCTTCAAATTCACCAAAACAGTTTTGCAAGGTTAAATTTAAATTATAATTATATAGTTTGCAAAAATCTAATATATAAAAAAATGTATTGCAAAATTCAAATGAAAAGAAAAAAATACTAATAATTAAACTATGGTTTTAAATCCTAAATAAATCCCAAATAGCCACTAAATATTATATTTAAATTGAATTACCATATAAAAAAAATTAGGCTCAATTAAAAAAATAAAACCAAAAACAACCCATATACATTTATGAAAACACAATTTATTGATCTTAAAAACACAAACTACCCATTTCACTTTAAACCATATATAGTATATAATGTCTTTTGGATGTATACTTCTTTTATGTTTGTAATATCTTTTTGCGCTGTAATTTTGAAAATTTATTTATAGAGTAAAAACGCAAACTACCCATTTCACTTTAAACCATATATAGTATATAATGTCTTTTGAATTTATAATTCTTTTATGTTTGTAATATCTTTTTGGGCTGTAATTTTGAAAATTTATTTATATAGTAGAATTTAAAATTTAGTACATTTTAAAGTTTAAATATAAAATAATAATTTTACAATAATAATTTGTAAAATTAATATATTTTAAAATAACAATAATTTATATTATTATAATAATTTTTTTAATTAAATTTAATATATTGAACATACATTTTAAAAATTAATTATATAATTAAATATTTAAAACAATAACATTATATCAATTTTAAAAAATTATAATTTTTAAATAAATGGATGATACTATATTAACGGATACAAGTGCGGTATAGTGCATAGCGAAGAACTCGTAAATTAGTGAGTATTTGTAGTTCAGTTAGAACGTGTCAGCAAGGTAGTAATTATTGCCAATTCCGCTAAAGCGTGACAACAAGTTTCGAGATGAGAGCGGACGATCTTATATGTTGGTAAGCAAGTTGTTCTTATGAAATATAAAAAAATAATATATATAATTAATTAAAATTAATAATTTATAATATAAGCATTATATATAAGGTAGATTAATTAATAAATGAAATAGTTTTTTTCTCTAATTATTATATTTGTTTAGGGAGATTATGATTTCTTGTTGTTAAAAACACATTTATGAATGTATAATAGATTAGGAGATTTGAGAGGCACTCAAACACCCTACCTAATTCTAATAATCCTTACTAATGATAACATGTTTCTATTTAAGATTGAAGTATGTATGTAAATAATTATGTAATAAATATTGTATTAATAAAAATATGAATTCAAAGTATTGAGAAATGGGACACTCGAAGATGAGAGTCTTGCTTAAAATAATTCTTCCATAATAGAGTTTTTAGATGAAATTCTAGACAAACTTAATGTATGAGAGAGAAACATCCATTAAGTTGCTTAGTTAGAAAAATATGTTAAGTTTGGATAAGCCTAAGAGCATCATGAGATATAAAGATTATTTTTATCAAACGGCAAACGGGCTGCCCGAATGTGCACAAGGGACCCGGGCAGTCACAACTTAGCAAAATTGATATGGGCACCCTCGAACGAAATGGCCTGATGGGAACCTGCCCGGTTGGGCGCCGATCTCACACGGCACGACACGACGTGCCTGAACGAACGTTGATTCCACAAGGGGAAAAACAACAAATGAGTCGCCTGAACTGCACAAGGTACCCGGACAATCACAACTTAGCAAAACTGATACGTGCGCCCTCGAACGAAACAGCTTGACCCGACCTGAATGCGCATGTTCGGCCGACCTCACACGATGCGACACAGCGCGCCCGACCGAATGATGCCACGAGGGAGAAAATGGAAAATGGGCCACCCAAACATGCACAAGGCACCTGGGCAGTCACAACATTAGAAAAACTGATACGGGTGCCCTCAAACGAAATGGCCCGACACGAACGCACCCGGTCAGGCAACCTCACAGTACGATGTGACACGGCGTGCCCAGCCAAACGATTCCATAAGGGAGAAAACGGAAAACGAGCCACCCGAACACGCACAAGGCACTCAGATGGTCACAACTTAGCAAAACTGATACGGGTGCCCTCGAATGAAACGACCCGACCTGAACGCGCACGATCGAGCTACCTCACACGGCGCGCCTGACCAAACGATGCCACATTGGGGAAAATGACAAATGGGTCGCTCGAGTGTGCAGAAGGCACCCAGGCGGTAACAACTGATCAAAACTGATACGAGTGCCATCGAAAGAAATGGCCTAACTTGACCCGAACGCGCCCGGTCGGGTGACCTCACACAGCGTGATATAGCGCACCTGACCAAATGATGCCACAACAGAGCAAATGGCAAACGGGTCGCCTGAACATGCACAAGGGACCCGGGTGGTCACAACTTAGCAAAACTGATATAGGTGCCCTTAAATGAAACGACCCGACCAAAACGTGCTCGGTCGGGCCACCTCACACGGCGCGACACGACGCGCCTGACCGAATGATGCCACAAGGGAGAAAATGGAAAAAGGGCCACCTGAACGTGTACAAGTCACCTAGGTGGTCACAACTTAGCAAAACTGATACAGGTGCCCTCGAACGAAATGGCCCGACCCGAACGTGGGTGGTCGGGCGACCTTACACGGCGCGCCCGACTGAACGATGCCACAAGCGAGAAAATGGAAAATGGGTCGCCCTAATGTGCTCAAGGCACCCGGGTGGTCACAACTTAGCAAAACTGATACTGGCGCCCTCGAACGAAATGACCCGCTCGAATGCGCCCGGTCAGGCAACCTCACACATTGCGACATGACGAATGATGCCCCAGGGGATCAAATGGAAAACAGGCCACCCAAATGTGCAGTACAAGGGACCCAGGCAATCACAACTTTGCAAAACTGAAACGGTCACCCTCGAACGAAACGGCTCGACCCGGACATGCCTGGTCGATTGACCTCACACAGCGCAACATGGCGCGCCTGAATGAATGATGCCATAAGGGAGAAAACGGCAAACGGGCTACCCGAATGTGCACAAGGTACCTGGGTGGTCATAACTTAGCAAAACTGATACATGCACCCTCAAACGAAATGCCTCGACCAGAATGCACCTAGTCGGGCAACTTTACACGGCGCGAAATGGCGTGCCTGACCAAACGATGCCACAAGGGAGCAAATGGAAAACGGGCCGCCCTAACGTGCACAAGGCACCCGGGTGGTCACAACTTAGCAAAAATGATACGGGCGCCCTCGAACGAAACAGCCTGACCCGACTCGAACGCGCTCAGTCTGGTGACCTCACATAGTACGACACGGCGTGCCCAATCAAATGATGCCATAAGGGAGAAAATGGCAAACGGGTTGCTCGAACGTGCCCAAGGCATCTGGGCAGTCACAACTTAGCAAAACTGGTACGGGCGCCCTTGAATAAAACAACCCGACCTGAACACGCTCGGTCAAGTGAACTCAAATAGTGCGACATGGCACACGCGATTGAATGATGCCACAAGAGAGCAAACGGCAAATGGGCCACCTGAACGTGCACAAATCACCCGGGCGGTCACAACTTAGAAAAACTGATACGGGCGCCCTCAAACGAATTGGCCCGACCTGAACGCCCTGGGTCGAGCGACCTTAGATGGCACGACACGGTGCACCCGACCAAACGATGCCACAAGGGAGAAAATGGCAAACGAGCCTCCCGAATGTGCACAAGGCACCCGAGCAATCACAAATTAGCAAAACTGATACAGGCACCCTCGAACGAAATGACCTGACCCGAACGCGCCCAGTTGGGCGACCTCGCACGACGCGACATGACACCCCCGACCTAATGATGACAGAAGGGAGAAAACGGAAAATAGGTCACTCGAATGTGCATAAGGCACCCGGGCGATCACAACCTGGCAAAAATTATACGAGCACCCTAGAATGAAATGGCCCAACTCGAACGTGCCCCGTCGGGCAACCTCGCACGGCACGACACGGCGTGCCTGACCGAGCGATGCCACAAGGGATAAAATGGAAAACAGGGCGACTGAATGTGCACAAGGCACCCGAGTGGTCACAACTTAGCAAAACTGATACGGGCAACCTCGAACGAAACAGCCCGACTCGACCCGAATGCAAAGGAAATATTATGCTTAACATGGTGGCTGATAAATGATTAATGGTTTGTGCAAATGAGTGTGAGGTGTAGGAAGGTCCATTGTACGATGATACATTGTAGGTACATCCATGCCACCAAGATATGAAGATATGAAGATTAGTCAGTAAATGCTATCATAATTATTGTAATTGCTTTAAGCTAGATATTTGTTTATTTCTTTGTAAGATATATAACAATGGTTAAGGGATGGTCTCCATTATAAGCCATTGGGTGAGGGGTGAACACCCTCACGAGCGTTTAATAATAAAATTAAACATTTGTTGGTTTTCACCCTATAGGGTTTCTAGGGTATATTGGTGTTCAATGGTGTGATTGATTGTTGTTTGAGATTGATGATGTTGAATTATTTTCTTGTTGTTGTGTTCATAATGTCAAGTATGTGACAGCTACAGTTATAATGAAATGATTGCAAGGTTACATCATACAGTTTTATGTTAATGTACTACAATAGTGGTTGTTAATGGTTAAGAAACTTACTATTCTTCTACTAAGGTTACACTATGAATTGGTGAACATTTTATCTAATTATTAGTGAGAAATATTTAATAGTGATTTAGATAGTTACCAGTGTTTGTTACAACTAACCACTTATAAATTTATATAGACACACAAAGAATACTTATTCTCACAAAATTAGTGCCTAGGAAAATTGATGAATCCCATAAATAATAAAATAATAAGATGACACTATAAATATAATGGAATGATAAAATGAACAAATACAATTTTATAAAGATATATATATGTTCTAAACATAGGAAACTCTCTAGTACCATATCGATTGTCAACCAAAACAATGATAACCTTTTTTTAAGAATACATTATCTATCTTATAAATTAAAATAAGGATAAGAAATATTGATAATCAATATATGATAAATGTTAAAATATTTAACTTATTATAAAGAATTATAAAAATTAATTAAATTATAATACTTTTAAAATCATTATTATCAATTATTAAAAAATTAATATATATGTTAAATATATATAAATTTTAAAATATATATATATTAATACATTTATTCTCACTTTGTTTGACCGTTACCTTGCAAATCAATTGATATGTTTGACCCATAGTTAGCAAGTTCGGCTGTAACTTGCAAAGAAATTGTTATGCTTGACCCATACTTAGCAAGTTCGGCTGTATTGGTCCGAAAAAATATCGAAAATACGTTAAAATGAGGTAATTCGAATTCGGTACTGAATTTTATGTTAAAATAAAATTTAATAAAAACAAATTCTATATTTAAAATGCTGTATGAAATAGAAATCAAAATTGCAATGCATTTGAAAAGGATTTATTTTTTAATATAAAATTTAAAAAATAAAAAATAAAATAGAAAAATTAGAAGCCAAAATTGCAATGGATTTGAAAAGATTTATTTTTAATACAAAATTTAATATTTAAGAATAAAAAATAAAAATATAAAAAGTTATATAAAAAAATTATAGTAAATAATTAATTATATATTTAAAAAATATATCTGTATGAAAAACAATAAATTTGATATTAAAATATAATAGAAATAAATAAATTTATAATTCTTAAAAATGATAAATTTCTATAATAAAGAAAATAAATTTTATTTGTAGATATTTATAAATTTATTTAAGAAATTTGAATTTGATAATTATGGTTTGACCATTTCCTTGCAAAACTATATCCACAATGAAATCAGATCATCAAAGCGTCATTGATATGTCACACATGTGTGCTTGATATTTGCTGGAGATGATGAGAAATAAAACAAATATACGTGACATTCATATATCTGCGAGCAGCTTATAGCTGCCACGAACTCCAACCAGAAGGCTGGTATGCTTTGCTTGGTGGGAGAGGATAGTCCTTTAAAAATGCCAAATAACCCTTACATTCTTTGAATTTAAATAACCCTGACATTTTTCAGAATTCAAGTTTCAGCTATTCATCATTTTTTGATATAAGTCTTTTGAATTAATCACAAAGTATCTTTAATCTTTGAGATTAATCCGGAAGACTTGTTATAGGAACACAACAACAGTTAATGATATTTCATAGAGTGTTTACACGCACGATATTTCATACGATTTTAAACCACATTTTTACCTCATTATGGTACTAAGAGGGTTAGAATGAATATTATCCATCAGCTTTAATCTGATTATTAAGATTAAGATTGTAAAAGACAGCTTATTAAGATAAAATACGTAATCTGATTATTAAGATTAAGATTGTAAAAGACAGCTTGGGCGGAATAACATAGATTGTTCTTCAAGAACGTTGAGGAAGTCAGGAGAAATAGAAATTGCTGAGTACTGTCCTCGCCATTATGCAACATCAACTTATGTCCACAAATCAAGAACGGCTATTGCCAATAAAACAACGCCCATTAAACCGAGTATCAGGGTCATAATTGAACCGATCACAAACAGACGGTCTCTTTCACTGGAATGCATGTTAATGTTCCATCGTGAAGGCATTCTGTCGACTCCTGCTTAGTCCTCTGTTTAAAATGTACCTTAAACTGAAGCGCTACTGCTTGCACAGCCTCCTCGGATTTTCAAAACTGCGTGACCGCCGCTCCAAATCGGCTATAAATCACGGTATCAGTGTTCAAGCAATGAGCGCGGATTGTGGATGAATAGCTTTTACCAAGATTTTCTTTCTTAGCTTTTACCAAGACTTTATTTCTTAAACATAATCTCTAAACCATCCAGTTTAAAAGATGTTTTATCTCAAAACGTCCAACGGTTATATTTTATTATGGATTTTTTAAACTAAATTTGACCCTTTTACCAAGATTTTCTTTCTTAAACATAATCTCCACACCATGCAGTTTAAAAGATGTTTTATCTTTAATCGTCCAACGGTTATATTTTATTATACATTTTAAAAACTAAATCCGGACAGGGTTCGTTGTTGTGACGTCAAGTACTTCTTTAACATATAAGTTTTGTAAATAAATACGTATTGCATCTTAAAATGAGTTATTTTTAAATTTTAAAACTCATCTTTTTACATTGATGTCTATCTAAGTTTTGACGTTGTAGTGTTACTGTTTCCTATTTATTTTTTTTCCTTGGTATTCTTTTCCAGTAAATTTTGCTAATTTGCTTAAAATTCACCAAATTTTTTTTGCAATAAAAAAAATGTATTGCAAAGTTCAAATGAAAAGGACAAAAATATTAATAACTAAACTACTCTAGTTTTAAATCCTAAATAGTCACTAAGTATTTTATTTGAATTGAATTGTCATATAAAATAATTTAGGATTAATTAAAAGAAAAAACAAAAAGAAATTATATACATTTATACATATTTATACATTTATAAAAAAACACAATTTATCTTTTTAATATTAGTCTTAAAACACAAACTATTCATTTCACTTGAAACCATTATAAGTTGCATTGGTCAATGCTAACTAATAGTAGCCAATAGGAAAATTTGTTGCTAAAATTAAAAAAATTGTGTTATGTGAAAATTTGCATAAAAATTTGTAATCTACATTGGCTAATGTTAGCTAAATCAATAGTGGTTAATAGGAAAATGAAATCTTATAGTATTTCTTTGGGAGGAATTAATAAATTGAGATGTGGTTACTAAACACTAGTAAGCCTGGACATCAAAAATATCTAAATATAATGCATGAATATTGCAACAATATCCATAAATTATGGCATAAAGTATGTGACTTAGTTCTCCACATGACCTTGAAGTTATGGTCCAATAAAATGTTTGCAAATTATTTTTTTAATAATATTGAAAAATATATTTATATTTCAAAGTTACATTATAGGTTGCATTGGTCAATATTCAATTAATAGTGTTCAATAAGCAAATCCATTGCTAGAATCTTTCCTTGGCAAGAATCCCTTGCAATAAAAATTTAACAAATTATAAAGAAATGAAAAAAGTTAGAAAAACAAATCCTTGAAGATATCATTGTGTTGGATCACCTTGAAAGAACAATTTCCATTACTTCCACACATCCCATAACTAGTGCCAGTGTTACAACAATCACCAAACACTTAATCCTAGGTTTAAACTCCATATTATCATTTTCTCTTTTAATTTCAAAGTCCACAATGAATCAAAAGTTGCATTTAACCACAATTCATTATTAACTAGCATAGTCATATAAATCAAATGGCCTGTAAATCTTGACATACATCAAAGCATCAATTTCATAATACATTTTTAAAAATTCATAAAAATCAAGTAAATCAAAACTTTATTTTAAATTATTGTTTATAGAAAAATTAATATATGCCCTAAACATATCTGAATTTTGGACACTAAATGAATGTTATACTTCTATATATATATATATATATATATATACATATAATCTTGGTAGTACCTTTCATTTTTCTTTGTTATTTTTTTCAACTCCATCTTTCATCAACATGTCGAGATGCATCACTCCTATTGGGGAGGGGAATTGAACCTGTGATGAGTGCTATAAGAGCCTTCTTGATCACCATTTAACCAAGCCCCCAAGGACATATATATTCCCTTATCATCGTTTAACCAAGCCTCCAAAGACTTATATATATGTTCTTTAAAAAAAATTGTTATACTCTTTTGTTTTATTGAGTTTTGTTCACATTTAATTTCCTTTTACATGTATAATATTATTGTATATACCTATTTTTTTTTGTTAAAAAAATTAATTGAGGTGACACATTCAGTGTTATTTTTTTATTTTTCAATTAAGAAAATGTAGAAGAAGATTATTGATTATGGAGGTTCACTCTAATTTTATCGTGCATATTCTTAACCTATAAATAGTCTTTGTTACAATACCGTAGGCCAATAAAATATACCATATGTCCAAAAAACCATAATTCATGTTTTTTTTTTGTGAGTCAATTATCAGTAGTTATATTATGAAGAAATATTTAGATACAAAATACATGTCAACAGGCTTAGAAAAGGACTCAAGCCTAAATTTAAGAAGCATGTAATGTGGAGGAAGACCATGGCAACAGATGTCATTGGTTATTATTGGGTGGCTTATATGCCATGACTTGCATAACACAAAATAGTAAAAACTACAATTCATAAAAATCCTCATTATGTGGGTGGATTTGGGTGAAATACTGGAGGAGTAGCGAAGAGAGAAGCGCATTCATGCATGTGAAAATCAATTTGTTCCACCCTCGCTTCCAGGGAAATGAAGGTGGTCATTTGTTTGTGTGTGCTGCTAGCGTAGACCTTCGACTGAGTCTAGGATCTCACTTTGCATTTGTTGAAGATCATTAATGTAAGCTACCAATTCATTTTGATCAACATACCTCTACTCCCTTAGAGTTTTGATATTGAGCTGAATATTGGTCAATTGAGCAACAATAGATTCCAAGGAGGTAGGGGCCTCCACGTGACCCGGGGAGCAGGCTGGTAACAAAGTCACAACCTCGCCCAAGAGACGATTGTCAGTATATTCCCTGTGGGAGCTTAGCTCCCCGTCGTGTGGTCGCCCTACAATTCGACGAGAAAATAATCTACTGCGTGTGTGTCCTCTCTACCGGGGTATTATTTAACCATTGTGACTACAATCCACCCCAGATAAACTCACATGGCAGAGAGAAAGACGAGAATAACCTATAACAAAATTACGGAAAGTTTACACAAAAGTACAAGGACGCACAAACGTATTTTCCTAAGGTGACGCGAGCATCATGCGAATACGAGAGAAAAATAGATTCCGAGCCATCTCTCAATTACAAGGAAATTTTTTTTTTTTTTTTCTGTACTCCTTGAATATTCTAGTGGTTTCAGGTAAAAAACCATTATTCCACTTGAATAACATTTGAGGCCACTTAGGGATACATTTCCCTCATGTACTTAACATTTTACTTCATCTCCTACTTGTGTGCACAATCCTCCGGTTTGTTTGCTTTTCTTCAAACATAACTGGATATACATATGGACATACATCCTCTACTTAAAAATCTAGACCCCTAATACGCAACATCATACAATCCATATATACATATGCATTGTGGAATACATATATCTAACTTATTTGTTCACACCTCCTTATATACCGTTTAAAAACCATATATATATCCCTATGCATTGTGGAATACAAATATTTACTTATTTGTTCACACCCTCATATATCCCATTTAAAAGCCATATATATATCTATGTGCATTGTGGAGTCAATATATTTAATTTATTTATTCACCCCCATTATAAAATCCATATGTGAATAGTTAGTATGAAATAATTCTACCCAATTTATTTATGCACACCCTTTATGAAAATTCACTTATGCATAATTATCGAATCCACTTATTCATAACAATCGTGGCATAGTTTCATTTACTCTGTTTATTCACGTCTCCCAAACTGTAGCATGAATTTTAGGTATGTATATATATATCCGCCGTGACTAAAGATATATATATATATATATCTCGTCGTAACATTAGGCACCATTAGTGACATTTATATATAAACCTTCACGCTCTGGAAACTTTCGAGATTGCGTAGGCTACTCGTACCGGTAGATTAAATTGGCGCACTAACATATCGACCGTAGGTATAGACCCTGCTCGCGATCTTGAAACCTAGAACAGTCTATGTGTGAAATTTCACCTAGAACCTACTTCCGGCCGTAACAATGGATTGATACACGTGTCACTGGTTGTTGAACTGAACAGCGTTGATTTGTTTTATTTTTTATTTTACTCCGTAACTTCCATACTCCACAGCTGTTGACATGATGCCAAAATGATGCTGCGTTGCACCTGTCAGAGGTTGGAGTATATCGCGCAGCTGTTTCATATCACCCCCGCCGAATTTCTTCTGCAACCGTCGGCGAACATACAGGTACTCATTTTACCACAGCGTACGCCCATTCTTTCTTGATGAGGCAGGTTGTCCAGCGTGGTATTTTGCGGTGAGTTTGTCAAATACGGAATGCGCATTGTGTAAGTTTCGATTGATGGGATATATTCTATTGACCTGTACATGATTTTTTTTGTTTTTCGCTTCAGGCACGGTCTCTCTCCCTTGTGGGAGGCCAACGACGACGAGCATCGTACTTTCCTGCGCAACGTGTGGTTTTATCATTTCGTGCTGCCCATTCCAGTACAGCGCGCTGTGGTTTCCTGCTCTAACAGGGTGTGGCTTCCGAGTTAAGTTCTGCTACCACACGCTACCGGGTACAGTAATTAGGTTTTCAAGTGTTCATCTCATGGGAAGCTATACTGCCGCACAACCCCCGGCCCATTCCTATACCTACTACCTCCTTTCATTTCCTTAATAAACTACTTACGGAGAAGTTTCGAGTTTTCAGCATTATCATCATGTTTCAAAGTATTCATTCTTTTGTTCGATGGCAAGGGAACGAACATCTAGGCGTTTCGGTTGGTGTATTCTATGTAGTATGCTTTATACGCTTTAGCGATAGGGAAAATTTTGATTTTCTTCTGCGCTATCGAGTTGGGTTTGGATCATTAGAGTATGGTCTCTTTTTCTTTTAATTTGGATCACTCAGCTAACTGAAAGAACCCTCCCAGGTTTCATACGATATACTTATGTTGAATTGCTTCGGTCTTTCTAATGCGTCGGTTCTTATTAATTCATTAAAAATTTCACATATCACTGCGGAAGATAATATTAATGTTTTTGTTGAGGTTATGGCACCGATTTGTTTATATCGGCAGTCTACCTCTAGGAACCACATACTCAGTCTTTTTCTTCTACGATTTTCTTGAGGATGGCCGGCTTCCCTCGTGTATTTTCTGATACGCTGGGGTGAGAAAGCTTAACGCCCTGACTCAGGCGTAGAACAGTGAGTTGGCCGTTCAAACACAACACGAGTGAGGTTGGTGACCCGTAGTCGAGGTATATTTGGGTATGGCGGGTTTCGGCACCACCAATCAATGAAATGCTGTGACCGAAATTATATTGGTTCAACAGAAATTTTCTTTGACCTGGTTTCCTGTTGTTGAATTTGCTGATCTACACGTATCGGAATTTAGAATTTTGCCTCGCGTGGGAAATTCTTGGCCCAATGCGATCAGTAAGATCGACCCATGTAATTTAGGGTTTGATTTATATCGACCGATATTTTATTTCGTAGCACTGTTCGTGACCCTATGCAGAGCTTTCATTGACAATTAGATTTTTCGTTTTCTACTTATTCTGTTCTAACCCGAGGGTTTAATTTTTTCTTTAATCATCCTCTATTCAGCGTTACCGGTGTTTATCACTCCGGCTTTTCTCGTTTATGTATTTCTATTCATCAGCAGTACACTGTAATATATATTCGAGGCATGTCGAATTGGTTTCGCATATGGCTCTGGAAATTTTGGGTTACTCTATGACGCACAAGGCATACGTTATACGTTATTTCATGTATACCTACCTATTTTCCCATAAACCCCAAGACATAAAGCAGTCGTTACATAGCACTTCGTTGTCATAGCTCTTGACTTATATGTGTTTATATCTCAAAGGTATAGTTCTTAATTATGAAATTCCGTAGGTCATTTGCCTATCATAGCAGCGCTTATGTCGCTGTAGTAGTATAGATATTTCGGCATGTGTTTTTCATATATGTATATGAAGTAGTGGTCGAGGTTATCTAAGCCCCAAAATAATGGGTTACTTGATACCGAGAGATATATCTACTCTTTTGATTTAACTAAAATCTTTTTGATACTCATATATGTAAAGAGGGTTATGCAATAAATCTATTATGGATCCATCTCACTCATAAAGTTTTCTTTTTCTTTTTCAAGTCTACTCTAATGTTTATTTCAAAGTTTATAATTGATGTTAGACCTGCAAAGTACCTCATAATCTCTGTCAATAATCTAACCATTTTTATTGCAAGAGTACTCATGAATGTAATAAGCTTTTTACTTACATGTTATAGAATTCTCACCCGCAACTTCTAGTTTCTTTTAGAAATGGAACTATAAATGTGGCCATGGTTTTGACTAAATAACAAGGAGTGTAGATCAGATAATATGTTATGCTATGCTACCATATTCCAGGAAATACAAAGAGAATTTTAGGGGGAATGTTTATACTTTTAGACCTGTTATAAGAATCATATAGTGTATACTGAGTGGGGTTTTTTTTTTTCTACCCAGTTCTATTATGGATCATATAGATCTCATTTCTGCCATAAGAGTTCTAGCATACACCAGAGCCTAAACTATCTCATTTGTATTTCAAGATAATATTCATTTATCTATGAGGATTAATTACTTCAGATTTAAGCCCACCATGGCTTAGAGTTTCTGTAGTTCTACTTCATGGATTTATGGTCTACAACTAAACAGGACTGAGAAGGTGGATATCTTCAGAAAAGTACTGTTAAATGTAGTACTAAATCAGGTATACAATAATAAATAAAACTTATATGTAGCCAATTCATACCATGACAAATCAAATTAACAAGCATTTCAGACATACCAAGAGTTGCAATTGACCAACCTCCCAACATTAGAATCCTCTTTATCTCCCAGGATTCACCCCCGAGCAGAGATCACCTCCTAGCACAGATCAACCTCTGATCTGTCTAGAAACAGCTTATTTAAGCTCATACCCCAAAGCATGTTTCTAATTCTGCGTCGTTGAAAGCAAGCGAGGATGTATTCTATTTTGCCTAGGCTTCCATCTTGGGATTCTTTAAAAATTTGCTTTAAGCTTTTCCTCGGCTTTTCCCGACTTTTCTCACCTCTTCCAAACTACTTGCCTCTTCATTCATTGGAGTTTAGCTGCATCTGAAATCTGGAAATGGAGATTTTCTTTCAGGATTTACACGAAGAAGATTTTGGGATTTGTTTGCCTTATCCATCCTCATGGATTTGCAGCAGTGATCTCTAATTCTCTTTTTGGTCAAAATGTGATCACATTTTATTGTTTTTACTCAAATAAAATATGCAAATGAGTTACATAATTCATCCAGCTTGGGGTCCACTCCCCTTAGGATTAAAGTTCAATTGTCTAACTTTGAAATTCCAACACCTAAATTGGGGGTGTTACATATTCCCCCTCTGAAAATAAACACCGTCCTCGGTGTTTTTATTTAACTACTAGAGTTCAATTTTTTTCAAACAAAAATGGATATTTTGCCATCATTTCAGCTTCTCTTTCCCAGTGGCCAATGATAAAGTGCTTCTGCACCTTTACTCTGACCACTGTTCTGTTTCTCAATTCAATTTCTTCCCGCTCCAATATTTGAAGCGGTTCTGGCAGAAACTCCCCTTCTGGTTCCACCTGTACAACATTCCAATCAACTATGTGAGAAGCATCATACACATATATTTTTAATAACGAAACATGAAATACATTATGCACTCTAACATGGGGTGGTAAGGCCAGCTTGTAAGCCACTGGTCCCACCCTTTCTAACACCTCAAAAGGCCCACAATATCTAGGAGCCATTTTTGCACAACTTCCTGCATAAAGTGTGCTCTTCTTGGGTTTAATGCGCAAATACACATGTTCCCCCACTTTGAATTCTCGGTGCACCCTTTTCTTATCCGCATAGCTCTTCTGTCGGTCTTGTGCTGTCTTTATATTTTTCTGTATTTGTTTAACAATTCTTTCCATTTCTTGTAGTGCATCTGGTCCCAACACCAATTTATCCTCTGGTTGACTCCAACTCAATGGAGTACGGCACTTCCTCCCATAGAGTGCCTCAAATGGACTCATCTTAATGGAGGATTGGTAGCTATTATTATAGGCAAACTCAGCTAAGTGCAGATACTCTTCCCACTTTGATGGCCTATCCATTACGTACATTCTCAACATATCCTCTAAAATTTGATTTGTTCTTTCTGTTTGCCCATCTGTTTGAGGGTGATAGGCAGTACTAAAATTCAGCTTAGTACCCATCCCTCCAAACAATCCTTTCCAAAATGCTGCTGTAAACTTAGCATCTCAATCTGAAACAATTACTTTTGGGACTCCATGAAGTCTTACTATCTCCTTCAGGAAGACATTGGCTACTTGAGCTGTTCCGAAAGTAGATTTCACTGGTATAAAGTGAGCAGCTTTTGTGAGGGTGTCAACTACTACCATCACCGAATCATGTTGATATTTAGTCTTGGGTAATCCTGTTATAAAATCCATGGAGACTGTGTCCCATTTCCATTCTGCAATGGGTAGGGGATTTAAAAGCCCTGCTGGGTGTTGATGCTCAACCTTGACCAGTTGACATTCCATACACTTACTCAGATACTCTGCCACATCTCTCTTCATTCCTGGCCAGAACAGCTTCTTTTTCAAGGCTGTTAACATCTTCTGGTACCCTGGATGTCCTGCATAGGGCTGTTTGTGATATTCATCTAATATTTCTCTTTTCAATGACTCTATATTTAGAATATACAACCTGTTTTTGTAATAGAGCAGTCCTTGTGGATTTTTAGTGTAATCTGTTTTATCCCTTTTCTGTAATTTCACCAAGAGGGCTTCATAGTCGGGATCTTGTTTTGCTGCTTCTCCCACTAATTCTTCTATCTCCATCTGGGCACTACTCCCAATGCTATTTAAATGTTGACAAGCATTTCTACTTAAAGCATCAGCAACTTTATTCTCCTTCCCTTTGATATGCTTTATATCCATATCAAATTCACTTAGAAAAGACAGCCACCTGGCTTGTCTTGCATTCAGGACAGCTTGGGAGAAAAAAAATATTTGAGACTGATATGATCAGTCATCAAGGTGAACTTCTTCCCCAGCAGATAGTGCCTCCACATTTTTAAAGCATGAATAACAGCTGCAAATTCCAAATCATATGCACTATAATTCTGTTCATGAGTTTTCAATTTCCTAGACTCATAGGCAATAACTGAATTTTCTTGCAATAGGACCCCTCCTAGCCCCTCTCTGCAAGCATCTGTACATACCACAAACTCCTTATCAGGATCAGCAATTTTTAATATAGGAGCTGAAATAAGTTTCTGTTTCAATTGTTCGAAACTGTTTTGACATTTCTCAGTCCACACGAACTTAACACCCTTCCTTTGTAATGAGGTTATGGGATTTTCTATAGCAGAAAATCTCTCCACAAATCTGCGATAATAGCCTACAATTCCCATAAATGATCTTGCTGCTGAGACATCAGTGGGGACTGGCCATTCTTTAATGGATTTTATCTTTTCAGGGTCAACTGCCAACCCTTTTTCAGAAATTATATGACCCAAATATTGAATTTTATCTTTATAAAATTCACATTTACTGAACTTGGCATATAACTGATTTTCTTTCAAGGTCTGCAACACTATTCTCAGATGTTCCTTGTGTTCCTCCTCGTTTTTAGAATAGACTAAGATATCATCTATGAACACAAGAACAAATTTGTCCAAATACTTATTCAACACACTGTTCATCAGACACATAAAGGTGGCAGGGGCATTTGTCAAACCAAAAGGTAGGACTACAAATTCGTAATGCCCATACCTGGTTCGAAATGCGGTTTTGCTGATGTCTTCTTCTTTAATCCTGAGCTGGTGATACCCAGTCGTGAGGTCTATCTTGGAGAAGACTGAAGCTCCTCTCACTTGATCAAAAAGATCATCAATTCTAGGAAGTGGATACCTATTCTTAATGGTCAATTTGTTTAATTGACGATAGTCAATACACATCCTAAAAGTTCCATCCTTCTTTTTCACGAATAAAACTGGGGCTCCCCAAGGGGACACACTTGGTCTAATATACCCTTTATCTAACAATTCCTGTAATTGCATCTTCAGCTCCATTAGTTCTGGAGGACTCATCCGATAGGGAGCTCGGGAAACAGGGGTGGCTCCCGGTACCAGATCTATAGAAAAATCAATTTCTCTTTGAGGGGGAAGATGAGGGATTTTCTTGGGAAAGACTTCCTTAAATTCTCTGATGACTGGTATCGCATCCAGTAACTCTTCCTCAGTTTTCTGTTCTATTTCTTCTACATGCACTGCATAGACTTGGTATCCTTTTCTAGCTTTTCTTTTCAATTGTAAGGCTGATATTTGTCTTACTACAATGGGTTTTGGTTTCCCTTTTAATGAAAAAGGTTTCCCTTCCTCATCCACACAATGCAAGGTTTTATCCCAGCAGTTCATCAGAGCTTTCTTCTTTTCTAGCCAATCCATTCCTATCAGCAGATCATAGGATCCTAATGGCAATATGTTCAGATTTACTTCTGTTGGGAACCCATTTAATTGTATTGCTGTTTTGGGCAACTTATGTGTGACTTTTCTCTTAGTTCCCGTGGCCAGCTGTACCAACCATGACTGCTGAAATTTTTCAGGTTTAATTTTACATTTTTCTACAATTCCAGGACTAATATAACTCAAAGAAGCACCTGGATCAATCAAAACAGTAACAGGTATGTCAGAAATCTTACCATCCATTTCCACCATGGTTGCTTGATGTTCTGCCTGTCGATTTTCCAGGGCTGCACTGATAGTTGGTATGTTTCTGGCTATGTCATTGACGGCTGTTGCCTCTCGTTCTCTGCTGATCATGTGTATATTTCGATGGGGGCAGTCTCTCATCATATGGGGTTCTCCACATCCCCAACATTTCAGCGGTTCCTTCATTCTGACTGTCCCTTCCTTTCTATTGTTCCCTTCTACTGGTTTTGAAGCCACTTGGGACTGAGCAGTTTGACTTTCTTTTGGTTTGCTGAACTTTTTCCTTTGATGATCTCTACCAAAATTCCTTAAATATGCTGGTTTTGGTCTCCTTCCTTTGAACTCACCCTTATTCACCCAGTTCTTCCCTTGTTTAGCTTTTCCTTTAAATTGTTGATAGCATAATCTTGCTTTTCTAACAGCTTCATCCATGGTCTTTGGGTTGTCAAACTCAATTTTCTCCTTGTACACAGTAGGCAAACAATTTAAAAACCTTTGCACTTTTGCCTTTTCTTCCCTAATGTAAGGAACATACCTCAGTAGATTAGTAAACTTAGTGACAAACTCATCAATAGTGAGCCGCCCGAGCCTAAGCTCATGGAATTCTTTTGCTTTATCATCATAATAACGTTCATTCAAATAACGACTCTTGAACTTTGTTTGAAAATCTTCCCAAGTAACTGTTTTTTCATCAATAGCATGCACCATTTTTGTCTCTTCCCACCACAGTGTGGCTTTTCCTTGCAGCTGATACACAGCTAATCTAGCCTTCAGATTGCTCTCATACTCATATACTTGGAAGTACTTGATCATATTCAGCAACCAAGCTTCAGCATCCTCCTCCTTCTCTCCATCATAGGAGGGAGGTTTGATCTTTCTAAATTCTCCCTGCAGCTCTCTTTTCTGTTTATGCTGCTGTCTAGCAACCTCATCCTCATCAGACTCATCCATCTTTCTCTTTCCGGAACCTTCGCCTTCCTGGCTGTTTCGGGAAGTTAATTCCCTGATGAGCTTTTCCTGCTCCTTACTGGCTGATGACAACACGTCATTCTGGCTTCTCAGTTCAGCCAAATCTCGTTGCATCCTGTGCAACATCGCCATTATCGGGGCATTGGGATCTGGAGTAGAAAACTCATTATGCAGATCCACATAAATCCCTTCACCTTCAGCCATTTCAACTGTATACACTTAAAACACAGATTAGCAAAGTTTATAAACTGCAGAAAAAAAAAACAAAATATTTAATAAGTAGTGAGCACAAAACAACAGCCCAATTTGTTGTAACTAGTGCTCCGATACCATTTGTCACACCTCTCAATTAGGAATTTTTTTTTTTTTTTTTTTTCTATGTACTCCTTGAATGTTCTAGTGATTTAAAGTAAAAACCATTATCCCACTTGAATAACATTGAGCCCACTTAGGGATACATTTCCCTCATGTACCTAACATTTTAATTCATCTCCTACTTGTGTGCACAATCCTTCGGTTTGTTTTCTTTTCTTCAAACATAACTGGATATACATATGGACATACATCCTCTACTTAAAAAAAATCTAGAACCCTAATACACAACATCATACAATCCATATATACATATGCATTGTGGAATACCTATATCTAACTTATTTGTTCACACTTCCATATATCCCATTTAAAAGCCATATATATATCTATGTGCATTGTGGAATAAATATATTTAATTTATTTATTCACCCCCATTATAAAATCCATATGTACATAGTTAGTATGAAATAATTATACCCAATTTATTTATGCACACCCTTTATAAAAATTCACTTATGCATAATTGTCGAATCCACTTATTCATAACAATAGTGGAATAGTTTCATTTACTCTATTTATTCACGTCTTCCAAATGTAGCATGGATTTTTGGTATGCATATATATATATACCCGCCGTGACTAAAGATATATATATATCTCGTCGTAACATTAGGCACCATTAGTGTATATATAAATCTTCACGCTCTGGAAACTTTCGAGATTGCATAGGCTACTAGTACCGGTAGATTAAATTGGCGCCCTAACATATAGACCTTAGGCATAGACCCTACTCGCGATCTTGAAACCTAGAACAGTCTATGTGTGAAATTTCACCTAGAACCTACTTCCGGCCGTAACAATGGATTGATACACGTGTCACTGGTTGTTGAACTGAACAGCGTTGATTTGTTTTATTTTTTATTTTACTCCGTAACTTCCATACTCCACAGCTGTTGACATGATGCCAAAATGATGCTGCGTTGCACCTGTCAGAGGTTGGAGTATATCGCGCAGCTGTTTCATATCACCCCCGCCGAATTTCTTCTGCAACCGTCGGCGAACATACAGGTACTCATTTACCCTGGCGTCTGCCCATTCTTTACTGATGAGACCGGTGACGACGCGTCGGCTATTTGCTTGATCAGTACCATGTAGGTGGGCAAGGTAGGTTTGTAAAATCTGCCGATGCCGGCGCTGTTTGAAAAGTTTCGATTGAAGGTCGGATTATAATATTCTATTAACCTGTAAATAAATTTTGTGTTTCTTTTCAGGCACGGTCTCTCTCCCTTGTGGGAGTCCAACGACGGCGAGCATCGTACTTTCCTGCGCAACGTGTGGATTTCTCCTTTCGTGCTGCCCATTCCAGTACTGCGCGCGGTGGCTTCCTGCTCTAACAGGGTGTGGCTTCCGAGTTAAGTTCTGCTACCACACGTTACCGGGTAAAGTAATTAGGTTCCAAGTGTTCATCACATGGGAAACTATACTGCCCGCACAACCACCGGCCCATTCCTATACCTACTATCTCCTTTCATTTCCATCGCTCAACTCACGCGGAAGTTTCAGAGTTGTGGCCTGCTATCATGTTTCAAAGTATTCATTCTTTTGTGCAGTAGCAGAGACCGGTATCTAGGCGTTTCAGTTGTTCACGTTCTCATGTGGACCTTAACTGTACGCTTTAGCGATAGGGAAAATTCTGATTTTCTTCTGCGCTATCGAGTTGGGTTTGGATCATTACAGTATGGTCTCTTTTTCTTTTAATTTGGATCACTCAGCTAACTGAAAGAACCCTCCCAGGTTTCATACGATATACTCATGTTGAATTGCTTGGGTCTTTCTAATGCGTCGGTTCTTATTATTTCATTAAAAATGTCACGTATCATTGCGGAAGATAATATTAATGTTTCTGTTGAGGTTATGGCACCGATTTGTTTATATCGGTAGTCTACCTCCAGGAACCACATACTCAGTCTTTTTCTTCTACGATTTTCTTGAGGATGGCCGGCTTCCCTCGTGTATTTTCTGATACGCTGGGGTGAAAAAGCTTAACGCCTTGACTCAGGAGTAGAACAGTGAGTTGGCCGTTCAAACACAGCACGAGTGAGGTTGGTGACCCTTAGCCGAGGTATATTTGAGTATGGCGGGTTTTCGGCACCACCAATCAATGAAATGCTGTGACCGAAATTATATTGGTTCAACAGAAATTTTCTTTGACCTGGTTTCCTGTAGTTGAATTTGATGATCTACACGTATCGGAATTTAGAATTTTTCCTCGCGTGGAAAATTCTTGGCCCAATGCGATCAGTAAGATCGGCCCATGTAATTTAGGGTTTGATTTATATCGACCGATCTTTTATTTCGTAGCACTGTTCATGACCCTATGCAGAGCTTTCATTGACAGTTAGATTTTTCGTTTTCTACTTATTCTGTTCTAACCCGAGGGTTTAAGTTTTTTCTTTAATCATCCTTTATTCAGCGTTACCGGTGTTTATCACTCCGGATTTTTCTCGTTTATGTATTTCTATTCATCAGCAGTACACTGTAAAATATATTCGAGGCATGTAGAATTGGTTCGCATATGGCTCTGGAAATTTTGGGTTACTCTATGACGCACAAGGCATACGTTATACGTTATTTCATGTATACCTACCTATTCTCCCATAAACCCCAAGACATAAAGCAGTCGTTACATAGCACTTCGCTGTCATAGCTCTTGACTTATATGTGTTTATATCTCAAAGGTATAGTTCTTAATTATGAACTTCCGTAGGTCATTTGCCTATCAGAGCAGCGCTTATGTCGCTGTAGTAGTATATATATTTCGGCATGTGTTTTTCGTATATGTATATGAAGTAGTGGTCGAGGTTATCTAAGCCCCAAAATAATGGGTTACTTGATACCGAGAGATATATCTACTCTTTTGATTTAACTAAAATCTTTTTGATACTCATATATGTAAAGAGAGTTATGCAATAGATCTATTATGGATCCATCTCACTCATAAAGTTTTTCTTTTTCTTTTTCAAGTCTACTCTAATGTTTATTTCAAAGTTTATAATTGATGTTAGACCTGCAAAGTACCTCATAATCTCTGTCAATCATCTAACCATTTTTATTGCAAGAGTACTCATGAATGTAATAAGCTTTTTGCTTACATGTTATAGAATTCTCACCCGCAACTTCTAGTTTCTTTTAGGAATAGAATTATAAATGTGGCCATGGTTTTGACTAAATAACAAGGAGTGTAGATCAGATAATATGTTATGCTATGCTACCATATTCCAGGAAATACAAAGAGAATTTTAGGGGGGATGTTTATACTTTTTGACCTGTTATAAGAATCATATAGTGTATACTGAGTGGGTTTTTTTTTTTCTACCCAGTTCTATTATGGATCATATAGATCTCATTTCTGCCATAAGATTTCTAGCATACACCAGAGCCTAAACTATCTCATTTGTATTTCAAGATAATATTTATTTATCTATGAGGATTAAGTACTTCAGATTTAAGCCCACCATGGCTTAGAGTTTCTGTAGTTCTACTTCATGGATTTATGGTCTACAACTAAACAGGGCTGAGAAGGTGGATATCTTCAGAAAAGTACTGTTAAATGTAGTACTAAATCAGGTATACAATAAGAAATAAAACTTATATATAGCCAATTCATACCATGACAAATCAAATTAACAAGCATTTCAGACATACCAAGAGTTGCAATTGACCAACCTCCCAACCTTAGAATCCTCTTTATCTCCCAGGATTCACCCCCGAGCAGAGATCACCTCCTAGCACAGATCAACCTCTGATCTGTCTAGGAACATCTTATTTAAGCTCATACCCCAAAGCATGTTTCTAATTCTGCGTCCATAATAGCAGGATGCTTTCTTTCATGTTTAGCCTAGGCTTCCCATCTTGGGATTCTTTAAAGCTGCTTTAAGCTTTTCCTCAGCTTTTCCAGCTTTTTCTCACCTCTTCCCAACTACTCCTCTTCATTGGGGAAATTTAGATTCCTCCTCAAATCTAAATTAATTTCTTTCAAGGATTTTTTGGAAAGATTTTTGGGGATTTGTTGCCTTATCCATCCTCATGGATTTGGCAAGTGATCTCTAATTCTCTTTTGGTCAAAATGCACAATCATTTTATTTATTTCCTCAAATAAAATATGCAAATACATTCACACCATAGTCATCCCTTGGGGTCCACCCCCTTAGGATTAAAGTTCAATTGTCTAACTTAAACAAATTCAACACACAAATTGGGGGTGTTACAACTACTGTTGTAAATGAATATGCTACACGAGAATAGTAGTATGTTGGGTTAACTTTGTGGTTTTAGGTCAACACATTCCTTATAATCTCTAGAGGTGAGAAGAGAATGATGTGAGGATTCATATGAATTAAGTGAAAAATGTATTAAATATGAGACCAAATTAGTTACTGAAAAAGAAAAAGAGTATTGAAGGATTGTACATATAAGATGTAGATATAACAATAAAGTTAATATTGGGGTTTTTCATAGGTTATAGGTGTGAACTAGTAAAAATTAGTATAAAAATTCCAAACCTTATGCATGAACAAGAGAGGATGACGACTAAGTAAAATAATGTGGTCCCTTGAACCAGAGGTTCATACGAGGTCTCTCGTATAAAACTTATGTCGACACTATGTTTACAAATATCAAAAAATAGATATGTATTTATACTATCATATCGAAATATTAATCTTACAGAGGGAAAATATAAGAATAAATCTGCCAAAAATAAAAATTTAAAATAGAATTTCTTATACAATACAAGTGAAAAAACAAATTTGCATTCAAGTATTCAATAGAAAATCGCATACTAGAAAGGAAAGACCCTATTTTATTAAATAACTACCCTAACCATTAAGGGAGAAATTTTTAGTAATAACAATGTTTTCATAGTAAAATATCTGTAATAAAAAAATATAAGGCTTATGAACAAGAAATAATGAATGCAAATTTGAAGTGAGTAACACATAAAAAAATATATAAGTGGATAGCATTCCTAACATGTAGTTGTAGATATTTCTTGTCACTACAAATTATGGAGAAATAAGTCCACATAGAAATATAGACGTAAATTACACAATTTTATATTCGAAAAGGATGAATCCTTCTATGGTAAGAATACCCCATTATGAATATTAGATATTTTAATTACAAATATAGAGCCTTGATAAAACATTACACTCAACTCAAACATAAATGATAGGTTGATTATGGATTTAAGTCATGAACCAATAAACCTAATGCATAATGTAATGGTACCATGCTGAGTGAGAAGGTTGTAGTGGATTGAAAATATATTAAGAAATAAAAATGGCTAAAATGAGCACCCTCAAGTAAAGCCGTGTGAACCCATGAAAGTCCTTTAAATATCAAATTCATATTGGAAAACTTATTTAAAAGTGGAAAATTGCATAACAAGGGTCTCAAATATAATCCTTATCTATAGTCACCATATGGGTAACCAATATTCTCTACATTCAAAACATGATTCCCTCGTAAGGAATTCCCTGTAGAAGTGAAACTCTCGATGGTGGAATGTATTAAAAATAAATTTGTGCAACAAAAGTACAACCAATTCAATGGTCTCCAAAAGTTTAATCTTAAATTCTTTGGAATTCAAGTAAAAGTAGACGGAATCAATTAATGTGTTATCTAAAATTGACATGTAGTCAAAATTTGTTTCCGTTTAACCCAAATAGAGTTGACAGAGTTGGGTAAAGTATCTCATAGGAACAAGCCAATGAGTACCATAACCATCCTTCTTGAAGACCTTGTAGCATTCATTCAAGCAAAGTGAATTATATTTATAGTGATATTCCACTCATAACTAAGTTTCAATATCCCTGGTTCTTGTTAGGATTCGAAGCTGGATTTTTGAGATTACTTTATCTCAATGAAAAATGTAATGAAACCCTAATTTTTTGACTAGGTAGGGTAGTTACCCTAATACATGCCAACTTAATTTTATCGTTGTTTTCCAAAATGGTCTATATCATTGAATGTAAAGAGTCCGATAAGATTCCTTGAGGTTGATGGGGACCGAGACCACCGAGCATATTAGAGCGTGAAGCCTTATCGATGAGGCAACCACAACAAATATTGTTGTTTCATTCCCACAAAATAATATAATGCATAAAGTATATTATGAAAGACATTTTAACACAACACATGAGTTTAGGCATATCAGCATGATTCATTCAATAAAAATTAATAGGGTATATATATATAAGTCATGTTGAGAGTCATAAGTCTACATTTTCATTTATTAAATTAAACGATTATCAACATGAAGGATGAGGGTTCATCTCTTTTAAGAATACGAAAGTTACTACCTGCTGAGGATCAATGCATAAAAAAATGAATATTTCTTACATATATATAAGCACAATAGATATAATTAAAATAAATAGAAAAAAATAATAAGATGTGTAAGTATGCAAATAGATAACTTAGGGTAATATAGTCAAAAAGAAAAAATTTAATGGACAAATTGAGAGACAGGAACAATTCTCGAGAATTTCACCATGCTATATTTCATTTTATAATAATAATATATATATATATATATATATATATATATATATATATATTTATTTTAGAAAAAAAACAACAATGTAAAGTGAACTGGTGGGAATACCTTACAAAGTGAACAGAAGTACAAAAGTAGGTAAAGAAAGATCTAGAAAAGGGTTGAATTTGAAATTATGAGAAGACTTATTGTCATGTTTATTATTTTTTTTTAAAAGTAAATAAAAGTTTAAATTTTATTGTGCAAATGTAGGTAAATTAGAAATATTTCACATTAAAAAGAAGGGATATGTTACATATGGTACTAGATCCAAGTTGGAAAATTGTGGTTTATGAGTGTGACTACAACTAGAATCATACGCTATAAATTTATTTACATGATGAGGAAGAAGGTAAATCATATATGTCATGTATACAAGGAAAGGATTTGTAAAGCATTTATGTACTATGAGTATGTGATAGAATTTTATTAGGTGAACTATGTTTGTATACTAATTGTTTGTGTGAGAATACCCTTACTATAGGAATTTCTATCCAAGAGTCAACAAAGTTCTAATGAATAGATGAAGTAGTATTAACTGCTAACTAGCAGATTATATTCCATGATTGTTTAAAAAACTAATAGACAAGGGTGATTAAAACAAGTGGAGTTAAGAAAAACAAACATACTTAAGTGAGCAAATGTGTATTGGAATAGATGTATAAAGTATAATTACCTTCCTTATTAGGTTAATAATTCAATAACATTAGATTCATATGCTTAGCAAGTAAGTAAAAATGTTGTATGTCAAATTGTGTAAACGTATGCAATTACTTACATGATAATTACTTTTTGATATGATAAATGTTTAATGTGTTCATGGAGTTGTGTACGTTTCAGGTGAATTTGAGTTACAAGTGTTACTCTTTGCAGTACTCTTAATAGTTGGGAGAAACTTTGAATTTCATAAAAAAAAATATAATGTAAGGACCCACCCAACATTTACCCACTTATTTACATGATAATTACTTGTTGATATGATAAATGTTTCATGTGTTCATGGAGTTGTGGATGTTTTAGGTGGATTTGAGTTACGAGCGTTACTCTTTGCAGTACTCTTAATAGTTGGGAGAAACTTTGAATTGCATTAAAAAAATATAATGTAAGGACCCACAAAACATTTACCCACTTCAACTTAATCACCGGGGTAAATATTTGATGAGCTCTTAAATTTCTATAACATTAATCGCTCAACCTCCTGTTGTTGTTTGTATTATTTCATTCCTAGTTTTTACTCCCATGTGAACAGAATGGTGGCCTTAGCTTTCGGCGGTGCAGGGTTGCATAAGGACGACCATGGGGTGAAAACGACGTATATTTTCCTCCCTGGTTTGTCCCCCCATGCGAACAGAAGGGAATGGTGGCCTCATATTTCAGTGGTACAGGGTTGTAGAAGGGCGACCATCGAGTGAGAACGATGAAGACATGGGGTTGAACAAAATGAAGATAAGGAGATGACCATGAATACAAATTTGCAATTAAATCTTGTGATTTTTGATTTATTAATTTACTGTCCATATTAGGCGATTTTTACAAACAAAAAAAAATCATTTACATTCATATAGACTACACAGATCTTGCCCACTTGTGTTGTATTACACAGAGTGACTCAAGCCAATCAGGGAAACTGGGGGGCTCTATATGTAGGACGCTGAAATACACAATATCAGAGAAATTATAAATACCGAGATCAGGATGCCGACACGAGAAGGAGGCAGATTCATGGAAATCAAAACAGGAGCTCAGAAATGGACATTGCAATACCCCATTGTGGGAAAAATTAGAGCAGAAGCTGGTGAGAGAGAGGAGGTTATATTGGGAGAAAAAGAAGCCAAAATTGTGTTCAAATTTTGTGTGCGAAAAGCGAGCCTATAGGGTACTGTGATCCATACTTCTGAACCCCCCTGTAGCAATAGTTACTTGAAGTCACTTATTCACAAGAATACTCCTTTTCCTTTTTCAAACAACTAGAATCAAGAAACTTCTTCTAAAAACATCCTCTTTGTTGTGTTCACCGCATTGTTAGCCTCCTGCAACCTTGCACCTCCAAAATCTGAGGTTTCCATTCCTTTCCATTCGCGTAGGAGGAAAAACCAGGAACAAAAAAATAGGTTGCATTCACCCCATGTTCGCCCTTCTACAACCCCGCACCCCAAAAATTTGAGGCCGCCATTCTGTTCACGTGTGAGGAAAAACCAAGAATGCAAAAATACAAACTATAGAAGGAGGTAGAGCGATGAAGGTTATAGAAATTAAAATTTCATTTGAGAGGGTTTTCAAATTGAAACCCACATCCTTTGTGAACCTCCACGGGAAGACGTCAGAAGACAATGATTAATGGAGTAGGTGGAGTGAGTTGGCGGAGGGGAGCAGGGTGGCAGAGGTGTTGGGAGTGGTGGTCGGATGCAGGAGTAGTGGGGAGCTAGCTAGCGGAGGTATCGGAAATTTGGTAGAGAGTTCCACTAGAGAAACAAAAGACGAAAGTTGGCATCGGGCATGTCCCATCACCACAAACCTTCATCACAAGTCTTCGCGAGATTCTGCTATCAGAATCCTCCATTTCGTAGAATAGAATACTCTTTCCAAATAAATTATGACTTCTCTGAAAATATGAATTCATCTAAGTTATAATATAATTATTATAATATTGTAATTTAATATAAATTTATTATAGATATAATTATTATAACAACCATAAAGAAAAATTAATTTTTATTGAAAGAAAAATGGAAATTATTGTCTATCATTTGTTCTCTATCTAAAGATTCCGCATATTTTCATAGAAAAAGAAGATAAAAAGGTTATTGTTATTCTGCATTTGTTCAAAAAAATTAGTTATTATTTTTTTTATGTTGCACCGATTTTCAAGGAAACTTTTGGACATGTATCTTTTTTAAAGTTTGATGATTTGGTTTTCTTGTTATTTTTTCAAGAGGAGGAAATTACCTAAGTGGGTTCAAATATTTCCTCTCTTTTTCTATTCTTTCTGGAAGAATAAGTTTTATCGATATTTAATCAATTAGTGAGGATTGAAGCCACTCCGAGTCATTGCGCGAGAACATGAAAATTAGAAATCATTTCAGGAGTATGACTTCTTCAATTATACTTTGAAGACACTCTGCTACATTTTCGAGATTAAAAGAATGAAAATTGTTTTCAATTATCTTATCATCACTGTTGAGCCAAGTCTCTTCCTCGATATTTGTTTTAGACTTTTGATATATAATTATTGATGTCGAATTTATTTATAAACTCTGCTATGTATTATTTCTCTACAACTGTGTGAGTCTGAATAATTTGGCCATTTTTTATATTTTTTATATTATGATTAGTTCAACTCCGAAAGACACTGCTTAGCATTTAAAGAGCGCCATGTAATTTAGATAAATAAAGGAAAATAATTTGAATGCCTATTTGATATACATTTGGGATGTCCTTCTCCACAACATGAAGATATAAACAAAGTTTTCACTGCCCCTTCAATATTCATTTGAACCCATTACCAAATCTCACATATGCCAATTCCATACCAAAACAATACAAATTTTTTTATCTGTAAACATCAATAACATTCGTTATCACTTGGAAACATCTTAGTTTGAAGGGCCACTTGAATAATAATAATAATAAAGTTATAATTTTATTCATATTTATGATTTTTGTTTTACTATTATTATGTTCTTAAAGCAACTTGACTTGTATCATGAGTATATGTTTTGATGTTTATTAACTTAATTGATATTGTTGGACTAATTATAATGTTAATTTGAAATAAACCTATGATTTTTTTATTTTTATGTTTGTTTTTTAATTTTTATAATGTGAAATATATGATGAGATAAAGGTTTTCCATGCTAATTGTTTTTACCAATAATACTTAATTTATAGGGTTACACTTGTTCCCATGAAAATAAAAATCTTGCTCTTTATTGGAATGAATTGTTAAGTTAGGATTTCATTTTTATTTAAATGATTTGATACATTAGGATTTCATTTCCATTTTTGTGAAGCCTATTAATTTATTTCTTTAAATAAATTTATCCAAATACAAGTCTGGATGATTATTGATGTTTAGAAATTTAGAATATAAAAAATAATATTAACATCCAATAAATTTAGCATAATTATTATATAAAATAAAAAATAATGATTTCCCATAACTGTTATATAAAATTAAAAATAAAAGCATACCACCTCCATCAAAATCCCTACAACTAGAGTGCTTAAGCCATGGCACCCAAATCTCATAGCACTTAAGCCATGGCACACAAATCTCTACAACTAGGCCCAAATAACAAAGCATCTCCTTCAAAGCTCTACAACTGGGGCCCTCAAGAAATAGTCGTTGAAGTAAATTGGGAATCGTAGGAATAAAGCATGATTTTCTTCTCTTAGAGAATAAAACAGGGATTTGTGCCTATCCATAGTAGGAGGATGGTTCCATAGGAGGTAGGCGTCGTAAATACATATATCTAGTGGATAGTTCCTGATGAGGTGTGATAAGAGAGAAAAATATATAATTGTTTAATGAACTTGGAAAATGGCTATATATTGTAGTTTTGAATCTGGGTCAGTTTGTGTGTAGCATTCTTCTTGGTTGTGTGAGTGGATCGAGTCTGAGTTTGACGTGGATATTAGAATCAAGGAAAATCGTTTACAGATGTTGGGTTCATGCATTCCATATGGTATGAATCGCATTTCATTTATCTTATTTATATGGGATAGCAATTGTATTTGATTTCACTATCTTTTTATATGCTATATTATTTAGCCATTTACACCAAAAATACAAAACAGGTCGCAGGTCACTGATGTTGCGGAGAAATGAATCAATTATAGTAGTCATTGAGGTGGTTGGAGAAATGAAATAATTACTAATAATCGCAATTCCAATTCCAGGTATGGTCTTGCATCTCTACTTTCAATCAATTTAAGCATGGCCCATAAGCCATTTTATTGAATTTTTATTTGATTTAAATCTCAAGGGAGTGAACAATAATTATAATTCCACGAATATAAATAAAATATTTTCCAACACTTAAATGTTATCACACATAGTGGAGGATTATGATAATGATGGAAATCATGTAGATTACAATGATGATAGAGGAAATGATGCTACTATTGACCACCACCATGAAGATCAAACATTGTAGAGGTTGTTATAAATGAATGGGATTTAAATTGGGATTCGCGAAAAGTTGATGGAAGACAAATTTCTATCGGTCTTGTTGTATGAGGATCTCATATTTCATTGAAAAATATTATATTGGTTCATTTAAAAAGATCTTCTTGTTGAAGACAGCGAACATGTTAAATCATCATTATCTTTAAGCTTATTTTCCTTAATGAATTTGATTTTTTATAAATTAATGGAGGAGTCTTCTATTCTATGAAATGGATGATTCAGATAGCAGAATACGAAAAATAATTTTAGTGATTCTTTTATAAATAAACGGAAGTGCCTTCTATTATACTAAATGGAGGATTTCGACAGCAAAAACCAGCGAAGACTTTTGGTGATGGGACATGACTGACGCCCAACCTTCGTCTTCCGTTCCTTCGATGGACCCCTCTACCAAATGTGAGATGGCGGAGTAGAGACCATTATAAAAAAAATGGGATATAAGGCCCATAATATAATAGTATGAAACCATTTTTTTTTGCTTTAATTGTATCACTTTGTTCAACCATCAAGTATCTTATGCATTTTCTATTACAAATATACTATTTAGTATTGTCTTTAAAACTTAATTTAATTTAAATTTTATTTTTGAGAAATAACTTTCAATTTTATCTTAAGCATAAACATGATTTTACACTATTTATATATAAACAACTTTTTATTTACTATGATTCCTTTCCACTTATATTTTAAATAAATCATTATCAAGATCTCACTTATGTATCCAATAAGCCTATGCATATTTGTATCTTTGTTAATTATTTTAAATGTATTTATCCTTTCCACTTTTATTTAATTTCTTTTAATTTTATACAATAATTGAAATTATATATATAGATATGGACTAAATAAATTACAATGTAGAATTTAAAATTTTGATAAAAAGGATAAGCATTTGAGATATAGATATGGGTGATATCTATTATACCCACCACATGAGTTATCCTAGAGTATTGAAACATGCATCGACAATTCTTTTTGTTTGAGTTATGGCGTCCATGGTATGAGCAACATGATTCCATATTTTCCATACAAGCTTATGCTTGTCCTTGGGAATCTAAACATTAAAAAAAAAAAAAAAAAAAAAAACTACTTAAGGAATATTCTATGCTCTGAGTTGAACATTTTACTAAATATTTCATTTCTTAATAGTATGAAAACATATATATTACTAGTTATAAGAAGTTATTTTTAATTTTTTTTTTGTCTTTCGAATTTAGGTTTAGGTGAGGGCATGAAATGTGATTATCATCGTGTATGTCTATGGTATACAATAGGTCATATAATATTTTTCCTAGAGAATGAAAATGTTGTTAAGATGGAGTGTTTCTTTAAAATAAAATATGAATAGGTACCTAAAAGATTTTCAATTTATTCTAATCTAGAATACATCCAAAACCAACCTTTATATTTTATTTTTATTTCATAAAAAAAAGAGGGTTTTGTAACATGTTCTTGCATATAATAACATGATGGTTTATTCCCATTAAGGTTTATATTTTTTCATTGACGACATACTACACATATTATGAAAACATAAGATGTAGGTTACATCCTAAAAGCTAGCTAATATCATTCATATTTTTTGGTTCGTAAAGAGTCCTATGTAATTTTTGCTGTAGGGAGAAGGTACTACTAAGATGGAGACTATATAACTAAAGTGAGTAGTTTTTAAAGTTTTATTCTGATTTCCTAAACAATAAAAAAATGTTTTTAAAATTGTGCTTGAAAATATGAAAGGTGATATTTTATTTTTCTAAAATAAGAATCATGATGGTTTATACGTTAAGATAAATGTAAATTATCTATATTAGATACCAATAAAAATATTATGTGGTTGTTATGTAAGAGGTCCTTGAGTATTTGAGTCCTAGAGGAAGAAGATGTTCTTAATATGAAGCATTTCACTAAAAGAAAACACTATTATGTATGTAAATGAGCCAAATGTTTTCTCATGTATAACATATCCACAACCAAATATTAAATTTTTGTTTATATTTCTTAAACAACAAAAATATTTCTTAAGTTGGCTTGGACATACCTACATGATGCTTTATTCCCATCAAAAACCCTTTTAATCTCATTAATGACATAGGAAACATGTAATTCAAACTTAATAGTTTTACCAAGTTATTGGAATGAGAATGGAAAGCTCTCAATTTATTGGAATGATTTGTTAAATTAAGATTTCATTGTTATAAGAATGATTGGTTAAGTTAGAATTTCATTTTCATTTTTGTGAAACTAATTTTTTTTTTTTTAAATTATCCAATGCTACCGTTCATGATTAACCTTTAACAATTTAAAATTTAAAATCTAATATTAATATCCAATATATTTAAAATAATTATTATAAAAAATAAAAAAATATGATTTCCCATGACTATTATTAAAACTGTAAATAAAAACATACCACCTCCATCAAAATCACTACAACGAGAGCGCTTAACCCATGGCACACGACACAAATGTCTGGGCTGTTAAGCACTACAAAGCATCTCCCTCAAAGCTCTAAAATTGGGGCCCTTAAGCAATAGCCGTTGAAGTAACTCTTTGCGAAGCGTTGGAATAAAAGCCCGATTATCTAGAAGGACCGTCTTATCCGCAGGAGTGGGTGGAACCTTTCAGAGGAGACAAAGGGCCGGAATACATATATCCGAGGATCGTTCGTACGTAGGCCAAAAATATATACCGTTGAAATTAGAAATCCCTGGAAAAATGGCTATATATTTTAGTTTTGAATCTGGGTCGATTTGTGTGTAGCATTCTGATTGGTTGTGTGAGTGGTTTGAGTGTGACTTTGACGAGGAGATTACAATCGAGGAAAATAGTTTACAGATGTTGGGTTCATCCATCGTATTTCATTTATCTCCTCTATATGGACTAGCAATTGTATTTGATTGCACTGTGTTTTTATATGCAATTGTATTTGTAGCAGGTCGCTGATGTTACGGAGAAATGAATCAATTATACCGGTCATCGAGGTCGCTGAAGAAATGAAATAATTACTACGAATTCCCATTCCAGGTATGGTCCTTAATCTCTCATTTCAATCGATTTAAATTATTGGATTTAAATCTTTGCAGCCTCCTGAATATTTTAAACAAATTTTATGTCTCCGCCATTTTTATTATTTATTAGATTTGATTTTTCATATCCGTGCTTATGTACAATTGTCTTTTTCTCTAGCTGAACCCTAAACAATAATCCCCATCGCTATTCACCCATCGCCGCGCCCCGTAGTTTGTCGGTTCAACTAGTGGGTTTCTGGTTTAACTCACCCATTCACCCATCTCTGCGTTTAACTCGTTAGTTTTTGGTATACCTTACTATGCGTAGTGCATTGTTAATTCCATATATATATAGAAATCAGGAATGACGATCCCCAATTGCAATTATATATATAAATGAAATCATGAAGGTGTTGCATATATAGAAATGAATTTTTTCGCTGTAGCTTCGGCTCAGATGCCTAGTCCTCTCTGCTTTTGTTGTTTATGTGTGCTGTGTTAAATATCTTCGCTCTGTGATGTAAGGTATATAAATAGTTTGATAGAAATCAAGAATCCCCAATTCCAAGTATATATAGAAATTAAATCAAGACCCCCAATTCGAACTATACATATCAATGAAATCATGAAGGTGCGGCATATATAGAAAAATTTTACTCCGTTGCAATTTTTCGCTGTTGCTTCGGCTCTGATGCGGAGTGTTCTCTGCTTTTGTTTCTGTGTTAAATATGTACGCCCTGACGTCAATATATGTCTCGCCATGTGTGATAATTGTGTTTAAATAAAAAAATCATTGCGTTGAATGGGAGACTTCTTTCTTTTTCTCGCCGTTTATTTATTTTCTTTGATTTAGATTTGGATTCAGCATAAAATTTAAATTTAGATTTGCGCTTTTAAATTCTGCCCTTTCCGTGCATGTATTAGATCCGGATTCGATGGTACAGTGGAAACATGTTGTCATGATCTGGTCATGTTTTTTTTGTGATAGTTTATTTTTTTCCCTCTAATTTTCTTTCAAAAGATTTTGGGGTTTAATATTGCTGTGGGTTAAGCAAACGCAGAGATATGTGATTAAGAGTTTAATCCTTGTCTAATTTTATTAGACAATAGGTTAAAATGAACGACAGAAAAGGTAACCTTAGCAATAAGATTCTGACGCTGGGTATCCTTTCGAAAGAGGAGTATGTTGCGATCGAACATCTAAGTTTCGTGTGCGAGGATCATCGCTGAAGTGGAAGGCCAAAGCCTCTCGGTAGAGGTGCTACGTATTTCATCGCTGCCCTAGGAGTCGCGGTTAGATCCGTTGCACGGCCCTCACTAATATTCTAATTCGGCCCTCACTAATATTCTAAATCGATGCCAATTCCATTAGTTTCGATCCGCAATTGAATGCCAATACTTCTGGAATAATGATTATAATTATCAAATAGTATCCCTTGGGAGAGATGACATATGCTCGTTTTCAACGGTTGTTCTCATTGAACTATTTAATATGCATTGCATTGTTTTCGAGTTGTTTTACAAGAATCTATGTATTTTATGAGGAAGCTGGAAATTTTTTTTATGGTAATTATCCTAGATTATAGGTTTTTCATAAAATTACAATTTTAATTTTAGTTTAAGGCATTGATTTATTAATAGATGTATAGGTTTTTTTTTAAGCCATTGTTATAAATTATTTTGTTTATCACATCATTGTAATTTTGATTTTAGCTTAATGCTATGATTTATTTTATTTCTTCAAAATTATATTTGGAGAATATTTTAATTGTTTGTATTTTCAATTGTCTACATTGTTTTTATAATCTGTATGTATATTATTTTAGAATCTTTATTATATGTATAAAATATATTATTTATTATTTCAGTGATTTTCATTTTATGTTTTTATTATTTATCTATAATGAACACATGATAGTATAGGTTTAAACATATTTCATATTTTTTTATCTTAGTATTTAGTTGTGCCTATATATTTGTATTTTTAAAATTTTATTTATATGTTTTAGTGCGTTATTTTTAGTGTTATTATTATTTTTTCATTATTTTTAAATATATAAATAGTAAGTGCAAGCAAGAGAGAGGGATGGTGTGACAAGGAGACAAGAGTGAGAGGATAGGGTAGAAACAGAGAGGGTGAAAGAGAGATAGAGAGAGTGGGAGAGACTGAGAGAATAGGGTAGAAAGAGAGAGGGTGAGCGAGAGAAAGAGAGACAGAGTGGGAGGAAGGGAGGAGAGCGAAGGGGAGGGGGAGAGAGAGAGAGAGAGAGAGGGAGGAGAGCGGGAGATAGAGAGAGCGCGCGCGAGAGAGAGAGAGAGAGCGCGCACGTGAGAGAGAGAGAGAGAGAGAGCGAGTCTTTGAGAGAGAGTGAAGGAGAGGAAGAAGAAGAAGAGAGAGAGAGAGAGAGAGAGAGAGAGAGAGGGAGGGACAAAGGAAGGAAGGGAGGGAGAGTAAGGTGGAGAGAGAGGGAGAGAGAGGGAGAGGGAGAGGGATAGGGGGAGAGCGAGTGAATGAGAGAGAGAAAGTGAGAGGGATAGGAACAGGGAGACAGGGAGAGAGAGCATGAGAAAGAGTGAGAGAGAGAGTGATAGGTAGAGAGAGAGAGTTAGATGGAGAGAGAGAGATGGAGAAGTAGAGGGAACGAGAGAAGGAGTGAGGTAGATAGAGGAGAAGAGGGGGAGGTGGAGAGACCGAGTGAGGGAGAGAGTGAGAGAGAGAGAAATACAGAGAAGGAGAGAGAAAGAGAGTGGGAGGGAGATAGTGTGGGAGTGTGGGAGAGAGGGAGAGAGAGAGAGAGAGAGAGAGAGAGAACAGAGAAAGGGTGGGGAGATACAAGAAGAAAGGGAGACAATCAGGGACATAAGTAGGAGAGAGTGAAGTAGAGAGGGAGGGGGGGAGGCGGAGAGATAGAGTGAGTGCGAGTCAGAAGTAGGGAGTGGGAGAGGGAGGGTCAAATATGGCAAGAGATAGTGATAGGGAGAGGGAGAGAGGAATAAAGAGAGAGAGAGAGAGAGGGGTCTGGGAGTGAAGAATTGTGAGAGGGAGGGAGGTTGTGAGGGAGAGAGGGAGGGAGAGCACGAGAAAGAGTCGGAGAGAGAATTAGAGCAAGGGACATGGAGCGTTAGAGGGGCAGGGGGAGAGAGGGAGAGGGAGAGGGACTCAGGGTGAGAGGGAGGGAGGGAGGGAGAGAGAGGGGGGCGGGGGGAGGGAAAGAGGGAAACACGGATAGATAGAGAAAGTGCGAGGGGGAGGGAGGGCGAGAGTGGAAGAGAGAGAGTGGAAGAGAGAGAGTGGGCGAGTTTGAGGGAGAGAGAGAATGGGGGAGGGGAGGTAGAGGGAGATGGTAAGAAAGAGAGAGATCAGGAGTGGGGTATATGGAGGGGAGAGAGAGAGAGAGTGACCGAGAGAGAGTGAAGGAGAGGGAGAAGAAGAGGGAGTGAGGGTGAGATAGAGAGAGAGTGGGAGAGTGGGAGGGAGAGATAGACATGAAGGAGAGAGAGAGAGAGAGGAAGGAAAGAAGAGAGGGAGGGTGAGGGAGAGAGAGAGATTGAGAGGGAGAGGGAGAGGGAGAGGGATAGTGGTAGAGCGAGTGAATGAGAGAGAGAAAGTGAGAGGGGTAGGAAGAGGGAGACAGGGAGAGAGAGCATGAGAATGAGTGAGAGAGAGAGTGAGAGGGGGAGAGAGAGAGAGTTAGAGGGAGAGAGATAGATGGAGAACTAGAGGGAACGAGAGAGGGAGTGAGGTAGATAGAGGGGAAGAGGGGGAGGTGGAGAGACAGAGTAGGGAGAGAGCGAGAGAGAGAGAGAGAGATACAGAGAAGGAGAGAGAAAGAGAGTGGGAGGGAGATAGTGTGGGAGTGGGAGGAAGGGAGAGTGAGGAGAGGGAGATAGAAAAAATATAAGCCAAAAAGATGAATAAGAAGTTCATGATGGTCTTAACCAGGACTAGGGTTCAAAGAGTTCAAAGGAGGAAGAAAGTCCACCTAAAAATTGGAGGAGATCAAATTGAAAAATAACGTAGCTAAATAGGTATGATTACAATTTATTTGATTTCATATGTGCATTTTCTTTATTTTCTAATACTAATAAGCTTAGAACTATGAAAGAGTCAATGGTGATTAATGATAACGGGTTTTTGAGATTATCCATGAATACACTTAGAAATAATGGTACATATGGCTTGATACCAATGCCTAATGGATGGAAACCCATTAGATATAAATGATTCCTTCAAAAAGAATCATTTATATAGTGATGTTATTCTTAGGTCGAGAGGATAATATGGTACCAAAAGTTTGATTCCTTTGAAATGGGATTGGGAATTGTGACATACAAATCAGATAATTATGTGTATTACAAACATGATGGTGGTCATTTCTTTGTTATACCTTTATACGTAAAAGATATGTTATTCTTTAGTAATAGTAAGAATGTTCTTTATGATTTGATGTCTTAGCTTGTACCACGATTTGTTATGCATGACTTTGGGGATACAAAATATATCTTAAGAATTGAGATGAAGAGACAAAGAAAATATAATGCCTTCATTGAGCGAAAAATTTAATAAGTATGTAAAATAGGTGCTACAACATTTTTACATGGAAGGTTGCAAACCGTTTATTTCTATTATTTATGTAGGAACTAAACTTTCAATTAAGAAATGTCCTTCAAAACCTATAGGTTCTATGGATATGCATTATATATGTTATGCTATTGGAGTTGGTAGTTTGGTCTACACATTGGATTGTACTAGACTAGAGATTGTCCATGTAGTGGAAGTTTTAACTCTATGCATGGCTATTATTGGACATTAACATTAGGCCACAAAGAAGAGGGTCTTAAAGTATTTCCAAGGTACTTTTATATATTCTTGTTGCTATCATAGTTATGCTTCAAGGAAACCACACTTGGCATACGTAAACGATTTTGTGGATTGTTATTGGGTAGGTGATGAAATTCGGATATCTACAAGCATTTGCGAGATTCCATTATTTTGATGCAACAATAAGTTGGATAAACAAGAAAGAAACGAGTGGTTTTCATTGGCACTATGGGTAAAGTATATGATAACTACTCATGGATGTAGGGACAAAATTTATCTTATGAGATCATGTTCAAAAGTAGTGATAACTTAGAGAACTATTATACTTCAATCATAATAAAAATTCCATTTGTTTAACAAATAACCTGACCTTTCATTCAAATATAAAGCATGTATGCCTATATATATACACTAGAGACATGTGAAAATTTACATAATGTTGTATATGAATTGATAAAACCATCACAAGTTCAAGTGGTGTTGTGAGTGTATGGGCCTTATACTCCTTATAATTTAGCTCACAATTCTCCTTACATTATTGCAAGGTATAAGTGGAAGAGAGTTGGGATAGTTGTTTTATACACATTGCAATCCTTTAGTGGCGTAGGTAGGCATTGATAGTTGATAGGCAACAAATCTTAAGTTACCAAAAAGAAATATAATGTAGTGGTAGGGAATAAATGCATGTAAAAATAGGCAATGAATCCTGAGAATAAAAAATGACCAATTAGTTGCTAGTGGTTTGTTGCATGTACATTGGAATACCCTACAAGGTTTTTGTTATGCCTATTTATCGAGTGCTAGGATTGGTGGAAAACAATGTGCATGAGTTTTAATTTACTGTTACGCTTTCAAATATTTTTGTAATGTTTATTTAACTTTTGAACACTCTCGTTGAGATCAAATATTTGTAATGTAGTGTAAAAATTTAGTTGTTAAATGATACATTGAGCATGTGTTAGAGTGTGGGGCTTTTTAACCAAAATATGTTTTTCCAAGAAATTTTTATGTAATGGTTTTCTATTGAATTGATATGCCTTTTCTTATCATAGTTTTTTTTAAAGTTTCTTTACATATTATTTTCTCATTGGATAGTAGAGGAAATATATTCATAAAATCTACTTCCTTTCATAGATGATGAAGGATGACTTAAATTTAGAATATAATTGGGTGCGAAAAATAATTGAGAACATCAATATACAAATACAAAGTATAAAGAGGATGTATATATATCACCCAAATAATTGTTAATGGTTTATGCCATTGTGATAACCATTATACCTCAGATACCCTATTAAATGAATATTTTCCAAAGGAAAAATCATAATTAAAAATTAAACTGTCATATAGAGAGATATCAAAAAAATAAATATTCATATCATGTTGTTAACCCTTAATTTGATCATGGGCATGTACAAATGGCCAATGAAACTATATATATATGACTACCATCATTGAGACAATTGAAAAAAAAAATATATCATTCACAATTCAAATTAACAATTTCAATAAAATAATAATGATCTATAAAAATTTCAGAAATCTTAACAAAACATGTGCATAGATTGTTGAAGTGATCATACATACAAGTATAAAAATTTCAAAACTAAATTAAAAAATTCAATAGCATGTATAAATATTCATCACAAGGAAGTAATAAACACATTAATAAAGTAGTATTTAATAATACAGAAGAAATTTCTCACTTGTCAAACAAAAATAAAAAAATATTTATACAATGAAAAATATATGCAATATAAAATTTAAACAAAATAAATTTTAGTTAATTTAAGGGATATATTGAAATTTAACTTAGTAGAAATCCAAAGTTATGTAACAATGAAATCACATTTTTAGATTGAATGGTGACAAAATAAAATTCATATATCTTGTTGTTCCAACAAAGATTAACACTTTATTTATATATTTAAATATTCATAAATGAAGATAACTCAAAATTTAAAACACAAATTTCAAACTAAATTTTTTATCATCTAAGAATTTGAAAACAAAACCATTTTTATAACCTAATCCAATTTTCTATGAGATAATACTATTCATAGCTTCCAAAAAGTTCATAGATAAAAGTTCATCTTAAATGCAAGGATGTATGACTTTTGCTATATATAGTTTTTATGAACTAAGATTTTAATCCATTTTAACTATTGTAAATACATTGTTGGTTAAAAAGCACAGCTTAATTATTCAACATTTTAAATAATGACTTTAGAGCTAGTAAGTGGTACTTTATTTATTTATTAATTTTAATAATAATGGGAATTTTCTTAATTTAGAATTGTTTTAAATATATGAATAAATTCAATAAACTTTGAAAAAAACATAAAAATATTAAAACATTTGAGTTATATAACTCCTACTATTGAAATTTATCATTTTGAAATATCTTTATTAAATTTCAACAGAATCAACCTATGCTTTGAGTCACGGTATCTCGGCTACCACATATATATGTAAAGAAAATGTGCACACGGGCTTACTTTGTCCAATGCATAACCTATTCAAGATCTGAATTAAGACTTAACTTCAATGAACACCTCAAAGGTTTTTTATTTTAATTTTCAAATCACATAGTTTTTTCAAGAGTCCAGTATTTCTGTTTAACTTTTAATGCATATGAATCATGACAACATACTTGGTAATTATATAAATTAATTCCTTGTATCAACTCTATAGTAAAATTAATGTCCCTTTTGGGTGGAAAACCTGGTATTTCCTCCGGAAATACATCCACAAAATCATTCCCTATCAGAATGTTTTCCATCATTGGAGTATTTTCTTTGGAATTGATAAAACCCACCTGGCTAGCATATAACTGGCATCCTTTCCTAATGAACTTAATCATTTGAGATGTTGTAATAGGATACAGCTGTAGGGGTTTCTTTATACCTTGAATCTCCTCCTAATTTCCATCATGCATTCTGTAATGTATAGCATTTTCTTTACAATCTACTAACATCCAGTGCTTCTCCAACCAATCCATACCAAGTAGCACATTGTAGGACCCCAAAGCTAATATATTTAGGTCTAAAATTAGTTGTTGTTCACTAATTTTCAGTGTATAGTTCAGAATTTTTGCAGAAACTTTTCTCTTTGCTCCCGTGGCTAACTGTACCAGCCAAGGATTTATGAATTTATAACTTTACAATTTACAAATCTCTACTAATTTGGGGATTACGTAGCTTAAATTTTCACCTGGGTCTACCAAAATAGAAACAAGTTGAGAGAGTAGCTTACCTTCCAACTCTATCGTTGTTGGTTGGTAATCCTCCTATCGATCTTCTAAGGCTACGTTAATTCTAGGTATATTTCTTGCCACATATCCTATTGTTGAGGCTTCTTAGTATCCTTTCTTATTCTTGGATCAAACACTCATTATCAATTCGAACCCCGACCATTTCTTCCTGTAGTTTTTGTACTGTGTTTAACATAATGCTAGTTGGTGTTGTTGTTCCTCTAGCAGTCTACTTGTTTGTTGGTGTTGATCAACACTCAGCTGAATCCACATTCCAGGGTTCATTTCTAGTCAAGGTTGGGGTTCTTCGATGTTCTGGGGTGCCTATTGTGCTGGCCCCCTTCTCCTAATGTCTCCTATTATGCTTCTTTTCTCTGTGCATCAATATACACACAGATTAAATCGTTAGATGACCGATAGGATCCTAGTGTTCGAACCTAGTTCTGATACCACTTGTAACATTCAACTACAAGTATCACTTTTAACCTTTGTCTATTTGTTTTTTTTACTAAAAAAATCCTAACACAACTCAACATCATAATTTCCAAACTAATATTTTAAAACATTACACAAGTATCCATATTTTTTTACACAAACCTTGATTATATTACATTATCATTATTCTGATAACAAATTTATGATATAAGATGTGGTTCAGGTTTAATTACGCTTCCCAAAATTTGAGTTGTATGACTGACAACGTATCTGCACTATGGTTAAATGATTGTACTACTCTATATAATTAAAAATATTTGAACATTAATCAATGCCAGATCTTGAGCATATCAGTCAAAAATTTTTGTTTCACAACGAAGTCTCATATACAAGATTTTTGGAATTATTTGGTTTTCTACCGGTGGATAATTAATGTGGTAAGTTTGCATATGGGTTGGAATTTATTATCTTTGTCCCATAGACCTTACAGAATCCTAGTTCTAGCTTTCCTCATCGTCGATTTGCTCATAATAAGATCTATAGTTGTGTTTAGTTCTAAGGTTCTGGGGTTAGTTTTGGGTAATGACTACCACCAAACCTAACAGTTCTAATATTTTCTAGGGTAGCCGCCGCAAGCTCTGTAATCATGAATCCATGGCTGCCATACTATACATTTCTCATCAAATTCCTTCCTTCTCTGCTTCGGAACCCTTCAACAATGGTAAGACTCTCTCCATTTTTCTAACACCTTTCACTTTGGCTAGATTTCTTCCATATAACCTCTATTCTTGAGGGTTTTTCTTAGAAGGCTTCTATTGTTTTCAAGTTAATCTTTTATTGTTAAATTGGCAGCCATTTCTCATTCTCAACTTGGCTCTTGTTTTCTGGGTCGAAGTTAGAAATTCTTTCTGCTCTCAGGAGAAAATGCTATTGTCTTCCACTGCCTCCTCGGAGAATTTACTCAGGTATTGTATGCGTTGATTTGAATACTAGTGATTTTAAGTTACTCTTCCCTTCTGTGCATGTTCATGCATCAATGATTTAATTTTCAAGCTTTCTTCACTGTAGTTTATCCCCGTCACCATTTCCACAGAGTATTAATTTTACATGTATGACCTTTAGTATTATCGTTCTCCTGCAACAAGATTGGTCCTTTTTTTTTCTTAAATTTCTTTTAGTCTTCATGTGGTTTTCTTCACTAGTTCTCTTTCATTTTCAATTATGAACCATTGCCTAACTATATGGTTCGAGGCTCAGCTACCTTCCTTGTCTTTGAGTCTCTACTAACTCATTTAAATTTAAATTTACATTTTTAAATATCTTTATTAAATTTACATTTTGAAATATCTTTATTAAATTTCAACAAAATCAACCTATGTTTTGACTGACAATATCTCTGCTACCACATATATATGTAAACAAAATTCTCACACAGAGTTATTTTGTTCAACGCATAATGAAACCCTAATTTTTTGACTAGGTAGGGTAGTTACCCTAATACATGCCAACTTAATTTTATCGTTGTTTTCCAAAATGGTCTATATCATTGAATGTAAAGAGTCTGATAAGATTCCTTGAGGTTGATGGGGACCGAGACCACCGAGCATATTAGAGCGTGAAGCCTTATTGATGAGGCAACCACAACAAATATTGTTGTTTCATTCCCACAAAATAATATAATGCATAAAGTATATTATGAAAGACATTTTAACACAACACATGAGTTTAGGCATATCAACATGATTCATTCAATAAAAATTAATAGGGTATATATATATAAGTCATGTTGACAGTCATAAGTCTACATTTTCATTTATTAAATTAAACGGTTGTCAACATGAAGGATGAGGGTTCATCTCTTTTAAGAATACGAAAGTTACTACCTGTTGAGGATCAATGCATAAAAAAATGAATATTTCTTACATATATATAAGCACAATAGATATAATTAAAATAAATAGGAAAAAATAATAAGATGTGTAAGTATGCAAATAGATAACTTAGGGTAATATAGTCAAAAAGAAAAAATTTAATGGACAAATTGAGAGACAGGAACAATTCTTGAGAAATTCACCATGCTATATTCCATTATATATATATATATATATATATATATATATATATATATATTTCTTTTAGAAGAAAAACAACAATGTAAAGTGAACTGGTGGGAATACCTTACAAAGTGAACATAAGTACAAAAGTAGGTAAAGAAAGATCTAGAAAAGGGTTGAATTTGAAATTATGAGAAGACTTATTGTCATGTTTATTATTTTTTTTTTAAAAGTAAATAAAAGTTTAAATTTTATTGTGCAAATGTAGGTAAATTAGAAATATTTCACATTAAAAAGAAGGGATATGTTACATATGGTACTAGATCCAAGTTGGAAAATTGTGGTTTATGAGTGTGACTACAACTAGAATCATACACTATAAATTTATTTACAGGATGAGGAAGAAGGTAAATCATATATGTCATGTATACAAGGAAAGGATTTGTAAAGCATTTATGTACTATGAGTATGTGATAGAATTTTATTAGGTGAACTATGTTTGTATACTAATTGTTTGTGTTAGAATACCCTTACTATAGGAATTTCTATCCAAGAGTGAATAGAGTTCTAATGAATAGATGAAGTAGTATTAACTGCTAACTCACAGATTATATTCCATGATTGTTTAAAAAACTAATAGACAAGGGCGATTAAAACAAGTGGAGTTAAGAAAAACAAACATACTTAAGTGAGAAAATGTGTATTGGAATAGATGTATAAAGTATAATTACCTTCCTTATTAGGTTAATAATTCAATAACATTAGATTCATATGCTTAGCAAGTAAGTAAAAATGTTGTATGTCAAATTGTGTAAACGTATGCAATTACATACATGATAATTACTTTTTGATATGATAAATGTTTAATGTGTTCATGGAGTTGTGTACATTTTAGGTGAATTTGAGTTACAAGTGTTACTCTTTGCAGTACTCTTAATAGTTGGAGAAACTTTGAATTGCATAAAAAAATATATAATGTAAGGACCCACCCAACATTTACCCACTTATTTACATGATAATTACTTGTTGATATGATAAATGTTTCATGTGTTCATGGAGTTGTGGATGTTTTAGGTGGATTTGAGTTACGAGCGTTACTCTTTGCAGTACTCTTAATAGTTGGGAGAAACTTTGAATTGCATTAAAAAAATATAATGTAAGGACCCGCCCAACATTTACCCACTTCAACCTAATCACCGGGGTAAATATTTGATGACCTCTTAAATTTCTATAACATTAATCGCTCAACCTCCTGTTGTTGTTTGTATTATTTCATTCCTAGTTTTTACTCCCATGTGAACAGAATGGTGGCCTTAGCTTTCGGCGGTGTAGGGTTGCATAAGGACGACCATGGGGTGAAAACGACGTATTTTTTCCTCCCTGGTTTGTCCCCCCATGCGAACAGAAGGGAATGGTGGCCTCATATTTCAGTGGTACAGGGTTGTAGAAGGGCGACCATCGAGTTAGAACGATGAAGACATGGGGTTGACCAAAATGAAGATAAGGAGATGACCATGAATACAAATTTGGAATTAAATCTTGTGATTTTTGATTTATTAATTTACTGTCCATATTAGGCGATTTTTACAAACAAAAAAAAATCATTTACATTCATATAGACTACAAAGATCTTGCCCACTTGTGTTGTATTACACAGAGTGACTCAAGCCAATCAGGGAAATTGGGGGGCTTTGTATGTAGGACGCTGAAATACACAATATCAGAGAAATTATAAATACCGAGATCAAGATGCCGACACGAGAAGGAGGCAGATTCATGGAAATCAAAACAGGAGCTCAGAAATGGACATTGCAATACCCCATTGTGGGAAAAATTAGAGCAGAAGCTGGTGAGAGAGAGGAGGTTATATCGGGAGAAAAAGAAGCCAAAATTGTGTTCAAATTTTGTGTGCGAAAAGTGAGCCTATAGGGTACTGTGATCCATACTTCTGAACCCCCCTGTAGCAATAGTTACTTGAAGTCACTTATTCACAAGAATACTCCTTTTCCTTTTTCAAACAACTAGAATCAAGCAACTTCTTCTAAAAACATCCTCTTTGTTGTGTTCACCGCATTGTTAGCCTCCTGCAACCTTGCACCTCCAAAATATAAGGTTTCCATTCCTTTCCATTCGCGTAGGAGGAAAAACCAGGAACAAAAAAATAGGTTGCATTCACCCCATGTTCGCCCTTCTACAACCCTGCACCCCAAAGATTTGAGGCCGCCATTCTGTTCACGTGTGAGGACAAACCAAGAATGCAAAAATACAAACTATAGAAGGAGGTAGAGCGATGAAGGTTATAGAAATTAAAATTTCATTTGAGAGGGTTTTCAAATTGAAACCCACATCCTTTGAGAGGGTTTTGTAACATGTTCTTGCATATAATAACATGATGGTTTATTCCCATTAAGGTTTATATTTTTTCATTGACGACATACTACACATATTATGAAAACATAAGATGTAGGTTACATCCTAAAAACTAGCTAATATCATTCATATTTTTTGGTTCGTGAAGAGTCCTATGTAATTTTTCCTGTAGGGAGAAGGTCCTACTAAGATGGAGACTATATAACTAAAGTGAGTAGTTTTTAAAGTTTTATTCTGATTTCCTAAACAATAAAAAAATGTTTTTAAAATTGTGCTTGAAAATATAAAAGGTGATATTTTATTTTTCTAAAATAAGAATCATGATGGTTTATACGTTAAGATAAATGTAAATTATCTATATTAGATACCAATAAAAATATTATGTGGTTGTTATGTAAGAGATCATTGAATATTTGAGTCCTAGAGGAGAAGATGTTCTTAATATGAAGCATTTCACTAAAAGAAAACACTATTATGTATGTAAATGAGCCAAATGTTTTCTCATGTATAACATATCCACAACCAACTATTAAATTTTTGTTTATATTTCTTAAACAACAAAAATATTTCTTAAGTTGGCTTGGACATACCTACATGATTCTTTATTCCCATCAAAAACCCTTTTAATCTCATTAATGACATAGGAAACATGTAATTCAAACTTAATAGTTTTACCAAGTTATTGGAATGAGAATGAAAAGCTCTCAATTTATTGGAATGATTTGTTAAATTAAGATTTCATTGTTATAAGAATGATTGGTTAAGTTAGAATTTCATTTTCATTTTTGTGAAACTAATTTTTTTTTTTTTTTAAATTATCCAATGCTACAGTTCATGATTAACCTTTAACAATTTAAAATTTAAAATCTAATATTAATATCCAATATATTTAAAATAATTATTATAAAAAATAAAAAAATATGATTTCCCATGACTATTATTAAAACTATAAATAAAAACATACCACCTCCATCAAAATCACTACAACGAGAGCGCTTAACCCATGGCACACGACACAAATGTCTGGGCAGTTAAGCACTACAAAGCATCTCCCTCAAAGCTCTAAGACTGGGGCCCTTAAGCAATAGCCGTTGAAGTAACTTGCGAAGCGTTGGAATAAAGCCTGATTATCTAGAAGGGATCTGTTCCTATCCAGAGTCGGTGGAACCTTTCAGAGGAGACAGGCGCCGGAAATACATATATCCGGAGGACGGTTCCGGACGAGGGCCAAAAATATATAGCCGTTGAATGAACTTGGAAAGTGGCTATATATTTTAGTTTTGAATCTGGGTCGATTTGTGTGTAGCATTCTGATTGGTCGTGTGAGTGGTTCGAGTGTGACTTTGACGAGGAGATTACAATCGAGGAAAATAGTTTACAGATGTTGGGTTCATCCATCGTATTTCATTTATCTCCTCTATATGGACTAGCAATTGTATTTGATTGCACTGTCTTTTTATATGCAATTGTATTTGTAGCAGGTCGCTGATGTTACGGAGAAATGAATCAATTATACCGGTCATCGAGGTCGCTGAAGAAATGAAATAATTACTACGAATTCCCATTCCAGGTATGGTCCTTAATCTCTCATTTCAATCTATTTAAACCCATTTTTATTGGATTTAAATCTTTGCAGCCTCCTGAATATTTTAAACAAATTTTATGTCTCCGCCATTTTTATTATTTATTAGATTTGATTTTTCATATCCGTGCTTATGTACAAATGTCTTTTTCTCTAGCTGAACCCTAAACAGTAATCCCCATTGCCATTCACCCATCGCTGCGCCCTGTAGTTTGTCAGTTCAACTAGTGGGTTTCTGGTTTAACTCACCCATTCACCCATCTCTGCGTTTAACTCGTTAGTTTTTGGTATACCTTACTATGCGTAGTGCATTGTTAATTCCATATATATATAGAAATCAGGAATCACGATCCCCAATTGCAATTATATATATAAATGAAATCATGAAGGTGTTGCATATATAGAAATGAATTTTTTCGCTGTAGTGATGCCTAGTCCTCTCTGCTTTTGTTGTTTATGTGTGCTGTGTTAAATATCTTCGCTCTGTGATGTAAGGTATATAAATAGTTTGATAGAAATCAAGAATCCCCAATTCCAAGTATATATAGAAATTAAATCAAGACCCCCAATTCGAACTATACATATCAATGAAATCATGAAGGTGCGGCATATATAGAAAAAATTTACTCCGTTGCAATTTTTCGCTGTTGCTTCGGCTCTGATGCGGAGTGTTCTCTGCTTTTGTTTGTGTGTTAAATATGTACGCCCTGACGTCAATATATGTCTCGCCATGTGTGATAATTGTGTTTAAATAAAAAAATCATTGCGTTGAATGGGATCTGCCACATCTATGTTAAGGAGATTTCTTTCTTTTTCTCGCGGTTTATTTATTTTCTTTGATTTAGATTTGCGCTTTTAAATTCTGCCCTTTCCGTGCATATATTAGATCCGGATTCGATGGTACAGTGGAAAAATGTTGTCATGATCTGGTCATGTTTTTTTGTGATAGTTTACTTTTTTCCCTCTAACTTTCTTTCAAAAGATTTTGGGGTTTAATATTGCTGTGGGTTAAGCAAAAGCAGAGATATGTGATTAAGAGTTTAATCCTTGTCTAATTTTATTAGACAATAGGTTAAAGCGGAAACCGGCAGAACAAGGTAACCTTAGCAATAATATTCTGACGCAGGGTATCCTTTCGAAAGAGTACTATGTTGTCATCGCACATCTAAATCATGCCTTAAGTGGAAGGCCAAAGCCTCTCCGTGAGGTCTTTGCGTATTTCATCGCTGCCTAGGAATCGCGGTTAGATCGTTGCACGGCCCTCACTAATATTCTAAATCGATGCAATTCCATTAGTTTTCGATCCGCAATTGAATACCAATACTTCCGGAATAATGATTATAATTATCAAATAGTATCCCGGGAGAGATGACACATGCTCGTTTTCAACGGTTGTTCTCATTGAACTATTTAATATGCATTGCATTGTTTTTGGTGTTTACAAGAATCTATGTATTTTATGAGGAAGAGCTAAAATTTTTTATGGTAATGATCCTAGATTATAGGTTTTTCATAAAATTACAATTTTAATTTTAGTTCAAGGCATTGATTTATTATTAACAGATGTACAGGGTTTTTTTAAGCAATTGTTATAAATTATTTTGTTTATCACATCATTGTAATTTTGATTTTAGCTTAATGCTATGATTTATTTTATTTCTTCAAAATTACATTTGGGGAATATTTTAATTGTTTGTATTTTCATTTTTCCTCATTGTTTTTATAATCTGTATGTATATTATTTTAGAATTTTTACTTATATGTATAAAATATATTATTTATTATTTCAGTTATTTTCATTTTATGTTTTTATTATTTATCTATAATGAACACATGATAGTATAGGTTTAAACATATTTCATATCTTTTTATCTTAGTATTAAGTTGTGTCTATATATTTGTATTTTTAAAATTTTATTTATATGTTTTAGTGCGTTATTTTTAGTGTTATTATCATTTTTTCATTATTTTTAAATATATAAATAGTAAGTGCAAGCAAGAGAGAGGGATGGTGTGACAAGGAGACAAGAGTGAGAGGATAGGGTAGAAACGGAGAGGGTGAAAGAGAGATAGAGAGAGTGGGAGAGACTGAGAGAATAGGGTAGAAAGAGAGAGGGTGAGCGAGAGAAAGAGAGAGGGTGAGCGAGAGAAAGAGAGACAGAGTGGGAGGAAGGGAGGAGAGAGAATGGGAGGGGGGGAGAGAGAGAGAGAGAGAGAGGGAGGAGAGCGGGAGATAGAGAGAGCGCGCGAGAGAGAGAGAGAGAGCGCGCACGTGAGAGAGAGAGAGAGAGAGAGAGAGAGAGAGAGAGAGAGAGAGAGAGAGAGAGGGAGGGACAAAGGAAGGAAGGGAGGGAGAGTAAGGTGAGAGAGAGGGAGAGAGAGGGAGTGGGAGAGGATAGGGGGAGAGCGAGTGAATGAGAGAGAGAAAGTGAGAGGGATAGGAACAGGGAGACAGGGAGAGAGAGCGTGAGAAAGAGTGAGAGAGAGAGTGATAGGTAGAGAGAGAGAGTTATATGGAGAGAGAGAGATGGAGAAGTAGAGGGAACGAGAGAGGGAGTGAGGTAGATTGAGGGGAAGAGGGGGAGGTGGAAAGACCGAGTGAGGGAGAGAGTGTGAGAGAGAGAAATACAGAGAAGGAGAGAGAAAGAGAGTGGGAGGGAGATAGTGTGGGAGTGGGAGAGAGAGAGAGAGAGAGAGAGAGAGAGAGACAGAGAGAGAGAGAACAGAGAAAGGGTGGGGTGATACAAGAAGAAAGGGAGACAATCAGGGACATAAGTAGGAGAGAGTGAAGTAGAGAGGGAGGGGGAGAGATAGAGTGAGTGCGAGTCAGAAGTAGGGAGTGGGAGAGGGAGGGTCAAATATGGCAAGAGATAGTGATAGGGAGAGGGAGAGAGGAATACAGAGAGAGAGAGAGAGAGAGAGAGAGAGGGGTCTGGGAGAGAAGAATTGTGAGAGGGAGGGAGGTAGTGAGGGAGAGAGGGAGGGAGAGCATGAGAAAGATTCAGAGAGAGAATTAGAGCAAGGGACATGGAGCATTAGAGGGGCAGGGGGATAGAGGGAGAGGGAGAGGGACTCAGGGTGAGAGGGAGGGAGGGAGAGAAAGAAGGGGGGGGGAGGAGGGAAAGAGGGAAACACGGATAAATAGAGAAAGTGCGAGGGGGAGGGAGGGCAAGAGTGGAAGAGAGAGAGTGGGAGAGTTTGAGGGGGAGAGAGAGAATGGGGGAGGGGAGATAGAGGGATATGGTTAGAAAGAGAGAGATCAGGAGTGGGGTATATGGAGGGGAGAGAGAGAGAGTGACCAAGAGAGAGTGAAGGAGAGGGAGAAGAAGAGGGAGTGAGGGGGAGAGAAAGAGAGAGTGGGAGAGTGGGAGGGAGAGATAGACATGAAGGGGAGAGAGAGAGAGAGAGACAGAGAGAGAGAGAGAGAGAGAGAAGAGAGAGAGAGAGAGAGAGAGAGAGAGAGAGAGAGAGAGGGAGAGGGAGAGGGAGAGGGACAGTGGTAGACTGAGTGAATGAGAGAGAGAAAGTGAGAGGGGTAGGAAGAGGGAGACAGGGAGAGAGAGCATGAGAATGAGTGAGAGAGAGAGTGAGAGGGGGAGAGAGAGAGAATTAGAGGGAGAGAGATAGATGGAGAAATAGAGGGAACGAGAGACGGAGTGACGTAGATAGAGGGGAAGAGGGTGAGGTGGAGAGACTGAGTAGGGAGAGAGCGAGAGGGAGAGAGAGAGATACAGAGAAGGAGAGAGAAAGAGAGTGGGCGGGAGATAGTGTGGGAGTGGGAGGAAGGGAGAGTGAGGAGAGGGAGATAGAAAAAATATAAGCCAAAAAGATGAATAAGAAGTTAATTATGGTCTTAACCAGGAGGAGGGTTCAAAGAGTTCAAAAGAGGAGGAAGAAAGCCCACCTAAAAATTGGAGGTCAAATTGAAAAATAATGTATCTAAATAGATATGATTAAAATTTATTTGATTTCATATGTACATTTTCTTTATTTCCTAATACCAATAAGCTTAGAACTATGAAAGAGTCAATGGTGATTAATGATAACGGGTCTTTCAAATTAGCCATGAATACACTTAGAACTAATGATACATATGACTCTGTACCAATGCCTAATGGATGGAAACCCATTAGATATAAATGTGTGCTAAAAAAAAAAATTTTATATAGTGATGTTATTCTTAGGTCGAGAGGATACTATGGTACCAAAATTTTGATTCCTTTGAAATGGGATTGGGAATTTTGAGATACAAATCAGATAATTATGTGTATTACAAACATGATGGTGGTCATTTCTTTGTTATCACTTTATATGTAGAAGATATGTTATTCTTTAGTAATAGAAAGAATGTTCTTTATGATTTGATTTCTTAGATTGTACTACAATTTGATATGCATGATTTTGGGGATACAAAATATACCTTAAGAATTGAGATCAAGAGATAGAGAAAATATAATGCCTTCATTGAGCCAAAAATTTAATACGTTTGTAAAATATGTGCTACAAAATTTTTACATGGCAGGTTGTAGACAGTTTAATGCTATTATTATGCAGGAACTAAACGTTCAATTGAGAAGTGTCCTTCAAAACATATAGGTACAATGGATATGCATTATATACGTTATGCTATTACAGTTGGTAGTTTGGTCTACACATTGGTTTGTACTAGACTAGACATTGTTCATGTAGTGGAATTTTTGAGTCTATTCATGGCTATTATTAGACATTAACATTAGGACACAATGAAGAGGGAATTCAAGTATTTGCAAGGTACTTTTATATATTCCTTTTGCTATCATAGTTATGATTCAAGGAAACCACACTTGGCATATACAAATGGTTATGTGGATTCGTATTGGGTAGGGGACGTAATTTGGAGATCTACAAGAATTTGTGAGATTCCAATATTTGATGCAAAAATAAGTTGGATAAACAAGAAACAAGCAGTGGTTTCATTGCCTCTATGAGGGTAAAGTATATGATAACTACTCATGGATTTAAGGACACAATTTAGCTTGTGATATCATGTTCAAAAGTAGTTATAACTCAGAGAAATATTATAGTTTAATCATAATAAAAATGGCATTTGTCTAACAAAGAACCCAACCTTTCATTCAAAGATAAAGCATGTATGTGTATATACAGACACTAGAGACATGTGAAAATTTATATAATGTTGCATATGAATTGATAAAACCATCACAAGTAAGTTCAATTGGTGTTGTGAGTGTATGGGGCTTATAGTCCTTAGGATTTAGCTCACAATTTTCCTTATATTATTGCAAGGTATAAGTGGCAGAGCGTTGGGTTAGGTGTGTCATACACCTTGAAATATTCTATTGGAGTAGGTAGGCATTGATAGTTGATAGAAAATAAATTTTAAGTTACCAAAAATAAATATAATGTAGTGGTCGGGAATAAATGCATGTCAAAATAGGAAATGAATCCTAAGAATAAAAAATGACCAATTAGTTGCTAGTGGTTTGTTGCATGTAGATTGGAATACCCAACAAGGTTTTTGTTATGCCTATTTATTGAGTGCTAGGATTGGTGGAAAACAATGTGCATGATTTTTAATTTACTGTTATGCTTTCAAATATGTGTGTAATGTTTATTCAACTTTTGAACACTCTCATTGAGATCACATATTTGTAATATATTTTAACAATTTAGTTGTTAAATGATACATTGAGTATGCTTTAGAGTCTGGGGTTTTTTAACCAAAATATTATTTTCCAAGGAAATTTTATGTAATGGTTTGCTATTGCATTGATATGATTTTTCTTATCATAGATTTGTTTAAAGTTTTTTTACACATTCTTTTCTCATTTGATAATGGAGGAAACATATTCATAAAATCTACTTGCTTTCATAGATGACTAAGGATGAATTAAACTTAGAATATAATTGGGGGTGAAAAAAAGTTGAGGACATCAATATACAAATAAAAAGTATAAAGAGGATGTATATATATCACCTAAATAATTGTTAATGGTTTATGCCATTGCTATAGACATTATACCTTAGAAACCCTATTGAATAAATATTTTCCCTAAGGAAAAATCACAATTAAACATTAAACTGTCATATAGAGAGATATCACAAAAATAAGTATTCATATCATGTTGTTACCCCTTAACGACAATTACAGTCATGGGCATGTACAAATGGCCAATGAAACTATATATATATATATATATATATATATCTATATATATATATATATATATATATATATATATATATATATATGACTACCATCATTGAGACAATTGAAAAAAAAAATATTTCATTCACAATTCAAATTAACAATTTCAATAAAATAATAATGATATATAAAAATTTTATAAATCTTAACAAAACATGTGCATATATTGTTGAAGTGAGCATACATACGAGTATAAAAATTTCAAAACTAACTTAAAAAAATTCAATAGCATGTATAAATATTCATCACAAGGAAGAAATAAAAACATTAATAAAGTAGTCTTTAATAATACAGAAGAAAGTTCTCACTTGTTAAACAAAAATAAAAAAATATTTATACAATGAAAAATATATGCAATATAAAATTTAAACAAAATAAATTTTAGTTAATTTAAGGGACAATTGAAATTTAACTTAGTAGAAATCCAAAGTTATGTAACAATGAAATCACATTTTTAGATTTAATGGTGACAAAATAAAATTCATATATCTTGTTGTTCCAACAAAGATTAAAACTTTATTTATATATTTAAATATTCATAAATGAAGATAACTCAAATTTTAAAACACAAATTTCAAACTAAATTTTTCATCATCTAAGAATTTGAAAACAAAACCATTTTTATAACCTGATCCAATTTTCCATGCCATAATACTATTCATAGTTTCAAAAAAGTTCATAGATAAAATTTCATCATAACTGCAAGGATGTATGACTTACTTTTACTATACATAATTTTATGAACTAAGATTTTTAATCCATTTTTTACTATTGTATGTTTGTTTGGTTAAAGCACGACTTAATTATTCAACATTTTAAATAATAAATTTAGAGCTAGTAAGTGGTACTTTATTTATTTATTAATTTTAATAATAATGTGAATTTTATTAATTTATAATTGTTTTAAATATATGAATAAATTCAATAAACTTTGAAAAAAACATAAAAATATTAAAACATTTGAGTTATATAACTCCTACTATTGAAATTTATCATTTTGAAATATCTTTATTAAATTTCAACAGAATCAACCTATGCTTTGAGTCACGGTATCTCGGCTACCACATATATATGTAAAGAAAATGTGCACACAAGCTTACTTTGTCCAATGCATAACCTATTCAAGATCTGAATTAAGACTTAACTTCAATGAACACCTCAAAGGTTTTTTATTTTAATTTTCAAATCACATAGTTTTTTCAAGAGTCCAATATTTCTCTTTAACTTTTAATGCATATGAATCATGACAACATACTTGGTAATTATATAAATTAATTCCTTGTATCAACTCTATAGTAAAATTAATGTCCCTTCTGGGTGGGAAACCTGGTATTTCCTCCGGAAATACATCCACAAAATCATTCCCTATCAGAATGTTTTCCATCACTGGAGTCTTTTCTTTGGAATTGATAAAACCCACCTGGCTAGCATATAACTGGCATCCTTTCCTGATGAACTTAATCATTTGAGATGTTGTAATAGGATACAGCTGTAGGGGTTTCTTGATACCTTGAATCTCCTTCTGATTTCCATCATGCATTATGTAATGTATAGCATTTTCTTTACAATCTACTAACATCCAGTGCTTCTCCAACCAATCCATACCAAGTAGCACATTGTAGGATCCCAAAGCTAATATATTTAGGTCTAAAATTAGTTGTTGTTCACTAATTTTCAGTGTACAGTTCAGAATTTTTGCACAAAATTTCCTCTTTGCTCCCGTGGCTAACTGTACCAGCCAAGGATTTATGAATTTATAACTTTAAAATTTACAAATCTCTACTAATTTGGGGATTACGTAGCTTAAATTTTCACCTGGGTCTACCAAAATAGAAACAAGTTGAGAGAGTAGCTTACCTTCCAACTCTATCATTGTCGGTTGGTAATCCTCCTGTCGATCTTCTAAGGCTACGTTAATTCTAGGTATATTTCTTGCCACATATCCTAATGTTGAGGCTTCTTAGTATCCTTTCTTGTTCTTGGATCAAACGCTCATTATCAATTCGAACCCCGACCATTTCTTCCTGTAGTTTCTGTACTGTGTTTAACATAATGCTAGTTTGGTGTTGTTGTTCCTCTAGCAGTCTACTTGTTTGCTGGTGTTGATCAACACTCAGTTGAATCCACATTTCAGGGTTCATTTCTAGTCAAGGTTGGGGTTCTTCGATGTTCTGGGGTGCCTATTGTGCTGGCCCCCTTCTCCTAATGTCTCCTATTATGCTTCTTTTCTCTGTGCATCAATATACACACAGATTAAATCGTTAGATGACCGATAGGATCCTAGTGTTCGAACCTAGTTCTAATACCACTTGTAACATTCAACCACAAGTATCACTTTTAACCTTTGTCTATTTTTTTTTTTTACTAAAAAAATCCTAACACAACTCAACATCGTAATTTCCAAACTAATATTTTAAAACATTACACAAGTATCCATATTTTTTTACACAAACCTTGATTATATTACATTATCATTATTCTGATAACAAATTTATGATATAAGATCTGGTTCAGGTTTAATTACGCTTCCCAAAATTTGAGTTGTATGACTGAAAACGTATCTGCACTATGGTTAAATGATTGTACTACTCTATATAATTAAAAATATTTGAACATTAATCAATGCCAGATCTTGAGCATATCAGTCAAAAAATTTTGTTTCGCAACGAAGTCTCATATACAAGATTTTTGGAATTATTTGGTTTTCTACCGATGGATAATTAATGTGGTAAGTTTGCATATGGGTTGGAATTTATTATCTTTGTCCCATAGACCTTACAGAATCCCAGTTCTAGCTTTCCTCATCATCGATTTGCTCATAATAAGATCTATAGTTGTGTTTAGTTCTAAGGTTATGGGGTTAGTTTTGGGTAATGACTACCACCAAACCTAACAGTTCTAATATTTTCTAGGGTTGCTGCCGCAAGCTATGTAATCATGAATCCATGGCTGCCATACTATACATTTCTCAACAAATTCCTTCCTTCTCTGCTCCAGAACCCTTCAACAATGGTAAGACTCTCTCCATTTTTCTAACACCTTTCACTTTGGCTAGATTTCTTCCATATAACCTCTGTTCTTGAGGGTTTCTCTTAGAAGGCTTTTATTGTTAAATTGGCAGCCATTTCTCATTCTCAACATGGCTCTTGTTTTCTGGGTCGAAGTTAGAAATTCTTTCTGCTCTCAGGAGAAAATGCTATTGTCTTCCACTGCCTCCTCGGAGAATTTACTCAGGTATTGTATGCGTTGATTTGAATACTAGTGATTTTAAGTTACTCTTCCCTTCTGTGCATGTTCATGCATCAATGATTTAATTTTCATGCTTTCTTCACTGCAGTTTATCCTTGTCACCATTTCCACAGAGTATTAAGTTTACATGTATGACCTTTAGTACTATCGTTCTCCTGCAACAAGATTGGTCCTTTTTTTTACTTAAATTTCTTTTAGTCTTCATGTGGTTTTCTTCACTAGTTCTATTTCATTTTCAGTTATGAACCATTGCCTAACTCTATGGTTGGAGGCTCAGCTACCTTCCTTGTCTTTGAGTCTCTACTAACTCATTTAAATTTATATTTACATTTTGAAATATCTTTATTAAATTTCAACAAAATCAACCTATGTTTTGACTGACAATATCTCCGCTACCACATATATATGTAAACAAATTGCTCACACAGACTTATTTTGTCCAACGCATATCCTATTAAAGATCTGAATTAACAGTTAACTTCAATCACCAACTCAAAGGTTGTCAATCAACACCTCAAAGGTTTTTTATTTTAATTTAGTAGATCACAGGAGACCATTGGATTTCACAAACATAGTTTTCACAGTGACTCCATAAAATAGAAAATGAGAAATCCAAAAAGCGTTTTATTATGTTGGAGATATTTGGTAAATCAGAAATAACATGGTTATGGATTGTCCTTGATCTATTATCATTAATCAAATGTGTTTCTACAATAACGAATAGTGACTACCCATAACTGTAAAAATATATGTTATTTCCTAAATGGATAATGAATGAAGTAATAAAAATGCGCTAACGTCCAGAAGAGAATAACCTCCACATAACTCACACTTATAAGGTATACTTATAATATCAAATAAATAAAAAATAAGTTACAAATCATATATATATATATGAATTAAATAATAGCTTCCTACAATAGATCTGTGTAAAGTAAAATCAACAAGCCAAGAAAGGGATGAAGGGGACAAAGAAAGTGGAAAATAGAGAGGGGAAGAATGGAAATGAAGCAGCACCCATTGCCGATCTCGGTGATGTTTCCTTCACCTCTGCGGCTTTTGTTTGCCGACCAATATCATCATAACAACTAAAAAATTTACAAATGTGTAGTTTCTTAAGCGTGCCATTGTTGTTCACACCAACAAGGTTTTTATCCCTGAACATTGATTTCATTTCAAAAATTAGGTGCGCAATTACAATTTGAACTATTGGGCTCGATATAGATTTTAAATTATTTTCGTAATTAATGAAGGGTGTAGGCACTGGGGAATCGGTTAGCATTGGATGGTGACGCCACAAAAAGGAGGAGAAGTTGTCATAAAAGCGTTGGAGGGTGGTACTGACAGGAGGCAAAGCTTGACAGTGGGAAGAGACCATACTTATTAAGTTCGAATTCGAATTTGGATTTGAATTCGATACGAGAAGATAAAAATTCGAATGAAAACAAATTAATTTGGGAAAAAAATAGAACTGAAATAATTTCTAATAACTCTAAATCAAATAACAACCTTACAAATACAATTCAGTCCCAAAAAACTAAAAAAATCTAGTGTTACTCTTCATTCCAAGAATTCAAATCTGAGAAGCCTAACATGGATTTTTAACATAAAACCTATTTGTTCAAAATTATCATTTAATAAATATATATATATTTAAAAAATCACCATTCTAAACTTATTTATTTATTTATGTAGTCAAAATAAAATTATACTTATAAAATGAGCAATAATCTAGTTTCACCTATTATTTTTTTTCCTATTTCCTTGACTTTCCAGCCCTCCAAAACAAGATTGAAATTGAAAAAAAAAAAACAATTTCCAATTTCACAATTTTTTCTAATTTCCTTTGTTTTCCTGCACAGTAATCCTAACCAAAACTATGTTTTCCTTCAATTCATTCCCGACTAGAAAGTCAAGGGATCACCTAACTGAAGATCCAGATTCTTACATAACTGATTACACCAGAGAAAAAATATTGTTTCATTTAAGAAAAAACCCACTTTCATTGTAAAAAAGAAAATTTCTTATTGCAAAATTGTTTCTGCTTCTTTTTTAATCCTTAATTAAAACTTTATTTTAATTTTTTCTAATTACAAATCACATTTTAAATGAATAATTTTTTTTATATGTTTTTTATATACAAATAAAATATCCTATGCTTTTAGATAGATAATTGTAAATTGTAAATTTTCAATGACAATAATATATCTATAATAAATATATATAAATATATAAAATTTCTATATAAAACATCATATTGTGTCTTAGATTTTAAATAATAAAATAATATTAATAAATTAAATTAACATATAAAATTTAATAAATTATTTACATGTTAGATTTTAATTTTTTTTAAATAACAAATATGTAAAAAAAAATCATCCAAAATTAATTTTCTAATGGTGAATGATTAATTAATTATATTAAGTAAACAAAATTTCAAATATAACATTTCTTAATAAAATCCTAAAAACCTAAAACATTAAATAAAAATTTAAAAAAAAAAATCCAAATTCCAACCCTCCCACCAAGCATTGATAGTTTACCCATCGCACAACATTGATATTTTAACCACAAAGGCCCCACTTATGAAAAAACAAAACTAAAGCATCCCACACGTGACTTACTAACATTAGCGCAACACTTGATTGATTAACATTGAGGAGAGGGTAGTGGAGAGCAGCATAGACAAAGACAACGAACGTTGAGTGGAGCGCCTGCAACGGATATGGAGCGGAGTGGAGCGCGTGCTTTTCCGTTAGGGCTGCAATTTGTGCTTTTCCATTAAACATAAAATTCAAAAGGATGAAGAGATTAAAAAAAAAAAAAGCAACGTCTAAAGAATAAAGCGAATAAAGCAGTACCTTTGGTTTCCTTATCTCAGCATGTGATAATTTTAGTTTTTTTTCGTTTCTTTTCTAATTTCAAGCTAATTTTTGTTAAATTTGATCTAGGTTTGTGATCGAAAAAAAATTGAAATCAAAAATAATTTCCGTTGTGTTATATTTGTGATTCGAATTGTTTTTTTAATATATGTTTTGTGTTAATTTGTTTTTTATTTTTTATTTTTATTTTGGTTTGTTTTAATGTGATAGAAATATTATTATTAGAGTAAAGTTGATTTTCTGTTTAGTGTTGGATCAATATTACCACATGGCAAAGTTGAGTTTTATATTTTTTTATCCGTGATTTTTTAATTGATTTGGAAATGTGGCTAATATTTAAGTACTATTTGTGATTTTAATTTTTTTTACTCAGTTTAAATTTAAATTTAAATTTTAGAAATTCATTTATTGTTATGACTAAAATATTCTTTGCACATGCAAAACATATCAAATTCATGAAAATCTGTTGCTTTGACGATTTTCTATTTCGTATCATTTGATTACTAATAATTTTGAGTTAAAAAAATATAATACCAAAGAAAATCATTTGAAGTAGAATGTTGCTAAGAAAATCTACTTAATATATCCCTTATCTGTAACACCCATGAAAACTTACTCTAGGTATTTCTTTTTGTTTTCTGCCTGGATAAAAGTAAGACATGTGATGAAAATGTTGATATAACTATTATTTTCATAAATGAAAATAATAAATGATCTTTGACATGTTCTTCCTCTTAGAAATATGTTAACTATTAAAATGAGAGATTAATACTTAAATACCATTAAAATAATTGAAAAATTAGAAACAATAAGGAAGAAAATCCTCCTTTTTCATCATTATTACTCTTTATATTTTGTAGTGGAAAAAGAAGGAAAAGTATAAATATGATAAAAAGACACACTACCAATAAATAAATAATAATAGAGAGATATTTCAGGTAGTGGATACTATAGCATGAAACTATTGTTGCTAAGTAAAAATATTTTGGAGAGATATTACGCGTGGGAGAGAAATACTAGTTAAACCCAAGAAATGACCAAGACACTTATAAGGGATCGAGAGAAGAAATCAAAATTATCTATGAGAGATAAAGACTAGTTCAACACAAGAAATTACCAAGACACTAATAATGTTTGGAGAGGAGAAATCATAGTTAATATTTTCGCAACTTTTCAAGAAAATTAACCATGGAGCTAAAGGATAACTGACAAATATTTAATTGGTCAAGAGTATCGTGGAAATTTTCATGTATTTATGAAGGGGTCCAGATAAGTATATGTGTGAATGAATGATTTGATGTAGGTCAACACATTCCTTATAATATTTTGAGGTGAGAACAGAATGATGTGAGGAGTCATATGAATTAAGTAAAAAATATATATTAAATATGAGACCAAATCAGTTACTGAAAAAGAAAAAGAGAATTGAAGGATTGTACACATAAGATTTAGATATAGCAATAAAGTTAATATTGAGGTTTTTCATATGTTATAGGTGTGAACTAGTAGAAATTAGTATTACAATTCCAAATTTTTAGGATCCAATAAGATCAATAATGATTATTTTAGCTATCTATGTGATCTAAAATTTATGTTTATCTAATATTCTTGAGTATTATTATTGTGAATGTCTATCATATTTGTCCATTATGTTGGTGTGATGTTAATTGTAGACATTTTCATATGTTTTAGGCTTAAAAAGATTGGTTGATACTATTTTATTAAAGTATGCGATTGGAAATTTAGATTTATATAATGTAGTTAATGATGAATATCAAAAAAATTATTTGAATAAATTTGGAAAAAAATATTTTTATAATGATAGTGATTGGAAATTGTCCTATACATTAAAATAATATAATAATTTTTGCAACAATATTTGTTGAAAATATGAGATGTGTTCATGTATGCTTCTACTTGTCAAAAAATTTAAGGTAGAATTCCTTTATTTTCAAATTTATTGTAACTTTAATTTGTTATATCCAATAAATTTGAGATTCATTTATACTTTTCACTACTTTATGACCATCTTCATATAACTATTATTTTCATAAATGAAAACAATAAATTATTTTTGATATATTCTTCCTCTTAGAAATGTGTTTACTATTAAAATGAGAGATTAACACTTAAATACCATGAAAATTCTTGAAAAATTAAAAACAATAAGGAAGAAAATCCTCATTTTTCATGATTATACTCTTTATATTTTGTAGAGGAAAAGGAAAGAAAAGTAGGAATATGAAAAAAAGACACGCCACCAATAAATGAATAAGACTAGAAAGAGATTTCATGTGGTCGATACTATAGCATGTAACTATTGGTGATAAGGAAAATTATTTTGGAGAGAAATTGTGTGTGGGAGAGAAAGACTAGTTAAACCCAAGAAATTACCAAGACACTACTAAGGGTTTGAGAGAAGAAGCTGAAATTATCAATGGGAGAGAAAGACTATTTGAACCCAAGAAAATACCAAGACACTACCAATGTGGGTAGAGGAGAAATCATGGTTAATATTTTATCAACTTTTTAGGACAATTAACCATGGAGCTCAAGGATAAAAAAATATTTAGTTGGTCAGGAGGATCATGGAAATTTTCACAAATTTATGGAAGGGTACACATAAGTATATGTGTGAATGAGTGATTCTATGTAAAGTGAATGGTAAAGGAAAAATATTATATGGAATTAAAAGAGATTTAACTTTGTAGCATCAACATACTTACTATTAGAATGAAGAGAAAGCAAGCATCAGAAGTAGTATGTTGGGTTAACTTTGTGGTTTTAGGTCAACACATTCCTTATAATCTCTATAGGTGAGAAGAGAATGATGTCAGGATTCATATGAATTAAGTGAAAAAATGTATTAAATATGAGACCAAATTAGTTACTGAAAAAGAAAAAGAGTATTGAAGGATTGTACATATAAGATGTAGATATAACAATAAAGTTAATATTGGGGTTTTTCATAGGTTATAGGTGTGAACTAGTAAAAATTAGTATAACAATTCCAAACCTTATGCATGAACAAGAGAGGATGACGACTAAGTAAAATAATGTGGTCCCTTGAACCAGAGGTTCATACGAGGTCTCTCGTATAAAACTTATGTCGACACTATGTTTACAAATATCAAAAAATAGATATGTAGTTATACTATCATATCGAAATATTAATCTTACATAGGGAAAATATAAGAATGAATCTGCCAAAAATAAAAAATTAAAATAGAATTTCTTATACAATACAAGTGAAAAAACAATTTTGCATTCAAGTATTCAATAGAAAATTGCATACTAGAAAGGAAAGACCCTATTTTATTAAATAACTACCCTAACCATTAAAGGAGCAATTTTTAGTAATAACAATGTTTTCATAGTAAAATATCTGTAATAAAAAAATATAAGGCTTATGAACAAGAAATAATGAATGCAAATTTGAAGTGAGTAACACATAAAAAAAATATAAGTGGATAGCATTCCTAACATGTAGTTGTAGATATTTCTTGTCACTACAAATTATGGAGAAATAAGTCCACATAGAAATATTGACGTAAATTACACAATTTTATATTCGAAAAGGATGAATCCTTCTACGGTAAGAATACCCCATGAAACCGTGTGAACCCATGAAAGTCCTTTAAATATCTTTTTTTTTTTTGTAAATTCGGTGGGTCCATTCCATTTTCTATTTATATTTTTAAAGGCAAGCTACAAAATATAAAAGTTAACATTTAAAACTTGGCCTCAACTTGCCCACAGGAAACCAGGTCTGTTGGCCATCTAAAAGCATGATAAGCAGTCCAAAACTGAAATTGTTTCATCCTCCTAAACTTTTCCTGAGCTGTCTGTTCTATGATTCCTATACTTACTATCCTGAAGCATTTTATAGTTTGGTTTATAAACAGTAATATCATCAAAATTTAAAACATCAATGAGTTCATTCTTTCTAAAAAGCATACTGTTATACTTCTGAGGAAGAAATTGGGGCTGGGTCTTTTGCACTGGTACCCGGCATATCGGTTTGTTGTAGCTGTTGTAAAATCTGTTGAAGGATTTTTTCTATCCTTCCTTTAAATATCAAATTCATATTGGAAAACTTATTTAAAAGTGGAAAATTGCATAACAAGGGTCTTAAATATAATCCTTATCTATAGTCACCATATGGGTAACCAATCTTCTCTACATTCAAAACATGATTCCCTCGTAAGGAATTCCCTGTAGAAGTGAAACTCTCGATGGTGGAATGTATTAAAAATAAATTTGTGCAACAAAAGTACAACCAATTCAATGGTCTCCAAAACTTTAATCTTAAATTCTTTGGAATTCAAGTAAAAATAGATGGAATCAATTAATGTGTTATCTAAAATTGACATGTAGTCGGATTTTTGAGATTACTTTATCTCAATGAAAAATGTAATGAAACCCTAATTTTTTGACTAGGTGGGGTAGTTACCCTAATGCGTGCCAACTTAATTTTATCATTGTTTTCAGAAATGGTCAATATCATTGAATGTAAAGAGTTCTATAAGATTCCTTGAGGCTGATGGGGACCGAGACCACCAAGCATATTAGAGCATGAAGCCTTATTGATGAGGCAACCACAACAAATATTGTTGTTTCATTCCCACAAAATAATATAATGCATAAAGTAGATTATGAAAGACATTTTAACACAACACATGAGTTTAGGCATATCAGCATGATTCGTTCAATAAAAATTAATAGGGTATATATATATATATATATATATAAGTCATGTTGACAGTCATAAGTCTACGTTTTCATTTATTAAATTAAACAGTTTTCAACATGAAGGATGAGGGTTCATCTCTTTTAAGCACAATAGATATAATTAAAATAAATAGAAAAAAATAATAAGATATGTAAGTATGCAAATATATAACTTAGGGTAATATAGTCAAAAAGAAAGAAAAAAAGAAAAAATTTAATGGACAAATTGAGAGATTAAAATAAATAGAAAAAAATAATAAGATATGTAAGTATGCAAATAGATAACTTAGGGTAATATAGTCAAAAAGAAAGAAAAAAAGAAAAAATTTAATGCACAAATTGAGAGAGAGGAACAATTCTAGAGAAATTCACCATGCTATATTTCATTTTATAATGATATATATATATATATATATATATATATATATTAAGAAGAAAAACAACAATGTAAAGTGAACCGGTGGGAATACCTTACAGAGTGAACATAAGTACAAAAGTAGGTAAAGAAAGATCTAGAAAATGGTTGAATTTGAAATTACGAGAAGACTTATCGTCATGTTCATTATTTTATTTTTTTAAAGTAAGTAAAAATTTAAATTTTATTGTGCAAATGTAGGTAAATTAGAAATAATTCACATTTAAAAAGAAGGGATATGTTACATATGGTACTAGATCCGAGTTGGAAAATTGTGGTTTATGAGTGTGACTACAACTAGAATCATACACTATAAATTTATTTGCAGGATGAGGAAGAAGGTAAATCATATATGTCATGTATACAAGGAAAGGATTTGTAAAGCATTTATGTACTATGAGTATGTGATAGAATTTTATTAGGTGAACTATGTTTGTATACTAATTGTTTGTGTGAGAATACCCTTACTATAGGAATTTATATCCAAGAGTGAATAGAGTTCTAATGAATAGATGAAGTAGTATTAACTGCTAACTAGTAGATTATATTCCATGATGGTTTAAAAAACTAATAGACAAGGGCGATTAAAACAAGTGGAGTTAAGAAAAAAAAACATACTTAAGTGAGCAAATGTGTATTGGAATAGATGTATAAAGTATAATTACCTTCCTTATTAGGTTAATAATTCAATAACATTAGATTCATATGCTTAGCAAGTAAGTAAAAATGTTGTATGTCAAATTGTGTAAACGTATGCAATTACTTACATGATAATTACTTGTTGATATGATAAATGTTTCATGTGTTCATGGAGTTGTGTACGTTTTAGGTGAATTTGAGTTACAAGTGTTACTCTTTGCAGTACTCTTAATAGTTGGGAGAAACTTTGAATTGCATAAAAAAAATATAATGTAAGGACCCACCCAACATTTACCCACTTATTTACATGATAATTTCTTGTTGACATGATAAATGTTTCATGTGTTCATGGAGTTGTGGATGTTTTAGGTGGATTTGAGCTACGAGCGTTACTCTTTGCAGTACTCTTAATAGTTGGGAGAAACTTTGAATTGCATTAAAAAAATATAATGTAAGGACCCACCCAACATTTACCCACTTCAACCTAATCACTGAGGTAAATATTTGATGACCTCTTAAATTTCTATAACATTAATCGCTCAACCCGCTATTGTTGTTTGTATTATTTCGTTCCTAGTTTTTACTCCCATGTGAACAGAATGGTGGCCTTAGCTTTCGGCGGTGCAGGGTTGCATAAGGATGACCATGGGGTGAAAATGACGTATTTTTTCCTCCCTGGTTTGTCCCCCCATGCGAACAGAAGGGAATGGTGGCCTCATATTTCAGTGGTACAGGGTTGTAGAAGGCCGACCATCGGGTGAGAATGATGAAGACATGGGGTTGACCAAAATGAAGATAAGGAGATGACCATGAAGACATGGGGCTGCAATTAAATATTGTGATTTTTGATTTATTAATTTACTATCCATATTAGGCGATTTTTACAAACAAAAAAAAATCATTTACATTCATATAGACTACAAAGATCTTGCCCACTTGTGTTGTATTACACAGAGTGACTCAAGCCAATCAGGGAAACTGGGGGGCTCTATATGTAGGACGCTGAAATACACAATATCAGAGAAATTATAAATACCGAGATCAGGATGCCGACACGAGAAGGAGGCAGATTCATGGAAATCAAAACAGGAGCTCAGAAATGGACATTGCAATAACCCATTGTGGGAAAAATTAGAGCAGAAGCCGGTGAGAGAGAGGAGGTTATATTGGGAGAAAAAGAAGCCAAAATTGTGTTCAAATTTTGTGTGCGAAAAGCGAGCCTATAGGGTATTGTGATCCATACTTCTGAACCCCGCTTTAGCAATAGTTACTTGAAGTCACTTATTCACAAGAATACTCCTTTTCCTTTTTCAAACAACTAGAATCAAGCAACTTCTTCTAAAAACATCCTCTTTGTTGTGTTCACCGCATTGTTAGCCTCCTGCAACCTTGCACCTCCAAAATATGAGGTTTCCATTCCTTTCCATTCGCGTAGGAGGAAAAACCAGGAACAAAAAAATAGGTTGCATTCACCCCATGTTCGCCCTTCTACAACCCTACACCCCAAAAATTTGAGGCCGCCATTCTATTCACATGTGAGAACAAACCAAGAATTCAAAAATACAAACTACAGAAGGAGGTGGAGCGATGAAGGTTATAGAAATTAAAATTTCATTTGAGAGGGTTTTGAAATTGAAACCCACATCCTTTGTGAACCTCCACGGGAAGACATCAGAAGAAAATGATTAATGGAGTAGGTGGAGTGAGTTGGTGGAGGGGAGCAGGGTGGCAAAGGTGTTGGGAGTGGTGGTCGGATGCAGGAGTAGTGGGGAGCTAGCTAGCGGAGGTATCTGAAATTTGTTAGAGAGTTCCACTAGAGAAACAAAAGATGAAAGCTGGCATCGGGAATGTCCCATCACCACAAACCTTCATCACAAGTCTTCGCGAGATTCTGCTATCAGAATCCTTCATTTCGTAGAATAGAATACTCTTTCTAAATAAATTATGACTTCTCTGAAAATATGAATTCATCTAAGTTATAATATAATTATTATAATATTGTAATTTAATATAAATTTATTATAGATATAATTATTATAACAACCATAAAGAAAAATTAATTTTTATTGAAAGAAAAATGGAAATTATTGTCTATCATTTTTTCTCTATCTAACGATTCCGCATATTTTCGTAGAAAAAGAAGATAAAAAGGTTATTGTTATTCCGCAGTTGTTCAAAAAAATTAGTTATTATTATTTTTATGTTGCACCGATTTTCAAGGAAAATTTTGGACATGTATCTTTTTTAAAGTTTGATGATTTGGTTTTCTTGTTATTTTTTCAGGAGGAGGAAATTACCTAAGTGGGTTCAACTATTTACTCTCTTTTTCTATTCTTTCTGGAAGAATGAGTTTTATCGATATTTAATCACTTAGTGAGGATTGAAGCCACTCCGAGTCATTGCGCGAGAACATGAAAACTAGAAATCATTTCAGGAGTATGACTTCTTCAATTATACTTTGAAGACACTTTGCTCCATTTTCGAGATTAAAAGAATGAAAACTGTTTTCAATTATCTTATCATCACGGTTCAGCCAAGTCTCTTCCTCGATATTTGTTTTAGACTTTTGCTATATAATTATTGATGTCGAATTTATTTATAAACTCTGCTATGTATTATTTCTCTACAACTGTGTGAGTCTGAATAATTTGGCCATTTTTTATATTTTTTATATTATGATTAGTTCAACTCCGAAAGACACTGCTTAGCATTTAAAGAGCGCCATGTAATTTATATAAATTAAGGAAAATAATTTGAATGCCTATTTGATATACATTTGGGATGTCCTTCTCCAAAACATGAAGATATAAACAAAGTTTTCACTGCCCCTTCAATATTCATTTGAACCCATTACCAAATCTCACATATGCCAATTCCATACCGAAACAATACAAATTGTTTTTATCTGTAAACATCAATAACATTCGTTATCACTTGGAAACATATTAGTTTGAAGGGCCACTTGAATAATAATAATAATAAAGTTATAATTTTATTCATATTTATGATTTTTGTTTTACTATTATTATGTTCTTAAAGCAACTTGACTTGTATCATGAGTATATGTTTTGATGTTTATTAACTTAATTGATATTGTTGGACTAATTATAATGTTAATTTGAAATAAACCTATGATTTTTTATTTTTATGTTTGTTTTTTAATTTTTATAATGTGAAATATATGATGAGATAAAGGTTTTCCATGCTAATTGTTTTTACCAATAATACTTAATTTATAGGGTTACACTTGTTCCCATGAAAAAAAAAATCTTGCTCTTTATTGGAATGAATTGTTAAGTTACGATTTCATTTTTATTGAAATGATTTGATACATTAGAATTTCATTTCCATTTTTGTGAAGCCTATTAATTTATTTTTCTAAATAAATTTATCCAAATACAACTCTCGATGATTATTGATGTTTAGAAATTTAAAATATAAAAAATAATATTAACATCCAATAAATTTAGCATAATTATTATATAAAATAAAAAATAATGATTTCCCATAACTGTTATATAAAATTAAAAATAAAAGCATACCGCCTCCATCAAAATCCCTACAACTAGAGTGCTTAAGCCATGGCACCCAAATCTCAGAGCACCTAAGCCATGGCACACAAATCTCTACAACTATGCCCAAATAACAAAGCATCTCCTTCAAAGCTCTATAGCTGGGGCCCTTAAGTAATAGTCATTGAAGTAAATTGGGAATCGTAGGAATAAAGTATGATTACCTAGAAGAGGATTTGTGTCTATCATGATTTTCTTCTCTTAGAGAATAAAACAGGGATTTGTGCCTATCCATAGTAGGAGGATGGTTCCATAGGAGGTAGGCCTCGTAAATACATATATCCAGTGGATAGTTCCCGATGAGGTGTGATAAGAGAGAAAAATATATAATTGTTTAATGAACTTGGAAAATGGCTATATATTGCAGTTTTTAATCTGGGTCAGTTTGTGTGTAGCATTCTTCTTGGTTGTGTGAGTGGTTTGAGTCTAAGTTTGACGTGGATATTAGAATCAAGGAAAATCGTTTACAGATGTTGGGTTCATGCATTCCATATGGTATGAATCGCATTTCATTTATCTAATTTATAGGGGATAGCATTTGTATTTGATTTCACTATCTTTTTATATGCTATATTATTTAGCCATTTACACCAAAAATACAAAACAGGTCGCAGGTCACTGATGTTGCGAAGAAATGAATCAATTATAGTAGTCATTGAGGTGGCTGGAAAAATGAAATAATTACTAATAATCAGAATTCCAATTCCAGGTATGGTCCTGCATCTCTACTTTCAATCAATTTCAGCATGGCCCATAAGCCATTTTATTGAATTTTTATTGGATTTAAATCTCAAGGGAGTGAACAATAATTATAATTCCAAGAATATAAATAAAATATTTTCCAACACTTAAATGTTTTCACACATAGTGGAGGATTATGATAATGATGGAAATCATGCAGATTGTAATGATGATAGAGGAAATGATGCTACTATTGACCACCTCCATGAAGATCAAACGGTGTAGAGGCTGTTACAAATGAATGGGATTTAAATTGGGATTCGCAAAAAGTTGATGGAAGACAAATTTCTATCGGTCTTGTTGTATGAGGATGTCATATTTCATTGAAAAATATTATATTGGTTCATTTAAAAAGATCTTCTTGTTGAAGACAGCAAACATGTTGAATCATCATTATCCTTAAGGTTATTTTCCTTAATGAATTTTTTTTTTTTATAAATTAATGGAGGAGTCTTCTATTCTATGAAATGGAAGATTCAGATAGAAGAATACGAAAAACATTTTTAGTGATTCTTTTATAAATAAATGGAAGAGCCTTATATTATACTAAATGGAGGATTTCGATAGCAAAAACCAGCGAAGACTTTTGGTGATGGGACATGACTGACGCCCAACCTTCGTCTTCCGTTCCTTTGACGAACCCCTCTACCAAATGTGAGATGGCGGAGTAGAGACAGTTATAAAAAAAATGGGATATAAGGCCCATAATATAATAGTATGAAACCATTTTGTTTTGTTTTAATTCTATCACTTTGTTCAACCATCAAGTATCTTATGCATTTTCTATTACAAATATACTATTTAGTATTGTCTTTAAAACTTAATTTAATTTAAATTTTATTTTTGAGAAATAACTTTCGATTTTATCTTAAGCATAAACATGATTTTACACTATTTATATATAAAAAAAAAATTATTTACTATGATTCCTTTCCACTTATATTTTAAATAAATCATTATCAAGATCTCACTTATGTATCCAATAAGCCTATGCATATTTGTATCTTTGTTAATTATTTTAAATGTATTTATCATTTTCACTTTTATTTAATTTCTTTTAATTTTATACAATAATTGAAATTATATATATAGATATGGACTAAATAAATTACAATGTAGAATTTAAATTTTGATAAAAAAGATAATCATTTGAGATATAGATATGGGTGATATCTATACCCACCACATGAGTTATCCTATATTGAAACATGCATCGACAATTCTTTTTGTTTGAGTTATGGCGTCTATGGTATGAGCAACATGATTCCAGCTTTCCATACAACCTTATGCTTGCCCTGGGAATCTAAACAAAAAAAAAAAAAAACTACTTAAGGAATATTCTATGCTCTGAGTTGAACATTTTACTAAATATTTCATTTCTTAATAGTATGAAAACATATATATTACTAGTTATAAGAAGTTGTTTTTAATTTTTTTTTTGTCTTTCGAATTTAGGTTTAGGTGAGGGCATGAAATGTGATTATCATCATGTATGTCTATGGTATACAATAGGTCATATAATATTTTTCCTAGAGAATTAAAATGTTGTTAAGATGGAGTGTTTCTTTAAAATAAAATATGAATAGGTACATAAAAGATTTTCTGCTAATTTATTCTGATCTAGAATACATCCAAAACTAAATTTTATATTTTATTTTTATTTCATAAAAAAAGAATGTTTTGTAAATATGTTCTTGCATATAATAATATGATATTTATTCTCATTAAGGTTTATATTTTTTCATTTAATGTAGATAATATTATTATTATGAAAACTTAAGATGCAGGTTGCATCCCCAAAACTAGCTAATATCATTCTTATTTTTTGGTTAGTAAGAGTCCTATGTAATTTTTCCTGAGGGAGAAGGTCCTACTAAGATGGAGACTATATAACTAAAGTGAGTAGTTTTTAAAGTTTTATTCTGATTTCCTAAACAATAAAAAAATGTTTTTAAAATTGTGTTTGAACATATAAAAGGTGATATTTTATTTTTCTAAAATAAGAATCATGATGGTTTATACGTTAAGATAAATGTAAATTATCTATATTAGATACCAATAAAAATATTATGTGGTTGTTATGTAAGAGATCCTTGAATATTTGAGTCCTAGAGGAAGAAGATGTTCTTAATATGAAGCACTTCACTAAAAGAAAACACTATTATGTATGTAAATGAGCCAAATGTTTTCTCATGTATAACATATCCACAACCAAATATTAAATTTTTGTTTATATTTCTTAAACAACAAAAATATTTCTTAAGTTGGCTTGGACATACCTACATGATTCTATATTCCCATCAAAAACCCTTTTAATCTCATTAATGACATAGGAAACATGTAATTCAAACTTAATAGTTTTACCAAGTTATTGGAATGAGAATGAAAAGCTCTTGATTTATTGGAATGATTTGTTAAATTAAGATTTCATTGTTATAAGAATGATTGGTTAAGTTAGAATTTCATTTTCATTTTTGTGAAACTATTTTTTTTTTTTTTTTAATTATCCACTGCTACAGTTCATGATTGAAATTTAAAATTTAATATTAACATCCAATATATTTAAAATAATTATTATAAAAAATAAAAAAATATGATTTCCCATAACTATTATTAAAACTGTAAATAAAAACATACCACCTCCATCAAAATCACTACAACGAGAGAGCTTAACCCATGGCACACGACACAAATGTCTGGGCAGTTAAGCACTACAAAGCATCTCCCTCAAAGCTCTAAAACTGGGGCCCTTAAGCAATAGCTGTTGAAGTAACTTGAGAAGCGTTGGAATAAAGCCTGATTATTTAGAAGGGATCTGTTCCTATCCAGAGTCGGTGGAACCTTTTAGAGGAGACGGGCGCCGGAAATACATATATCCAGAGGACGGTTCCGGACGAGGGCCAAAAATATATAGCCGTTGAATGAACTTGGAAAATGGCTATATATTTTAGTTTTGAATCTGGGTCGATTTGTGTGTAGCATTCTGATTGGTTGTGTGAGTGGTTTGAGTGTGACTTTGACGAGGAGATTACAATCGAGGAAATAGTTTACAGATGTTGGGTTCATCCATCGTATTTCATTTATCTGCTCTATATGGACTAGCAATTGTATTTGATTGCACTGTCTTTTTATATGCAATTGTATTTGTAGCAGGTCGCTGATGTTACGGAGAAATGAAATAATTACTACGAATTCCCATTCCAGGTATGGTCCTGAATCTCTCATTTCAATCGATTTAAACCCATTTTTATTGTATTTAAATCTTTGCAGCCTCCTGAATATTTTATACAAATTTTATGTGTCCGCCATTTTTATTATTTATTAGATTTGATTTTTCATATCCGTGCTTATGTACACTTGTCTTTTTCTCTAGCTGAACCCTAAACAGTAATCCCCATTCCCATTCACCCATCGCTGCGCCCTTTAGTTTGTCAGTTCAACTAGTGGGTTTCTGGTTTAACTCACCCATTCACCCATCTCTGCGTTTAACTCGTTAGTTTTTGGTATACCTTACTATGCGTAGTGAATTGTTAATTCCATATATATATAGAAATCAGGAATCACGATCCCCAATTGCAATTATATATATAAATGAAATCATGAAGGTGTTGCATATATAGAAATGAATTTTTTCGTTGTAGCTTCGGTTCTGATGCCTAGTCTTCTCTGCTTTTGTTGTTTATGTGTGCTGTGTTAAATATCTTCGCTCTGTGATGTAAGGTATATAAATAGTTTGATAGAAATCAAGAATCCCCAATTCCAAGTATATATAGAAATTAAATCAAGACCCCCAATTCGAACTATACATATAAATGAAATCATGAAGGTGCAGCATATATAGAAAAATTTTCCTCCGTTGCAATTTTTCGCTGTTGCTTCGGCTCTGATGCGAAGTGTTCTTTGCTTTTGTTTCTGTGTTAAATATGTACGCCCTGACGTCAATATATGTCTCGCCATGTGTGATAATTGTGTTTAAATAAAAAAATCATTGGGTTGAATGGGATCTGCCACATCTATGTTAAGGAGATTTCTTTCTTTTTCTCGCCGTTTATTTATTTTCTTTGATTTAGATTTGGATTCAGCATAAAATTTAAATTTAGATTTGTGCTTTTAAATTCTGCCCTTTTCGTGCATATATTAGATCCGGATTCGATGGTACAGTGGAAACATGTTGTCATGATCTGGTCATGTTTTTTTGTGATAGTTTATTTTTTTCCCTCTAATTTTCTTTCAAAATATTTTGGGGTTTAATATTGCTGTGGGTTAAGCAAAAGCAGAGATATGTGATTAAGTGTTTAATCTTTGTCTAATTTTATTAGACAATAGGTTAACTAAACGACAGACAAGGTAACCTTAGCAATAAGATTCTGACGCTGGGTATCCTTTGGAAAGAGGAGTATGTTGCGATCGAACATCTAAGTTTCGTGTGGGAGGGTCATCGCTGAAGTGGAAGGCCAAAGCCTCTCCGTAGAGGTGCTGCGTATTTCATCGCTGCCCTAAGAATCGCGGTTAGATCCGTTGCACGGCCCTGACTAATATTCTAAATCGATGCCAATTCCATTAGTTTCCATCCGCAATTGAATGCCAATACTTCTAGAATAATGATTATAATTATCAAATAGTATCCCTTGGGAGAGATGACATATGCTCGTTTTCAACGGTTGTCATAACAATGAGAATCTGAACTATTTAATATGCATTGCATTGTTTTCGAATTGTTTTACAAGAATCTATGTATTTTATGACGAAGCTGGAAATTTTTTTTATGGTAATTATCCTAGATTATAGGTTTTTCATAAAATTACAATTTTAATTTTAGTTTAAGGCATTGATTTATTAATAGATGTATAGGTTTTTTTTTAAGCCATTTGTAACACCTCCCGTTTAAAATTTTTTTTTTTTACTTCTACTTTCCCTAATCTACTCAGATTTCCTCTCTATTCACCTAGTTATTTGAATAATGAGGTTAGAAATTTGACTTCCTTTCCCTCTAGATAATTTTTCTTCTAACTGTCTAGCATCTTTCTCTTCATAACACATTGAACATTACACTTGCATTCCTTGCTACCAAGTACATATATACACCTCCATACCCCTTGGTATTATCATGGGGGTGTTAGTTTCTTTTTTTCTAGACATAATATAGATATAGACTATAAGGACATACATATTTTCCAATAATCTCATCTAACATATATATATATCCAACACATATACCTTGGAATCCACCTATAGATTTCACAGATATATCTTGCCTCCATATATATATTTATATATATATAGCACACCTCTTGTTATTATCGTTGAATACATATATAAGTATATATAACTCGTTACATATATATATACTTATATAAACATACCCCGTATATCGAAACTCTTTAATAATATTAAATTGAAAGCATATATATATATATGACCGATATATATAGTCATGACATCCCTCTTTAACATTAGTATGGGAATCGTGGAACTAAAACCACTTCCATATTCCATTTGAAAATCTGAGTGACCACGTACTAACATGTATTAAACATAATATATTCCTATCAAATTAACACATTGAACTATCATCATTATCCATAATTACAATGAGACGTTCTCATAACTGAATACGATGATGAGTTTAAAGCGCCGAGACCATTGAGATACATAGCAGAGCCTCGGCCATTTGGCGTGCCACGTCAACGCGTTGATTGCTGGGTATCACCGTGGTTCGACTATGATTTACGCGACGTTGACCTTACTCCTTCCGGGGTATACCTAATCCCTATCGCTAAAACCCGGTGACGGTATTTGATTTTTTTTTTTATTTTATTTTATTTTATTTTTTTTTTTAAATTTTAATTCGCCGCGTAAATTCTCGATGTCAAATCGTATGCACATTACCGTCTGCCACGATCCTTACAACTATGTGTTTGATGGTCATTGCGTAGAGTTTCATAGTTCTGGTTTAACGTGTGAGATCTCATTTTGGTATTTGATGGTTTGTTGTGCAGAGACGACAGCTCACGCAGAAGATTGGGTACCTGACGCCGACAATTACAGATTCATGTCTCAGCCCATATACTACGTGTAGCGTTTTCGGTTGCACTCCTGCTTGGCCCAGTACCGTGCGAGCCGCCTACTGCAGTTCAGTACCTAGTTTGAAATGCTTTTACATAACCGGGTACCACGCTGTCGACAAAGCCGGGTTGTTTTTCAAATCGTTTTTGGGATTCTCTGCTGTCTAGGGCAATGGGATTAGGGTTCCCATACTCTTACGTTTTACCTCGGCGGCATCCCCTAGCTTATCCCTCTGCTAGCTATTTATCTATATATCTAGTTCGGGCATCGTTATATATCATTCGGGTTGGGATTGATGGTTTTATTTTCACTTATTCCCTGAGGGAGCGGCTCTTCCCATGGAGATTTTCGATACAAGAGTACCAGGTCCGTGGAAAGGTATGAGAGTCTATGCGTAACGTTTTTTCATTCTTTACATTCTATAACTCGTTTGATGTCTGTAGATAATACTGTATCTAAATTGTTTACAAATTGTTTATGCAAAGGATGCAGACGATGGGGTTCCTGACGCCTGTTCGCAGTTTTCTTTGCGCTCAATGGGACGGCCTCCCCCTGGCTGCCGTGCTACCGTTTGATCTTGCATTTACTATTTGTATTGGTTTCTTTTCTATCTCTCTGTTCACATCGGCCGAAGGAGCCTTAGTTCAGGTTACTCACTAGTTCGACCAGAGGATAGCAGAGATTTACACATTTAGTTTATTTGTCTATGCTTTCCGAGATCTGGTTTTGATCTAACCCCAGCGCTAACTGTCAGGACTTAGTTGTGGCGCCGTGTATATGGTTTGGTAACATAGCTCAGTCAGGATTGTGATCAACCTCGTTCTGGCAGTTCGCCTCCAACCTTGTCAACTCGAGTCAACATAGCTGACAATATGGACCCGCAACCCTTGCTAGGGGAAGCGCCGAACTCTTCAGTCGGTAAATGACTTCCCTTCATGCGATTTACGCCTCTGTGCTTCTGTTGGTTTTTTTTTTTCATTGCTGGTAGCTTCCTTCACAGGACCATGTATGGCCGCAACGCATTGATGCCTCTATCCTACCGTAATACCCTGCATCAGGGTGGTTACGATGTCACATATGTCTCTGCGTCAATTCATAGTGGTAAATGTTGATTGGTATTACCCATGCCTTAAATTTTTTTTTTTTATGTTGTATGGTCACGTATGAGGCAGATTATCATTTAATTTATGAATGTGCAGATGAAACATAATATCCATATGATAGATCCGCTGGATATAGATAATAGGACTTCATGTGCAGGTTTAGATCGAGACGTTTAACATACACCCTAGTTTTTCCTATCTGTTTACTACATATCATGTTAAAACAAACCCTAAAATGCCGAGGGCGTTAATAGCTGTTCCATTCGAGGTTATGGTCGTGGAACGAGCCCATTTCATAATAAGTCGAATAGTCATTAGGGTTTAATATGGTTGGACCGTGCGCCAAGTCGCATCGACATATAATACATGTATAGATATATATCTCACCAAAATATTCTTTTATACTCGTTGATTTACAATGAGTCATGGTTTTAACTCACTGCTCTTACGTTTCAATTTTAATGCATGCATATATGTATTGTTGTTAATTTGGTTTGCGGCATTTATATTCTATTTTCCATTTGATGTATACATATATGTATTCGATGGTACTTGAATAGAAGACATAAATTGTAAATTAAGTCTTTCACTATTATTCTTGGTTCAAGGATTTAAGGTAGCTTAGAAATGCAATATATATGTATATATACTTATAATTGTTATAAAATATTATAGACTAGAAATTCTCTTTCTCCAACACAAATTTTGAATTTTATATTCTAATGTCTTTACTTTCATCCTTTTGGATTTGTACCATGTAAACATCAGTTCTGCTACAATATTTTTTTTCATAGTATACATATGAGCATATAATATTGCATTTGTATCGACAGGGAACAAAATAGTATTTAATTATCTGTAGAAACTGAGTAACTTCAGATTTAAACCGACATTGGTTTAGAGTTTCTGGGGTTTCTCCTCTATGGATTTCTGGTCTACAACTAAACAGAATCTGGAAGGTGAAGGCCTTAGGATGGATTCTGTTAAATGTAGTACTTACATAAATCATACAAATTCTCTTAAGTTTTATATGTAGCTAATTCATACCATAATATATCAAGATGAACAAAAATTATAGGAACATACCACAATTGCAAATGACCAACCTCCCAACCTTAGAGTCCTCTTTGTCTCCCAGGACTCACCCCCGAGCTGAGATCACCTCCCAAGACAGACCAACCTTTGATCTGCTTACGAGCAGCTTATTTAAGCTCATATTTCCCCAAAGCATGTTTCTAATTCTGCGTCCAGAATAGCAGGATGCTTTCTTTCCTGTTAAGCCTAGGCTTCCCATTTTGGGACTCTTTAAAGCTGTTTTAAGCTTTTCCTCAGCTTTTCCAGCTTTTCTCACCTCTTCCCAACTACTTTCCTCTTCATTGGGGAAATTTAGATTCCTCCTCAAATCTAAATTAATTTCTTTCAAGGATTTTTGAAAGATTTTTGGGGATTTGTTGCCTTATCCATCCTCATGGATTTGGCAAGTGATCTCAAATTCTCATCTTGGTCAAAATGCACAATCATTTTATTTATTTCCTCAAATAAAATATGCAAATACATTCACACCATACTTATCCCTTGGGGTCCACCCCTTAGGATTAAAGTTCAAATGTCTAACTTTAAAAATTCAACACACAAATTGGGGGTGTTACATATTCCCCCTCTGAAAATAAACACCGTCCTCGGTGTTGTTATTCAACTACTAGAGTTCACTTAAAGAAAAATGGATATTTCTCCATCATTTCCGCTTCCTTTTCCCAGGTAGCTTCTTCAGCAGTAAAGTGCTTCCACTGCACTTTTACTCTGGCCACTGTTCTGTTCCTCAATTCAATTTCTTCCCGCTCCAATATTTGAAGCAGTTCTGGCAGAAACTCCCCTTCTGGTTCCACCTGTACAACATTCCAATCAACTATGTGAGAAGCATCATGCACATATCTTTTTAATAATGAAATATGAAACACATCATGCACTCTAACATGGGGTGGTAAGGCCAGCTTGTAAGCCACTGGTCCCACCCTTTCTAAAATTTCAAAGGCCCACAATATCTAGGTGCAAGTTTTGCACAACTTCCAGCATAAAGTGTGCTATTTTTGGGTTTGATGCGTAAATACACATGATCCCCTTCTTTAAATTCTCGGTGCACTCTTTTCTTATCAGCATAGCTTTTCTGGCGATCTTGTGCTATCTTGATATTTCTTTGTATCTGTTTGACAATTCTTTCCATCTCTTGTAGTGTATCTGGTCCCAACACCAGTTTATCCTCTGGTTGACTCCAGATCAAGGGAGTACGGCACTTTCTCCCATAGAGTGCCTCAAACGGACTCATCTTAATAGAAGATTGGTAACTCTTATTATAGGCAAATTCAGCTAAATGCAGATATTCCTCCCACTTTGATGGTCTATCCATCACATACATTCTCAACATATCCTCTAAAATTTGATTCGTTCTTTCTGTTTGCCCGTCAGTTTGAGGGTGATAGGCAGTACTAAAATTCAGTTTAGTACCCATCCCTCCAAACAATCCCTTCCAGAATGCTGCTGTAAACTTAGCATCTCGATCTGAAACAATTACTTTGGGAACTCCATGAAGCCTTACTATCTCCTTCAGGAATACATTTGCTACTTGAGCTGTCCCAAAGGTAGACTTTACTGGTATAAAGTGGGCAGCTTTTGTGAGAGTGTCTACTACTACGATTACAGAATCATGTTGATATTTGGTTTTAGGTAGTCCTGTTATAAAATCCATGGAAACTATGTCCCATTTCCATTCTGCAATTGACAAAGGGTTTGGAAGACCTGCTGGATGTTCATGCTCAACCTTGACTAGTTGACATTCCATACACCTACTTAAATACTCTGCCACATCTCTCTTCATTCCTGGCCAGAATAGTTTCTTTTTCAAGGCTGTTAACATCTTCTCGTATCCTGGATGTCTTGCATAAGGCTGTTTGTGATATTCATCCAAAATTTCTCTTTTTAATGACTCTACATTAGGAATATACAACCTATTTTTGTAACATAGTAGCCCTTCTTGATTTTGAGTAAAGTCAGTTTTATCCCTTTTCTGTAGTTTCACCAAGAGTGTTTCATAGTTTGTGTCTTGGCTGGCTGCTTTTCTCACCAACTCTTCTATCTCAATCTGGCTACTACTCCCAATACTGTTTAAATTTTGACAAGCATTTCTACTTAAGGCATTAGCAACTTTATTTTCTTTTCCCTTGATATGCTTTATATCCATATCAAATTCACTTAGAAAGGACAACCATCTGGCTTGTCTTGCATTCAGGTCAGTTTGGAAGAAAAAATATTTGAGGCTAATATGATCAGTTATCAATGTGAACTTCTTCCCCAGCAGATAGTGCCTCCACATTTTTAAATCATGTATAACAGCTGCAAATTCCAAATCATATGCACTATAATTATGTTCATGTATTTTCAGTTTCCTAGATTCATATGCAATGACTGAATTTTCCTGCAACAGGACTCCTCCTAGCCCTTCTCTACACGCATCTGTACATACAACAAACTCTTTATCAGGATCAGCAATCTTTAATATAGGAGCTGAAATAAGTTTTTGTTTTAACTGCTCGAAACTATGTTGACATTTTTCAGTCCACACAAACTTGACACCCTTTCTTTGCAATGCAGTGATGGGATGTGCTATGGCAGAAAAGTTTTCCACAAATCTACGATAGTATCCTGCTATCCCCATGAATGACCTTATTGCTGAAACATCAGTTGGGACTGGCCACTCTTTAATTGCTTTTATTTTTTCAGGGTCAACTGCAAGACCTTTTTCAGAAATAATATGACCCAAATATTGAATCTTATCCTTGTAAAATTCACATTTACTGAATTTAGCATATAGCTGATTTTCTTTCAGAGTTTGCAACACTATCCGCAAATGTTCCTGATGTTCCTCCTTGTTTTTGGAGTAGACCAAAATATCATCTATGAACACCAGAACAAATTTATCCAAATATTTATTCAACACACTATTCATCAGGCACATAAAGGTGGCAGGAGCATTGGTCAGACCAAAAGGTAGGACTACAAATTCGTAATGTCCATACCTGGTTCGAAAGGCTGTTTTGCTGATGTCTTCTTCCTTGATTCTGAGCTGGTGATACCCGGTTCTTAAGTCAATCTTGGAAAAGACTGAGGCCCCTCTCACTTGGTCAAAAAGATCATCAATTCTAGGAAGTGGATATCTATTTTTAATGGTCAACTTGTTCAGTTGACGATAGTCAATGCACATCCTAAAAGTTCCATCCTTCTTTTTCACAAATAAGACCGGTGCTCCCCATGGAGACACACTCGGTCTAATGTATCCTTTATCTAATAATTCTTGTAGTTGCATCTTCAGCTCCATGAGTTCAGGTGGACTCATTCGATAGGGGGCTCGGGAAACAGGTGTGGCTCCCAGCACCAAATCTATAGAAAAGTCAATTTCTCTTTTGGGAGGAAGATGAGGAATCTCATCTGGGAAAACTTCTTTAAAATCCCTTACCACTGGTAATTCACTCAGCATATTTTATTCAGTTCTCTGTTCTACTTCTTCCACATGTACCGCATAAACTTGGTATCCTTTTCGAGCTGTTCTTTTCAATTGTAAGGCTGATATTTGTCTTACTGAAATGGATTTTGGTTTCCCTTTTAGTGTAAAAGGTTTCCCTTCTTCATCCACACAATGTAGGGTTTTATCCTAACAGTTCATCAAGGCTTTCTTCTTTTCCAGCCAATCCATTCCTATCAGTAAATCATATGATCCTAATGGCAATATGTTCAAATTTACTTCTGTTGTAAAGCCATTCAATTGTATTTTTGTTTTGGGCAATTTATGTGTGACTTTTCTCTTAGTTCCAGTAGCCAGCTGTACCAACCATGACTGCTGAAATTTTTGAGGTTTAATTTTACATTTTTCTACAATTCCAGGACTAATGTAACTCAAAGAAGCACCTGGATCAATCAAAACAGTAATAGGTAGGTCAGAAATCTTACCCTCCATTTCCACCATGGTTGCTTGATGTTCTGCTTGCCTATTTTCCAATGCTGCACTGATAGTTGGTATATTTCTGGCTATGTCATTGACTATTGTTGCCTCTCGCTCTCTGCTGATCATGTGTATATTTCGATGGGGGCAGTCCCTCATCATATGGGGTTCTCCACAACCCCAACATTTCAAAGGTTCCTTCATTCTGACTGTCCCTTCCTTTTGATTGTTCCCTTCCACTGGTTTTGAAGCCACTTGGGACTGAGCAGTTTGACTTTCTTTTGGTTTATTGAATTTTTTTCCGCTGATGATCTCTACCAAAATTTCTTAGATATGCTGGTTTTAGTCTTTTACCTTTGAACTCACCCTTGTTCAGCTTTACCTTTAAACTGCTGATAGCATAATCTTGCTTTTCTAACAGCTTCATCCATTGTCTTTGGGTTGTCAAACTCAATTTTCTCCTTGTACACAGTAGGCAAACAATTTAAAAACCTTTGCACTTTTGCCTTTTCTTCTCTAATGTAAGGGACATACCTCAGTAAATTTGTAAACTTAGTGACAAACTCATCAATGGTGAGCTGTCCCAATCTAAGTTCATGAAATTCTTTAGCTTTGTCGTCATAGTAACGCTCATTCAAGTAGCGATTTTTGAACTTAACCTGGAAATCTTCCCAAGTAACTGTCTTTTCATCAATGGCATGCACCATATTTGTCTCTTCCCACCACAATGTAGCTTTTCCTTGTAGCTGGTACACAGCTAATCTGGCCTTCAGATTGCTTTCATATTCATAAACTTGGAAATACTTGATCATGTTCAGCAACCAAGCTTCAGCATCCTCTTCCTTCTCCCCATCATAGGAGGGGGGTTTGATCTTTCTAAATTCCCCCTGCAATTCTCTTTTCTGCTTATGTTGATGTCTAGCTGCATCCTCATCCTCAGACTCATCCATCTTTCTTTTTCCAGAACCTTCGCCTTCCTGGCTGTTCCGGGAAGTTAGCTCTCTGATGAGCTTTTCCTGCTCCTTACTGGCTGATGACAACATGTCATTTTGGCTTCTTAGTTCAGCCAATTCTCGTTGCAGCCTGTGCAACATAGCCATTACCGGGGCATTGGGATCTGGAGTAGTAAACTCATCACGCAGATCCACATAGATTCCTCCCTCTTCAGCCATTTTATCAACATTGTACACACTCATACATTTGATTAGTAAGACAAAAAAACAATCTCTACAATGTTTAATACATTCAGAATTTAGTGAGCACAATAACAACAGCCCAGTTTTTGCACTTGGGCTCCGATACCATTTGTAACACCTCAAGTTTAAATTTTTTTTTTTCTACTTTCCCTAATCTACTAAGATTTCCTCTCTATTCACCTAGTTATTTGAATAATGAGGTTAGAAATTTGACTTCCGTTCCCTCTGGATAAATTTTCTTCTAACTGTCTAGCATCTTTCTCTTCATAAAACATTGAACATTACACCTGCATTCCTTGCTACCAAGTACATATATACACCTCCATACCCCTTGGTATTATCATGGGGGTGTTTGTTTTTTTTTTCTAGACATAATATAGATATAGACTATATGGACATACATATTTTCCAATAATCTCATCTAACATATATATATATTGAACACATATACCTTGGAATCCACCTATAGATTTCACACATATATCTTGCATCCATATATATATTTATATATATATATATAGCACACCCTCTTGTTATTATCGTTGAATACATATATAAGTATATATAACTCATTACATATATATATATACTTATATAAACATACCCCGTATATCGAAACTCTTTAATAATATTAAATTGAAAGCATATATATATATGACCGATATATATAGTCATGACACCCCTCTTTGACATTAGTATGGAAATCGTGTAACTAAAACCACTTCCATATTCCATTTGACAATCTGAGTGACCACGTACTAACATGTACTAAACATAATATATTCTTATCAAATTAACACCTTGAACTATCATCATTATCCATAATTACAATGAGACGTTCTCATAACTGAGTACGATGATGAGTTTAAAGCGCCGAGACCATTGAGATACATAGCAGAGCCTCGGCCATTTGGCGTGCCACGTCAACACGTTGATTGCTGGGTATGACCGTGGCTCGACTATGATTTACGCGACGTCGACCTTACTCCTTCCAGGGTATACCTAATCCCTATCCCTAAAACCCGATGACGATATTTTATTTTTATTGTTTTTTTTTTTTTTTTAATTCGCCGCGCTAATTCTCGATGTCAAATCGTATGCACATTACCGTCTGCCACGATCCTTACAGCTATGTGTTTGATGTTCATTGCGTAGAATTTCATAGTTCTGGTTTAACGTGTGAGATCTCATTCTCACATTTGATGGTTTGTTGTGCAGCAACGGCAGCTCACGCAGAAGATTGGGTACCCGACGCCGACACTTACAGATTCATGTCCCAACCCATATACTACGTGTAGCATTTTCGGTTGCACGCCTGCTTGGCCCAGTACCGTGCGAGCCGCCTACTGCAGTTCAGTACCTAGTTTGAAATGCTTTTACATAACCGGGTACCACGCTGTCGACAAAGCCGGGTCATTTTTCAAATCGTTTTTGGGATTCTCTGCTGTCTAGGGCAATGGGATTAGGGTTCCCATACTCTTACGTTTTACCTCGGCGGCATCCCCTAGCTTATCCCTCTGCTAGCTATTTATCTATATATCTAGTTCGGGCATCATTATATATCATTCAGGTTGGGATTGATGGTTTTATTTTCACTTATTCCCTGAGGGAGTGGCTCTTCCCATGGAGATTTTCGATACAGGAGTACCAGGTCCGTGGAAAGGTATGAGAGTCTATGCGTAATGTTTTTTCGTTCTTTACATTCTATAACTCGTTTGATGTCTGTAGATAATATTGTATCTAAATTGTTTACAAATTGTTTATGCAAAGGATGCAGACGATGGGGTTCCTGACGCCTGTTTGCAGTTTTCTTTGCGCTCAATGGGACGGCCTCCCCCTGGCTGCCGTGCTACCATTTTATCTTGCATTTACTATTTTTATTGGTTTCTTTTCTATCTCTCTGTTCACATCGGCCGAAGGAGCCCTAGTTCAGGTTACTCACTAGTTCGACCAGAGGATAGCAGAGATTTACGCATTTAGTTTATTTGTCTATGCTTTCCGAGATCTGGTTTTGATCTAACCCCAGCGGTAACTGTCAGGACTTAGTTGTGGCGCCGTGTATATGGTTTGGTAACATAGCTCAGTCAGGATTGTGATCAACCTCGTTCTGGCAGTTCGCCTCCAACCTTGTCAACTCGAGTCAACATAGCTGACAATATGGACCCGCAACCCTTGCTAGGGGAAGCGCCGAACTCTTCAGTCGGTAAATTACTTCCCTTCATGCAATTTACGCCTCTGTGCTTCTGTTGGTTTTTTTTTTTCATTGCTGGTAGCTTCCTTCACAGGACCATGTATGGCCGCAATGCATTGATGCCTCTATCCTACCGTAATATCCTGCATCAGGGTGGTTACAATGTCACATATGTCTCTGCGTCAATTCATAGTGGTAAATGTTGATTGGTATTACCCATGCGTTAAATTTTTTTTTTTTATGTTGTATGGTCACGTATGAGGCAGATTATCGTTTAATTTATGAATGTGCAGATGAAACATAATATCCATATGATAGATCCGCTGGATATAGATAATAGGACTTCATGTGCAGGTTTAGATCGAGACGTTTAACATATACCCTAGTTTTTCCTATCTGTTTACTACATATCATGTTAAAACAAACCCTAAAACGCCGAGGGCGTTAATAGCTGTTCCATTCGAGGTTATGGTCGTGGAACGAGCCCATTTCATAATAAGTCGAATAGTCATTAGGGTTTAATATGGTTGGACCGTGCGCCAAGTCGCATCGACATATAATACATGTATAGATATATATCTCACCAAAATATTCTTTTATACTCGTTGATTTACAATGAGTCATGGTTTTAACTCACGGCTCCTACGTTTCAATTTTAATGCATGCATATATGTATTGTTGTTAATTTGGTTTGCGGCATTTATATTCTATTTTCCATTTGATGTATACATATATGTATTCGATGGTACTTGAATAGAAGACATAAATTGTAAATTAAGTCTTTCACTATTATTCTTGGTTCAAGGATTTAAGGTAGCTTAGAAATGTAATATATATGTATATATACTTATAATTGTTATAAAATCTTATAGACTAGAAATTCTCTTTCTCCAACACAAATTTCGAATTTTATATTCTAATGTCTTTACTTTCATCCTTTTGGATTTGTACCATGTAAACATCAGTTCTGCTACAATATTTTTTTTCATAGTATACATATGAGCATATAATATTACATTTGTATCGACAGGGAACAAAATAGTATTTAATTATCTGTAGAGACTAAGTAACTTCAGATTTAAACCGACATTGGTTTAGAGTTTCTGGGGTTTCTCCTCTATGGATTTCTGGTCTACAACTAAACAGAATCTGGAAGGTGAAGGCCTTAGGATGGATTCTGTTAAATGTAGTACTTACATAAATCATACAAATTTTCTTAAGTTTTATATGTAGCTAATTCATACCATAATATATCAAGATGAACAAAAATTACAGGAACATACCACAATTGCAAATGACCAACCTCCCAACCTTAGAGTCCTCTTTGTCTCCCAGGACTCACCCCCGAGCTGAGATCACCTCCCAAGACAGACCAACCTCTGATCTGCTTAGGAGCAGCTTATTTAAGCTCATATTTCCCCAAAGCATGTTTCTAATTCTGCGTCCAGAATAGCAGGATGCTTTCTTTCCTGTTTAGCCTAGGCTTCCCATTTGGGACTCTTTAAAGTTGTTTTATGCTTTTCCTCAGCTTTTCCAGCTTTTCTCACCTCTTCCCAACTACTTTCCTCTTCATTGGGGAAATTTAGATTCCTCCTCAAATCTAAATTAATTTCTTTCAAGGATTTTTGAAAGATTTTGGGGATTTGTTGCCTTATCCATCCTCATGGATTTGGCAAGTGATCTCAAATTCTCATCTTGGTCAAAATGCACAATCATTTTATTTATTTCCTCAAATAAAATATGCAAATACATTCACACCATACTTATCCCTTGGGGTCCACCCCCTTAGGATTAAAGTTCAAATGTCTAACTTTAAAAATTTAACATACAAATTGGGGGTGTTACACCATTGTTATAAATTATTTTGTTTATCACATCATTGTAATTTTGATTTTAGCTTAATGCTATGATTTATTTTATTTCTTAAAAATTATATTTGGGGAATATTTTAATTGTTTGTATTTTCAATTGTCTACACTGTTTTTATAATCTGTATGTATATTATTTTAGAATCTTTATTATATGTATAAAATATATTATTTATTATTTCAGTGATTTTCATTTTATGTTTTTATTATTTATCTATAATGAACACATGATAGTATAGGTTTAAACATATTTCATATCTTTTTATCTTAGTATTTAGTTGTGTCTATATATTTGTATTTTTAAAATTTTATTTATATTTTTTAGTGCATTATTTTTAGTGTTATTATTATTTTTTCATTATTTTTAAATATATAAATAGTAAGTGCAAGCAAGAGAGAGGGATGGTGTGACAAGGAGACAAGAGTGATAGGATAGGGTAGAAATAGAGAGGGTGAAAGAGAGATAGAGAGAGTGGGAGAGACTGAGAGAATAGGGTAGAAAGAGAGAGGGTGAGCGAGAGAAAGAGAGACAGAGTGGGAGGAAGGGAGGAGAGAGAAGGGGGGGGGTGGAGAGAGAGAGAGAGAGGGAGGAGAGCGGGAGATAGAGAGAGCGCAAGAGAGAGAGAGAGAGAGAGCGCGCACGTGAGAGAGAGCGAATGATTGAGAGAGAGTGAAGGAGAGGAAGAAGAAGAAGAGGGAGTGAGAGAGAGAGAGAGAGAGAGAGAGAGAAAGAGAGGGAGGGACAAAGGAAGGAAGGGAGGGAGAGTAAGGTGGAGAGAGAGGGAGAGGGAGAGGGAGGGAGAGGGAGAGGGATAGGGGGAGAGCGAGTGAATGAGAGAGAGAAAGTGAGAGGGATAGGAACAGGGAGACATGGAGAGAGAGCATGAGAAAGAGTGAGAGAGAGAGTGATAGGTAGAGAGAGAGAGTTAGATGGAGAGAGAGAGATGGAGAAGTAGAGGGAACGAGAGAGGGAGTGAGGTAGATAGAGGGGAAGAGGGGGAGGTGGAGAGACCGAGTGAGGGAGAGAGTGAAAGAGAGAGAAATACAGAGAAGGAGAGAGAAAGAGAGTGGGAGGGAGATAGTGTGGGAGTGGGAGAGAGGGAGGGAGAGAGAGAGAGAGAGAGAGAGAGATAACAGAGAAAGGGTGGGGAGATAGAAGAAGAAAGGGAGACAATCAGGGACATAATTAGGAGAGAGTGAAGTAGAGAGGGAGGGAGGGAGAGAGAGAGAGAGAGAGGGAAGGGGACAGGGGGAGGGGGAGAGATAGAGTGAGTGCGAGTCATAAGTAGGGAGTGGGAGAGGGAGGGTCAAATATGGCAAGAGATAGTGATAGGGAGAGGGAGAGAGGAATAAAGAGAGAGATAGAGAGAGAGAGAGGGGTCTGGGAGTGAAGAATTGTGAGAGGGAGGGAGGTAGTGAGGGAGAGAGGGAGGGAGAGCATGAGAAAGAGTCAGAGAGAGAATTAGAGCAAGGGACATGGAGCGTTAGAGGGGCAGGGGGAGAGAGGGAGAGGGAGAGGGACTCAGGGTGAGAGGGAGGGAGGGAGAGAGAGAGGGGGGGAGGGAAAGAGGGAAACACGGATAGATAGAGAAAGTGCGAGGGGGAGGGAGGGCGAGAGTGGAAGAGAGAGAGTGGGCGAGTTTGAGGGAGAGAGAGAATGGGGGAGGGGAGGTAGAGGGAGATGGTGAGAAAGAGAGAGATCAGGAGTGGGGTATATGGAGGGGAGAGAGAGAGAGAGTGACCGAGAGAGAGTGAAGGAGAGGGAGAAGAAGAGGGAGTGAGGGGGAGAGAGAGAGAGAGTGGGAGAGTGGAAGGGAGAGATAGACATGAATGAGAGAGAGATATTGAGAGGGAGAGGGAGAGGGAGAGGGATAGTGGTAGAGCGAGCGAATGAGAGAGAGAAAGTGAGAGGGGTAGGAAGAGTGAGAGAGAGAGTGAGAGGGGGAGAGAGAGAGAGTTAGAGGGAGAGAGATAGATGGAGAAATAGAGGGAACGAGAGAGGGAGTGAGGTAGATAGAGGGGAAGAGGGGGAGGTGGAGAGACAGAGTAGGGAGAGAGCGAGAGAGAGAGAGAGAGATACAGAGAAGGAGAGAGAAAGAGAGTGGGAGGGAGATAGTGTGGGAGTGGGAGGAAGGGAGAGAGAGAGAGAACAGAGAAAGGGTGGGGAGAGAGAAGAAGAGAGGGAGACAATGAGGGACATAAGTAGGACAGAGTGAAGGAGAGAGAGAGAGAGAGAGAGAGAGAGAGGGAGAGTGGGAGGGGAAGAGAGGGAGAGTGAGGAGAGGGAGAAAGACAGATAGAGTGAGTGCGAGTCAGAACTAGGGAGAGGGTGTGGGAGAGAGGGAGTGACATAGGATAGAGAGAGGGAGAGATAGGTTGAGAGAGAGAGCGGGAGAGTGAGAGGGAGAGGTAGAGAGAAAGAGGGGGATACAAAGTGAGGGAGATGGCAACAAAGAGATACAGAGAGAGATAAAGGGAGAGAGGGGGAAAGAGGGAGAGGGAAGGAGGGAAAGATAGATAGAGAGAAAGGGAGAGAGAGAGATAATGGAAGAGAGGGAGAGGGTGAGGGAGTGAGGGAGAGGGTGAGGTATAGACGGAGGGAGAGAGGGAGAGTGAGAGAGAGATAGAGGTAGAGGGTGAGAAAGAGATAGAGAGAGAGAGGGGGAGAGAGTGGGAGAGAGGGAGTCAGATAGAGGGAACAAAGGATAGAGAGAGGGATGAAGAGAGTGGGAGGTAGGGAGAGAGAGAGAGAGAGAGAGAGAGAGAGAGTGGGGGAGAGAGAGAGGGTGGGAGAAAGAGAGAGAGAATGGATCAAGCACGCTTAACTCTAGAGTTTACCCCAGCAATCAAACCCACTTTCTTTTTTGTAAGCTCGAGATTTCTTCTTTTTCTATTAATATAAATAAAAAATTACAACTAGATTAGAAAGAGAGTTTCGTGGCCACAACTTTCCCTGTGGGAAAGCACGTTGGCCACCTAATAGTTTTGTAGACCATCTAAGTACAATACAACTTAATTATTTGCAGCCACAAAAAATAAAACTAAATATTTATATATATCCTATCTTCTACATTCCTATTTTCACAAGAAACAATAAATAATATCCGCAAATTCATAATCATAAATAAAATTTGAAAATAAAGCTATTGTCATGACTAGTCAACCTCTTTAACAAAGAAAAATTCCACTTGTGCGAGGTCCATATCAGTGTTTTATGGGAGTTCTATTGGGGCCAGTACACAAGGCAAATGATCTTCAACGAGGCTAACCCACCCTTCTTATTCGCGCAAAAAAACTATATCTTATTGAATTCTTTTTTATAATTAGGTAATTCCTCAGCAACGGTGGCCATACTCACAACAACATGTTCCATGGACTTCTACAGAATTCATTTCATCGACCAATAAAGGTAGAGAGTGTGTTTAAATTGTGTAAGTTTTCCATGAGTTTGCCCAGGGTCAGGCACCAACTCACGCCTATCTTCGACCTCTATATACATTCTCTCTGCATGACAAATTAAATTTTCCTCCCACTCCTCAATCAACTGTCAGGTCCCCTCCTTATTATTCTCTCAATAGGCTTCCACAACCTCTTAAATTTTTTTCCTAGAGGATTTATGTCCTCTTGGATTCCCGGTTGAAGTGCTGCACTAAACCTCAGTGTGACGAACTTGAAACAGAGGTCGCTAGACCATAAGAATTCAACATAAATTTTGAAAACATAATAGTAACCTTGGTGAACCTCACTAGTACATAATATGCAATTTGTAAAATTTTTGACAATTTATTTTTTAAATTATTTAAATTATAATAATTTTATAGAATCTCTACATAATTTTTTTTGGGGTTTGCACGTTAAAAAAAAAATTATAGTATAAAATTTGAGCGAATGATTTTTAGAAAAAATGGAAATTAAGGATTTTTTTGGAAAAAGCATGGAAAATTAGTCCACTTGCGAATATTAGCCCCTAAAATTTTCCCTCAAGACAACTCTATATAGCCATTAGTAGAATGGTGTTTCAAAACATATGAATAGGATGTTGAGGGAGAGAGCAACGACTATGCTCATTAGAGCTAGTTAAGATAAAAATTAATGGGTGGCAGAAGTTACTATTGCATGTTAGTTGATTAATAGGTCTCCCACATTAGTTCATATGGATAAACCTCCTACTTAGCTTTAGATGGGAAAATTTACCCCACCTCAACATCTTCATACTTTTGGTTGTGAATCATATGCTCATGTGCCAATAAAGAGATGGGAAAATATCGATGACAAGGAAATGAAATGTAACTTCATGATTCATGGCATTTGTGTGAAAAGGTAGAAGTTTTTGGATTGTGTGACTAGATATTTTTGTATAAGAAGATTTTTATTCTCCATTAAGTTAAACCTTATTCCATAGTGGTTCATCAAAAAGAGAATGAGAAGAAGTCAATGGTTTATCTACCACATAAGATAGAAAAAATATAAGCCAAAAAGATGAATAAGAAGTTCATGATGGTCTTAACCGGGACTAGGGTTCAAAGAGTTCAAAGGAGGAGGAAGAAAGTCCACCTAAAAATTGGAGGAGATCAAATTGAAAAATAACGTAGCTAAATAGGTATGATTACAATTTATTTGGTTTCATATGTACATTTTCTTTATTTTCTAATACTAATAAGCTTAGAACTATGAAAGAGTCAATGGTGATTAATGATAACGGGTTTTTGAGATTAGCCATGAATACACTTAGAAATAATGATAGATATGACTTGATACCAATGCTTAATGGATGGAAACCCATTAGATATAAATGTTTCCTAAAAAAAGAATCATTTATATAGTGATGTTATTCTTAGGTCGAGAGGATAATATGGTACCAAAAGTTTGATTCCTTTGAAATGGGATTGGGAATTGTGAGATACAAATCAGATAATTATGTGTATTACAAACATGATGGTGGTCATTTCTTTGTTATCACTTTATACGTAAAAGATATGTTATTCTTTAGTAATAGTAAGAATGTTCTTTATGATTTGATGTCTTAGCTTGTACCAAAATTTTTTATGCATGACTTTGGGGATACAAAATATATCTTAAGAATTGAGATGAAGAGACAAAGAAAATATAATGCCTTCATTGAGCGAAAAATTTAATAAGTATGTAAAATATGTGCTACAACATTTTTACATGGAAGGTTGCAGACCGTTTATTTCTATTATTTATGTAGGAACTAAAATTTCAATTAAGAAATGTCCTTCAAAACCTATAGGTTCAATGGATATGCATTATATATGTTATGCTATTGGAGTTGGTAGTTTGGTGTACACATTGGATTGTACTAGACTAGACATTGTCCATGTAGTGGAAGTTTTAACTCTATTCATGGCTATTATTGGACATTAACATTAGGCCATAAAGAAGAGGGTCTTCAAGTATTTGCAAGGTACTTTTATATATTCTTGTTGCTATCATAGTTATGATTCAAGGAAACCACACTTGGCATACATAAATGATTATGTGGATTGTTATTGGGTAGGGGATGAAATTCGGATATCTACAAGCATTTGCGAGATTCCATTATTTTGATGCAACAATAAGTTGGATAAACAAGAAAGAAGCAGTGGTTTAATTGGCACTATATGGGTAAAGTATATGATAACTACTCATGGATGTAGGGACAAAATTTATCTTATGAGATCATGTTCAAAAGTAGTGATAACTTAGATAACTATTATAGTTCAATCATAATAAAAATGTCATTTGTTTAACAAAGAACCTGACCCTTCATTCAAATATAAAGCATGTATGCATATATAGACACTAGAGACATGTGAAAATTTACATAATGTTGTATATGAATTGATAAAACCATCACAAGTTCAAGTGGTGTTGTGAGTGTATGGGCCTTATACTCCTTATAATTCAGCTCACAATTTTCCTTATATTATTGCAAGGTATAAGTGGAAGAGTGTTGGGATAGTTGTTTTATACACATTGCAATCCTTTAGTGGCATATGTAGGCATTGATAGTTGATAGGCAACAAATCTTAAGTTACCAAAAAGAAATATAATGTAGTGGTAGGGAATAAATGCATGTAAAAACAGGCAATGAATACTAAGAATAAAAAATGACCAATTAGTTGCTGGTGGTTTGTTGCATGTACATTGGAATACCTTACAAGGTTTTTGTTATGCCTATTTATTGAGTGCTGGGATTGGTGGAAAACAATGTGCATGAGTTTTAATTTACTGTTATGCTTTCAAATATTTCTGTACTGTTTATTTAACTTTTGAACACTCTCATTGAGAACAAATATTTGTAATGTATTGTAACAATTTAGTTGTTAAATGATACATTTAGCATGTGTTAGAGTGTGGGGTTTTTTAACCAAAATATGTTTTTCCAAGAAATTTTTATGTAATGGTTTTCTATTGCATTGATATGCCTTTTCTTATCATAGATTTGTTCAAAGTTTCTTTACATATTCTTTTCTCATTGGATAGTGGAGGAAATATATTCATAAAATCTACTTCTTTTCATAGATGATTAAGGATGACTTAAATTTAGAATATAATTGGGTGCAAAAAATAATTGAGGACATCAATATACAAATACAAAGTATAAAGAGGATGTATATATATCACCCAAATAATTGTTAATGGTTTATGTGATTGTGATAACCATTATACCTCAGATACCCTATTAAATGAATATTTTCCAAAGGAAAAATCATAATTAAAAATTAAATTGTCATATAGAGAGATATCAAAAAAATAAATATTCATATCATGTTGTTAACCCTTAATTTGATCATGGGCATGTACAAATGGCCAATGAAACTATATATATATATGACTACCATCATTGAGACAATTGAAAAAAAAAATATTTCATTCACAATTCAAATTAACAATTTCAATAAAATAATAATGATCTATAAAAATTTCAGAAATCTTAACAAAACATGTGCATAGATTGTTGAAGTGATCATACATACAAGTATAAAAAATTCAAAACTAAATTAAAAAAATTCAATAGCATGTATAAATATTCATCACAAGGAAGAGATAAAAACATTAATAAAGTAGTATTTAATAATACAGAAGAAATTTCTCACTTGTTAAAAATAAATAAAAAAATATTTATACAATGAAAAATATATGCAATATAAAATTTCAACAAAATAAATTTTAGTTAATTTAAGGGATATATTGAAATTTAACTTAGTAGAAATCCAAAGTTATGTAACAATGACATCACATTTTTAGATTGAATGGTGACAAAATAAAACTCATATATCTTGTTGATCCAACAAAGATTAACACTTTATTTATATATTTAAATATTCATAAATGAAGATAACTCAAATTTTAAAACACAAATTTCAAACTAAATTTTTTATCATCTAAGAATTTGAAAACAAAACCATTTTTATAACCTCATCCAATTTTCTATGAGATAATACTATTCATAGCTTCCAAAAAGTTCATAGGTAAAAGTTCATCTTAAATACAAGGATGTATGACTTTTGCTATATATAGTTTTATGAACTAAGATTTTAATCCATTTTAACTATTGTAAATACATTGTTGGTTAAAAAGCACACCTTAATTATTCAACATTTAAAATAATAACTTTAGAGCTAGTAAGTGGTACTTTATTTATTTATTAATTTTAATAATAATGTGAATTTTCTTAATTTAGAATTGTTTTAAATATATGAATAAATTCAATAAACTATAAAAAGAACATAAAAATATTAAAACGTTTAAGTTATATAACTCCTACTATTGAAATTTATCATTTTGAAATATCTTTATTAAATTTCAACAGAATCAACCTATGCTTTGAGTCACGGTATCTCGGCTACCACATATATATGTAAAGAAAATGTGCACACAAGCTTACTTTGTCCAATGCATAACCTATTCAAGATCTGAATTAAGACTTAACTTCAATTAACACCTCAAAGGTTTTTTATTTTAATTTTCAAATCACATAGTTTTTTCAAGAGTCCAATATTTCTCTTTAACTTTTAATGCATATGAATCATGACAGCATACTTGGTAATTATATAAATTAATTCCTTGTATCAACTCTATAGTAAAATTAATGTCTCTTCTGGGTGGAAAACCTAGTATTTCCTCCGGAAATACATCCACAAAATCATTCCCTATCAGAATGTTTTCCATCATTGGAGTCTTTTCTTTGGAATTTCTAAAACCCACCAGGCTAGCATATAACTGGCATCCTTTCCTGATGAACTTAATCATTTGAGATGTTGTAATAGGATACAGCTGTAGGGGTTTCTTTATACCTTGAATACCCTTATGATTTCCATCATGCATTCTGTAATATATAGCATTTTCTTTACAATCTACTAACATCCAGTGCTTCTCTAACCAATCCATACCAAGTAGCACATTGTAGGATCCCAAAGCTAATATATTTAGGTCTAAAATTAGTTGTTGTTCACTAATTTTCAGTGTACAGTTCAGAATTTTTGCACAAACTTTCCTCTTTGCTCCCATGGCTAACTGTACCAGCCAAGGATTTATGAATTTATCACTTTACAATTTACAAATCTCTACTAATTTGGGGCTTACGTAGCTTAAATTTTCACCTGGTTCTACCAAAATAGAAACAAGTTGAGAGAGTAGCTTACCTTCCAACTCTATCATTGTCGGTTGGAAATCCTCCTGTCGATCTTCTAAGGCTACGTTAATTCTAGGTATATTTCTTGCCACATATCCTACTGTTGAGGCTTCTTAGTATCCTTTCTTGTTCTTGGATCAAACGCTCATTATCAATTAGAACCCCGACCATTTCTTCCTGTAGTTTCTGTACTTTGTTTAAAATAATGCTAGTTTGGTGTTGTTGTTCCTCTAGCAGTCTACTTGTTTGCTGGTGTTGATCAACACTGAACTGAATCGACATTTTAGGGTTCATTTCTAGTCAAGGTTGGGGTTCTTCGATGTTCTGGGGTGCCTATTGTGCTGGCCCCCTTCTCCTAATGTCTCATATTATGCTTCTTTTCTCTGTGCATCAATATACACACAGATTAAATCGTTAGATGACCGATAGGTTCCTAGTGTTCGAACCTAGTTCTGATACCACTTGTAACATTCAGCTACAAGTATCACTTTTAACCTTTGTCTATTTTTTTTTTTTACTAAAAAAATCCTAACACAACTCAACATCGTAATTTCCAAACTAATATTTTAAAACATTACACAAGTATCCATATTTTTTTACACAAACCTTGATTATATTACATTATCATTATTCTGATAACAAATTTATGATATAAGATCAGGTTCAGGTTTAATTACGCTTCCCAAAATTTGAGTTGTATGACTGACAACGTATCTGCACTATGGTTAAATGATTGTACTACTCTATATAATTAAAAATATTTGAACATTAATCAATGCCAGATCTTGAGCATATCAGTCAAATTTTTTTGTTTCGCAACGAAGTCTCATATACAATATTTTTGGAATTATTTGGTTTTCTACCAGTGGATAATTAATGTGGTAAGTTTGCATATGGGTTGGAATTTATTATCTTTGTCCCATAGACCTTACAGAATCCCAGTTCTACCTTTCCTCATCGTCAATTTTCTCATAATAAGATCTATAGTTGTGTTTAGTTCTAAGGTTCTAGGGTTAGTTTTGGGTAATGACTACCACCAAACCTAACCGTTCTAATATTTTCTAGGGTTGCCGCCACAAGCTCTGTAATCATGAATCCATGGCTGCCATACTATACATTTCTCATCAAATTCCTTCCTTCTCTGCTCCGGAACCCTTCAACAATGGTAAGACTCTCTCCATTTTTCTAACACCATTCACTTTGGCTAGATTTCTTCCATATAACCTCTATTCTTGAGGGTTTCTCTTAGAAGGCTTCTATTGTTTTCAAGTTAATCTTTTATTGTTAAATTGGCGGCCATTTCTCATTCTCAACTTGGCTCTTGTTTTCTGGGTCGAAGTTAGAAATTCTTTCTGCTCTCAGGAGAAAATGCTATTGTCTTCCACTGCCTCCTCGGAGAATTTACTCAGGTATTGTATGCGTTGATTTGAATACTAGTGATTTTAAGTTACTCTTCCCTTCTGTGCATGTTCATGCATCAATGATTTAATTTTCAAGCTTTCTTCACTGCAGTTTATCCCCGTCACCATTTCCACAGAGTATTAAGTTTACATGTATGACCTTTAGTATTATCGTTCTCCTGTAACAAGATTGGTCCTTTTTTTTTCTTAAATTTCTTTTAGTCTTCATGTGGTTTTCTTCACTAGTTCTCTTTCATTTTCAGTTATGAACCATTGCCTAACTCTATGGTTGGAGGCTCAGCCACCTTCCTTGTATTTGAGTCTCTACTAACTCATTTAAATTTAAATTTACATTTTGAAATATCTTTATTAAATTTACATTTTGAAATATCTTTATTAAATTTACATTTTGAAATATCTTTATTAAATTTCAACAAAATCAACCTATGTTTTGACTGACAATATCTCTGCTACCACATATATATGTAAACAAAATGCTCACACAGACTTATTTTGTCCAACACATATCCTATTAAAGATCTGAATTAACAGTTAACTTCAATCACCAACTCAAAGGTTGTCAACCAACACCTCAAAGGTTTTTTATTTTAATTTAGTAGATCACAAGAGACCATTGGATTTCACAAACATATTTTTCACAGTGACTCCATAAAATAGAAAACGAGAAATCCAAAAAGCCTTTTATTATGTTGGAGATATTTGGTAAATCAGAAATAACATGGTTATGGATTGTCCTTGATCTATTATCATTAATCAAATGTGTTTCTACAATAACGAACACTGACTACCCATAACTATAAAAATATATGTTATTTCCTAAATGGATAATGAATGAAGTAATAAAAATGCGCTAACGTCCAGAAGAGAATAACCTCCACATAACTCACACTTATAAGGTATACTTATAATATCAAATAAATAAAAAATAAGTTACAAATCATATATATATATATATATATATATATATATATATATATATATATATATATATATGTGTGTGTGTGTGTGTGTGTGTGTGTGTGTGAATTAAATAATAGCTTCGTACAATAGATCTTTGTAAAGTAAAATCAACAAGCCAAGAAAGGGATGAAGGGGACAAAGAAAGTGGAAAATAGAGAGGGGAAGAATGGAAATGAAGCAGCACCCATTGCCGATCTCGGTGATGTTTCCTTCACCTCTGCGGCATTTGTTTGCCCACCAATATCATCATAACGACTAAAAAATTTACAAATGTGTAGTTTCTTAAGCGTGCCATTGTTGTTCACACCAACAAGGTTTTTATCCCTGAACATTGATTTCATTTCAAAAATTAGGTGCGCAATTACAATTTGAAATATTGGGCTCGATATAGATTTTAAATTATTTTCGTAATTAATGAAGGGTGTAGGCACTGGGGAATGGGTTAGGATTGGATGGTGACGCCACAAAAAGGAGGAGAAGTTGTCGTAAAAGTGTTGGAGGGTGGTACTGACAGGAGGCAGAGCTTGACATTGGGAAGAGACCATAGTTATTAAGTTCGAATTCGAATTTGGATTTGAATTCGATACGAGAAGATAAAAATCCGAATGAAAACAAATTAATTTGGGAAAAAAATAGAATTGAAATAATTTCTAATAACTCTAGATCAAATAACAACCTTACAAATACAATTCACTCCCAAAAAACTAAAAAAATCCGGTGTTACTCTTCATTCCAAGAATTCAAATCTGAGAAGCCTAACATGGATTTTTAACATAAAACTTATTTGTTCAAAATTATCATTTAATAAATAAATATATATTTAGAAAATCACCATTCTAAACTTATTTATTTATTTATGTAGTCAAAATAAAATTATACTTATAAAATGAGTAATAATCTAGTTTCACCTATTATTTTTTTTCCTGTTTCTTTCCAGCCCTCCAAAACAAGATTGAAATTGAAAAAAAAAAACAATTTGCAATTTCACAATTTTTTCTAATTTCCTTTGTTTTCCTGCACAGTAATCCTAACCAAAACTATCTTTTCCTTCAATTCATTCCCAACTAGAAATTCAAGGGATCACCTAACTTAAGATCCAGATACTTACATAACTTATTACACCAGAGAAAAAATATTGTTTCATTTAAGAAAAACCCCACTTTCATTGTAAAAAAGAAAATTTCTTATTGCAAAATTGTTTTTGCTTCTTTTTTAATCCTTAATTAAAACTTTATTTTAATTTTTTCTAATTACAAATCACATTTTAAATGAACAATTTTTTTTATATGTTTTTTATATACGAATAAAATATCCTATGCTTTTAGATAGATAATTGTAAATTGTAAATTTTCAATGACAATAATATATCTATAATAAATATGTATAAATATATAAAATTTCTATATAAAACATCATATTGTGTCTTGTATTTTAAATAATAAAATATTATTAATAAATTAAATTAACATATAAAATTTAATAAGTTATTTACATGTTAATTTTTTTTTTTTTAAATAACAAATATGTAAAAAAATTTCATCCAAAATTAATTTTCTAATGGTGAATGATTAATTAATTATATTAAGTAAACAAAATTTCAAATATAACATTCCTTAATAAAATCCTAAAACCGGCCGAGAGCCGGATGGATTGCGCTAGGTTTTTCGTTGCTCGCCAGGAGGCCGCCACTGCCGTCTCAACCCTGGCCTTGTTCGGCTCTCCCTCCGCCGCCGTCTTATCAGCAGCCCTGTTCGGCTCTCCTACCGCCGCCGACACCACAGCAGGGCGAGAAGATCCAGCAGGTTTCATTGCCGCCGCCGCTAATGGCTTCTCTTGCCCATCTTTGATCTGGCCGCAGACTTGGCCCTACCATTCGGCCACCTCCTACGCTCAGACTACGGATCTTGAGGTTACTCCTGCCTGCAAAGATCTTGCAGCAAGGAGACATTCTCTTGAAGGCAAATGGGAACGAAGACTGCCCCCGAAGGGCTTTAATATTCTCCCAGAGGTTTTCAACGTCAACAGCGTTCTGGGTCAGGGAACACAAGGAGCATGCACAGCTCAGAAGCTGGTACAAATCGAAGAGCAACAGTTTTCAGACCCTTCACCCTCCGCTTATCAGATCCAGATCTCCCTTTTATCTGGGGGAACAAAGCTGCTCTGGGTACGAGCCACGGATCTGGTGCAGGACCTTCTGCAAGATCTTGAACTCAAATTGGGGATCCCCTCAGATCTCCTGCGGTTGCTCTACAGAGGTAAACAACTCGAAAAACCCCTGCCTCTGTCTCATTAGAATATAAAAAAAGATGCTTCAATTGTGCTCTCCCTACGCTTGAGAGGAGGAGCTCCTGGGCAAACCTCTGCAGCTCCTGCCTTCTCCTATAAGGATGCGATTCATTCGCAGCCCTCTAAGCGAGCTGCTCAACCAGCTGAGGCTCCGAAGCCTTTCCTGGTGGACAAAACAGAGGAAACCCCCTCTATTGAAATCTCTCATCCATCTTTGGATGATCAATTTCAGACGTTTGCAGAAAAAGCCTTCATTTGCAGGTTCAATGGACTATGGCCTCGATCAGAAGACCTCTACAAGTGGATCCATTCCAACTCGACCAACAACTGCAAGGTCCTCTTCTGCTCGAAAGGTTTTTTCATTGTGGTCTTTGCCTTCAATGAAGAATATCAGAAAGCTCTTACGGAAGGCCCCTAGTTCTGGGGATCGGCAGGGCTCTTCCTTACCCCATGGTTTCCAGATTTCGACCCTTCCACAGCTGTCATCACCAAGCTTCCCATTTGGGTTAGACTACCAAACCTCCCTGCACATCTTTGGCACTTCGCAGTCTTCCAGGGGATTGGGAATACCTTAGGCCGCTTCTTGGCCACGGATACCTCAAGAGGGGAGAAAGGAATTTACACCTTTGGCAGAATTTGTGCAGAGATAGACATCAGCAAAGGGCTGCCTGATCAGATCAATCTCAAAATCGGGGACTTTCATTGGACTCAGTCCTTGGACTATGAGAACACTGCCTTTCGGTGTCGCCACTGCCATCAGACAGGGCACCTCCAAAACTCCTGTGCCACGTTTCTCGGTAAAGAGAAGAATAAAAGAGGTAAATCCAAATCGAAAAGCTGGAAACCATATGACCCTCCCCCCATGGATGATATAGACTCCTTCAGCTCGGACGAGGAAGAAAAATAAGCAGATGAAAACAATGTTGGGCACGTGGAGGACTCCCCCTTGGACTGCCCTAAGGTTCCTTTGGCATCTCCGATCACGCAGAAATGTATGCATGAGCCCTCCTCCTCTGATTCAGATAAGGAGACCTCTCCTTCAGCGCAGAACATTTTACAACTAGTTCCTGTTGAGCCAAGTCACAATGGCTGGATTAAATTCAGCAAGAAGAAAGTGAAAAAATGTCGTTTGGAAGCTTCTACCCACTCTGGGTAGACCCCTTTGTCTAGCTCTCTGTTTTTCAGTTCACCTTGTAGCCTCCTGGCTTTTTCCAAGGTTGTTTTTGGGACCGAGGTTGATAATTCATCATTTCCGGCTCCCTTGCTTCTTTACTTTGCTTATCTGCAAAGCTCTGATTGTACCATATGTTTTCTTCCTTAATAGAATTAGTCTTACTCAGAAAAAAAAAAAAAAATCCTAAAACCTAAAACATTAAATAAAAAAAAAAAAAAAAAATCCAAATTCCAACCCTCTCACGAAGCATTGATAGTTTACCCATCGCACAACATTGATATTTTAACCACAAAGGCCCCACTTATGAAAAAACAAAACTAAAGCATCCCACACGTGACTTACTAACATTAGCGCAACACTTGATTGATTAACATTGAGGAGAGGGTAGTGGAGAGCAGCATAGACAAAGACAATGAATGTTGAGTGGAGCGCGTGCAACGGATATGGAGCGGAGTGGAGCGCGTGCTTTTCCGTTAGGGCTGCAATTTGTGATTTTCCATTAAACATAAAATTCAAAAGGATGAAGAGATTAAAAAAAAAAAAAGCAACGTCTAACGAATAAAGCGAATAAAGTAGTACCTTTGGTTTCCTTATCTGAGCATGTGATAATTTTAGTTTTTTTACGTTTTTTTTTTTTTTTTTTGTAAGTTAGGTGGTACCTTTCTATTTTCTATTTATATATGCAGGACAGGCTACATTAAAATAGTTATACTTTGGCCTCAACCTGCCCGTAGGAAACCAGGTCTGTTGGCCGTCTAAGTGCTTTGAATGCTTGCCAAAATTGAAATTGTCTCTTTATCCTATACAGCGCATTAACTAGCTGTCCTACTGCTTCACCATGTTCAAGCTGATAACATAAAAAAATTTCTAGCTTATAACATAACATAAGATGCCATACTTCCAAAAAAACAGGATCCTATGAAAACTATCCATCATAAGATGAAATTGGGGCTGGATCCTTGGCATGTGATCCCGGCATGTCCACCTGTTGCAGCTGTTGAAGCAACTTCTCCATACGTTCCATCCTATCGTCCATTCTCTGAATGTGATCAGTTACTTGATATTGGGTAAGTTTAATATGGTGCAGGTGGCTTTCAATCTTCTCCAACAAATCTTTAAGGAAGTGTTCTGTCTTTGGCTGTACTTTAAACTTTGGAGGATGTGCACTTTGGATTGCTTTAGCTAGTAGGCATTTCATTAGCCAATATGTATGAATGGCTTGGTTGAATAGACTGAGGCGACCTCGGGTGTTACTAGGGTCGTGAATGAAATCTAGAATGTCAGCTTCAGCTTCGGTGTCTTCAGGGTCTGTCTGCAAATCTCTTTCCCAGCCACGAATTTGCATTCGGGTTGGAGAGGAATTGCCCAGAATTTAGTTGACTACCAGATTTTCCAAATGCTCCTGGTTTGTTTTCCTTCCTCATTTCTGTGGTAGCTGTTCCTGCTGTACCTGCTTCCCCTTGGCTGTTTCAGAACGCAGACCACGTTTCCCCATGGTGCCTTGGTCCCTATTCAGGAGAACATACATGCAAATAGTAATAGTAACCAAAGTAATACTTAGAGTATAGATGGCCTCTCTGTTGTCAGTAATTCCAGTTTTAAAGTGCAACTGAGAGAAATTCTGAAAGCAATGTCGCCATAAGGCCGTGCGCGCAGAGCATGAACAGTATAAAAAAATAAAATGACAGACATTGGAGCCCATAACCTCCAGGGTAATGGTAAGGCCATAAGGCATAGGAGAACAGAAATGAGCGCAACTGACAAGCATGATGGCATATGTAGAGAGCGCGAAATTAGAACCCACTACAACCCAATAAAACCCAGGACTCAGCAGGACCTTTCTAAAGTGAAGAGCCAACAAACCCCAAGTAATGTTGTTTGCATGGCTGCTAAAAAGAAAGAAATGAACAGAGGGTTCCCGACGGTAGGGGTAAGACAAACCCAGAATATCATGAAGCCACTTTGCCCACAGAATGTTTAGGCTGAACCCCGGACTAAGGCCTCGAAAATGGAGAAGGGCCAGACCTATAAAAACCCTATAACGCTTCTGAAGGAGAGCTTTTACAAAACTGTGACCGGAAGTGGGTAAAGCATTACTAAAACAGAGAAAAAAGAATGGCGAAGGGTCCCGAAAACAGGGACGCACTAGCATTTTTGGAGGCCTAAGAACCCAAAACACCCGAACAGGAATCCAAACAATCCAACAGTAATCCAGCCAGATTTTTCTATGAACTATTTGATCCATGGAAATGAGGATGGAGGTTGATACATACCAAACAGTAGTTGTGAAATTGTCAGGGTGGTCGCGCCTCCTATTCGTCTCCCAAGCTCTTGCATGCAGCAGTCTGTGCATGAGCGTTTTGGACGAAGGAGGGCGAAAACATACCTTAAACAAACCTTCCGTCCCGGGCGCTGACAGTCTATCATGACTGGCTCTCTGCATCATTAAACCCGCACAAGTGATCACCACAACTATTGATAGAGCTTGGCGGTGGATCATGATGGTTATTAACTATCGGAAGGGTGGCGTGCCGTGAGCCTGCCACGGTTAGTCCTATTGGCCAGCTGTTCACCCCGATATTTCAAGCTAATTTTTTTTAAATTTGATCTAGGTTTGTGATCGACAAAAAAAAATTGAAATAAAAAATAATTTCCATTGTGTTATATTTGTGATTCGAATTGTTCTTTTAATATATGTTTTATGTTAATTTGTTTTTAATTTTTCTTTTTTCATTTTGGTTTGCTTTAATGTGATAGAAATATTATTATTAGAGTAAAGTTGATTTTTTGTTTAGTGTTGGATCAATATTATCACATGGCAAAGTTGAGTTTTATATTTTTTTATCGGTGATTTTTTAATTGATTTGGAAATGTGGTTAATATTTAAGTACTATTTGTGATTTTAATTTTTTTTACTCAGTTTGAATTTAAATTTAAATTTTAGAAATTCATTTATTGTTATGACTAAAATATTCTTTGCACATGCAAAACATATCAAATTCATGAAAATTTGTTGCTTTGACGATTTTCTATTTCGTATCATTTGATTACTAATAATTTTGGGTTGAAAAAATATAATACCAAAGTAAATAAAAATCTACTGTTTTTTTTTTTTTTTAATTTCTTCCTCTACTTATCATCTATTTTTTAAATTTCTTCCTTTACTCATCATCTATTTCTTTTGCTACCAAAATCATTTGAAGTAGAATGTTGCTAAGAAAATCTACTTAATATATCCCTTATCTTTAAGACCCATGAAAACTTACTCTAGGTATTTCTTTTTGTTTTCTGCCTGGATAAAAGTAAGACATGTGATGAAAATGTTGATATAACTATTATTTTCCTAAATGAAAATAATAAATGATCTTTGACATTTTCTTCCTCTTAGAAATATGTTAACTATTAAAATGATAGATTAATACTTAAATACCATTAAAATAATTGAAAAATTAGAAACAATAAGGAAGAAAATCCTCCTTTTTCATCATTATTACTCTTTATATTTTGTAGTGGAAAAAGAAGGAAAAGTATAAATATGATGAAAAGACACACCACCAATAAATAAAGAATAATAGAGAGATATTTCATGTCGTGGATACTATAGCATGAAACTATTGTTGCTAAGTAAAAATATTTTGGAGAGATATTACGGGAGGGAGAGAAATACTAGTTAAACCCAAGAAATGACCAAGACACTTCTAAGGGATCGAGAGAAGAAATAAAAATTATCTATGAGAGATAAATACTAGTTCAAGACAAGAAATTACCATGACACCAATAATGTTTGGAGAGGAGAAATCATGGTTAATATTTTCGCAACTTTTCAGGAAAATTAACCATGGAGGTAAAGGATAACTGACAAATATTTAATTGGTCAAGAGTATCGTGGAAATTTTCATGTATTTATGAAGGGGTCCAGATAAGTATATGTGTGAATGAATGATTTGATGTAGGTCAACACATTCCTTATAATATTTGGAGGTGAGAACAGAATGATGTGAGGAGTCATATGAATTAAGTAAAAAATATATATTAAATATGAGACCAAATCAGTTACTGAAAAATAAAAAGAGAATTGAAGGATTGTACACATAAGATTTAGATATAGCAATAAAGTTAATATTGAGATTTTTCATATGTTATAGGTGTGAACTAGTAAAAATTAGTATTACAATTCCAAATTTTTAGAATCCAATAAGATCGATAATGATTATTTTGGCTATCTATGTGATCTAAAATTTATGTTTATCTAATATGCTTGAGTATTATTATTGTGAATGTCTATCATATTTGTCCAGTATGTTGGTGTGATGTTAATTGTAGTCATTTTCATATGTTTTAGGCTTAACAAGTGTCACACCCCCAATTTTTTTTTTTTTTTTTTTTTGACAAAGTATTCTTTCTCTCCTAGCAATTTTCCCCTTCTAGCTTAAATACCATTGATCCATAAGGGTTGATTCTCAACACCAAAGTTCACACACATTCACCTATTGAATTCAGCTAAAGTGCAATTTAATAAATCAATTTAAAATGCCACTTTATTAAACCAATATATATATATTTTTATATATACATGGAAAATTGATATCTTACCCATAGAAATCTAAAGTGCAACTTTGTTAAAACCAACATATATATAAAGGCTTATTTATGTATATAGAATTATATATCTATATATATAAATAAATAGGTATTTACTATTATACCCATACAAAAATCTAAAGTACCTTTGTTACACTTCATAGAGGTTTATATGCACGACCTATATATTCATATATATTTATATAGGTGGTTAATCGCCTAACTAGTCGGGTCATATCATCCTATACGATGTTAACCCCTCGCATGATTTAAAGTTTGACTCCTTTCTTTACTTTTAAAAATCACATGGCATACCATGATATTATTCCATTGTAAATCGAATAGCAGGGTTGTGTTATTATGGTTGACCGCCACATACAGTTAAGGGCGAATATGAAATGATAAATTGATCTGGCGGAAATTATTATGAATGGAGAACTTACACGATACGCGTGTATTACGGTGGCGTGTGTGTTACAGTTTTACTGTTGGCGTGCTACCATTGATAAATAACCTCCGTCATGAACCGTGCAAGTACCGTTGGCAGTGAGATGCATTATACCCGCGATCTTGCCGAGATATGTGCGTATAACCGCTAGAGGAAATATCTCACGTCTGGTTACCACGTAAGGTTTTGCTGCGATCGATTATGTGCGGGAGTTTTCAAGTGGTACACCAGAGGCGACGGCGGTCTGCAGTCTCCTTGGTCTTCTTTACTTCACCTATTGTTTCAGATAAATTTTCATGGACAGAAGAATATACGCGTCCCATGCAGAGGCGAGGAACTCTGCAATGTTAACGTCGGGTACTGGTCTTATCTACTCATTCTGATTTATAAACCCTTCTAGGGATTCCGTGCTACCCAAAGGTCGACGCGGATTAGGGTAAGTTTATTATCTGTACGCCAAACCTACAACTCACTTTTGGTTGTGATACTGCAGCTTTAGGGTTAGGGTTTCGATTCACATTTTAAACCCTTCCCTGTGCATTGTCATTTCATTTCCTGAGTTCGGCTCTAATTGCTCTCTGTGGAATAGCAAACTAGGGTTTAATAGAAAAGTGCCTGCGTGTTCCTATTGATGTAGGAGGACCTCTGGTTCAGTGCATGTTTCGGTCTTCATCTGGTACAACGCCATGCTCGTTACCATGCTTCCCTCGAGACTTCGATGGTAACCAGTTTCTTTAATTTCCTATCGCTGTGTATTATCCATTTCTCGTTTCACAGAGATTAGTTTTTCTGATGCAAGTGGTGGTGCGAGGTGTATATCTTGAAATCGCCTTACGGTGACATGTAGGTTACGGCTCAGCGCGCACCCTCGCGTTCTGAGCGTTGCTATTACCCTCCGCGTATTTATCATTAAAGTGTTGCTGTCTTTAATGGATGGAAGCGGTTATAGCATAAATTTCTTTCTGCGTTCAGGAAATGCTCGACCGGTATTAAAAGGATGTCATTTCCTATTTTAGTACCAGTTAATGAATAAACCAAGTTTATTAGAATTTTAGAAACAACGCGGCTATCCTGGCGTTTTATTTTTCTCGTCCTTTTTGTTAACTTCTTTCTGTCTACCTCTGTTATCTCTGGTTTCCGGTTCATTAATACTGACAGGCTTGTAATATATTTAGCAGCTCACTGGTTCTATTCGGCGTAAATTTTATGCGTCCTTTTTTTTTCCTGACCGTAATGTCTACGTAGGTGTGGAAAGCGAGGTCGCCAGATCACCTCCCAGACAGATCTCGGACGTGGAACGAATTAAGGGTTATCGTTTCCTTTTTTTTCTTTCACTGGCCGATCATCTGGCGTTTACCCAGTAATGATCATGCACTTGCTACCCCTGAAGTGAATAACGAGTTCATTTAGTTGGATCTACTCGACTCTACGAGTCACACAGTAAGAATCAGGTTTTTATTATTATGCTGACAGAGCTAAGATGATACCCATTCTTTTAAATAGGTTGTCACGCCTACGTATGGCTCATTTCCACCATTACTGATTCGTCTTTCTTCTATTTAGTTAATCGCCAAGGTTCTTTGTGTTATTTCATAGCTTTGCTCTGTATAAAAAGGGCCTGAAATGTCGCTGCCTTCATTAAGTTCATTGACCTACTTTGTATGTTTTCATAGTAATTATACCTTGACCACAATCAACAGACCTCCATAGCTCGTATAGATGTCTTTTTTTTTCCTTTTTTTTTTACCAACCCTTTCTCTGATATTTAAAATAACTTATTTATTTTTTTTCCTTGCGTTACCTATGTTATCTTCCGGTGGTCTCACGTTTACAGGTATTGCAATTGGTCTGAAGAGAACCAATGTCAAGCTCGCGGCATGTTTGTTTTTATTTGTATGCAGATGTATATGAATTGATTTACTTGATTTAACATTACGTCCCCATGAAATGTCTATAGTAGTGTTCGTTTGTTTGACTCAAGTCTGTCATTGTTATAATTACCAACAATCATGATTTAAAGTAGTTCACTTACGTAGATATTCATTTTTCCGCATAGAAGTCGCATAGATCTATCTCATTTAATATATATATCGGTCCCTCACCCATAGTCCCTTTGTATATAGGGGATTTGATTCATATAGAAATATCAAATTGGTTTTAATAATTCTTGTTAACATATATGGTTCGGTCTTATATGTAAATATAGTACTCATGTAGCTATCGTTCATTGGAATTCAAATGGTAACACTTTCTATTGGTTGAGCGCTAGGTGCGCACTTGGAATTTTAGAAGCATATACAGGTATACAATAATTTCTTGTTATTATGTTTTAGACATAGCAAAAATCCTTTGCCATACTATGTATTTCGAGGGGTAGAGGTGAACTCAACACCCAAGGTACACTAAATTTGCTATGAACGTTGTAATACCTCTATAGTGTAGCTTCACTCTTTAGGTTAGTAAGAGTACATTTTCTAAATCCTAGCTTTTAAATTATATTTTTCTTTTGGTGTATACCTATAGGTATCCAATAGTGCTGGACTAAAGGAATTTACTTATAAATTTAAATCTTTTGCTATGATACTTGTATTCAAAGATTTAGGATAGATTTCGAAATTCAATATAACCCTTTATAACTGTTATATCAATCAGATAGAGTAGAAGTATTTTTTTTCTATACAACTTTGAATGTCATATTCTAATATCTTACTTTCAGCTGTTTGTATTTATACCATGTAACCTTAGCACTGCTATAATGTGTCTCTAACATACACCTAAGCATATAATATCACCTTTGTGTCTACAGGGAACAAAACAATAATTAATCATCTGTAGAGGTTAAGTAACTTCAGATTTAAACCAACCTTGGTTTAGAGATTCTGGAGTTTCTACTCTATGGACTTTCTGGTCTACAACTAAACAAAATCTGGAAGGTGAATGCCTAAGGATAGATTCTGTTAAATGTAGTACCAATTTTCTCATTTTAATAAAATTCAATTTTATATGTAGCCAATTCATACTGTAATAAGACATAGTAACAAGAATTTCATAACATACCACAATCTGCAAAATGACCAACCTCCCAACCTTAGAGTCCTCTTTGTCTCCCAGGACTCACCCCCGAGCAGAGATCACCTCCTAGAACAGATCAACCTCTGATCTGCCTAGGAGCAGCTTATTTAAGCTCATATTTCCCCAAAGCATGTTTCTAATTTTGCGTCCAGAATAGCAGGATGCTTTCTTTCCTGTTTAGCCTAGGCTTCCCATTCTGGGATTCTTTAAAGCTGCTTTAAGCTTTTCCCTCAGCTTTTCCAGCTTTTTTCTCACCTCTTCCCAACTACTCCTCTTCATTGGGGAAATTTAGATTCCTCCTCAAATCTAAATAAATTTCTCTCAAGGATTTTTGAAAGATTTTTTTTGGGGATTTGTTGCCTTATCCATCCTCATGGATTTGGCAAGTGATCTCTAATTCTCATCTTGGTCAAATTGCACAATCATTTTATTTATTTCCTCAAATAAAATATGAAAATACATTCACACCATACTTATCCCTTGGGGTCCACCCCCTTTAGGATTAAAGTTCAATGTCTAACTTTAAAAATTCAACACACAAATTGGGGGTGTTACATATTCCCCCTCTGAAAATAAACACCGTCCTCGGTGTTGTTATTTAACTACTAGAGTTCATTTAAACAAAAATGGATATTTCTGCATCATTTCAGCTTCCCTTTCCCAGGTGGCTTCTTCAGCAGTAAAGTGCTTCCACTGCACTTTTACTCTGACCACTGTTCTGTTTCTTAATTCAATTTCTTCCCGCTCCAATATTTGAAGCGGTTCTGGCAGAAACTCCCCTTCTGGTTCCACCTGTACAACATTCCAATCAACTATGTGAGAAGCATCATGCAGATATCTTTTTAGTAATGAAACATGAAACACATTATGCACTCTAACATGGGGTGGTAAGGCCAGCTTGTAAGCCACTGGTCCCACCCTTTCTAAAACTTCAAAAGGCCCACAATATCTAGGAGCCAGTTTTTCACAACTTCCTGCATAAAGTGTGCTCTTTTTGGGTTTGATGCGCAAATACACATGATCCCCTACTTTGAATTCTCGGTGCACCCTTTTCTTATCAGCATAGCTCTTCTGTCGGTCTTGTGCTGTCTTTATATTTCTCTGTATTTGTTTAACAATTCTTTCCATCTCTTGTAGTGCATCTGGTCCCAACACCAGTTTATCCTCTGGTTGACTCCAGCTCAAGGGAGTACGGCACTTTCTCCCATAGAGTGCCTCAAATGGACTCATCTTAATAGAGGATTGGTAACTATTATTATAGGCAAACTCAGCTAAATGAAGATACTCTTCCCATTTTGATGGCCTATCCATCACATACATTCTCAGCATATCCTCTAAAATTTGATTTGTCCTTTCTGTTTGCCCATCAGTCTGAGGGTGATAGGCAGTACTAAAATTCAGCTTAGTACCCATTCCTGCAAACAATCCCTTCCAAAATGCTGCTGTAAACTTAGCATCTCGATCTGATACAATCACCTTGGGCACTCCATGAAGCCTTACTATCTCCTTTAGGAAAATATTTGCTACTTGAGTTGTTCCAAAGGTAGACTTTACTGGTATAAAGTGAGCAGCTTTTGTGAGAGTATCTACTACTACCATTATAGAATCATGTTGATATTTGTTTTTGGGTAATCCTGTTATAAAATCCATGGAAACTGTGTCCCATTTCCATTCTGCAATTGGCAAAGGGTTTAAAAGCCCTGCTGGATGTTGATGCTCAATTTTAACTAACTGACATTCCATACATCTACTTAAATACTCTTCTACATCTCTTTTCATTCCTGGCCAGAACAACTTCTTCTTCAAGGCTGTTAACATCTTTTGGTATCCTGGATGTCCTGCATAGGGCTGTTTGTGATATTCATCTAGAATTTTTCTTTTCAATGACTCTATATTGGGAATATACAACCTGTTTTTGTAATAGAGCAGCCCTTTTTGGTTTTTAGTGAAATTAGTTTTATCCCTTGTCTGTAGTTTCACCAAGAGTGCTTCATAGTTGGGATCTTGAGTTGCTGCTTTTCCCACCAATTCCTCTACCTCCATATGGGCACTACTCCCCATGCTGTTCACATTTGGACAAGCATTTCTACTTAATGCATCAACAACTTTATTCTCCTTCCCCTTGATATGCTTTATGTCCATATCAAATTCACTTAGAAAAGACAGCCATCTGGCTTGTCTTGCATTCAGGTCAGTTTGGGAGAAAAAATATTTGAGGCTAATATGATCAGTCATCAATGTGAACTTCTTCCCCAGTAGATAGTGCCTCCACATTTTTAAAGCATGGATAACAGCTGCAAATTCCAAATCATAGGCACTATAATTCTGTTCATGTATTTTCAGTTTCCTAGATTCATAGGCAATGACTGAATTTTCCTGCAACAGGACTCCTCCCAGCCCTTCTCTGCAAGCGTCCGTACATACAACAAACTCTTTATCAGGATCAACAATTTTTAATATAGGGGCTGAAATAAGTTTTTGTTTCAACTGTTCGAAACTGTTTTGACATTTTTCAGTCCACACAAACTTGACACCCTTTCTTTGCAATGAAGTGATGGGATGTGCTATGGCAGAAAATCTTTCCACAAATCTACGATAGTAGCCTGCTATCCCCATGAACGACCTTACTGCTGACACATCCGTGGGGACTGGCCATTCTTTAATGGCTTTTATCTTTTCAGGGTCAACTGCCAACCCTTTTTCAGAAATTATATGACCCAGATATTGAATTTTATCTTTATAAAATTCACATTTGCTGAACTTGGCATATAGCTGGTTTTCTTTTAAAGTCTGCAACACTATTCTCAAATGTTCCTTATGTTCCTCTTCATCTTTAGAATAGACTAAGATATCATCAATGAACACCAGAACAAATTTGTCCAAATACTTATTCAACACACTGTTCATCAGACACATAAAGGTGGCAGGGGCATTCGTCAAACCAAAAGGTAGGACTACAAATTCATAATGCCCATACCTGGTTCGAAATGCTGTTTTGCTGATGTCTTCTTCTTTAATTCTGAGCTGGTGATAACCAGTCCTTAGGTCAATCTTGGAAAAGACTGAAGCTCCTCTCACTTGATCAAAAATATCATCAATTCTAGGAAGTGGATATCTATTCTTAATGGTCAATTTGTTCAGTTGACGATAGTCAATGCGCATCCTAAAAGTCCCATCCTTCTTTTTCACAAATAAAACTAGGGCTCCCCAAGGAGACACACTTGGTCTGATATACCCTTTATTTAACAATTCCTGTAATTGCATTTTCAGTTCCATTAGTTCAGGTGGACTCATCCGATAGGGGGCTCGGGAAACAGGTGTGGCTCCCGGTACCAGATCGATTGAAAAATCAATCTCTCTTTTGGGGGTTCCTTGGGAAAGACTTCCTTAAATTCTCTGATGACTGGTATAGCATCCAGTAACTCTTCTTCAGTTCGCTGTTCTATTTCTTCTACATGCACTGCATAGACTTGGTATCCTTTTCTAGATGTTCTTTTTAATTGTAAGGCTGATATTTGTCTTATCGAAATGGATTTTGGTTTCCCTTCCTCATCCACACAATGCAGGGTTTTATCCCAGCAGTTCATCAGAGCTTTCTTCTTTTCCAGCCAATCCATTCCTATCAGCAGATCATAGGATCCTAATGGCAATATGTTCAGATTTACTTCTGTTGGGAACCCATTTAATTGTATTGCTATTTTGGGCAACTTATGTGTGACTTTTCTCTTAGTTCCAGTGGCCAGCTGTACCAACCATGACTGCTGAAATTTTTCAGGTTTAATTTTACATTTTTCGACAATTCCAGGACTAATGTAACTCAAAGAAGCACCTGGATCAATCAAAACAGTAATGGGTAGGTCAGAAATCTTACCCTCCATTTCCACCATGGTTGCTTGATGTTTTGCTTGCCGATTTTCCAAGGCTGCACTGATAGTTGGTATATTTCTGGCTATGTCATTTACTGTTGTTGCCTCTCGCTCTCTGCTGATCATGTGTATATTTCGATGGGGGCAGTCCCTCATCATATGGGGTTCTCCACAGCCCCAACATTTCAGAGGTTCCTTCATTCTGACTGTACCTTCCTTTTTATTGTTCCCTTCTACTGGTTTTGAAGCCACTTGGGACTGAGCAGTTTGACTTTCTCTTGGTTTATTGAATTTTTTCCGCTGATGATCTCTACCAAAATTTCTTAAATATGCTGGTTTTGGTCTTTTACCTTTGAACTCACCCTTGTTCAACCAGCTCTTCCCTTGTTCAGCTTTACCTTTAAATTGCTGATAGCATAATCTTGCTTTTCTAACAGCTTCATCCATTGTCTTCGGGTTGTCAAACTCAATTTTCTCTTTGTATACAGTAGGTAAACAATTCAAAAACCTTTGAACCTTTGCTTTTTCTTCCCTTATGTAAGGAACATACCTCAGTAAATTGGTAAACTTAGTGACAAACTCATCAATAGTGAGCTGTCCTAGTCTAAGTTCATGGAATTCTTTTGCTTTATCATCGTAATAACGTTCATTCAAATAACGACTTTTGAACTTAGTCTGAAAATCTTCCCAAGTAATTGTTTTTTCGTCAATGGCATGCACCATTTTTGTCTCCTCCCACCACAATGTGGCTTTTCCTTGCAGCTGATACACAGCTAATCTGGCCTTCAGATTGCTCTCATATTCATATACTTGGAAATACTTGATCATGTTCAGCAACCAAGCTTCAGCATCTTCCTCCTTCTCCCCATCATAGGAGGGAGGTTTGATCTTTCGAAACTCCCCCTGCAGTTCTCTTTTCTATTTATGCTGCTGTCTCGCAGCCTCATCATCATCAAACTCATCCATCTTCCTCTTCCTGGAACCTTCGCCTTCTTGGCTGTTTCGGGAAGTGAGTTCTCTGATGAGCTTTTCCTGCTCCTTGTTGGCTGATGACAACATGTCATTCTGACTTCTTAGTTCAGCCAATTCTCATTGCAGCCTGTGAAACATAGCCATTACCGGAGCATTGGGATCTGGAGTAGCAAACTCATCCCGCAGATCCACATAAATTCCTTCTCCTTCAGCCATTTCAACTGTACACACTTACAACACTGATCAGCAAAATTTTATAAAATTTCAGAAAACCAAAATATATAATACTCAGTGAGCACCCCATTGACAGCCCAAATTGTTGTAACTGGTGCTCCGATACCATTTGTCACACCCCCAAATTTTATTTTATTTTTAATTTATTTTTTTATTTTTTTTATTTATTTTTTAATTTATTTTTTTGACAAAGTATTCTTTCTCTCCTAGCAATTTTCCCCTTCTAGCTTAAATACCATTGATCCATAAGGGTTGATTCTCAACACCAAAGTTCACACACATTCACCTGTTGAATTCAACTAAAGTGCAATTTAATAAATCAATTTAAAATGCCACTTTATTAAAACAATATATATATATTTTTATATATACATGGAAAATTGATATCTTACCCATAGAAATCTAAAGTGCAACTTTGTTAAAACCAACATATATATAAAGGCTTATTTATGTATATAGAATTATATATCTATATATATAAATAAATAGGTATTTACTATTATACCCATACAAAAATCTAAAAGTACCTTTGTTACACTTCATAGAGGTTTAATACCACCTATATATTCATATATATTTATATAGGTATGGACCTTTCATATTCGGGTTACATCATCCTATACGATGTTAACCCTTCGCATGATTTAAAGTTTGACTCCCTTTCTTTACTTTTAAAAATCACATGGCATACCATGATATTATTCCGATTGTAACTCAATATGTTGTGTTATTATGGTTGACTCATACATATGTATTAAGGGCAAATATGAAATGATAAATTGATCTGGCGGAAATTATTATGAATGGAGAACTTACACGATACGCGTGTATTACGGTGGCGTGTGTGTTACAGTTTACTGTTGGCATGCTACCATTGATAAATAACCTCCGTCATGAACCGTGCAGGTACCGTTGGCAGTGAGATGCATTATACCCGCGATCTTGCCGAGATATGTGCGTATAACCGCCAGAGGAAATATCTCACGTCTGGTTACCACGTAAGGTTTTGTTGCGATCGATTATGTGCGGGAGTGTTCAAGTGGTACACCAGAGGCGACGGCGGTCTGCAGTCTCCTTGGTCTTCTGTACTTCACCTATTGTTTCAGATAAATTTTCATGGACAGAAGAATACACGCGTCCCATGCAGAGGCGAGGAAATCTGCAATGTTAACGTCGAGTACTGGTCTTATCTACTCATTCTGATTTATAAACCCTTCTATGGATTCCGTGCTACCCAAAGGTCGACGCGGATTAGGGTAAGTTTATTATCTGTACGCCAAACCTACAACTCACTTTTGGTTGTGATACTGCAGCTTTAGGGTTAGGGTTTCGATTCACATTTTAAACCCTTCCCTGTGCATTGTCATTTCATTTCCTGAGTTCGGCTCTAATTGCTCTCTGTGGAATAGCAAACCAGGGTTTAATAGACAAGTGCCTGCGTGTTCCTATTGATGCAGGAGGACCTCTGGTTCAGTGCGTGTTTCGGTCTTCTTCTGGTACAACGCCATGCTCGTTACCATGCTTCCCTCGAGACTTCGATGGTAACCAGTTTCTTTAATTTCCTATCGCTGTGTATTATCCATTTCTCGTTTCACAGAGATTAGTTTTTCTGATGGAAGTGGTGGTGCGAGGTGTATATCTTGAAATCGCCTTACGGTGACATGTAGGTTACGGCTCAGCGCGCACCCTCGCGTTCTGAGCGTTGCTATTACCCTCCGCGTATTTATCATTAAAGTGTCGCTGTCTTTAATGGATGGAAGCAGTTATAGCGTAAATTTCTTTCTGCGTTCAGGAAATGCTCGACCGGTATTAAAAGGATGTCATTTCCTATTTTAGTACCAGTTAATGAATAAACCAAGTTTATTAGAATTTTAGAAACAACGCGGCTATCCTGGCGTTTTCTTTTTCTCGTCCTTGTTGTTAACTTCTTTCTGTCTACCTCTGTTATCTCTGGTTTCCGGTTCATTAATACTGACAGGCTTGTAATATATTTAGCAGCTCACTGGTTCTATTCGGCGTATATTTTATGCGTCCATTTTTTTTCCTGACCGTAATGTCTACGCAGGTGTGGAAAGCGAGGTCGCCAGATCACCTCCCAGACAGATCTCGGACATGGAACGAATTAAGGGTTATCGTTTCCTTTTTTTTCCTTCACTGGCCGATCATCTGGCGTTTACCCAGTAATGATCATGCACTTGCTACCCCTGAAGTGAATAACGAGTTCATTTAGTTGGATCTACTCGACTCTACGAGTCACACAGTAAGAATCGGGTTTTTATTATTATGCCGACAGAGCTAAGCTGATACCCATTCTTTTAAATAGGTTGTCACGCCTACGTATGGCTCATTTCCACCATTACTGATTCATCTTTCTTCTGTTTAGTTAATCGCCAAGGTTCTTTGTGTTATTTCATAGCTTTGCTCTGTATAAAAAGGGCCTGAAATGTCGCCGCCTTCATTAAGTTCATTGACCTACTTTGTATGTTTTCATAGTAATTATACCTTGACCACAATCAACAGACCTCCATAGCTCGTATAGATGTATTTTTTTTTTTTTTTTTTTTTTACCAACCCTTTCTCTGATATTTAAAATAACTTTTTTTTTTTTTTCCTTGCGTTACCTATGTTATCTTCCGGTGGTCTCACGTTTACAGGTATTGAAATTGGTCTGAAGAGAACCAATGTCAAGCTCGCGGCATGTTTGTTTTTATTTGTATGCAGATGTATATGAATTGATTAACTTGATTTTACATTACGTCCCCATGAAATGTTTATAGTAGTGTTCGTTTGTTTGACTCAAGTCTGTAATTGTTATAATTACCAACAATCATGATTTAAAGTAGTTCACTTACGTAGATATTCGTTTTGCCGCATAGAAGTCGCATAGATCTATCTCATTTAATATATATATCGGTCCCTCACCCATAGTCCCTTTGTATATAGGGGATTCGATTCATATAGAAATATCAAATTGGTTTTAATAATTCTTGTTAACATATATGGTTCGGTCTTATATGTAAATATAGTACTCATGTAGCTATCATTCATTGGAATTCAAATGGTAACACTTTCTATTGGTTGAGCGCTAGGTGCGCACTTGGAATTTTAGAAGCATATACAGGTATACAATAATTGCTTGTTATTATGTTTTAGACATAGCAAAAATCCTTTGCCATACTATGTATTTCGAGGGGTAGAGGTGAACTCAACACCCAAGGTACACTAAATTTGCTATGAACGTTGTAATACCTCTATAGTGTAGCTTCACTCTTTAGGTTAGTAAGAGTACATTTTCTAAATCCTAGCTTTTAAATTATATTTTTCTTTTGGTGTATACCTATAGGTATCCAATAGTGCTGGACTAAAGGAATTTACTTATAAATTTAAATCTTTTGCTATGATACTTGTATTCAAAGATTTAGGATAGATTTCGAAATGCAATATAACCCTTTATAACTGTTATATCAATTAGATAGAGTAGAAGTATTTTTTTTCTATACAACTTTGAATGTCATATTCTAATATCTTACTTTCAGTTGTTTGTATTTATACCATGTAACCTTAGCACTGCTATAATGTGTCTCTAACATACATCTAAGCATATAATATCACCTTTGTGTCTACAGGGAACAAAACAATAATTAATCATCTGTAGAGGTTAAGTAACTTCAGATTTAAACCAACCTTGGTTTAGAGATTCTGGAGTTTCTACTCTATGGACTTTCTGGTCTACAACTAAACAAAATCTGGAAGGTGAATGCCTAAGGATAGATTCTGTTAAATGTACTACCAATTTTCTCATTTTAATAAAATTCAATTTTATATGTAGCTAATTCATACTGTAATAAGACATAGTAACAAGAATTTCAGAACATACCACAATCTGCAAAATGACCAACCTCCCAACCTTAGAGTCCTCTTTGTCTCCCAGGACTCACCCCTGAGCAGAGATCACCTCCTAGAACATATCAACCTCTGATCTTCCTAGGAGAAGCTTATTTAAGCTCATATTTCCCCAAAGCATGTTTCTAATTCTGCGTCCAGAATAGCAGGATGCTTTCTTTCCTGTTTAGCCTAGGCTTCCCATTCTGGGATTCTTTAAAGCTGCTTTAAGCTTTTCCCTCAGCTTTTCCAGCTTTTTTCTCACCTCTTCCCAACTACTCCTCTTCATTGGGGAAATTTAGATTCCTCCTCAAATCTAAATAAATTTCTCTCAAGGATTTTTGAAAGTTTTTTTTTTGGGGATTTGTTGCCTTATCCATCCTCATGGATTTGGCAAGTGATCTCTAATTCTCATATTGGTCAAATTGCACAATCATTTTATTTATTTCCTCAAATAAAATATGCAAATACATTCACACCATACTTATCCCTTGGGGTCCACCCCCTTTAGGATTAAAGTTCAATTCAACACACAAATTGGGGGTGTTACATATTCCCCCTCTGAAAATAAACACCGTCCTCGGTGTTGTTATTTAACTACTAGAGTTCATTTAAACAAAAATGGATATTTCTGCATCATTTCAGCTTCCCTTTCCCAGGTGGCTTCTTCAGCAGTAAAGTGCTTCCACTGCACTTTTACTCTGACCACTGTTCTGTTTCTTAATTCAATTTCTTCCCGCTCCAATATTTGAAGCGGTTCTGGCAGAAACTCCCCTTCTGGCTCCACCTGTACAACATTCCAATCAACTATGTGAGAAGCATCATGCACATATCTTTTTAGTAATGAAACATGAAACACATTGTGCACTTTAACATGGGGTGGTAAGGCCAGCTTATAAGCCACTGGTCCCACCCTTTCTAAAACTTGAAAAGGCCCACAATATCTAGGAGCTAGTTTTGCACAACTTCCTGCATAAAGTGTGCTCTTTTTGGGTTTGATGCGCAAATATACATGATCCCCCACTTTGAATTCTCGGTGCACTCTTTTCTTATCAGCATAGCTCTTATGTCGATATTGTGTTGTCTTTATATTTTTCTGTATTTGTTTAACAATGCTTTCCATCTCTTGTAGTGAATCGGGTCCCAACACCAGTTTATCCTCTGGTTGACTCCAGCTCAAGGGAGTACGACACTTTCTCCCATAGAGGGCCTCAAATGGACTCATCTTAATAGAGGATTGGTAACTATTATTATAGGCAAACTCAGCTAAATGAAGATACTCTTCCCATTTTGATGGCCTATCCATCACATACATTCTCAGCATATCCTCTAAAATTTGATTTTTCCTTTCTGTTTGCCCATCAGTCTGAGGGTGATAGGCAGTACTAAAATTCAGCTTAGTACCCATTCCTGCAAACAATCCCTTCCAAAATGCTGCTGTAAACTTAGTATCTCGATCTGACACAATCACCTTGGGAACTCCATGAAGCCTTACTATCTCCTTTAGGAAAACATTTGCTACTTGAGCTGTTCCAAAGGTAGACTTTACTGGTATAAAGTGAGCAGCTTTGGTGAGAGTGTCTACTACTACCATTACAGAATCATGTTGATATGTAGTCTTGGGTAATCCTGTTATAAAATCCAGGGAAACTGTGTCCCATTTCCATTCTGCAATTGGCTACGGGTTTAAAAGTCCTGCTGGATGTTGATGCTCAACCTTGACCAGTTGACATTCCATACACTTACTTAGATACTCTGCCACATCTCTCTTCATTCCTGGCCAGAACAGCTTCTTTTTCAAGGCTGTTAACATCTTCTGGTATCCTGGATGTCCTGCATAAGGTTGTTTGTGATATTCATCTAGAATTTCTCTTTTCAATGACTCTATATTTGGAATATACAACCTGTTTTTGTAATAGAGCAGCCCGTTCTGGTTTTTAGTGAATTCAGTTTTATCCTTTTTCTGTTGTTTCACCAAGAGAGCTTCATAGTTGGGATCTTGATTTGCTGCTTCTCCCGCCATTTCCTCTATCTCCATCTGGGCACTACTCCCAATGCTGTTTAATTGTTGACAAGCATTTCTACTTAATGCATCAGCAACTTTATTTTCCTTTCCCTTGATATGTTTTATGTCCATATCAAATTCACTTAAAAAGGACAGCCATATGGCTTGCCTTGCATTCAGATCAGTTTGAGAAAAGAAGTATTTAAGACTAATATGATCAGTCATCAATGTGAATTTCTTTCCCAGTAGATAGTGCCTCCACATTTTTAAAGCATGGATAACAGCTGCAAATTCCAAATCATATGCACTATAATTCTGTTCATGTACTTTCAATTTCCTGGATTCATAGGCAATGACTGAATTTTCCTGCAGTAGGACTCCTCCTAGCCCTTCTCTCCAAGCGTCTGTACATACAACAAACTCTTTATCAGGATCAGCAATTTTTAATATAGGGGCTGAAATAAGTTTTTGTTTCAATTGTTCGAAACTGTTTTGACATTTCTCAGTCCACACGAACTTAACACCCTTCCTTTGTAATGAGGTTATGGGATTTGCTATAGCAGAAAATCTTTCCACAAATCTACGATAATAGCCTGCTATCCCCATAAATGATCTTACTCCTGAGACATCAGTGGGGACTGGCCATTCTTTAATGGCTTTTATCTTTTCAGGGTCAACTGCCAACCCTTTTTCAGAAATTATATGACCCTGATATTGAATTTTATCTTTATAAAATTCACATTTGTTGAACTTGGCATACAACTGGTTTTCTTTTAAAGTCTGCAGCACTATTCTTAGATGTTCCTTATTTTCATTTTCATTTTTAGAATAGACAAAAATATCATCTATGAACACAAGAACAAATTTGTCCAAATACTTATTCAACACACTGTTCATCAGACACATAAAGGTGGCAGGGGCATTCGTCAAACCAAAAGGTAGGACTACAAATTCGTAATGCCCATACCTGGTTCGAAATGTTGTTTTGCTGATGTATTCTTCTTTAATTATGAGCTGGTGATAACCAGTCCTTAGGTCAATCTTGGAAAAGACTGAAGCTCCTCTCACTTGATCAAAAAGATCATCAATTCTAGGAAGTGGATATCTATTCTTAATGGTCAATTTGTTCAGTTGACGACAGTCAATGCACATCCTAAAAATCCCATCCTTCTTTTTCACAAACAAAACTGGGGCTCCCCAAGGAGACACACTTGGTCTGATATACCCTTTATTTAACAATTCTTGTAATTGCATTTTCAGTTCCATTAGTTCAGGTGGACTCATCCGATAGGGGGCTCGGGAAACAGGTGTGGCTCCCGGTCCCAGATCGATTGAAAAATCAATCTCTCTTTTGGGGGGAAGATGAGGGATTTCCTTGGGAAAGACTTCCTTAAATTCTCTGATGACTGGTATAGCATCCAATAACTCTTCTTCAGTTCGCTGTTCTATTTCTTCTACATGCACTACATAGACTTGGTATCCTTTTCTAGCTGTTCTTTTTAATTGTAAGGGTGATATTTGTCTTATCGAAATGGATTTTGGTTTCCCTTTCAATGTAAAAGGTTTCCCTTCCTCATCCACATAATGCAGGGTTTTATCCCAGCAGTTCATCAGAGCTTTCTTCTTTTCCAGCCAATCCATTCCTATCAGCAGATCATAGGATCCTAATGGCAATATGTTCAGATTTACTTCTGTTGGGAACCCATTTAATTGTATTGTTGTTTTGGGCAACTTGTGTGTGACTTTTCTCTTAGTTCCAGTGGCCAGCTGTACCAACCATGACTGCTGAAATTTTTCAGGTTTAATTTTACATTTTTCTACAATTCCAAGACTAATGTAACTCAAAGAAGCACCTGGATCAATCAAAACAGTAATAGGTAGGTCAGAAATCTTACCCTCCATTTCCACCATGGTTGCTTGATGTTCTGCTTGCCGATTTTCCAAGGCTGCACTGATAGTTGGTATATTTCTGGCTATGTCATTTACTGTTGTGGCCTCTCGCTCTCGGCTGATCATGTGTATATTTCGATGGGGGCAATCCCTCATCATATGGGGTTATCCACAGCCCCAACACTTCAAAGGTTCCTTCATTCTGATTGTCCCTTCCTTTTTATTGTTTCCTTCTACTGGTTTTGACGCCACTTGGGACTGAGCAGTTTGACTTTCTCTTGGTTTATTAAAATTTTTCCGCTGATGATCTCTACCAAAATTTCTTAGATATGCTGGTTTTGGTCTTTTACCTTTGAACTCACCCTTGTTCAGCCAGCTCTTCCCTTGTTCAGCTTTACCTTTAAACTGTTGATAGCATAATCTTGCTTTTCTAACAGCTTCATCCATTGTCTTCGGGTTGTCAAACTCAATTTTCTCTTTGTACACAGTAGGTAAGCAATTCAAAAACCTTTGAACCTTTGCTTTTTCTTCCCTTATGTAAGGAACATACCTCAGTAAATTGGTAAACTTAGTGACAAACTCATCAATACTGAGCTGTCCTAGTCTAAGTTCATGGAATTATTTTGCTTTATCATCATAATAACGTTCATTCAAATAACGACTTTTGAACTTAGTCTGGAAATCTTCCCAAGTAACTTTTTTTTCGTCAATGGCATGCACCATTTTTGTCTCCTCCCACCACAGTGTGGCTTTGCCTTGCAGCTGATACATAGCTAATCTGGCCTTCAGATTGCTCTCATATTCATATACTTGGAAATACTTGATCATGTTCAGCAACCAAGCTTCAGCATCCTCCTCCTTCTCCCCATCATAGGAGGGAGGTTTGATCTTTTGAAACTCCCCCCTGCAGTTCTCTTTTCTGTTTATGTTGCTGTCTCGCAGCCTCATCATCATCAGACTCATCCATCTTCCTCTTCCCGGAACCTTCGCCTTCTTGGCTGTTCCGAGAAGTGAGTTCTCTGATGAGCTTTTCCTGCTGCTTGCTGGCTGATGACAACATGTCATTCTAACTTCTTAGTTCAGCCAATTCTCGTTGCAGCCTGTGCAACATAGCCATTACCGGAGCATTGGGATCTGGAGTAGCAAACTCATGGCTTCTTAGTTTAGCCAATTCTCGTTGCATCCTGTGCAACATGGCCATTACTGGGGCATTGGGATCTGGAGTAGCAAACTCATCATGCAGATCCACATAAATTCCTCCCTCTTCAACCATTTTAGCACCACTGTACACACTCATACATTTGATTAGTAAGACAAAAAAAATAATCTCTACAATGTTTAATAATAATCAAAATTCAGTGAGCACAATAACAACAGCCTGGTCTTCCGAATACTATGTTCAGAAATTGGGTATTTACTTTCATCTATCGTTAGATTTTCTTCTACTTCTTTAGTATCTCTTGTAAATTTAAAACCTCCTGTCCACTATTCCTTCCTCGTAACAATCAATGCTCCCCAATGTGTACATTAAACCCATGTGCCTATAGAGGTACATCTGGAAATTTTTGATAATGAGCACAGAAATTTAACTTTAGTTCTTCTTGCTAAGGTTCCTCCAACCCCCTAGCATCTTTCTCTTGTCAAAAGTATTGAACATTCCCACTGTATACCTTTCCACCAAGTATATATATATTTCTATATTTCCTTATATTACCAAGAGACATTATTCTTTTTCTATACCTAATACACACCTAACACATATATATTTAACACCTCTGTCTTTGAATCCAACTATAGATCTCATACATATATCTTTGGAAACATAGGTATATATATATAGTTAACACCCTCTTGTCAATATCATGGAATCCCCATACATATATATATCTATTCCATTATAACACCCATATATATATATTTCATTACATATATATATATAAATCACCATATAGAAATATATATCATGTATATCTAAACCTTTTAAAAATATTGAATCGAATGCACCCATATATAAACAAAATCTATACACCTATATATATGCATGACACTCCTCTAAGTATTAGTATTGAAATCATGTCACTATAACCCTCGTTATATTCCAATTGATAATATGATTGATTTCTTACCACGCGTGTATTAAACATGATATACTTCTATCTCGCCAACACCTTGAACTATCACGATTAAATATATTACATTCGTACGTTCTCGTCGCTGAGTATGTCGATGAATTGACCACGGCGAAACCATTGGTTTACATAACGGAGACTCGGCGGTGGATTGTGCCACGTCAATAGGATTGAAGGATGGTTATGACCGTATTCCGACTATCCATTTACGCGTGTCAAAATTTCCCATTCAGCTATACCTAACCCTATTCTTAAAATCCGAGGGCGTTGTATTAGGTTTCCACCCGGTTTCTAACTCGTCATGGTAGAGCTCGTTAAGTTCTCAGTTTATACCTGTATGCATATTTCCGCATGATTTAAATTTACCAGCTATGCGTTTTTCTGTACCTTTGGGTCAAGAGTACTGGTGTTGGTTTAACGTGTAGGTTTCATCTTTTGGTATGCAGGGACGGCATCGCGCGCAGGCGATTGGAGTACCCGGCGCCGCCCTTACAGATCCCTGCTCATCCTTTTTGTTACGTGTAGCTTTTTAGTGTATTTTTCTGTTCAGCTTGGTACTGTGCTCGCCGACTACTGCAGGTTCAGTACTTGATTTGAAATTGTTTTCACATTTCCGGGTACCTCGCTGTCGATAAAGCTGAGTTGTTGTCCAATCGACCTTGGGATTCTCTGCACGCCTGGGGCAGTGGGATTAGGGTTTCTTATACCCTTCCAACTTACCTCGGCGACATACACGCCTGTATTCCTCTCAGGGTTATTATCTATATTTATCCAGCTCAGGTTTCAGGGGATCTCATTCTGGTTGGGGCGATTGTTATTTACTCCCACTCGTTCATTGAGGGAACTGATATTTCTATGGAGGTTTGATACCGAAGTACCAGATCAGTTTGGTGGGTGAGAGTTCCTGCGTGGCCTTCTATCGTTCTTTACCTTCTGTCATACATTTTAATATCTTCTGGAAATGTTGTGTTTAATTCGTTTACGAATTGTGTTGTGCAGGGATGTAGATGACGGGTTTTCCGGCTGCGCGCAAAATGCATCAAGACGGATACAAACCCTCGATCGGGTTTTCCCCCTATCGTTCTGGCGACTGATTTACGTTTTCTTGGCGTTCCAATGAGACATCATTCCCCTTACTACCGTGCTACTGTGTATTTTGTATTGACAAATTGTATATTATTTTGTTTTCTATTTCTCCGTTTAAATCTGTCAAAGAAGAGCCTTATTATCAGTTTTCACACTAGTTAGACCATATCGTAGCAGAGATCTAAGCATTTTGTTTATGTATCCTAGTTTTCCGAGATTTAGTTTTGATCCAGAACCCACGCTAACTGTTAAAACTGATTTTATGGCTAAGTATATCTAGATGTTGCGTAGCTCGGTTGTGATTATGGTCCACAGCGCTCTGGCCGCTCACCTCTAACTTTGTCAACTTATTTTGCGGTAGCTGGCACTATCGACTCGCTATCATCGTCAGGGAAAGAGCAGAACTCATCAGATGGTAACTTCCTTTCCTTTACGCGATCACGTCTCTGTGTTTCGATGCGTTTAATGCTAGTAATGTTCTTTACTGAAACTAGAATGGCCGCATGCCTTGGTAATTCTGTCATACTGTAATACCCTGCACCAGGGAGGTGAAGTGGTCATAGTCATCTCTGCGTCGATTCATAGTTGTAAAGGCTGATTTTGGTATTTCCTATGCGTTTATCCTTAGATGTATTGTTACGATCTGCTGCCTATCATCGTTTTGCAGCTGATAATTAATATCCATATGATAGATGCTACGAATATGGATAGTAGAGGTTCGCATGCCAATTGTAGATATAGGTTTAAAATATACCATCGTTTTTATACCCGGTTCACTCCATCTCATGATTAATCAAACCTTAAAATGTCGTGGACGTTGATAGTTGTACCATTCGAGGGTTTTGATATTAAAACAAGGCCACGGCATAATAAATCAAATAGTCGTTATGGGTTATCATAGTTGGGTCGTGCGCCAAGTAGCATCGATCGATGGTCCATATATATATATATATATATATATATATATATATATATATATTTCTCACCTAATATTATGTTATAATCGTTGATTTTAATGAATCATTAGGTTATCTCACGGCTCTCTCACGTTTTATTTTTAATGCATATATATATGTATTGCTATTATTTTAATTCGAGGCTCTTATATTCTATTTTCTTTTGATGTACACATGTATGTGTTCGATAGTACTTGAATAGAGGCCTTAATTTTAATTTAAGTCTTTGGCCATGGTACTTGTTTCAAGAATGAAATATATAAACATATAAATCTAGAAATGAAATATATAAACATATGAATGTTATATAAAAAAAACTATAGAATAGAAATCTTCTTTCTCTAGCACCAATTTCGAATTTTACATTATAATGTTTTTACTTTATTCATTTTGAGATTTGTACCATGTAACTTTAGTTCTGCTACAATATTTTTCTAGCATACACATAAGCATATAATATCACCTTTGTATCTACAAGGAAAAAAACAATAATTAATTATCTGTAGAGGCTAAGTAACTTCAGATTTAAACCGGCCTTGGTTTAGAGTTTCTGGAGTTTCTACTCTATGGATTTCTGGTCTACAACTAAGCAGAATCTAGAAGGTGAATGCCTTAGGAGGGACTCTGTTAAATGTAGTACTAACATCAATCACACCATTTAATTAATTTTTCTATATGTAGCCAATTCATACCATGATAAAATAGAATAACAAAAATTTCAGAACATACCACAATCTGCAAATGACCAACCTCCCAACCTTAGAGTCCTCTTTGTCTCCCAGGACTCACCTACACGAGCGAAGATCGGCTCTTTAGAACGAATCAGCACGATGCATTTTAGGGCTTAAACTTATTTAAGCTCATATTTCCCCAAAGCATGTTTCTAGTGCTGCGTCGAGAATAGCGAGGATGCTTTCTTTCTGTTTAGCCTAGGCTTCCCATTTTGGGACTCTTTAAAGGTTTGTTTTATGCTTTTCCTCAGCTTTTCCAGCTTTTATTACCTCTTCCCAACTACTTTCCTCTTCATTGGGGAAATTTAGATTCCTCCTCAAAATCTAAATTAATTTCTTTCAAGGATTTTTGAAAGATGATGGGGATTTATTGCCTTATCCATCCTCATGGATTTTGGCAAGTGATCTCTAATTCTCATCTTGGTCAATATGCATAATCATTTTATTTATTTCATCAATTTAAATATTAAATTACATTCACAACATACTTATCCCTTGGGGTCCACTAAATTAATTTCTTTCAAGGATTTTTGAAAGATTTTGGGGATTTGTTGCCTTATCCATCCTCATGGATTTGGCAAGTGATCTCTAATTCTCATCTTGGTCAAAATGCACAATCATTTTATTTATTTCCTCAAATAAAATATGCAAATACATTCACACCATACTTATCCCTTGGGGTCCACCCCCTTAGGATTAAAGTTCAAATGTCTAGCTTTTAAAAATTCAACACACAAATTGGGGGTGTTACAAGTTGTCAACAAGAAAACCACTCCAGCTTGTGCACATGGACCTGTGTGGACCTGCTAGAACTCGGACACCAAGTGGAGAATCCTATTTCATGCTGATAATAGATGACTTTTCCAGAATGACATGGGTTGCTTTTCTCAAAAATAAATCAAAAGCATTGGAAAAATTTAAGATATTCAAAGCATTAGCAGAAAATCAAACTGGATGCAAGCTGAAATGTATCAGATCAGACGGAGGAGGAGAATTCACAGATTATGACTTTGTAGACCTATGTAATGAACATGGAATAAAGCAACAATTTACTATTGCAGGGACACCTCAGCAGAATGGAGTAGCAGAGAGACAAAACAGGTCTGTACAACAAATAGCAAGAGCTATGATGCAAGAGAATAATATTGCTCAAACCTTCTGGGCAGAAGCAGTGCACACAGCAGTACATATCCTTAATAAAGCTCACTTAAGGCCAAGCAGTGACAAGACTCCTTATGAACTATGGCATGGAAAGCCAGCCTCAATCAAACATTTCAGAATCTTTGGTAGCAAGTGTTACATAAAGAATAATGGTGAAAACCTTGGGAAATTTGATGCAAGAGCAGATGAAGGAATATTCTTAGGATATGCATCCAAAAGTAAAGGGTACAGGTGCTACAACAAGACACTTCGGAAAATAGTTGAATGTATTGATGTGAGATTTGATGAAGAACTTCCAAACAATACAAGAAATACAGACTTCTGTAGTCCATCAGACAACCATGAAGAGGAAGACAAGGATGATGATGAAACAAGCAAGACAACAGATGATGCAGAGCTGAGCTCGAAAACCCCCTCAAGATACACTCAGAAGAATCATCCTGAAGATCAGATCATAGGAGACAAGAAAGCAGGAGTCCAGACAAGAAGGTAGCTAACAGAACAAACAGAAGAAGTATACATAGCCATGTTATCACAAATAGAGCCAAAGAAATTTGAAGAAGCCAGCAAGGACAAGTATTGGGTAAAAGCAATGAATGAAGAATTGGACCAAATTGAGAAGAACAATACATGGGAACTAGTTCCTAGACCTATTGAGAAAAATGTCATTGGTTCAAAATGGGTATTCAAAAACAAAATGAATGAGCAAGGACAAGTAATCAGAAATAAAGCCAGGCTGGTCTGCAAAGGATACTCACAAATTGAAGGACTTGACTATGATGAAACATTTGCACCTGTAGCCAGAATGGAGGCTATCAGAATGTTCCTGGCATTTGCATGCTATCAAGACTTCAAGGTATATCAAATGGATGTAAAGTCTGCTTTTCTTAATGGAGATCTAGAAGAAGTGTACATGGAACAACCAGAAGGCTTCTCATTGACAGACAAAGAAGACTATGTGTGCAGACTGAAGAAGGCCCTATATGGACTGAAACAGGCTCCTCGTGCTTGGTACTCAAGACTGGACAAATATTTGCGAAAACAGGGCTTTAGGAGAGGTGGAGTAGACAACAATCTATACATAAAAGCCCATGAAGATGAACTCCTGATTGTTGTAGTATATTTTGATGACATTATGTTTGGAAACAACAAAGATGAACAAGCAAAAGGGTTTGCTGATGAAATGAAAACAGAGTTTGAAATGTCTATGATTGGAGAGCTCAGTTTCTACTTGGGACTACAAATTCAGCAAAAGAACACAGGTACATTTATTTCACAAGAAAAATACATAAAATAAATGTTGAAAAAGTTCAAAATGGAGGACTGCAAACCTGTGTCAACTCCCATGACCACAGGTTGCAAGCTGTGTGCTAATGATGGGTCTACTGACATAGATCAAGGACTTTACAGATCAATGATTGGAAGTCTATTGTATCTGACTGCATCAAGACCAGACATCATGCTAGCAGTAGGATTAGTGGCTAGATATCAAGCAACACCTAAACAAAACCATCTTCTGGCAGCCAAAAGAATATTCAGATATCTACAAGGAACAATACGGTATGGACTTTGGTATCCTAAAAGAAAAAACTTCACTTTATCAGCATACACAGATGCAGATTGGGCCAGCTGTATGGATGATAGGAAGAGTACAAGTGGAGGTGCATTCTATCTAGGAGAAAGCCTAGTTGCATGGCTAAGCAAGAAAAAAACATCCATCTCTCTGTCTACAGCTGAAGCCGAATATATAGCAGCATCAACATGTTGTACACAAGTCATGTGGATGAAGCAAACTCTTCAAGACATGAAGGTAAGCATTGATGAACCTATTCCAATCAAATGTGACAATACAAGTGCTATAAGTATATCTAAAAATCTTGTGCTTCATTCAAAAACCAAACATATACCAATCAAGTATCATTTCCTCCGAGAACAAGTGGCTCTGAAAATAGTAAAGCTGGAATATGTACCAACGAAAGAACAGACAACTGATATATTTACCAAACCTCTTGCTAGAGAACCATTTCAATACTTGAGAGATAAACTAGGGGTAGTATCAGCAGATGCTACTCTCTAATATGAAGAGAATGCACAACTTCAGGGGGAGAAAAAACGAAGATATCATTCCAGGGGGAGACCAGCCAGCAAGATAAGCATAAAACAAGTCCACAGAATCAGCATTAACAGTATTATCGGCATTCAGAAGCAACAAATTCTAGCACGCATTCAGCATTATAAGCTTTCGGCAGCATTAGCAGTATAAGCATTCAGTATTCATTCAGAAGCAAGTTCTAGCACGCATTCAACACTATAAGCATTCAGCATTATCATAAAACAGAGCAATGGTATAGAGCAGCATATAAAACAGAGCAGCATGATATCGGCTCACTATATGGTATCGGCTTACAAGCACTACAAATATGAAACAGAGCAGCATGATACAACTATTAAAACCAAAGCGTTCTCTCAACAAGTTTCATACATCACTCTGGAGCAGCATAGTACAATTTCAGCTGAAGAGGACCTAAACGTAACTCAGAAAAAGGAAGTACAACGACAGAGCCCATACGGAGAGATGAGGCATCGTCCTTTGCCATTGATGTCAAAGGGGGAGGAAGAACAAACAACAGGAGGAAGAGCAGGCAAACAGAAAGAGCAAGCAACAAGAGAAAGAGAAAGCAAACAGAGAAAATGGATTGCCATCAATGCCAAAGGGGGAGACTGTTGGAAATGTTGTCATTGATGGAAAAGGAGGCAGCGCTGAAGCAAAGAGGCAACAAAGAAGCAAATGAAGGTAGAGGAAACGAATATAATAGAGGCAGAACCGTTATCTCAACAATAGAGGCAGAGGCAGAGCGACAGGAGCAGCAGAGACAGAGTCAGAGACAGAAGCAGAGCCATTATAAAATTCCAGGAATCGATTCACTCTAGCGGCAAAGAATATATATAAACATATACAAAACTTTTTCTGGGAATCGCTTAACTCCAGCAGCAATGTAATGCAAATAACACAGAAAATTCCGGGAATCGCATAACCCCGGGCAGAAGGATACATAAAACAAATCTCATTCCTGGAATCGCTACCCACGCAGGAGTATACATAGAGCGCATTACATATGTTCCAATGGTCCAAGGCATATACATTGATATATATTAAAGTGGAGCGTGTTATGATCAATGGAAAGGAAGTAATATAAAGTGGGACCCTCATCCAATCGCAATCATAGATCGCAAGGGCAACGGAACATCGCAACAGAAAGTTGCGATTGCGATTGAAGTGGCGGACCCGATCGAGTTATGCACCACAGTTAATTGCTAATCGCATCCGAGTTACAATCGCACGACTTTGTAAAATACTACGATTGAAGTGGCGGACCCGATCGAGTTATGTACCACAGTTAATTGCTAATCGCATCCGAAATCTCAATCGCAATCGAAACTCTACGATTGATCGCACGACTTTGTAAAACGCTGCGATTGAAATGGCGGACCCAATCGTGTTATAAGCGGGAGTTGATATATGCAAATCGCATCCGGAATCTCAATCGTAATCGGAACTCTCCGATTGATCGCACGACTTTGTAAAACGTTGCGATTGAAGCCCGGACCCGATGGGCTTATTAACTATGATTAACAAGTGTTTTGAGTTCCAGTTCTAATCGCAAACGGAAATTTGTGAAGGCGTTGTTATATATATATATATATATATATATATATATATATATATATATATAAAGTGGTTGTGGTTGTATTAAAACATGCCGCGTGGTCTGTAGACCCACGGGCCTCAGCTTAACGGGAGGGCGATTATTAATGTAATGCAATTGTAATATATGTATGTTCCGGCCTGCAGAACTCGCCACATCAACAAGACACTTGCTGCGTGTAAAGGATTGAATTACAGTCAGCAGATTCATTTATATATAAAGCGCTGGTATAAAAATAAAATAAAAATGCAGTTCATAAATTCAGGAGTTACGCAGCAGCCATAAACAGAAAGGCATACAGAGAAGAGAAAGGGACAAAGAGACAGTTAGAGAAAAGACAAATGCGCAGCAAGCCAAGAGACAAAATGAGTGAGCTGCAGTTCACATTGTAATTCGAATGTAAATGTTTTAATCGTTTTTATTGTTTGTGATGCATTGGCAAGTCTCCGAGAGAAAACAAACTCCCACTGTAATGTTAAAATTGACACCTACAGTTATAATTTCTGAGTAAGCTGATAAAAGGAGTGAGAAGGCGGAAGGCAAAGAGACATGACTTTCCATTTCGAATTCCAAGCAGAATACAAACAGTCATGTGAGGAAATCTATAAATAATATCATCTTGATATGCAGAGAGAGTTTTTTTGAGAGCGGAGGTGAGAGTAAAGAAAGAGAAGGCAGAATACAGAAGAGTGAAGCAGAGAAGATCAAGAAAAGAAGAGCAGAAAGAGGAGCTACAGAACAAAGCTGATATCAGAGGTAAATTAGCAAACATTCAGTTTGTTAAATTGAGGAAGTTGGAGCTTCCCTATCAAGTTGAAGCTTGATAGCTGTCAGTTGTAGCTAACTAAGGTTGGAGCCTCCTGTAGGTTGGTGCCTGCAGAAAATTGAAGGGAGTTGGTGCTTCCTTGCAAGTTGTAGCTTGTAGAATTGAGGATAGAGCCTCTTGTAGGTTGGTGCCTACAGAAAACAATGGTGAGAGGGAGTTGGAGCTATCCTTTGCATCACAACAATAATAAGATGTGGTTTTCTCCCTTTATGGGTTTCCACTTACATCTGCTGTCTCTATGTGTGCTTCTTATGTGTTGATGTGATTATTTCAATCTGCTTTATTTCTTGCTGCTTTCAACTTAAGTATGGTGTCACAATAAATTAATATTGGCTGCAAATAAGATTGTTCACATATTAAAGCTGTAAATAACTCTAGTGAAAATTTAAAAGGCTAATGCATGTATTAAACTGATTCACCCACCCCCCTCTCAGTTTAATCAAAGATTCAACAAAAACCTATGTTTTGTATCAAATCACTTGTGGTTTCAATGGGAAACGTTTATGCCTAATTTGAGTTTTACATGTTGAATATAAAAGGTTTTTTCTCTCTCATTGTTTGAGACCATGGATATGAAAATGAAAAACTATATAATTGGTTAAAACCTATGTTTTGTATTAAATTACTTTTTGTTTCTAAATAGGTTATATGCACATTGAATATAAAAGGTTTTTTCTCTCATTGTTTGAGTCCATGGATATGAAAATGAAAAATTTCTACCTTTAAAACTATTCAAGAGATTGATTGACTTGTAAGGGCATTTACTCTTAGGTTAAAGCCATGTTTTGTATCAAATAACTTATGGTTTCAATGGGAAACTTTTATGGCTAATTCAAGTGTTTTACTTTTGAATGACTTGTAGGGGCATTTAATCTTAGGTTAAAACTTATGTTTTTTTATCAAATCACTTATGGTTTCAATGGGAAACTTTTATGGCTATTTTTTGTTTTACATGTTGAATATAAAAAGGCTTTTTTCTCTCTCATTGTTTGAGACCATGGATATGAAAATTAAAAACTTCTATTTAGATCTATTCTAGAGATATGGCTAATTTTTGTTGTACATACATTGAATATAAAATGTTTTTTCTCTCTAATTGTTTGAGACCATGGATATGAAAATGAAAAACTATATACTTTATTAAAACCTATGTTTTGTATCAAATTACTTTTTGTTTCTAAATACTAGATACATGTGACTGTAGGGGCATTTACTGTAGGGGAATTTAGATCTATTCTAGAGATTGACTGTAGGGGAATTTACTAGATATGTCACCTTTCATAAAAGATGAGATCCAGAGGCTACCTGGCCCTTTACAGACTCTGGCTATAGAACTACCATGGATATGAAAATGAAAAAATTCTAATTAGATCTATTCTAGAAATTGAATGTAGGGGAATTTACTAGATTAGGTTAAAACTTATGTTTTGTATCAAATCACTTTTGCTTTCAATGGGAAACTTTTATGGCTAATTTGTGTTTTACATGTTGAATATAAAAGGTTTTTTCTCTCTCATTATTTGAGACCATGGATATGAAACTGAAAAACTATATAATTGGTTAAAACCTATGTTTTGTATCAAATTACTTTTTGCTTCTAAATACTATATACATGTTGAATATCAATTGGATGCACATAACATGCAAGTTATGTGCAAATGCTGGATGATGAATGACCTAAGTGAATCTCCATATCAATTGGATGCAAGTTATGTGCAGATGATGGATGATGAATGATGTGATGTTGGTCATAAACTTTACATATATATGATAGGAAGCTTGATATAATTAACAAGGTTTTGACTAGATATACTTTTGGAATTCAAGTTATGTGCAGATGATGGATGATGAATGACCTAAGTGAACCTCCATATCAATTGGATGCAAGTTATGTGTAGATGATGGATGATGAATGAGGTGATGTTGATCATAAACTTTACATCTATATGATAGGAAGCTTGATATACATAACAAGGTTTAGACTAGATATAATTTTGGAATTCAAGTTATGTGTAGATGATTGATGATGAATGACCTAAGTGAATCTCCATATCAATTGGATGCAAGTTATGTGCAGATGATGGATGATGAATGAGGTGATCTGTTAATCATAACCTTTACATATATATGATAGGAAGCTTGATATACATAACAATGTTTAAAGACTAGATATAATTTTGAAATTTATATTAGTTGGAATATTTCAATAAACAACTAAACAAAGTCATCTATTACAAGCAAACAGCAAAAAACAGATATGAAGATACTTGAAAGAGACTACAAACAATGGAATATAGTACCCAAAAGGTGAGAAAGTAATCTATTACCAACAAACAGATATTAAGATACTTGAAAGAGACTACAAACAATGGACTCTAGTACCCAAAAGGTGAGAAATTTACATTGAAAACATATAGAGATTCAAATAGAGGCTTATGTGGATGACATGAAAATTACAAGTGGACAATGTATAATTCTACTTAGGAAGAGTCTTTGGTTTAATGGTCAAGCAAGAAAGAGTCATTACTTTCTCTATCTAGAGTAGAAGTGGAATACATAGTAGTTACTTATTTTTCAGTGTTTTGGATGAAATGGGCTCTACAAGATATTAAGGTAAATTTCAGTGAACCTACATATCTATTAAGTGTTTCAATACAAGTGTAATAATAATTTCAAAAATAAAATATTATCTTTCTCTTTCATGACTTATAAGGGAAAAGTCGAAAAGTTGTTGACATGTAACTGCTACAATTAATCTTACAAGATTATATTATTTAATTATCATTAAATTAATTAATTAAGAAAGATGAATATATTATTCAAAAATCTAATATGTTTCCTCCTCTGAAATAATAGGTTACTCATAAGTTATAAATATTAAGTCTGGTCAAAATATAAAAATCATAACAAAGATTTATTTTGGGGAATTTTATACGAAAAAACTAGCTTACAACCATAAAATTTGAAATGAGACACACGAACATGCCATGTTGTCAAAGATGAAGAAAAAATGTGGTTTCCAGTTTACCTCAAAGATGAAGAACATGGTTGAAAGTATCTGTGTTATGAAGAAATCAAATATTCATGAAGAACTAAAACATGTTTATGTGGAAAGTACCAAATGATTTTAAAGGAGTCCGTGACTCAAATTAGGCGTGCTGGAAAGTCTAAATCTGACACATTCAACCTACCGAGGAAAAATCCGCATGTCCAAAACTCACTCTACACTTGATTTTCTAAGAGGTTGCAACATTTCGATCATTCACTGAGGTAAATAACATCAAATATAGGGAAATTTCGATACAAACCCACTAGCACCAATTTAGAATTTGGCATACAACACTAGCATTGAGATTCGTGAATATGGATCATGAAATAGGGAAACAGTAAGAAAATTATGGCCGTATAGATTTGAGGTTGCAACAGTTCGATCATTCACTGAGGTAATGAACATCAGATACAGTGAAATTTCGATACAAACCCACTAGCACCAACTTAGCATTTTGCATACAACACTGGCATTTAGATTCATGAAAATGGATCATGAAATAGGAAAACAGTAAGAAAATTATGGCCGTATATATTTGAGGTTGCAAAAATTCGATCATTCACTGAGGTAATGAACATCAGATACAACGAAATTTCGATACAAACCCACCAGCACCAACTTAGCATTTGGCATAGAACACTGGAATTTAGATTCACGAATATGGATCATGAAATAGGGAAACAATAAGAAAATTATGGCCATATAGATTTTCATATCAATGGTATGGGCCCAACGGCAGATGGTAGCTGATGAGTTACTCCATTAATGGTAAGTATTAAGGTAAGTACTAAGGTAGTAGTCAGTGGGAAACTGGAACATTTAAATAACGTTTAAGTTGAACTGTATGTACAGGTATGAAATCAGATATTATAATTTTTTATGTTTTACTTGTGAAATTAGACTTCATTTTGATAGGTTGGAGAGTTATAACACATGTCAAACCTGACCTGCAAAATGTTTTACCTGCTGTCAAATATGCTCTGAAACCAAAATTATGTCCTATGACACGTCAATTTGCAGACATGGACAATATTATTATAAATTTTCATATCTAATTAATAGAGACAGCCAAAAAAATCAAAGACAAGGCCAAAAAAATAGAGACAGGGCCAAAAAAATAGAGACAGGGCCAAAAAAATAGAGACAGAGCCAAAAAAACAGAGACAGATTCTCTCTCATTCATAAATTCCCTACTGGACACTGAAGACGCTGAAGACGTACCTGGACGCTGAAGATGCTAAAGACGATGAAGATGTTGAACTCACTGTAGAGGATGCTGAAGTCACAGCAAAGGACACTAAAGACATCTCAGAAGACCTCTGCACCAAAAAAATCAACAAAAATTTAAAAATCAAACAAAAATTAAAACCAAATTAAAAAATCAACACAAATGAAAACCAAATTAAAAACAACAACAACAAAAAAACTTACAGAAAGTTAGAATCTTACCTCCTTGAGCTTAATTCGTGCAAGAATGCTGGACAGAAGTGAGCACGCTCGAATGATGGACAGAAGTGAGTGTGCGAGATTGCTGGATAGATAAGAGCACGCAATAGAATGCCAAACAAAAACGAGCACGCAAATGTGAACATAAACCTCATAAAAGGTTTTTGGCGATGTATTTATAAAATAATAGTTCGGCCGAACTTCTAGTTCAACCGAACTTTTATTGCTGATTTTCCAAACTCAGGTGAAAAATATGTTCGCCATTGCCATCAGTACGCTGGCACTGTAAACAGAAAACAAAGTTTGGCCAAACTAAATTCAATAGTTCGGTCGAACTCCTGAATTGTTCAGTCGAACATTGACAAGAGTTTGGCCGAACTATGGAGGAAAAAAGGTTTCCGCCGCGAATTGTCACAAAAGTGTTACCCATGTTGCCATTTTCACCCATATATATATATATATATATATATATAGACATATATATATATATATATATATATATATTTTTTATTTTTTTTTGTCTTATAAAATTGTATAAACATTTAAAATACTAATAAATAAAAGATATGTGAATACTTTTGTTATGTAAGTAATGATTATTTTCTTGATTTCCCAAACTAACAAAATGTTTTGTTACATAGGAAACTCCTCTTTTCCTACTTCTGTACCATTCATGGATTTATATCAAATTTCCGGTATATGGATTCCACCCACAATCTATATAATTCATTTTCTATACTTATAATACTATTATAGAATTGTAATATCTTTATGAGTTTTCCCCACTGACATAGATGTTTTATTTTCTTGTTCATACGCAAAAGGGACTTCTCTGCCTCAAACTTGACAAACAAGGTAAATTCCTATATTAACTAAGATTGACAATTTACAATATTCTTTACATTTAATTTTAATTTTACGTTATACAGGTATTGCACATCTTGAAATCTACAACAACATTACTTTTTCCTTCTTTCTCAAAATAATTGACAATTATTCTTGTTCCATCTACTTACATATTGGTCGTTATCATTCAGAGAATTCAGCCAACAGAATTCAATGATATTTATTCATGTAGACAATATCTAATTTATATAAAAAGAAAAGGGAATTTCAGTCAATATAAATGTGACAATGATATCTCACATTTTTATTATAAATATAAATACATATTTATGTTCTCATTTATTTGATGAATTTCCATCCGTGTAATAATTTTATAAAGTTCTTTATAGTATTTCAACTACATGCATCACTTATGCATAATTCCTAGTTGCTATCGATATTTATAATTGTATTGCACACATAGTATCTCTATATATAAAAGGATATTATATTTCTTCTTTCAACATAAGAAGTAAGTATGTGTATATTGATTTCTATGTTTTATGTACAACATGTGTTTTTATACATAGTTTGTACAAAATATTTTCTTCTTCATTTAATAATAAATCCCACTATATATATCTTTTTTTCTTCATTGTTTATAGAAATAACTAATTATGTGTCATGTTTCCAGTACCATATTTAGAATATTCTCCACTCCTAATGATGTATTTTAAGCTTGTAATATATTAATTCTCACAAACCTAAAAATATATTTAAACCCTTATAATTGGGTTTAGTCATTCTGATTGTGATTTGAATGTGATCGATTAAGTGCTTAGGTAGTTTGATTAGTTTTTCATTAAGATTGATTGTTAACTGAAGAGAGGTTTAAAGTAAAAGACAATATAAACGAACATAAAATAAATGATTAAAACAAAACATAAAACAAACAGAATAAGAAGCAAACAGTTGATTACAGAGTTCATCCCTAGTGGACTACATCTTCGGGTCCGCTTTCAAGTGGGTGTCCGCTTTATTGGGATTGAACCGAGGAAGTATTTGCATAGAAGATACACTAGAATGACTATGATTTTAGGCACTTCTAGTCTCTAAAAACAGGAAGCTCTCTCTCTTATCTTTCCAATGCCTATCTCTGCGCTCAATTTCGACTCCTGACGGTCGAGCAATGCTGAAAACAATACTGCCTCTATCATGTTGAAACTACAGTTCAAAACATTCATGTCCTCTCTGATTATATTTTTCATGGTTTTATAGGCTGAAATCAAACCTATAAATACAAAATTTAGCATTAGGTTGAGCAAATTAGGTGATTGGGTTTGATTCCTAACTCTTAATTCAATCCCTAGGAATAAGTGATAAGTTGTATTAATTTTCTTAGCGCAATATTAAATTCAAAAACCCATAAATGTACCATAGGATAAAATATATCCCTAACAGTTATGCTAAACCATGCAGAGTTGAATAATTATCGGCATGTGAACAGGAAATTTAGGCAGTTTGGTTTTGGTGGTTACGGTTAGATCCGACGATTCAAGCTTACCCTTATTCGCCGCCACATTTACGACTCGTTCACATGACTTATCCGACGCGGTTTTATAAATGTACGTTAACAATCACTGTCATGGTTTTATATTATCCTGACGGTTCACATGTGAATCCTTCCGACACAGTTTTAGTAGTTGCAGTTAGCTATGTTTTAATTTTATTTTGATTTTGGGGTTTTAAAACATAGCTCGAAAGTGGGTTTTAATGTCTTAGGTCTAGGAATTTAGGACCTAGACTACTTTATTAGGTCCTTAAACCATAGGTCTTAGATGTTTAGGATTTATACTAATATTTTGTCCTTTTTATATGTTAGCCTTAGAACTTAGGCTTATAGCTAGGACATTTCAATGTTTTACACCATAGTTTTAGGCACTTGTCTTGAATCTAGATCTAGGGTTACACATGTAAGGAATTTCACCATAGGGTTTTAGATCTAGGAGAACATCATCATCACAACACCAAATTTGAACCACATGACATCACACCACATCAATACATGCTATGAACCTGACACTGAACCATGATCAACTTGAGGACATCTTCTTTAGACCATACTGGCGAAACTAATGGATTGGAGACTGAACCAGACATCAGTATTCTGGAGCTGACTGGACCTCTCTGCCGAGCTGCACTGAACAAGATCCTCCTGGATCAATCCTTTCCACTTGAAATATTTTGGACCACAAAATTTTTATTTTAAACAGATATCAGGTGAGGTTAGAGTTCCCTCACTTATTTGATCTCTATCCATCTCGCCTTGGGAGGATTCATCCCCTTGAGTCCCACTTGAAGATATTCCACATCTCCTCGCCTAGAAGTATGAAATCTTCTATCCAAGATGGTATCTTCATACAACTCTATCATGTACTCTAGTGATAAGTCATTAATAGAAGGAATCTGTGTATCATCCTTGGGATCAACAATCATTGGAGGTTCATATAATTTTAGATTTTCAACATTCACAACTGATTAAATATGCATGTAAGGCAGTAAATCTAATCGGAATGCATTATTTCCAATGTTTTCAACAATATTGAAAGGATCATACCTGATATATTTCAGTTTCTTACCTTCTCCTTTCAACCTAACTTTGTTGATATACAACCATACCTGATCGCCAACCTGAAAATGATGGTAGACTTGATGCTCATCATGGCCCAATTTGTACTTGGCTTGACTGAATGCTTGTTGTGGCGCAGTTAGAGAAGAATGTAAGGCTTGATTGTAAGCTTGATACACATAAGGTAAGGATTCATCCCACAAATTAGAATGTTTACTACAGTAACCTTGAAGAATATGTATCCTGGTCATGTTCACCATTTTTGTTTGTCCTTCAATGAAATCCATGCTATCCCATGGTTGCAAAAGAACTGGAAGTGGCATGTACAAACCAATATTTGGATTGCTTTGCTTGCATGTCAAATACATCATACATCCCTTAATTTACTTCAAAATTGTTGCATACATATGAGGCAAGTAACAATACCTTTGACTTTGTGCCATAGTCTTGCTTACGCCAAAATGTCCTGCAATCTGAGAAGGATGAGATTCTCGAATAACCTGCACTATTTCTATCTGCAGTATGCACAACTTACCCAGATGATATAATAATATATCATGAATATTCTAATTGACTTCTTCTATATGAGTATCATGAGTTAGTGATTCATAAATATCTTCAAAATCATCATCAGTATTATATTGTTCTGCATAACTTTCATGTCTCAATAAGCTATTTTGCGGTACTACTAAAGTATTTAAAGAGAGTCTAGAAATAATATCAACTATTTTACTTGTTACACCTTTCTTTTCCTTAATTACTAAGTGAATTTGTTGAAGAAATCTCATCCAACTGTAGTGTCGAGATTGTTACAACTTAGTATGTGACTAAAGGTATTGAAGTTTCTAATGATCTATGTGAATCACTGTTTCCATTGCATAATCACTAGCATTTATTTTAACTTCGAATGGTTATTGATGATCTAATAATGCTGTGAAATTTTTCTGCTTAAATGAATCAAAAACATTAAAATCGACACATATTCCCCTTGTCCTGTTTTTCTTAGGAACCAAAATTATGGGTGAACCACATGGAGATGAACTAGGTCGCATGAATTCTTTTTCAACCATCCCTGGAATTTGTTGCTTTATTTCTTTGTGCTCTATAACTGATTCATTATATATTCCAATATTATAAAGAGTGGCAGCATACATCAACTGCATCTCATGTTGTATTTCCTTTTTATGAAGTAGATGTTTTGGTTCTTTAACTAGATCTTGAAATGGATCTACCTTTTTAACCAAATTATCTTCATACTGAAATTCACAACCTGAACAAGCATCATTAAGATCCTTATGTTTATCTTTTACCGAGATGAGTATGTATCTCTTACTTGAACTTATTAAGCGCTTCACATGATTAACATTAACTAAATTCAAGTGATTTTTGATTTTATGTGCCCGAACGATGTATTTAATCTCATCTTTCCTGAGATGATACATATGCTCTTTCCTATAAAATACTACATCATGATCATAGAGATAAGGGCTTCCTAAGACAATTCCACATATGTCTAATGGTATCAGATATAGATCCACTTCGTTGATATAGTTAGCTTTGATTGCATATTTTAATCGACGCTGCTTGGTAACATGAATTTGAGTTTGTTCCTTTAACCAGCCTAAAGGATATGGTTTTGGATGATTATGTGTTTTCAAACCCAATTTGTTAACCAATGGTTCAGAAATCAAATTTTCTTGTGACCCTGTATGGAACAATGTATCTATATTTTTATGTTTTGAAGTTACCCTGACATGAAATAACTTGATTCTTTTATCTTCATTCAATTTTTTGATGTTTGAAGAATCAAAAGTACTAGCTTCAGAAGTTTTACCTGTTATAACCATAGTAGTGATTTTGCCTTCATCACCTGAATCAGATCCCAAGTCCAAGCCTTTTTGGATTTCTGTTTCATCCTTCTTTTCACCCTTATTTGTTTGGAACTTCTTTGGCTTGAGTTTCGGATGAATTTTCCAACACCTAGTCTCATCATGGTTGATCCTTTGGAAATGTGTACAGGTAGGTATTTCATCTTCCTTCTGAGTTGTGGCAGTATTTTTCCCATTTGACTTGACCTTCTTTTTTCTGTCTTCGGTTTCCAACTGTTTGGAAGTCTTTGGTGTAAACTTGAATTTTCTACCACCTGATTCGACATGAATAGCTTGAACACAAACTTCATCAAAATCATTAGGATTGAAAATTAATAATGTATGCTGCAAATATGAATGCAAACTGCTAATATACTTCAACAAAGTTTCTTTTGTGTCCAAAGGAATACCAAGTGCTAACACTTTCTTTCTGAATTCCTGTGTGAACTCTTCAACATTTTGTCTCTTACATTGTCGCAAGCACTGCCAATCAATAACAACTTGTTGTGTGTGACCCAAGGGATAGAATTGTTTCTTTAGAGCTTTTATAAACTTAGTCCATGAGGTGATAACTTTTCCTTTACTTTTTAAATCTATCTGTGTCTTACTTTCCCACTAGATCAAAGCAGTACCCCAAATTCTAAGAGTAGCTAATTGGATATTTGTCTTATCATTAGTAATATTTTGAATATAATAATAGACTTATAACTATTTTACCCAATTGTCTAGTTTCTCAGGATTTATTTCACAATCATACATAGGTAATTCAAACTTAACATCAATTTTCAAAAGTGGACTCTTAGGTTTCTTTTCTTTTTCTCATTCAGAACTAGAAGTAGTAGAAGAAGAAGAAGATGATGGAGATGATGGAGGATAAGGAGATTTATCCGTCTTGCCTTTACCCTTGTCCTTCTTTTATGCCTTCGAAGATGAGGCTGCATCTCTCGTCTTCTTATCTTCATATAATTCTGCCAACATCTGTTGCATGTTTAAAAACATATGATGGATTTGATTCTCATCCATGGGTTTCAATTCAGTAGCTTCAGGAGTCTCAACGTTCTCAGTCCCTCCCATCATTGATTGATGAAATAATTTCCACTTTATGATATTTGGATCGAATTCCTCAAGCTCGCCTTTTCCACGTTGCAATCCCAACCTGGTTAACATACACTAACAAAAAAACTACAAAGCACAACTTGCTCTGATACCAAAAATGATCTGAATGTGATCGATTAAGTGCCAAGGTAGTTTGATTAGTTTGTCATTAAGATTGATTGTTAACTAAAGAGAGATTTAAAGTAAAAGACGACATAAACCAGTAGAAAATAAATGATTAAAACACATCATAAATAAGAGAGAAGAAGTAAGAAAATAGTTGATTATGGAGTTTGTCCTTGGTGGACTACATCTTTGGGTCCGCTTTCAAGTGGGCGTTTGCTTTATTAAGATTGAACCAAGGAAGTCTTTACACAGAAAAAACACCAAACTAACTGTGCTCGCAGGCACTTCTAGTCTCTGAAAACAAGAAGCTCTCTCTCTCTCATCTTTCCAATGCCTATCTCTTTACTCAATTCTGACTCTCGAGGATCGAGCAATGCTGAAAAAAACTGCCTCTATCCTACTGAAACTAAAGTTCAAAACATCCATGTCGTCTTTGATTGTATTTTTCATGGTTTTATAGGCTAAAATCGAACCTCTGAATACCAAATTTAGCATTAGGTTGAGAAAATTAGGTGAATGGGTTTGATTCCTATCTATTAATTCAATCCCTAGGAATAAGTGATAAGGTGTATTAATTTCCTTAGTGCAATATTAAATTCAAAAACCAAAAAATAGACCATACGATAAAATATATCCCCGATGGTTATGTTAAATCGCACGGAGTTGATTAAATGTCGGCATGTGAATAGGAAATTTAGGCGGTTCAGTTCCAGTGGTTATGGTTACATCCGGCGGTCGTCTTACCCTTATCCGCCACTGCGTTTATGACCTATTCACATGACTTATCTAACGTGGTTTTATAACTGCACGTTAACAATTTTTGTCAAGGTTTTATATTATCCCGACGGTTCACATGTAAATCCTTCCAACATGGTTTTGATAGTCGCGGTTAGTTGTGTTTTAATTTTATTTTGATTTTTGGGTTTTAAAACATAGCCCAAAAGTGGGTTTTAATGTCTTAGGTCTAGGAATTTAGGAACTAGACTATTTTTTTAGGTCTTCAAACCTTAGGTCTTAGATGTTTAGGACTAGTAATATTTTGTCCTTTTTATGTCTTAGCCTTAGAAATTATGCTTAGAGCTAGGACATTTCAATATTTTACACCATAGTTTTAGCTGCTTAGTCTTGAGTCTAGATCTAGGGTTACACTTGTAAGGAATTTCACCATAGGGTTTTAGATCTAGGAGCACATCATCATCACGACACTAAATTTGAACCACATGACATCATACCATATCAATACATGCTATGAACCTGACGCTAAACTAGATCTACTTGAGGACATCTTCTTCAGATGATACTGGCGAAGCTAATGGATTGGAGTCTGAACTGGACATCGATCTTCTGGATCTGACTGGACATCTCTGCCGAGCTTCAGTGAACAAGATCCTCCTAGATCAGATTGTTGGTTAACTAATTTAACTAGTGTATGCAACTATATAGAACTACAACTATACCTGATATAGTTATGTTTATGTTAAATACATCAGGAACTTCACTCTGAAGAATAAAATAATTTATTATACAAATTGATAATTTAGAAGATATAATTTCCCACTTATCTTCCTAATTAAAACACATTTACTCTTATCCAATCATCATCACCATAACATCAGAATCAAAAGACAAAATTTAATAACTGTTCGTACCGATTTTGGTAAAGACTATTTGCCACCCAACCTTGATCTTTTATCCACAACTCCCCCCGAGTAGAGACCAATTCCTCCAAGGTGTAGACAACCTCTTGTCTACCCAGGAATGTCTTATTTAAGCCTGATTTCTCTCAGCATGTTTCCATAAATGTGTCCAGTTAAATCAGGATACTGTTTTCCTTTAGCCTAGGCTTTACTTCTTCTTTTTTCAACAAAAGCTCTTTAAAACTATATTTTTCCTCTTTATAGTTTTATTTCACCTCTTCTCAGTAACTTTCCACTTTAATGAGGTATCATTTAGATTTTTATCTCTAATCTAATATATTTATTTTATTTTATTTTCTCCACATATTTTTGAAGATTTTGGGAAAGTCTTTGGATTTAATTCCATCCTCATGGACTTGAAATCGTGGTCTCCAATTTACTCTAGTCTTTGCAAAATAATTAAAGATCCACAGTTATTAATTTAAAAAATAATATGTCCACACATATAGTTTTCCTTTAGGTCCACTTAATCTTTAGGATTTTCTACTCTCTAAATAAAATCAGTAAAATAGGAATATTACATATTCCCCCTTTAAAACAAAACACTGTCCTCGATGTTGCTAAATATCAGTTCACTTCTCAAACAATGATGGATATTTCTCTTTCCTTTCCTCTTCTCGCTCCCAAGTAGCTTCCTGAGGTGTAAAGTGCCTCCACTGCACTTTCACACTAGCTACGGTCCTATTTCGAAGCTTGATTTCTTCCCATGCCAGTATACGAAGGGGATCTCGAAAAAATTCCCTTAGGTTTCCACTTGTATCATAGTCCAATAAATTACATGAGTAGGATCATGTACATATTTTTTTAATAAGGAAACATGAAAAAAATTGTGAACTTTAATATGACTAGGTAGAGCCAATTTATAAGCTACTCGCCCCACTCTTTCTACAACTTCAAATGGTCCACAGTAGCATGGTGCTAACTTAATAGAACTACCTATATATAATGTACTCTTTTTAGGCTTAATCCTCAAATAAACATGATAACCCACTTTGAATTCTCTATGAATTCTCTTTCTGTCTACAGTGCTCTTTGTTGATCTTGAGCTACTTTAATATTTTGTTAAATTTTCTTCACACTTCTTTCCATCTCCTGCAAGACATTAGGTCCAAGAATTAAATTATCTTCTCGTTGGCTTCAACTAAGCGGTGTGTGGAATTTTCTGCCATACAATTCTCCAAAAGGACTCCTCTTAATTGAAGCTCGATAACTATAATTAATGAAACTTCTACCAAATGCAGAAAATTTTCCCATCTTGTAGGTCTGTCCATCACATACATGCGCAACATGTATTCTAAAATCTGGTTAGTTCTTTCAGTTTACCAATCTGTTTGAGGATGGTATGAGGTACTAAAATTCAATTTGGTACACGTTCCTCCAAACATAGTTTTCCAAAAGGTTAAAGTAAAATTTGCATCTCTATCAGATATAATCATTTTTGGAATGCCATGTAATTTCAAAATTTATTTTATGAATACATTGGCTACTTGAAGTATGTAAAAATTAGACTGTACTCGTAAAAAGTGTGTTGCCTTGGTTAATGTATCCACAACCACCATTATATAATCATGTTGATACTTGGTTCTTGGCAATCTACTAATGAAATCTATGGAAACCACTTCCCACTTCCATTCTGGAATAGGTAGAGGGTTCAGTAATCCAGCTGGATGTTGATGTTCCACTTTTACTTGCTGACATTCTAAACTCCTAGCCAGATAATCAACAATAACTTTTTTCATACTTAGCCAGAACATGTTCCTCCTCAATGCTGAAATCAGTTTTTGATAACTAGGATGACTTGCATAAGGTATTTTATGATACTCATCTAAAATTTCCTACTTTAAATATGTCACAATTGGAATATACAATATTTGTTTATAATAAATTATTTCTTTCTGGTTTTTTTGTATATCCCAAAATTTTAGTTTTCTGCAATTTATCTTGTAATTTTACATATTGTTGGTCTTACATCAACGCTTCCTGTATCAATTATTATATTTCAAATTTCATACTACTTCCTACATTGGTCAAAATTTGATGAGAATTTCTACTCAAAGCATCAACAATGCTATTTTCTTTTCCTTTAATGTCTTTAATTTCCATATTTAACTCACTAAGGAAATATAACCATTTAGCTTGTATAACATTTAAATATGTTTGAGTAAAGAAGTATTTCAAACTTATGTGATCTGTCATTAGTATGAACTTCTTTCCCAATAGATAATGTCTCCACATCTTCAGTTCATGTATCACAGCAGCTAGTTCTAAGTCATATAGAGTATAATTTTTTTTCATGTTTCTTCAATTTTATTGACTCATATTCTATGACTATATTATATTGCAAAAACACTCTTCATAACCCTTCGACGCATGCATTTGCACACACTACAAATTCCTTGTTTGGATCAACAATTTTCAATATGGGGGCAATTATTGATTTCAATTTTAATTGTTCAAAACTATTTGACATTTTGTTGTCCATTCAAACTTCACTCCTTGTTTCTGTAAAGAAGTAATAGGATAGGCTAAGGCTGAAAATCCTTACACAAACCTACGATAGTATCTAGCAATACCCATAAAGTATTGTATGGCTGGGACATCAGTGGGTACAGGCCAATCCATTATTTCTTGTATTTTCTCTGGGTCTACTGCTAAGCCATCCTTTCAAATCACATGACCCAAATACTGAATTTTATCCTTTTAAAATTCACATTTGCTCTATTTTTCATATAGTTTATGTTCTCTAAGTGTTTGTAGGACTATTCTGAGATGTTATTTGTGTTCTTCTTCATTTTTGGAGTACACCAAAATTTCATCAATGAATGCTAGTACAAACTTGTCTAAATACTTGTGCAATACACTATTCATTAAACACATTAATGTAGCAGGTGCATTAGTAAGTCTAGAGGGTAGGACTACAAATTCATATTATCCATATCTAGTCCTCACTGTTTTTTTATTAATGTCCTTATCCTTAATTCTGAGTTGGTGATATCCTATTCTTAAATCAATCTTTGAGAAGATAGTGGCTCCTCTCATTTGATCAAATAAGTCATCTATCCTTGGCAAGGGATATCTATTATTTATAGTCAATTTATTCAACTATCTGTAATCTTTGTACGTTTTAAATGTGCCATATTTCTCTTGAACAAAAAATACTAGGGCTCCCCAAGGAGACACACTAGGTCTGATGTACCCTATGTCTAATAACTCTTGCAATTGCACTTTCAACTCTAGTAGTTCATGAGTACTCATTCTATAGGGTGCTCTAGAGATAGGTGTAGCTACTGGTACTAATTGAATTGAGAAACCAATTTCTCTTTTAGGGGGTAGATGGGGGATTTACTTTGGAAATACATCCTTAAAATCTCTGATTACTGGTAAATTTTCTATAGCTTCCTTTTCAGTTCATTGTCCCAATTATTCCACTTGTACAACATAAACTTGACAGCCCTTTCTTGTTGTCCTTTTTAGTTATAATGTAGAAATTTTTGTGATTGATATTGGTATTTTTTTCCTTTCACTATCACAGCTCTTCCCTCACCATCTATACAATGAACTATTTTATCTAAGAAATTAACTATTTATTTCTGCTTCTCTAACAATTCAATTCCTACTAACAAGTCATTTGATCCTAGAGGCAAGATATTTAGATGAATTTCGGTTTCATACAAATTTAAATTTACAATAGTTTTTGGAAGTTTATGGGTCACTTTTCTTTTTGTTCCTGTAGGTAACTACACTAACCATGCTTGTAGAAGTTTTTATGATTTTAACTTGCACTTTTCCATCATCTGTGGATTGACGTACCTTGAATTTTCTCTTAGATCTATCAAAACAGAAACATGTTTTTCAGCAATCATACCTTCGATTTATATCATGCTTGATTGGTGTTTAGGATGGAGATCTTCACGTGTAGCACTGATCCTATGAATTTTTTGAGAAATGTCATTCACCATAGTTTCCTCTCATAACACTTGAATGATATGAACTATTTCATGTGCACAGTCACATAATAGGTGAGGTTCTCCACATCCCCAACACTTTAGCGGTTCTTTCATTTTTACAGCACTTTCCTTTTTGTCGTTTGCATCCATTTACTTAGACCCAGTCTGTGACTATGCTGATTGGTTTTCTCCGGTTTTATTAAATTTCTTCCTTTGGTGCTTTTCCCAAAATTTGTCAAATAGGTTGGTTTTACTCTTTTTACATTTGAGTCAACCTTCCCCTTCTCCTTGTTTTGCCAACTTTTCATCTAATAATTTTTGTCTTTGAACTATTGATAACACAATTTTTCTTTACGAATAGCTTAATCCATTATATTTTGATTGTCAAATTCGATTCTCTCTTTATATATGGTAGGTAGGTAGTTTAAAAATTGTTGTACCTTCTTCTTTTCCTCTCTAATTTAAGGCACATAGCGAAGCAAGTTAGTGAATTTGGCTTTATCATCATAATATCTCTCATTCAGGTACCTAGACTTAAATTTGGTTTGAAAGTCTTCCCAGATAACAGCTTTTTGATCCAACACATGCACCATTTTGTTTCTATCCACCAAAGGGTAGCTTTACCATACAGTTGGTAAATTTCCAAACTGGCTTTCAAGTTACTTCCATATTTATATACATGTAAGTATTTAACCATGTTCAGAAGCCAAGCTTCTACACCCTCCTCCTTTTCACCATCAAAAGTGGGAGGTTTGATTTTCCAGAATTCTCCTTGTAATTCATTTTTCTTTCTGGAATGTTGTCCAGATGATTCCCCACCCTCAAATCCTTCTGAGTTGTTTTCAACTTCTTCTCTCTTTTTTCCATGGTCTTCACTTTCATGACTATACCTTGAGGTTAACTCTTTGATCAACCTTTCTTTCTCTTAAATGGCTTGCAAAAATATTTCATTGCTAGTTCTCAACTGAAACATTTCTCATTGTATATCTCATATCATGTCCAGCAATTGAGCATTTTGATCTGGTGGATTTCCCTCACCCCCCAGATCCACATACAACCCTCCTTCGTCACTCATAATAAAAGATGTATTTTTTCTGCACTGAAATCACTATACACACAAATAAATTAGTACATCATTTTTGTAAAGAAAAAAAATAAAATAATTTTTTCTTATAATTTATAGTAGCATAATTTTGAGTTTTTCTGTGTGGGGACACATAGGGCTAATGTTTTCAACATGGGATCCAATACCATTTTTAACATCTCTACTTACCCGAAAAAAAAAATCTATTTATTACCTTGTACTGCTTTTTTCATCCTTAAATTAATTTAATTATGTCATTGTACAACCTCTTACAACATTCACCCAAGGTTTTAATTTCTGTAGTTAGGATCTCCACTAAGACAATTATTTTCCAAACTATTCTTATATTGACATCCATAGGAAAAAAATCATACTAAGATCATTCCACCTCTAATGTATTACTAATTTCGTCTCGTTCACATGGCATTTATACATTTATTTTAATGTATATCATGCCTTTAAAATATTTATCATTTCTATTATTTTATCCCTTCTTATATACTTTCTCAAACAATACACCTTATAGTTATATTTTTGAACTTAATGTACTTAATGTACTTTCCTAAACATTAAAGTTACCTATTAGACACATATCATTACCTTCTAATTTGACTTGTTCTTATTTTCCTATGTGCTAGCATAGGTCTATCAATTCGTAATATAATGAGGAAATCCAGATCATATTATATATGAACTATTTTAATTATCTTAGGTCTTAGATAATATTACCATTATGCATCACCATACTTAAATGTATTTTGTCTTGAAGTATAAGCATAATCCTCATGAAGGTTTCCCTTCTATGCCACATCCACTATAACTAGTTTCAACCATATTTAATTTATCACTATTATTGAAATTTCATTATGTATACAGTCCCTTACCACTTTGCCGACATAGACTTTATAGTAGTAGATTTGAGTTTTATGATTAACATGTAAATTTTTTAATGGTGATACGACATAATTTTAATTTAATGTGTATTCAGATTTCGAGCATACCTCTATGGATTTTGTCATATCTCCAATTAATGTGTTAAGATAGTGTACCATGCAAATCCTTAAAGTTTACTTGTCTCGAGGTTGTCATTGATTAACGACATGTACTACATCTTCTCTAGTCACATGGATGTATTAATATCGTGAAAATGTGGAGCTAAAATCTCTCGTCAATCAACGATTGAGATAAACTCATACTCTTTCCCTCCATGACTAGGGTTTAATGTACTCATTTTACTTAGTTTATTTTTCTCATTTGTCAAGTTCCCTACGAGGGCTTTCAGGTCTGGTTCTTTACTGTAAGTTTGGTAATGATAATGGCTTCGCTCTGAAATTTTTTGCCTCACAATCATGGTTTATGGCTAAGTTAACTTCATTCCCTCTCTATTTTTTCTCAACGTTTTAATTTACACACATAAATTGTTACAAGAGTCATTTTCCTTCTTAAAATTTCTAAAATCATATTCTATGACATTCAACGTATTAACTTTCGTTATGTATCTACATTTTTGAATGGAGGAGTTCCATGCAGGTTCCACCTTGAAGGACAAAGAATATTCAAGAATGTTTACCGCGAATTCATGAGATAATACTAAATCTGTCACAACGCGGGTAATTTAGGTACTCATTTCATAGTTCATACACTTCCCTTCTTAAGCATTATAAAATTTCAGTTTTCCTCTTTGTATTGTTACATTTCCTTCTCACAATTTAGATCATTCATGAAATGGTAATGACTGAGCTCTACATTGTTAGTTTGAATTTTTTATTTGATATTATACAACGAATTCACTGTGCAAATTGTTTTAACGTTATTTCCCAAAAAAATTTACTCGGCTACTGAGTTATGACTTCGTTTGGTTTTGTCAGTTTTATCCCTCGTTTTCTTTCCCATAGATTTCGTATTATGTCTGGTCTCTATGTATTGGATTCACCCATCAATCTCAAGGGTTTCCTGACTATTCATTTTGGATTTTGTGATTTATTCCTATGTGAAAAAAATTTGACAGTTTGAATTCGGCCCTAAATTTCAAGAGTTTTATATTATTACAGTCACTATAAATATTGTATGGAATACATTGTACTCTATATTCCCCTATGTTTCGACATTTAATTAACTACTCAATAATTTTGGTTAATCTGTTTTAGTTTTCTCCATAAAACCCACAGTGTTGTTAAAATGAATTGAAATTCAAATCTTTGAAATGAATATTCTAACTCCTTCATGTTTCTAATATAGTTATAATCTCTATATACAACAAAATTTGATTTAATGACGTGAATATGTCTTTGTTTTTTTACTGAAATCGACTTATATATAATTCTAATTTATGGAATCTATATTTTAATTTAGTCTCTCTATATGTACTCTATTGAATCATTACTTACATTCTTGTTTATATATATATATATATATTCTGCCTTATAAAATTATATAAACATTCAAAATACTAATAAATAAAAGATATGTGAATACTTTTGCGACGAAAGTAAGGATTATTTTATTGATTTTGATAATAACAAAATGTTTTTTTACACAGGAAACTCCTCTTTTCCTGCTTCTGTACCATTCATGAATTTACATCAAATACCCAGTATATGGATTCCACCCACAATTTAGGTAATTCATTTTCTATACTTATAATACTATTACAAAATTATAATATCTTTCTCCATTTTCCCCACTGACATAGATGTTTGATTTTCTTGTTCATACACAAAAGAGACTTCACTACCTCAAACTTGACGAACAAGGTAAATTCCTGTATTAATTAAGATTGACAATTTCCAATATTCTCTACATTTAATTTTAATTTTATGTTAAATAAAATGTAATCCCTATTTATGTGGATTTGTTATACAAGTATTGCACATCTCATAATTTAGAACACCATTACTTTTTCTTTCTTTCTCAAAATAATTGACAATTATTTTGGTTCCGTCTATTTATAGGTTGGTCGTTATCATTCAAAGAATCCAACCAACACAATTCAATGATATTTATTCATGTAGACAATATGTAATTTATATAAAAAACAAGGGAATTTCAATCGATATAAATGTGAGAGTGATATCTGACAGTTTATTATGAATATAAATACGTATTTATGTTCTCATTTATTTGATTAATTTCCATCCGTGTAATAATTTTATATAAGATTTCCAAGTTCTTTATAGTATTTCAACTACATGCATCACTTATGCATAATTCCTAGTTGATATTGAAATTTATAATTTTATTGCACACATAGTACCTCTATTTATAGAATGATATTATATTTCCTCTTTTAGCATAAGAAGTAAGTAGGTGTATATTAATTTCTATGTTTTATGTATAGTATGAGTTTTTATACATAGTTTCTACAAAATATTTTCTTCTCAATTTAATAATAAATCCCACTATATATATCTCTATTTCTTCATTGTTTACATAAATAACTAATTATGTGTCATCTTTCTATTAACATCTTTAGAATATTCTCCACTCCTAAAGATGTATTTTATACTCGTAATATATTAATTCTCACAAACCTAATAGCATATTTAAAGCCTTGTAATTGGGTTTAGACATTCTGATTGTTGGTTAACTAATTTAACTAGTCTATGTAACTATACATAACTACAACTATACCTGATATAGTTATGTTTTTGTTAAATACATCACACACTTCACTCTCAAGAATAAAATAATTTATTATACAGATTGATAATTCAGAAAATATAATTTTCTTCTTATCTTCCTAATTAAAACACATTTACTCTTATCTAATCATCATCACCATAACAACAGAATAACAAAACAGAATTTAATAATTGTGCATACCAATTCTAGTAAAGAATATTTCCCACCCAACCTTGAGCTTTCATCCCCAGCTCCCCCCGAGCAGAGACCAATTCCTTTAAGGAGTAGAAAACCTTTTTTCTACCCAGTAGTGGATTATTTAAGCTTTCTTTCCCTCAAAATGTTTCCATAACTACGTTGAGTTAAATGAGAATGTTGTTTTCCTTTAGCCTAGGCTTTACTTTTTTTTTTTGGCCAGAAAACCTCTTTAAAACTAGCTTTTTCCTCTTTCTAGTTTTATTTCACCTCTTCTCAATAAATTTCCAGTTTACAAAGGTACCTTTTAGATTTTTATCTCCAATCTAATATATTTTATTTATTTTATTTTCTATAAGGATTTTTGGATATTTTGGAAAAGTATTTGGATTTAATTCCATCCTCATGGACTTGAAATTGCGGTCTCCAATTTACTCTAGTATTTGCACAATAATTAAAATTCCACATTTATTAATTTAAAAAAAATAATATGTCCACACATATAGTTTTCCTTTAGGTCCACTTAACCTTTAGGATTTTCAATTGTGTAAATAAAAGCAGTAAAATAGGGAAATTACACCTTGTGTTTATAATATAAATAATCTGTTGGGTTTATAATATTGATATCTGATATGAATAATACTATTTTACGGTTTATAATATTAATCTTAAGTTTTATAGTATTAATCCTAGTGTTAAATATTAATTCATTAGGTGTATAATACCTTGGGATTATAATATTATTCCCTTGGTTTTTTTAATTTATTTAGTTTATAATATTAAACCCTTGGGTTAATAATATTCATCCCTAGGGTTTATTAATCCATTGCAATTATAATATTCATCCCTTGGGTTTATTGACCCGTTAGGTGTATAATGTTGATATCAATGGTTTAACATTATTCAACCACATTTTCTAATGTATCTGACTACATTGGGGTATGTTTAGTATTCAACACACTTCAATTTTGGTCAAAAAAAGTTCCCTTTTAATAGCCCACCAATGTGTCTACGGCCAACCATGATCAACCATGGTTAATGATGGTTGAATATGGTCAACCATGTAAAATTTCTCTATTATCAATTATGACCAACCATAATTAACCAAGGTCAACCATGGTCAACCATAGTCAACCATGATCAACAATGATTAATCATGGTTGAAATTTGTTAACCATGAATAACAATTATCAAGGTCTCTCTTGTTGAATTTTCTCAACCATAGTTGAGCGTGGTAAACAATGGCTAACAAAGATAAACCATTGTCAGTCACACAATCATGGTTGAAATTCGCTAACCATGATCAACCATGATTAAGGTCTTTCTAGTTGAATTTGATCAACCATGGTTGAGTGTGGTCAACCATGGTTAACCATGATAAACCATTATTAGTCACGGTTGAGGAATTTAAAATCATAGGTTTATAATTGTAGGGTTAAAAATATCAATCCCTAGGGTTTATATTATTAATCCTAAGGTTTATAATGCTTCGGGTTTATAATATAAATCGTAGGGTTTAATATTATTCCCATGGGTTTATTATCCCTTGGGTTTATAATATTGATTCGTAATATGTATACTATTATTTTAGGGTTTATAATATTAATATTAAGGTTTGTAATCAGTTGGGATTATAACATTAATCCTAGGGTTAAATATTAATCTGTTAGGTTTATAATTCCTTTGGTTTATTAATACCTTTATGTTTATAATATTAATCACAAGGTTTTGTAATAATAATGCCTTGGGTTTATAATATCAAACCATTTTATTTATTATCCCGATGGGTTTATTAATCACTTTTGTTTATAAAATAATCCCTTGGGTTTATAATATTATTAATCCCTTTGATTTTTTAATTTTCTAGGTTTGTAATATTAGACAATTGGGTTAACAATATTCACCCCTAGGGTTTATTAATCCCTTTGATTTATTAATTCCTTGGGTGTATAATATTAATCTTAAGGGTTTAACATTAGTCAATCGCATTTAATAATATATTTGACTATATTGGGGTATGTTTGGTAGTCAACACTCTTCAAGTTTGGTCAAACAAAATTCCCTATTAATGGTCAACCAATTTGTCTACGGTTAACCATGATCAACCATGGTTAATCATGGTTGATGTAATGCCTCTCACTAAACAAGAATTTTTTTTTTTTAAACAATCATTTCTACTTAATGTCTTTCCACATTCTATATTATTTTCTCCTTTTAATAATATGAAAGTTTCCCACTTCACATTTGTATTTTGTTTTGTACTAAATGGAGAAGTTATTTAATCTTTAACTATTATCTTTATTTACGTATTATAATGATTTATATATAGCACCTAATATAAATCATCTTTATACCATCATATTATATAAACTAATTAATTCTCCGCTTCTTATTTATATAACAAATAAATTCTCCAGAAGCAATAAAATGAACCTCTATTCCCAACTCGATTTCTTTACGAATTATCTTTTATTTCTAGTTTAGTTCTCATATATTTTTTCCCAACTCCAAAGAGAAATCTACCGCCAATTCGACATACCAAAATAAAATATTATGGTTTAAAGTTAAGATTTCGATGCAACAGTAATGTACTCACCCAATTGTTAGTTACTTTGATGAACTTTAAGACGTTATTAATTTCTCTAGTACATACTTTACCCTTGTTTCTCATTTCATGATTTTCTCGTCAATTGTTATAAATTCTACAGAGTTAGGTGGCACTTCTTATTACTTTTCCCCGTCACTTCCCATGTGCTTTTGTACCATTTCTTAATTGCATTGAATCTGAGTTTGATTCGGGTTTGTCCTTACGAGATTTTCCACCTAAATTTTATAACCCTACCTTGGTTACCGAGACCACCCTATCGATATATCATTTTACTCCTGCCTCTTCCGCCACGTAGATGGTGGAAATGATATAATCGTTAGGGTTTACGAAAGTGTATATCAGCTAGGTTTACCACTTCCAAGTTTCATTTGTCATATTCAATTTCTAGAGGTATCAGACTTGTTCTCTATGCCTCCGCCTCTTCTCAACTGACAATGACTACAGAGTTCTTCACGCAACTTTCCTATAGGACTGCATTCATAAACACCGGTAATATATTTGTTTTCTTTTCAAAAATCATATTGTCACTTTGATTTATTTACCATAGTCCAGTAAAAATAGAAATCAAATATCAATTCATTGTTTTTTGGGTTTACGAATAGTTTGGGGTTAAATTTCTCATTCTCATTTCCACTATGATATTTCCCTTATCTTAATAGGGTGTTCTTGCAGACTTTATTACGATAGGGAGTAGGCTGGGTTCTTTTCTTTCTGTCTTATAGAAAATGGATTTTTGTGTATAACTAAAATGGATTATCTAGGTATTTAATGTTGATGTCTTGGAAATTTTTTCATTGTGTGGTTATTGAGATGTACCCATGTCGTTTTGAATTCCCTATCTTCATTTATGCTCCTGGGTTTCTCTCAGTTCTGCTTGAGAGAAGCTTGTTGCCACTGGTTTGGTTCACTTTTGTCTTTGTCAACCATAGTTGACTTTCATTTCAAATATCTCCAAGGGAAACGTCTTGGCATATTGCTACCAGGTTCAACTGGATTTCACATCCTTGTTTTTTATTTTAGTGAGATTGATATTTTGAATTTATCCCTTTATGTTTTGTCTCTTTAAATCTCTGGTTGAAACTTACACATTTTATATCCCATCCATTCTGTGAACTGTAGGTGGGTTTTTCTGTGAAGGTTTAATTTACCAAAGGTGTCTTCATAATTCCTTAAAATCGTTATATTATTGATTTGTGTTTACTACACTTATCTTTTTGTTATATCTAAAGAAATTAATTTTGTTCACATACTGTGTGTAGGTATATCTAAACCCTGGTTCTTTTGTTGGATTGATAGAAATCATTCTTGTCCTGTCAAACCCTTGTTGACAAAATTTTCACTTTTATATAGGTCTGTATAATCACACCCATGGCCATCTTGACCGAAAAACCAAGATGCCGCGACCTCATATTAAAATTTCCTTTTCCCAGAAATGGATTTCTGTAATTTAAATTTAAAAATTGTATAATAATTTTAGGGTTGGAGTTACTATCTACCAACAGAACTATATATTATTCCGTAAAACTTTGTTTTCATTCCAGAACACTGGTAGTCTTACTTTGTTCCTATATGTATTCCTGGTATGTTTTTATGAAGAAGTTTATCTACTCAAAACTTTGAATACTCATGTTCCCTTTTATAATCTCTCACTGCTATTAATTTGGTAATATCGAGTTCTAGAATCTTACTTATTTTCTTGGACTAGGATACCAGTCTCAGTTTATACCATACAAATTTATAATGGATGTTCATCTTAAAAAATAAAGTAGTATTAACTTCCTTTATAATTTCAAATCCATTCTTTAAATTCCTACAATAACTTATATAATGATATGAATATGATGAATTTTTTTACTGTATATTGGTTCAATATATCTGCAAATGAAAGAGGCTACTTATATATATATATATATATATATATATATATATATATATATATATATCAACTCCTCTTTGTGTTTCGACAATAATTTATTTAGCTACTTAAACTATGAAATTTTTCTTGATTCTGTATAATTTAGAATAACTCCTCAATGTTATTATATAAATGTTATATCTGTTTATGTTTAGTACAACCTTTTTATCATTCTCCATCTATAATAGTCAAGAAACATCATTTAGAAAATAGAGTGTTAATTTCTAAAATTAGGTGGAATGTTTCGATTGATAATATCTTCATGTTCCAAGCTAGCCTACGTGGAGTTTTTTTGCTTAGTCCTTACCTCTATGTTTTTATTTTATTGCTCTATTAAAATCACGGCTCCTTTTGTTGTTATGAAAATGTCTTATTATCGTACTTTGCTTGTTCAATGTTACTTTGATCTTGTAATATTTATGTGAAATCCAATAATTTAAACTAGATTCGTGTTGCCTATTTACTTGATTTTGTCGACATATCGGTTTATTTTCACATGAACATATGCATAAAATTGTTAAGAACAATTACTACCTAAGCCTTTTCGTTTTCTAGTTCAATTAAAACTTTTCGATGAGATATTGATCTCCAGATTTAAACCCATTACAGGTTTAGACGTTCTGGCAGATGGGTTTCCCTAGATTTATCCCATACAACTATACAAATTGCAGAAATTCTACCCATCCAAAATCTGTTAAATGTATGGGATACTTAATAACTCAGCATCTCAAAATTTAGCTAACTAGTTAAAATAAGAATGTATCTACACATAGGTAATACCATATGATTAGAGATCATGTGTTTTTGGGTGTGCATGCAATTTCTGTTACTAGTCCACTCCCAACCTTAGAGTTCTATCTCCATAACTCACCCCCGAGCTGAGACCTTTGCTTCCAATGATAGAGAACCCTTTGTCTATATTAGAGAAGCTTTATTTAAGCTATGCTTTCCCAAGCCTATTTCGAATTTCCGCATCCATAAATTTCAGGATGATTTCTTCTTGCTTTGCCTAGGCTTTCCCACATTGAGGGAGTTTAAAGCTGTCTTTTCTGATTTTCCATCTTTTTCTTCCTCTTCCCAATTGTTTTCCTCTTTATTGGGGAAATTAGATGTTTATCTCCAATATAATTTAGTTAATATTCCTTCCAAGTATTTCTGAAAGATGTGGGAAATTCCCATCACCTTATCCACATCCTCATGGATTCAGGTTTCAGATCTCAATTCTTCTTCTAGTCATTACACACATAACTTTTCCATTTATTTTTTTATTAATTAAAAATAGCATAAATCCACATACTAATTTTCCATTGGGGTCCGCTTCCCCTTTATACTTATTCAAATGTCAATTAAAAGTGTAGAAAACTAGGGGTATTACATATTCCCCCTCTAAAAAAAAACATCTTCCTCGGTGTTGACAAAATAAACTTAAACAATTCACTGTGTAAATAGTGATGGGTATTTTTCCATCATTTCAACTTCTCGTTTCCAAGTAGCCTCTTCGGTTGTAAAATGCCTCCATTGCACTTTTACTCAGGTTATTGTGCAGTTTCGAAGTTCAATTTCTTCCCGCTAGAAGATTTGAAGCGGCTTTGGTAGGAATTCCCCTTCTGGTTCCACTTGGATCACATTCCAATCAATAGCGTGAGCATCATTATGCACATATTTTTTTAATAAATAGACATGAAACACATCATGAACTTTAATATGAATGGGTAAGGCCAATTTATAAGCCATTGGTCCCACTCTTTCCAACATGTCAAACGGTCCACAATATCGTGGAGCTAATATTGCACAACTGCCAGTGTGCAAAGTGCTCTTCTTAGGCTTAATCCTCAAATATACATGATCACCAACACTGAACTCTCGGTGAACTCTCTTTTTGTCTGCATAACTTTTATGTCTGTCCTGAGCTGTCTTGATATTTTTCTGAATCTATTTTACCACTTTTTCCATTTCCTACAAAGCTTCTGGGCCAAGTACTAGTTTATCTTCAGGTTGGATCCAAATTAAGGGAGTGTGGCACTTTTTGCCATAAAGTGCTTCAAACGGACTCATCTTTATGGAAGTTTGGTAGCTATTGTTGTAGAAAAATTATACTAAGTGTAATTAGTCTTCCTATTTCATTGGCCTATCCATCACATACATTCTTAACATATCTTCCAGAATTTGGTTTTTCCTTTCAGTTTGACCATCAGTTTGGGGGTGGTAGGTAGTAATAAAATTTAGTTTAGTACCCATGCCTCCAAATAAGCTCCTCCAAAAAGCTGCAATGAACTTTGTGTCTCTATCTGAAATTATCATTTTAGGAACCCCATGTAGTCTCACAATCTCTTTTATGAACACATTTGCTACCTGGGCTATCCCATAAGTGGAATAAACTGGTATAAAGTCAGTAGCTTTAGTTAAAGTGTCCACTACAACAATCACGGAGTCATTCTGATATTTGGTTCTTGGTAGACTAGTTATAAAGTCCATAAAAACAGTTTCCCATTTCCATTCTGAAATCGGTAAAGGATTTAACAATCCAGCTGGATGCTGATGTTCAACTTTTACTTGTTGACATTCAATTCATCTGGCCAAGTAGTTTGCTACATATTTTTTCATTCCAGGCCAAAATAAATTCTTTTTCAAAGCTGTGAGTAATTTTTGGTATCTAGGATGTCCAGAATAAGGCTTTTTGTGAAATTCATCCAAAATTTCCTTCTTTAAAGAGTCCACATTAGGGATGTACAATCTATCTCTATAACAAATCAACCCCTTATGATTTTGTGTATACCATTTCGTGTCCCTTTTCATCATTTGAGTCTAAAATGTTTCATAGTTTTGGTCTTGAACCACTACCCTTTGAACCAATCCCTCCAAGTTAAATTTGACACTACTCCCACTGTTACTTATATTTTGTCAAACATTTTTGCTTAAGGCATTAGAAATCGTGTTTTCTTTACCTTTGATGTGTCTTATTTCAATGTCAAATTCACTCAGGATATACAACCACCAAGCTTGTCTAGAATTCAGGTCTGGTTGAGTGAAGAGATACTTTAGGCTGATGTGATATGTCATCAGTACAAATTTATTTCCTAGAAGATAGTGTCTCCACATATTGAGAGCGTGTATTACAGCAGCTAACTCAAGATCATAAACATTGTACTTTTGTTCATGTTTCTTAAGATTTCTAGATTCATAATCTATAACAGAATTTTCTTGTAATAATACTCCCCCTAATCCTTCTCCACAAAATTTGTGCATAGTAAAAACTCCTAATTTGGATCAACAATATTGAGAATAGGTGTTGTAATAATTTTCAGTTTTAATTGCTAAAAACTATTCTGGCATTTTTTAGTCCATTCAAATTTTACTCCCTTCCTTTGCAATAAAGTTATGGGATAGGCTAAAGCAGAAAATCTTTCTACAAACCTTTTGCAGTATCCCACAATTCCCACAAAGGATCTTACTGATGATACATCAGTAGATACATGCCATTCTCTAATTTATTTTATCTTTTCAGGATCTACAGCCAACCCTTGCTCTGATATTATATGCCCCAAGTATTTAATTTTATCCTTAAAAAATTCACATTTACTAAACTTAGCATATAACTAATTGAATTTGAGAGTCTGCAACACGATTTTGAGGTGTTCTTTATGCTTTGTTTCACTTTTTGAATAGATTAAAATGTCGTTAATAAATACTAGCATAAACTTATTTAAGTATTTATTCAAGACACTATTCATTAAACACATAAAAGTGGTCGGTGCATTTGTCAACCGAAATGGTAGGACCACAAATTCATAGTGTCCATACCGAGTTCTAAATGTTTTATTTCTGATGTCTTCATCTTTAATCCTAAACTAGTGTTAGTTAGTCCTTAGATCAATCTTGGAAAACACTGTTGCCCCTCTAACTTGATCAAAAAGGTCATCTATCGTGGGTAATGGATATTTTTTTTTTATTGTCAATTTTTTTAATTGACGGTAATCAATCCATATTCAGAAAGTACCATCCTTATTTTTTTCAAACAGTACTGGTTCTCCCCAGGGGGATACACTCGGTCTGATGTAACCTTTTTCCAGCAACTCTTGTAGCTGCATTTTTAATTCCATTAATTTAGGACTACTCATTTTATATCGGGCTCTAGAAACTAGAGTTTCTCCAGGTACTAAATCAATTAAAAATTTGATTTCTCTCTTGGGGGGAAGATGAGGGATTTCATCCAGGAAAACATCTTTAAATTCTCTTATCAGTGGTAATATTTGTAGAAGATTTTCTTTTGTTTGTTGTTCTAACTCTTCTACATGTACATAATACACCTGATACCCTTTTCTAGCAATTCTCTTTAACTGAAGGGCTGAGATTTTCCTCACATATGTGGATTTAGGCTTCCCTTTTATTATTACAGGTTTTCCCTCCTTATCAATGCAATGTAAGGTCTTGTCTAAACAATTCATCATATCTTTCTATTTTTTTAACCAATCCATCCCTATCAGGACATCATAAGACCCTAATGACAGAATGTTTAAATTTAATTATGTTCGGTATCCATTTAGATTAATGGCTATTTGAGGTAACTTGTGAGTTACTTTTTGTTTTGTATTAGTGGCTAAATGTACTAGCCAAGAATGTTGAAACTTCTCTGACTTTAATTTTAATTTTTCTACCATTTGAGGACTGATATAACTCAAATATGCACCTATATCTATTAAAACTATAACAGATTGGTCAACAATCATACCTTCCATCTCGACCATGGTGGATTGGTGTTCTACTTGACAATCTTCTAAGGCAACACAGATTTTGGGGATGTTCCTCACTACATCATTTACTATAGTGGCCTCACGCAATACTTGCATTGTCTGGATATTTCTGTATGGATAGTCCCTCAACAAATGAGGTTCCCCACAACCCCAACACTTCAAAGGTTCCCTCATTTTAACAGTCCCTTCCTTCTTATTGTTCCCATTCTTTGGTTTTGACCCAGTTTGAGATTGAGTAGTTTGATTTTCACTCACTTTACTAAACTTCTTTCTCTGGTGGTTTCTACCAAAGTTTTTCAAATAGGATGGTTTTTGTTTCTTTCCACTGAACTCACCTCTGTTTGGCCAATTTTTTCCTGGTTCTGTCTTAGCCCTGAATTACTGGTAACGTAATCTGGCCTTCTGTACTACCTCATCCATTTTTTTTGGGTTATCAAACTCTATCTTTTCCTTATAAACAGTTCAAAAACCTTTGTACCTTCCCCTTCTCTTCTCTGATATAAGGTACATAGCGTAACAGATTTGTGAACTTGGTAATAAACTCATCAATAGTGAGTTGTTCCAATCTTAGTTCATGAAACTCTTTTTCCTTATCGTCATAGTAGCATTCATTCACGTATCAATTTTTAAACTTGACTTGAAAACCTTCCCATGTCACCATTTTCTCATCGATAACATGAACCATCTTTGTTTCCTCCCACCATAAGGTAGCCTTAACTTGTAGCTGATAAATAGCCAGTCTGGCTCTTAAGTTACTTTCATATTCGTAAACTTGAAAGTAATTTATCATATTCAGAAGCCATGCCTCAGTATCTTCTTCTTTATCTCCATCATAGGAGGGAGGTTTTATTTTTTGAAATTCACCTTGTCATTCCTTCTTTCGTCTAGACTGTTATCTAGTGGCATCTTCTTCGTCAGAATATTCTAAGAAATTGACTCTTCCCTTTCTCTTCCTTCCAGAACCTTCACCCTCTTGGCTATTCTACGAAGTCAATTCTCTTATACATCTGTCTTGCTTCTCACTGGCTAAAGATAGTCGGTCAGTGTGGCTTTAAAGTTGTGCCATTTCTCATTGCATTTTATGCAACATAGCCATCGATGGAGCATTTGGATCTGGCGTGTTTTCTCCACCACCTAGATCCACATACAGATCATCCCCTTCAGTCATAGTTCACAGTTGTATTCTTTAGTACTGCTCACTATATAAGAAATTAACATTAGAAAAATTTTAAATTTCATAAAATGTTACAGCAGCATATATTTCTGTGTGAGCACATATTTTGCCCTGTGTTTTTACTAAGGCTCTGATACCATTTGTAATGCCTCTCACTTAACAAGATTTTTTTTTTTTAAACAATCATTTATACTTAATGTCTTGCCACATTATATATTATTTTCTCCTTTTAATAATATGCAAGTTCCCCACTTCACATTTGTATTTCGTTTTATACTAAATGGAGAATCTATTTAATCTTTCACTATTCTCTTTATTTAGGTATTATAATTATTTAGATACAGTACCTTATATAAATCATCTTTATACCCTCATATTATATAAACCAATTAATTCTCTGCTTCTTATTTATATAACAAATAAGTTCTCCAGAAGAAATAAAACGAACCTCTATTCCCAACTCGATTTCTTTATGAATTACCTTGTATTTCTAATTTGGTTCTCATATATTTTTGTCCAACTCCAAAGAGAAATATACCACCAATTCGACATACCAAAATAAAATATTATGGTTTAAAGTTAAGATTTCGATGCAACAGTAATGCACTCACCCAATCGTCAGTTACTTTGATGAACTTTAAGACGTTATTAATTTCTTCGGTACATACTTTACCCTCATTTCTTGTTTCAAGATTTTCTCGTTAATTGTTATAAATTTTGCAGAGTTAGGTGGTACTGCTTATTACTTTTCCCCATCACTTCGCATGTGCTTTTGCACCATTTCTTAATTGCGTTGAAACTGAGTTTGATTTGGGTTTGTCCTTATGATATTTTCCACCTGACTTTGATAACCATACCTTGGTTACTGAGACCACGGTCCTATCGATCTATCGTTTTACTCCTGCCTCTTCAACCACATGGACGGTCGAAATTATATACTCATTAGGGTTTACGAAAGTGTATATCAGCTGAGTTCACTGCTTCTAAGTTTCATTTGTCATGTTCAATTTCTAGAGGTATCGTACTTATTCTATGTGCCTCCACCTCTTCTCGATTGAGAACGACTCCACAGTTCTTCATGCAACTTTCCTACAGGACTGTGTTCATAAACACCAGTAATATCTTCGTTTCCTTTCCAAAAATCATATTGTCAATTTGGTTTATTCACCATAGTCCAGTAAAAATAGAAATGAAATATCGATTCACAGTTTGTTGGGTTTACAAAAAGTTTTGGGTTAAAATTTCTCATTCTCATTTCCACTATGATATTTCCCTTATTGTAATAGGGTGTTCTTATAGAGTTTATTATGATAGGGAGTAGGCTGGGTTCTTTTCCTTCTATCTTATAGAAAATCGATTTCTGTGTATAACTAAAATGGATTATCTAGGTATTTAATGTTGATGTCTTGGAAATTTTCTCATTGTGTGGTTATTGAGATGTACCCATGTCATTTTGAATTCCCTATCTTCATTTACACTCCTGTGTTTCTCTCAGTTCTGCTTGAGAGAAGCTTGTTGCCATTGGTTCGATTCACTTTTGTCTTCGTCAACCGTATTTGACTTTCATTTCGAATCTCTCCAAGGGAAACATATTGGCATATTGCTACTAGGTTCGACTCGATTTCACATCCATGTTTTTTATTTCAGTCAGATTGATATTTTGACTTTAGCCCTTTATTTTTTTTCTCTTTAAATATTTGGTTGAAACTTAAGCATTTTATATCCCATCCATTCTGTGAATTGTAAGTGGGTTTTTCCGTGAAGGTTTAATTTACCGAAGGCATCTTCATAATTCCTTAAAACCATTATATTATTGATATGTGTTTACTACACTTATCTTTCTGTTATATTTAATGGAATTAAATTTGTTCGCATACTGTGTGGAGGTATATTTAAAACTTGGTTCTTTCGTCGGATTGATAGAAATCATTCTTGTCCCGTCAAACCCTCATTGACAAAATTTTCTCTTTCATATAGGTCTGTATAATCACACCCATGACCATATTGACCAAACAGCCAAGATGTCGTGACATCATACTAAAATTTCCTTTTCCCAGAAATGGATTTCTGTAATTTAAATTTAGAAATTGTATAATAATTTTATTCAGGGTTGGAGTTACTATCTACCAACCGAACTATATATTATTTTCGTACAACTTTGTTTTCATTCCAGAACACTAGTAGTCTTACTTTGTTCCTATATGTATTTTTGGAATGTTTTTACGAAGAAATTTATCTCCTGACAACTTCGAATACTCATATTCCCTTTTATAATCTCTCACTGCTATTAATTTGGTAATATCAAGTTCTAGAATCTTACTTTTTTTCTTGGACTAGGATACTAGTCTTGGTTTATACCATACAGATTTATACTGGATGTTCAGCTTTAAAAAAATCAGTATTAACTTCCTTTATAATTTCAAATCTGTTCTTTAAATTCCTGCAGTAACTTAAATACTGATATGAATATGATGAAAAAGCTTACTTTTTATTGGTTCAAAATATCTGCAAAATGAAAGAATATATATATATATATATATATCCAACTCTTCTTTCTCTTTCGACAATAATTTATTTAGCTTTTGAAATATGAAATTTTTCTATATCCTGCATACTTTCGAATAATCCTCAATGTTATTATATAAATGTTATATCTGTTCAATACAACCTTTTTATCCATTCTATTTCTGTAATATTCAAGAAACTTCATTAAGAAAAAAAAGTGTTAATTTCCTAAATTAGAGTGGAACACATCAGTAGATAATATCTGCATGTTCCAACCAGCATATGTGGAGATTTTCTAAATGTCCTTACTTTACAATTTTTATTTTCTTCTCTGTTAAAATCATAGCTCCTTTCGGTGTTATGAAAATGGATTATTATCGTACTTCGCTTGTTCAATGTTGTACGATCTTATAATAGTTATGACAGAAGTCTAATAATTTAAACTAGATTCTTGCTGCCTATTTACTTGATTTTTGTTCGACATATACAGTTTATTTTCACATGACCATATGCAGAAAATTGTTAGAACAATTATTGCTAGCCTTTTCATTTTATAACCTGAAATGAAAACTTTTCGGTGAGATACCGATCTCCATATTTAAACCCATTACAGGTTTAGAGATCCTGGCAGATGGGTCTCCCCAGATTTCTCCCATACAATTATACAGATTGCAGAAATTATGTCCATCCAAAATCTATTAAATGTATGGGATATTTAATAACTCAACATCTCAAAATTTAGCTAACTAGTTAAAATAAGAATGTATCTATGCATAAGTAATATCATATGATTCTGAAATAACTTGCTTTAGTGTGCATACCAATTTCTATGACTAGTCCACCCAACCTTAGATTTCTATGTCCATAACTCACCCCCGAGATGAGACCTTTGTCCAGTGATAGACAACCATTTGTCTATCTTAGAGAAACTTTATTTAAGTTATGCTTTCCCAAGCCTATTTCCAATTTCTGCATCCAGAAATTTCCGGATGTTTTCTTCCTACTTTGCCTAGGCTTTCCCTCATTGAAGGACTTTAAAGTTGTCTTTTCTACTCTTCCAGTTTTTTCTTCCTCTTCCCAATTACTTTCCTCTTTATTGGGGCAATTAGATGTTTATCTCCAATCTAATTTTGTTAATATTCTTTCCAAGGATTTATGAAAGGTGTGGGAAAGTCTCATCACCTTATCCACATCCTCATGGATTTATGTTTCAAATCTCAATTCTTCTTCTAGTCATTGAACACATAACTTTCCCATTTATTTTTTATTAATTAAAAATAGCATAAATCCACATACTAATTGTCCATTGGGGTCCACTTCCCCTTTGGACTTATTCAAATGTCAATTAAAAGCATAGAAAACTAGGGGTATTACAAGTGATTATAGTTAATCATGGACACTGTCTCTGTTTTAAACTACAATCAACCACAATTAGTTAAGGTTAACCATGTTCAATAATATTCAACCATGTTAAATGATGGTCAATCATGATTAATCATGGTTGAATTTTCTCAACCATGATTAGGGTCTCTTCAACTCAAAAACAATAATTTCAATATGAAAGGTTCATAATATACATAATTCTCCCTTGGGTTCATCATATCAATAATCCCTTGGGTTTATAATATTGATCCCTAAAATGTATAATAATATTTTAGGGTTTATAATTCCTTGGGCTTATAATATTAATGTTAGGGTTAAATATTCATATGTTAGGTTTATAATCCCTTGGGTTTATCAATACCCTTGGGTTTATAATATTAATCTCTTGGGTTTTTTAATCACAAGGATTTATAATATTAATCCCTAAGGTTTATTAATCTCTCAAGTTTATAATATTAATCTCAAGGTTTTGTAATATTAATACCTTGGGTTTATAATATTAAACCCTTGATTTTATTAACCCCTTGTGTTTTCTAATCTATACGGTCTATAATATTAATCCCAAGGTTTATGACATTAATTCCTTGGGTTTATAATATTAAGCCCTTGGGTTTATAATATTCATTCCTAGGGTTTATTAATCCTCTGGGTTTAATCTCAAGGGCTTAACATTAGTCAACCACATTTTATAATGTATTTTACTATGCTCGGGATGTTTGGTAGTCAACATGTTTAAATTTTGGTCAAACAAAATTCCTTTTTAAAAGTCAACCAATGTGTCTACGGTCAATCGTGGTCAACCATGGTTAATCATGGTTGAATATGGTTAGCATGTACAATGTCTCTATTGTCAACTGTGATCAACCATGACTAAAAAATTTCAACCATGGTCAACCACGGTAAACCATGATTAATCATGCTTGAAATTCGTTAACGATAATAAACAATGATTAAGGTCTACCTAGTTGAATTTGGTGAGCCATGTTTGAGTGTGGTAAACCATGGTTAACAATGATCAACCATTGTGATTTATGGAATCATGGTTGAAATTCGTTAACCATGATCAACCATGATCAAGGAATCTCTCGTTGAATTTGGGAAACCATGGTTGAGTATGGTCAATCGTGGTTAACCATGATCAACCATTTTTTGTCATGGTTTAGTAGCTTAAGTCATAAAGTTTATAACTGTAGGGTTCGAAATATCAATCCCTTGTGTTTAGAGTATTTATCCTAGGGTTTATAATATAAATCCTAGGGTTTAATATTATTCCCTTGGGTTTATTGTCCCTTGGGTTTATAATATTAATCTCTCGGGTATATTTTTTTGTAAGTTAGGCTAAATTATATTAATTCTACAAAAATTATACAAAAAATCTTAGGTTTGGGGATGGTTGAAGGGAATTAGCCTATCCCTATCTTTCTCTATCTCCAAATACACATAAAAATGGGTTTCCCTTCTTGGGGAAACCAACCCTTAAGGTACCTGAGATAATCATGTCCTGACTGATTGTCTAAATTAGTAATGTACATAAGGAAAATTGTAGCAAGCCTAAGTAGATGAAATAAAAACAGGAACCTTGAGATGAGGTTGTAAATTTCCTTTGTTATCTTCACCTTCATCAACATCAGGTGTTTCTTCGAGGACTAGGAAACCATAGACACGAATAAATTCTTCATCCTCTGATGTCAATGGAGGCAGAGCCCATGGAGGTGCTGGAGGAGGAGCAGTGATGACTAGAAAATTTTATTCCTCATCTATGCACCAAATGCCATCTGCTGAGAGATTCCAAACCCCTATGTCTTCTGCAATGGGAAGCTTCACCAGTAAGCTACAGGTTTTCCATGGAAAGGGAGGCAAGGAAGTCAGAATTATGGATTTCCGATTCCGCTTTTTGCCTCTTGGTTGATCAAGGGGAGGATGCGATGAGACATCACCATGGAAGCTTTCAAAGTTAGCGATATAGTCAAGGGGAGATAGGATGAGGGAATTGGAGCTACGAAAGGATTACAAAGCTAGGGATATAGTCAAGGGGAGACAGGATGAGGGAATTTAAGCTACCGAAGGATTCCAAAACTCCCCCCTCCCTTGGAGTGAGAGAGTGTGGTGGATCCATGGAGAGTGCAAGCAGGATGGTTGCCTCTCATATTGCCCCGAATAGGCCTGAAGTTTTGACATGGAGGCATGACAATGCGAGAAGGAGGGCAGGATGGAAGATTAGGAGAACAGAGGCGAGGAGGGCAACAAAGAAGGAGGTCGGTGATAGAGAAGTCTACATGGTGAGAAGCAGAAGGAAATCAAGCATAATGAGCTGGGTGAGGATACGAAGTGGGTCTATGAATCTAGGAAGCATTGATAACATGGAGTAAATGATCCAAACGATGGCAGAGAGCATGAACACATCCATCCTTGCCGCCATTAGTGATCTCCTCCATCGACTGCCAGGTGATGAGTGTGCATGTACGATAGTCCTTGTCCCTCATGCGATTGTCCGGCAGAAATTTGCAGGCAACGACATATGTCTTGTCAGTTGCATCAATCACCTGCATCTAGGGTTCCCTTCGGTTTATTAATCTCTTGGTTTTGTAATCTTAATTTGAGTGATTTATAATATCAATGCCTTGGTTATATAATATTAATAATCCATTGGGTTTATAATATTTGTCCATTAGGTCTATGAATACTTTAGATTTATAATATTAATCCCTTTGATTGATCTCTATATAAATGTATAATTATTATAATTATTAAAATATATTTTATAATATATATATATATATATATATATATATATATATATATAGATTATTCACTCTAACATAATTATATAAAGATACAACAAGATTATTTCTATTATTTATATAGATATTAATAATTAGTCTTTAACTAGATGTACTTAATAATTATTATTGTGGTTAGTATGAGCCTATCTTCTTATATCGAATACATTTACTAATGTGATTGTAGATGTGTTTCATATGTCTATTCTAGTATATCAACCACATTGATAAATGTAGTTATGCTAGTATTAAAAGAAATATATATATATATATATATATATATATTCCTTTCTCTCTCCCTTCTCCTTCTTTCCTCTGGCTAGTTATCTTTACCACCACCCACCCTTATAAAACTAAAAACTAAGACTCTGTTTTTTTTTCAATCAGTAAACCTATATGATAACTATAATCCTATTAAAAAAAAAATTCTTTTAATAAAAACATATAATATCCGCACATCATAGGATATTTAGAAAAAAATAGGAAAATGATAAATAAAAACAACGATAAAATTAATAAAAAAAATTGATAAAATCAATCGACAAAAATGCAATAAATATAAAAATATGGTAATCATATCAATAATTGAAAAAATCAAAACCTGTTTATTCCTTATTATCTATGCTTTCCATTCTCCTTTGGTGAAGACAATAAGGTTTAAAAAAGTGTTCAAAACATATATAACAAAATTTGAAGAACGATCCATATAGACGGGCCACCTTTAGAACTGATGCCACCAAACGATTGTCCCCCTTCAAAAAAAAAATTAAAAGATTATATACGCTGTTGTCACACCTGCCATTTCCAATAAAATTTTTTTTTCTATATCATGATGATCTAAAGTCTATTCCACATCTGAATAATTCAACATTTCTTACTTTCTGATTTACACATTAATTATAGGTATTCCCTTTAACACCTATGGTATTTAGGGTCAAGACCCTTAACCTCTTGTTTTCAATTCTATTTATTATACTAACCATTAAGGTTTTTAACTCCATAACCCTTCCTTCATTTTATTAATATATATATATGCTTATTATACATATATATATAACCACGAATTTCCAACATATATATATATCCCCGACTTTCCAACATATATATATATATATCCACGACTTTTCAACATATATATATATATATATATATATATATATATATATATATATATATATATATATATATATATATATATATATATATCGAATTTATATCTTTTTCGTGTCCTATGGTTACCACAACCCTAGCTTCACGATACCTCCTACGTCCTATAGTTATACGATCCACCATTTTTAACGTTGATATAATTTATTTGTTTGTTTATCGATACTATGAGTTGAGTTGGTCGTATTGCGTTATGAATGTAGTGTCCTCCATCAAATCCGAGTGTTGGATACGTTTTGTGGCTATACTCTTTTATGACCCACTGGTTCTTACCTAGCTGTAGTCGCACGTTACTTTTCTATATGCATATGGATTTGATTTTATTAACTGTGTGTATACGGAAGATATATATAATTCAAACCTTGCGTATTAGATTTTTACTGCTCTTGCAACTATCGGTTCAGTAAGACGTCGACAACAATTTAATTGTTATATGTACGCATATCTTTGGAAATATACGATTCCAATTTGGTTTATGGCTTCTAGGTTACGGAACAGCCTGTGTAGTTAATACATTTCAGGTCCTGGGTATGTTGAGCTTTTATTCAGCCCCGACCCCAATGCAACATTAATTCAGGCGTTGATCCATGGTTAAACCGTCGGATTTGAGCCACCTGTATGGATTGATCGCGTTAGGGTTTTCGGTATGTTTATTATAAAGATAGAGTCGTAACCGAGTTTCACTTTTCGGTCACTTTCTCCATTCTTCCAGCTAGCCATAGCAATGGTGGCTCTGCTGGGCTTTTAGGCGTACAGGCTTTATCCCGCCGATGGCTATTCTCCTCTTGTCGATGCAGAGAGGTAAGCTCACGGTATCGTTTTTGATGATCATTTCGTGGTTTATTATGCATGCTGTCATTTACACAGGGTGGTCTCGTTTTAATTCAGGGTTTGCATTCCCGACGATTTTCTATACTCTAATCCTTCTCCCCATGTTTCATTCCAGATCAACGTTGCTATGGTTAGGACTTTATGTCCTCGGTTATCATTTTTCCAGGACTTCTCCTGTAGTTTGATAAACGTTGCATTTGACAGGATATTAAGGAGTTCGGTGATCCTCGAGGACATTTTCCTTGCAAATGTGTGTTCAGGACGTCGAAATTTCTACCAGGTAAGACTGTCTCGACGCTGTGATCTCCGTTCCTCCTTTCTGCGTTTTCATTTAAATTTTTGGGTTTAATCTATTCACCTGATCTGCGCCTAACTCTTCCAGGCATCTCCGACGCAGGTGTCTCCTCTCGGATGTTCGCATTTCCCAGGTAAAGTTTTAAGTTCTTATTTAGAGTTACGTCTTATTCTATGTACATTTCTCAGGTCTGGGTTCGAATTTCATTGTGGACATTTTTGGTTTCTTCGGCTAATACACATAATGTGCTCTTTTACTCCTAGGTATGGTTGATATTCTTCGACGTCAATATGAATTCAACCTCATCATTCCTCTATTCACTAATGGTATCTGCTCTCCATATCTTTTTCAGGTCGGTACGCGTGAGCCTTTCGGCTACTGGCGAAGTAGTGGTTCATGAGGAACATTTATATATCTTGTGTTGTTTATTTTTCATATATATATCTAGTCTTGGGTGAAAATTTTATCTCCCAAAGGGAGTTACCCTTTGTTTTGTAAATGATGCATACGCAACAGCCTAGACTGTCAGACGCTCGAACTGAGCGGGATTTAGCCCTGTGGGTGATAAGAATTTCCGGCTTACTTCTCGAAATTTCTTTTTAAAACTAGATCTGTGCTAGCGCTGGGTTTGTGGTTTTGTTTCTTTTGTTCTACGAACTCTATCATTACTACTCAGTCTTAATTATTGGATTCTTGGTTTTATCCATATATGCCTCTGTTACATGCCATCGTTTGCTCAACGCGACCATACATAACTTTGGTTATTAAATTAACAAAAGGGCCAGTTATTACAATTCTTGATATGGTAGGCACATACCTCGTATAATCTAGATGAGTACTATATCATGCGTAGAATTTTCATTTCTATCACTGATGTAAAATGTATTCCTGCAATGTGTAATGGTTTTCGAATTTAAGATTTCTTACTGTGTTTGGTTGGCTACACCAGTCCATATCTTTTAGTGTTTAATGCGAACATGACATATATAAAACTCTGATTATTATCTCGTTACGATTTCTAGTCATATGACGTTTTTACCAGTAGAAAATTTTATGTTAAATGTTGATTCTAATGTTTACTCTGTTCTATTACTCAACATTATTAAATCCCTCGATGTTTCCCTTCGGGGTATGGATATAGATAAGTGTATCATGACTTCAACAGAAATCCGTGATGGAGTTCTGTGTAAGTGAAATATGAAATACAGTTGCAGATATATTTCAACATTTAATAATTTCTCCAACTATAGTTTCAGTCCTTGTCTCTCTGTTTTGTCACTTGGTCAACATGGAGATCTTGCATTTATATAGTTTCTTTTCCAGCACTCACACATAAATTTCTTCTATTATTTGACTAGCAGAGTTCATTCTTATTGCATCCATTATGAACTATGATAATATGTTTGACTCTCTTGAAATTTTGATTTCAGAACCAAATACAATGTAATTTGTCTTATGTTCAGATTTTAATAAATGAGAGTCTGGTGCATCTAGTTTTAATGAACCTTATTTTATTTTAATTTGCAGAAGCAGATTAAAGTTACAATATAGATCATCTTGGGAAAATATGTATTCTCAGATTTGAACCAGTTATGGTTTAAAAAATTTGATAATTTCTTTCCCTAGATGTGATTCCCACAACCATACAGAGGTTGAAGATAATTCTGTTGAACTTCTGTTAAATGTGTGGAATATTACTACATAAAATCTGTACCTAGATTTCTCCTTTTGATGCAACATAAACTCTAATTCTACCTCTTATGTTCAAATATAAATAAATAGGTCTAAGGTAGCATTCATAAGTCTAGTATGCAATTTCATCAATTATATGTAGCCAATTCATACCTTAATAAGTAAAAACATAGTTAAATTTAGAGACATACCACTATTGAGATTGACCAACCTCCCAAACTTAGAGTCATTTTGTCTCCCAGAACTCACCCCCGAGCTGAGATCATCCCCCTTGAACAAATCCATCCCTACTCTGTACAAGAGCAGCTTATTTAAGCTAATTTTCTTTTCCTTCCCATTTTTAGGATTCTTTAAAGCTGTTTTATGCTTTTCCTCAGCTTTTCCAGCTTTTTACCTCTTCCCAACTACTTTCCTCATCATTGGGGAAATTTAGATTCTTCCTCAAAAATCTAAATTAAAAATAATTCCTTTCAAGGTTTTTTTGAAGGATTGTGGGGAATAGTTACCTTATCCATCCTCATGGATTTAGCAAGTGATCTCATAATTCTCATTTTTGGTCAATATGCACACCAGTATTTTATTCATTTCCTCAACTTAAATATTAAATTACATTCACAAAATATTTATCCTTTGGGGTCCACTCCCCTTAGGATTAAAGTTCAAATGTCTAACTTTGAAATTCCAGCACAAAAATTGGGGGTGTTACATATTCCCCCTCTAAAAATAAACACCGTCCTCGATGTTGTTATTTAACTACTAGAGTTCATTTTTCAAACAAGAATGGATATCTTTCCATCATTTCAGCTTCTCTTTCCCAGGTAGCTTCTTCAGCAGTAAAGTGCTTCCACTGCACTTTTACTCTGGCTACTGTTCTGTTTCTCAATTCAATTTCTTCCCGCTCCAATACTTGAAGCGGTTCTGGCAGAAACTCCCCTTCTGGTTCCACCTGTACAAAATTCCAATCAACTATGTGAGAAGCGTCATGCACATATCTTTTTAATAAGGAAACATGAAACACATCATGAACTCTAACATGGGGTGGTAAGGCCAGCTTATAAGCCACTGGTCCCACCCTTTCTAATACTTCAAAAGGACCACAATATCTAGGGGCCAGTTTCGCAAAACTTCCAGCATAAAGTGTGCTCTTTTTGGGTTTAATACGCAAATACACATGGTCCCCCACTTTGAATTCTCGGTACAGTCGTTTCTTATCACCATAGATTTTATGGCGGTCTTGTGCTGTCTTGATGTTTCTTTGTATATGTTTAACAATTCTTTCCATCTCTTGTAAGGCATCGGGTCCCAACATTAGTTTATCCTCTGGTTGACTCCAGCTCAAAGGAGTACGACACTTTCTTCCATACAGTGCCTCAAACGGACTCATTTTGATAGAGGATTGGTAGCTGTTATTATAGGAAAATTCGGCTAAAGGCAAATACTCTTCCCACTTTGATGGTCTATCCATCACATACATTCTCAGCATATCCTCCAAAATTTGATTAGTCCTTTCTGTCTTCCCATCGGTCTGAGGGTGATAGGCAGTACTAAAATTCAACTTAGTACCCATCCCTCCGAACAGTCTTTTCCAAAAGGCTGCTATAAACTTTAGCATCTCTGTCAGATACAATCACCTTTGGAACCCCATGAAGCCTTACTACCTCCTTCATGAACACATTCGCTACTTGAGCTGTCCCAAAAGTAGATTTCACTGGTATAAAGTGGGCAGCTTTTGTTAAAGTGTCTACTACTACCATTACAGAATCATGTTGATATTTGGTTTTGGGTAATCCTGTTATAAAGTCCATGGAAACTGTGTCCCATTTCCATTCTGCAATTGGCAAAGGGTTTAAAAGACCTGTTGGATGTTGATGCTCAACTTTGACTAGTTGACATTCCATGCACCTGCTTAAATATTCTGCTACATCTCTCTTCATTCCGAGCCAGAACAACTTCTTTTTCAGGGCTGTTAACATTTTCTTATATCCTGGATGTCCTGCATATCGCTGTTTGTGATATTCATCTAGAATTTCTCTTTTTAAGGACTCTATATTGGGAATATACAACCTGTTTTTATAATAGATCAGCCCTTTTTGATTTTGAGTGAAATCAGTTTTATCGTTTTTCTTTAGTTTCACCACGAGCATTTCATAGTTTGGATCTTGATGTGCTACTTTGCTCACCAACTCTTCTATTTCAATCTAGACACTACTTCCAATGTTGTTTATATTCTGACAAGCATTCCTGCTTAATGCATTAGCAACTTTATTTTCTTTTCCCTTGATATGTTTTATGTCCATATCAAATTCACTTAAAAAGGACAACCATCTGGCATGTCTTTCATTCAGATCAGTTTTGGAAAAGAAATATTTGAGACTAATATGATCAGTCATCAATGTAAATTTTTTCCCCAGAAGATAGTGCCGCCACATTTTCAAAGCATGGATAACAGCTGCTAATTCCAAATCATAGACACTATAATTTTGTTCATGTATTTTCAGTTTCTTATATTCATAGGCAATAACTGAATTTTCCTGCAAAAGAACTCCTCCCAACCCCTCTCTACAAGCATCTGTACATACAACAAATTCTTTATCAGGATCTGCAATTTTCAGTATAGGGGCTGCGGTGAGTTTTTGCTTTAATTGATCAAAACTGTTTTGGCATTTTTCAGTCCACACAAATTTGACACCTTTTCTTTGCAATGATGTAATGGGATATGCTATGGCAGAGAATCTTTCTCCAAATCTGCGATAATAGCCTGCAATCCCCATGAATGATCTTACTGCTGAAACATCAGTTGGTACAGGCCATTATTTTATAGCCTTTATCTTTTCAGGGTCAACTGCAAGACCTTGTTCAGAAATCATATGACCCAAGTATTGAATCTTATCTTTATAAAATTCACATTTTCTGAACTTGGCATATAGCTGGTTTTCTTTCAAAGTTTGCAACACTATCCGCAAATGTTCTCTATGTTCCTCCTCGTTTTTGGAGTAGACCAAAATATCATCTATGAACATAAGAAAAAATTTATCCAAGTACTTATTTAACACACTGTTCATCAGACACATAAATGTGGCAGGGGAATTTGTCAATCCAAAAGGCAGGACTACAAATTCGTAGTGTCCATACCTGGTTCGAAAAGTTGTTTTGCTGATGTCTTCTTCCTTGATTCTGAGCTGGTGATATCCAGTTCTTAAGTCAATCTTCGAAAAGACTGAAGCTCCTCTCACTTGATCAAAAAGATCATCAATTCTAGGTAGAGGATATCGATTCTTAATGGTCAGCTTGTTCAGTTGGTGATAATCAATACACATCCTAAAAGTTCCATCTTTCTTTTTCACAAATAAGACTGGTGCTCCCCAAGGAGACACACTTGGTCTGATATAACCTTTATCTAGCAATTCTTGCAATTGCATTTTCAGTTCCATAAGTCCAGGAGTACTCATTCGATAAGGGGCTCGGGAAACAGGGGTTGCTCCCGGCACCAGATCGATTGTAAAGTCAATTTCGCTTTTGGGGGGAAGATGAGGAATCTCATCTGGAAAGACTTCCTTAAAATCCCTTACCACCGATAAATCATTCAACAGATTTTCTCCAGTTTTCTGTTCTACCTCCTCCACATGTACTGCATAAACTTGGTATCCTTTTCTAGCTGTTCGTTTTAATTGTAGTGCTGATATTTGTCTCACTGAAATGGATTTTGGTTTTCCTTTTAGAGTAAAAGGTTCCCCTTCTTCATCCACACAATGCAGGGTTTTATCCCAGCAGTTCATCAGGGCTTTCTTCTTTTCCAGCCAATCCATTCCTATCAGCAAGTCATAAGATCCTAATGGCAGTATGTTCAGATTTACTTCTGTTTGAAAACCATTTAATTGGATTGCTGTTTTGGGAAATTTATGTGTTACCTTTCTCTTAGTTCCAGTGGCCAACTGTACCAACCATGACTGCTGAATTTTTTCAGGTTTAAGATTACATTTTTCTACAATTCCACGACTAATGTAACTCAAAGAAGCACCCAGATCAATCAAAACAGTAACAGGTAGGTCAGAAATCTTACCCTCCATTTCCACCATGGTTGCTTGATGTTCTGCTTGCCGATTTTCCAAGGTTGCACTGATAGTTGGTATATTTATGGCTATGTCAAATACTGTTGTCGCTTCTTGATCCCTCATGATCATATGAATGTTTCGATGAGGACATTCCCTCAAAATATGGGGTTCTCCACAGCCCCAACATTTCAAGGGTTCCTTCATTTTTACTGTGCCCTCCTTCTTACTGTCTGCATCTATTTGTTTTGAGGCCACCTGTTACTAAGAAGTTTGACATTCTTTGGGTTTATTAAACTTTTTCCGCTGATAATCTCTGCCAAAATTCTTCAAATATGCTGGTTTCTATTTCCTTCCTTTAAACTCATTCTTGTTTGCCATCTTTTCCCTTGTTCAGTTTTTCCTTTGAACTGTTGGTAGCATAATATGGCTTTTCTAACAGCTTCATCCATGGTCTTTGGGTTGTCAAACTCAATTTTCTGTTTGTATATAGCAGGCAAACAATTCAGAAACCTTTGGACCTTTTCCTTCTCTTCCCTAATATAAGGGACATATCTCAATAAATTTGTAAACTTAGTGACAAACTCATCGATAGTCAGCTGTCCCAGTCTAAGTTCATGAAATTCCTTAGCTTTATCATCATAGTAATGTTAATTTAGATAGCGGGTTTTGAAATTAACTTGGAAATCCTCCCAAGTCACGGTCTTTTCATCAATAGCGTGAACCATTTTTGTCTCTTCCCACCACAAGGTAGCCTTACCTTGTAGCTGGTAAACAGCTAATCTGGCCTTCAGATTTCTCTCGTATTCATAAACCTGGAAATATTTAATCATATTCAGTAACCAGGCTTCAGCATCTTCCTCCTTCTCCCCATCATAGGAGGGAGGTTTGATCTTTCGGAATTCGCCCTCTAATTCCCTTTTCTGTTTATATTGATGTCTAGCAGCATCATCATCATCAGACTCATCCATCTTCCTCTTTCCGGAACCTTCGCCTTCTTGGATGTTCCGGGAATTTAGTTCTCTGATGAGCTTTTCCTGCTCCTTACTGGCTGATGACAACCTGTCATTTTGGCTTCTCAGTTCAGCCAATTCTCATTGCAACTTGTGCAACATAGCCATCATTGGCACGTTGGGGTCTGGTGTACTGTATTTGTCACGCAGATCCACATAAATTTCTTCACCCTCAGCCATTTCAGCACCACTGTACACTACATATCACAGATCAGTAAAGTTTACAAAGAATTTTTTCCACAATACTTATTTATTCAAGGAACGCTTAAAAGCATGAGCATAATAACAACAGCCCAGTTTTATAACTTGGGCTCTGATACCATTTGGCACACCTCCCGTTTCCAAATTTTTTTTTTTTTCTATATCATGATGATCCAAAGTCTATTCCACATCTGAATAATTCAACATTTCTTACTTTCTGATTTACACATCAATTATAGGTATTCCCTTTAACACCTATGGTATTTAGGGTCAAGACCCTTAACCTCTTGTTTTAAATTCTATTTATTATACTAACCATTAAGGTTTTTAACTCCATAACCCTTCCTTCATTTTATTAATGTATATATATGCTTATTATACATATATATATAACCACGAATTTCCAACATATATATATATCCCCGACTTTCCAACATATATATATATCCACGATTTTTCAACATATATATATATATATATATATATATATATATATATATATATATAAAATTTAAATCTTTTCCATGTCCTATGGTTACCACTACCCTAGCTTCACGATACCTCCTACGTCCTATAGTTATACGATCCACCATTGTTAACGTTGATATAATTTATTTGTTTGTTTATTGATACTATGAGTTGAGTTGGTCGTATTGCGTTATGAACATAGTGTCCTCCATCAAATCCGAGTGTTGGATACGTTTTGTGGCTATACTCTTTCATGACCCACTAGTTCTTACCTAGCTCTAGTCGCACGTTACTTTTCTATATGCATATGGATTTGATTTTATTCACTGTGTGTATACGGAAGATATATATAATTCAGACCTTGCGTATGAGATTTTTACTGCTCTTGCAACTCTCAGTTCAGTAAGACGTCGACAACAATTTAATTGTTATATGTATGCATATCTTTGGAAATCTACGATTCCAATTTGGTTTATGGCTTCTGGGTTACGGAACAGCCTGTGTAGTTAATACATTTCAGGTCCTGGGTACGTTGAGCTTTTATTGAGCCCCGACCCCAATGCAACATTCAATTCAGGCGTTGATCCATGGTTAAACCGTCGGATTTGAGCCACCTGTATGGATTGATCGCATTAGGGTTTTTGGTATGTTTATTATAAAGATAGAGCCGTAACCGAGTTTCGCTTTCCAGTCACTTTCTCCATTCTTCCAGCTAGCCATAGCAATGGCGGCTCTGCTGGGCTTTCAGGCGTACAGGCTTTATCCCATCGATGGCTATTCTCCTCTTGTCGATGCATAGAGGTAAGCTCACGGTATCGTTTTTGATGATCATTTCGTGGTTTATTATGCATGCTATCATTTACACAGGGTGGTCTCGTTTTAATTCAGGGTTTGCATTCCCGACGATTTTCTATACTCTAATCCTTCTCCCCATGTTTCATTCCAGATCAACGTTGCTATGGTTAGGACTTTACGTCCTCGGTTATCATTTTTCCAGGACTTCTCCTGTAGTTTGATAAATGTTGCATTTGACGGGATATTAAGGAGTTCGGTGATCCTCGAGGACATTTTCCTTGCAATTGTGTGTTCAGGACGTCGAAATTTCTACAAGGTAAGACTGTCTCGACGATGTGATCTCTGTTCCTCCTTTCTGCGTTTTCATTTAAATTTTTGAGTTTAATCTATTCACCTGATCTGCGCTTAACTCTTCCAGGCATCTCTGACGTAGGCGTCTCCTCTCGGATCTTCGCATTTCCCAGGTAAAGTTTTAAGTTCTTATTTATAGTTACGTCTTATTTTATGTACATTTCTCAGGTCTGGGTTCGAATCTCATTGTGGACATTTTTGGTTTCTTCGGCTAATACACATAATGTGCTCTTTTACTCGCAGGTATGGTTGATATTCTTTGGCGTCAATATGAATTCAACCTCATCGTTCCTCTATTCACTAATGGTATCTGCTCTCCATATCTTTTTCAGGTCGGTACACGTGAGCCTTTCGGCTACTCGCGAAGTAGTGGTTCATGAGGAACATTTATATATCTTTTGTTGTTTATTTTTCATATATATATATCTAGTCCTGGGTGAAAATTTTATCTCCCAAAGGGAGTTACCCTTTTTTTTGTAAATGATGCATACACAATAGCCTAGACTGTCAGACGCTCGAACTAAGCGAGATTTAGCCATGTGGGTGATAAAAATTTCCAGCTTACTTCTCGAAATTTCTTTTTAAAACTAGATCTGTGCTAGCGCTGGGTTTGTGGTTTTGTTTCTTTTGTTCTACGAACTCTATCATTACTACTCAGTCTTAATTATTGGATTCTTGGTTTTATCCATATATGCCTCTGTTACATGCGATCATTCGCTCAAAGCGACCATACATAACTTTGGTTATTAAATTAACAAAAGGGCCAGTTATTACAATTCTTGATATGGTAGGCACATACCTTGTATAATCTAGATGAGTACTATATCATGCGTAGAATTTTCATTTCTATCACTGATGTAAAATGTATTCCTGCAATGTGTAATGGTTTTCGAATTTAAGATTTCTTACTGTGTTTGGTTGGCTACACCAGTCCATATCTTTTAGTGTTTAATGCGAACATGACATATATAAAACTCTGATTATTATCTCGTTATGATTTCTAGTCATATGACGTTTTTACCAGTAGCAACTTTTATGTTAAATGTTGATTCTAATGTTTACTCTATTCTATTAGTCAACATTATTGAATCCCTCGATGTTTCCCTTCGGGGTATGGATATAGATAAGTGTATCATGACTTCAATAGAAATCCGTGATGGAGTTCTGTGTAAGTGAAATATGAAATACAGTTGCAGATCTATTTCAACGTTTAATAATTTCTCCAACTATAGTTTCAGTCCTTGTCTCTCTGTTTTGTCACTTGGTCAACATGGAGATCTTGCATTTATATAGTTTCTTTTCTAGCACTCACACATAAATTTCTTCTATTATTTGGCTAGCAGAGTTCATTCTTATTTCATCCATTATGAACTATGATAATATTTTTGACTCTCTTGAAATTTTGATTTCAGAACCAAATACAATGTAATTTGTCTTATGTTCAGATTTTAATAAATGAGAGTCTGGTGCATCTAGTTTTAATGAACCTTCTTTTATTTTAAATTTCAGAAGCAGATTATAGTTAGAATATAGATCATCTTGGGAAAATATGTATTCTCAGATTTGAACGAGTTATGGTTTAAAAATTCTGATAATTTCTTTCCTTAGATGTGATTCCCACAACCATACAAAGGTTGAAGATAATTCTGTTGAACTTCTGTTAAATGTGTGGAATATTACTACATAAAATCTGTACCTAGATTTCTCCTTTTGATGCAACATAAACTCTAATTCTACCTCTTATGGTCAAATATAAATAAATAGGTCTAAGGTAGCATTCATAAGTCTAGTATGCAATTTCATCAATTATATGTAGCCAATTCATACCTTAAGAAGTAAAAACATAGTTAAATTTAGAGACATACCACTATTGAGATTGACCAACCTCCCAACCTTAGAGTCCTTTTGTCTCCCAGAACTCACCCCTGAGCTGAGATCATCCCCCTTGAACAGATCCACCCCTACTCTGTACAAGAGCAGCTTATTTAAGCTAATTTACCCCAAAGCATGTTTCTAATTCTGCGTCCAGAATATCAGGATGTTTTTCTTCCTGTTTGCCTAAGCTTCCCATTTTTTGGATTCTTTAAAGCTGTTTTATGCTTTTCCTCAGCTTTTCCAGCTTTTTACCTCTTCCCAACTACTTTCCTCATCATTGAGGAAATTTAGATTCTTCCTCAAAAATCTAAATTGAAAATAATTCCTTTCAAGGTTTTTTTGAAGGATTGTGGGGAATAGTTGCCTTATCCATCCTCATGGATTTAGCAAGCGATCTCATAATTCTCATTTTTGGTCAATATGCACACCAGTATTTTATTTATTTCCTCAACTTAAATATTAAATTACATTCACAAAATATTTATCCTTTGGAGTCCACTCTCCTTAAGATTAAAGTTCAAATGTCTAACTTTGAAATTCCAGCACATAAATTGGGGGTGTTACAACTGTTGACTTCAAGTTGTTATAAAAAGTCATGCTTGTTGACCTCTTCCGGATAACAGTTGTTAGTGAAAGCTTAGTTTACCAAAATATCCTCTTTAACACAGCAAATAAAAGTCGCGTTAATGCCATTCTTTTATAATTAACACTCAAGAATGTTCTGAAATGACACAATTTATTTTATCTAACAGTGACGTAATCAATAATGTTTGTGCATTAACAATTCTCAAAATCTTTTACCGTCTAAATCGAAACCGCATTTAGGGTAGGGAAGTTTAGAGAGTAAAAGCACACTTTTTTCCAAGGCAAAAAATAATAACGAATATGTTTAAATTTATAAATGCGATGCGTATTAAATCACATGTATCAAACAATATTAACGTAAATGGGTGTAAATGCAAGTACCTAGAAATTCACATATAAGTATTAAAATATGATACTTAAATATTAAGAACAAGTCACTGAAATTGAATAAATACATGTGAAATTGTAATGTAACAAATTTTTAAAATAAAACGATGTTAAAGTTTGTAGCCATTAAACATATATAAATAAAATATTATTATTTTATTAAGAAATAATAAATACAATGTATTAAAACAATGCTTCAAACCTTTAAACTATTAAATACAGTGGACGCTTAAATTCTTTTAAACCGTTTCCGCCTGATGTATGTCCGTACAGTGGACAGCTCAGTAACATCCCCATGAGTGTCATGATGTTTTCATCTTTTATTTTGAGAAAAGCCACGGCCACAGGCTCTCCAAGTGCATTGGCTTCCGCATAACGTTTGGTACTGAAGTTCTCCCGCGAGTTGGGCACAAAATTGGGAGATTCGTTTCGTTTGTAGAATGTGAAAACTAACATGCGGGTAAAAATGGGTCTTCGAGCATCATACGGAACCACATCCCGCCAAAGGCCTGATTAGGAAGAAAGATATTGATAATTAGGGTTAGCACTTCGAGGTATTCACTTGATCGTTTTGGAGTCCAAAGAAAGAAGGAAAATCATGATACCTTGAAAATAGCCCATGGTAATGATGGAGGTAACCATCCTCTACAGCATAGAATTAATACAGCTATTACGAAATTATTGAAAGGATAACGGTACTATATTATCACCAATTTCATATTGAATGAGAATCAATTTCGAATTTCTCACAACACACTAGTGCAAATACTCACTACAAGAAGAAGGGTCACTTACCCTCACATTAGCATCACTACTTGTAAAGGATTTGAGAAATCTTCACTTTTCAAATAATGGTGCAAAAGTGGTGATAATGTGGAGATACACAAGTGGTGCTATGTTTTATAGTGCAAAAGTAGAGCTAGTAGAAAATGTTAAATTTGGTGTTAAATGCATATGTGGCATTCAATGGTGTATGGTGCAAATCACCAAAAACCAATCTGACATGAATCAAGATATTGTGATGCAAAGAACCAAAACCAATTTTACAAAAATTAAAAATTTATCATAAAAATATGAAAATTATTATAATAATACTAAATTGCATATGGTACAAAACACCATAAAATAGAAAAGGTGCAAAAAAAAAAAAAAATTATTATTATTATAATAAAAATTGTATATGGTGCAAAGCACCATAAAATATGAAATGGTGCAAAAAAAAATAACCTCCTTTATTTAGAAAGGTTATATATTGCCAAGGTTTAAAGATAGACTAAGAAGTTGTCACTAGTCTAAAAATAGGTTTTTTTCATGAAGTGGAGAAATGACATCAAATCAATATTGGTGGGAGCAATACATTTCAATATGAAGATTACAAAGATAATTTTATGAATATGCCCATGGGGTATCATCACAATCCCAATTGTTATTATTTTCATTTTCTAAACTATTACAATGACTCTAATTGGATTTCTTACAAATTTATAATTTTTCTGAGGGATTGAATCTGCACATTGACCATTCCTTTGGAGCTAGGAATGCTTGCAGCTAGTCTCAGATATGGGTTGGATCTAAGCTGGAACACTTTATCTAGATCTATTCCTCCTCATATGGGCAGCTTGACCTTGCTTCAATGTTGGACGTCTCCCATAACCACCTCTCGGGCAATATTCCTCAATGTACCATAGGCATGATTATCCTGCACATGAAAACCTTGTAGAGTAAGAAAAATAATGCACATGAAAGATACATCTAATTATGAAGTAGAAGGTTATATACTTCAAGTGAAAAAGCGTTGGAAAACTCATTATAAATAACATCAACCACTTCAAGCACAAAATGGTATAGCATAGGATGTGTCAATACATCAAGAAAATCAAATACATATGCATTACCACAGCTTGTTTCAAAGACAATATTTAAATCTCCTGCCATTCAAGAATTTCACTATTTACCAATTCGGGCCATAAAAATTATAGACAAAATAACCATCTTGAAAAGAGAGAACTCAAATAACTCCCTTAAACTTGGACTCTTCTTAGGGAAAAAAAATAACAGCATATATAAATAGCTAAACACTTTAAAAACTACTAAAGAAAGCTAGATCAATGCAACAAAAAGAACAAGCAGGTAATAAGAAGTGAAATTTAGCTCAAGGAATAAAAACTAGAAGAAAATTTCTCAAAAGTATGGCACGTAAAGGAAGCTCTAAGGCACTAGAATAACATAGACAGCAAGGGAATCGAAGGAAACTAAAAATATCATGCAGTAAAAACTACCCACAAAAAAATGTCAATTATTGAATAAGCAATATATGATGTCTCAACCATAAAGAATACATCCACAAAACTAAACAACTTTCATACTTCCGAGAGGTTATAACAACTTCGCTTAAAAATACACAAGCATTATAAAAATTAGAGAACAATGTTAAATGCCATAAAAAGGTCGGAAATGATTAATAGTTTGCACTCAAATTTACACGTTTTCCATAAAGGACTGAATGGAGGTCTTTAATGGTGTTGTCATCTCTGCTTCTCATGGAAAATTTATACACCACTGCATAATCAAGAAAATCGTATTATTGTCAATATGATTTCTTAATTGACAATTCGGAAGAAAAGATTCTAATACAAGGATGCAATTTAAAATTATTTGAAATGCTATGATGCATAGTCAAGAAAGTCTTAATGTTGACAATATGCTTTCTTAACTGACAATTCTGAAGCATAGAATCTATATACAAGGATACAATTGAAAATTATAAAAAATGGATTTTGATCCCGCATGCTTGGTAGGCTTGCCTCATCATGAATAGGATATAGACTACCCTCATAAGACTAGAAAATTTAGTAGATGGTTGATTTCTTAAGTTGCAAGTAAATATGTATCTTGAATACCACACACCATCACTATCCTTGCCATAAATCAAATACACACACACGCACACCAAACTCCATGACAGCTAGGCCTGTTAGAGTGGCAACACTCTATAAGTATTGTTCAGGAATGATTAATACTTTGCCACATTTTATTTTTAATATGTGACCAATTTAATCTTAGATGTTGTAGTTAGGGGCAGGAGTCACTAATAATTTGCCACATTTTATTTTTAATATGTGACCAATGTAATCTTAGGTGTTGTAGCTAGGGGCAGTAAGTAGTGGTGAGGACTCATTAATACATTGTTTCATTTTATTTCTAATCACTGCATTTGTCCAGATTTAAAATTTTCAAAGTTTCAAAATGCAATGAAGAAATTCTAAACAGACAACCATAGACTCCTTCAAATTCCAAGTTTCTGGGTGGAAGACATTCATCCAATCAGAGATTAAAAGATAAATATAATCTGCACAATGTGGGATGATCATGACTTTGTGTGACTTATTAAGACTTGAAAGGAAAATATGATGGAGGATGCCTTCTTGAGTTGCAATGTAGCTCAGGATTTCTCAAGTTGGATCATAATTGAGTACTCAATGTTGTTTTAGGTCCAATTTGTAGTACCGACCCACTAATATATCCTTCGCGTACATGGTTCATTGATATTCTCAATGAACTCTACCTAAATGTATAGGAAACTTTAGGAAGGCCTATCACACCCCCTAGAGTTTACAACCAACACAATCCACTCGAGGAGAATTCAACTGACAAATGTCCCATACTCTATCAGAGGTTGTGACGCTCACGTTAGGTGGGAGATATATATATGGCATTGGATACATATACTAAGCAACCAGTGCAGACTTGAGATTTCTCTAGCCAGGTGGGGTGTCTGCTCCCTATTGGATTTGCACTTAGAAACACATGACAGATTAATCAAAGGAAACCCTAAGATTGCAGAATAGAGTTTTTAACATCAAGCATTGCCTCCGCTTATACACTAGGCTTCTTTAATATGCCATGATGGTTAACTCACTTTGTCAATACAATAGGAAGCAACTATGATCTACAAGACTGAACTCTGAAGAACATAACCTGTTGAATCAATGCTTCTGGCATTCCCTTGTACTTTAAATCCAACTTCTAAGGTGTGAGGAAATTGAAAGCTAGAAAAAAATAGCAAATTTGATCCCAAATTCTATGTTGGCCATCTATTTAAACCCACTTTTTCAACTATTTGTTCATTGCGCTCAAATATAATAAACAACATTCCAAGGAGCTTGCAAAAACTGAAATCCTGGTAAATGTTTCTCTTCTTTTTGTTCCAGAATCCAAACTCTCTAAGATAGTTACAACCCTGAATTCTATGCTTCAGAGGATAGCTCAAATTTTCTATCCATGTCACAATAAATTTTATGCTCTACATTACCCCTTGTCAAAGCTCTGACATGTGCCGGCACAATAAGAATCAAGAATACACCATTCAATCCTAATGCTATGTAAAGACCGAGGGATAGGGGAAAACGAAACCTCTCACAAATGGTCTTAATAACTTTGTACATTCAAATAATAAGAAAATTATAATATATACAATTTTAAAGGTAAATACAATGAGCTCATTTACTAAGACTAGATCTTGTTGACTTGCAGGAATTCACCTTTTTGTGTAGGAAGGAAATACTTCCAAATATCACCAACTACAATAAAGTATATAAAAATGTTGTTGCACTGTTCTGCAGTATAAAGGAAGTCGATTTTCAATTAATCAAGCACACTATTCATAGCCAATGTGGGCATGGTGAATGGAAAACTTCAGATTCCATGTCATTTTTTAATTGCCAAGATAACACCCCTATTTTTGTGTGTTGAAATGATTTAAGAAATCTCACAGTGAGGCATGTCTTGAAAACTACCTAGTTAAATGCGTTTTAGTCCAAATTACAAATGCTTAGAAGGAAATACTCCAACATTTTAGCAACTGAAATACAATATACAAATTCAAAATAGCAACAATTCCTCCACTTATAATTCAACTAGGAACAACGCATATACCAATTATGTTTTTGAAGCATGTTAGTTATGGGGTAGTTAGCTTGTTAATGAGCTTGCTCCAAGTCATATAATACCAAGTGAATACGTTCAGGTTAGCCATAAAATGAAGTATTGTTTATTGTTGAAAGTGCAGGGATTATTGTTTGTTGTTAAGTATATAAAAATGTTGCTGCAGTGTTCTGTGTTATAAAGGAAGTCCAGTTTCAATTAATCAAGCACACTATTCATAGGCAACGAGGGCATGGTGAATGAAAAACTTCAAATTACATGCCATTTTTTAATTTCCAATATAACACCCCTATTTTTGTGTGTTGAAATGATTTAAGAAATCTCACAGCGAGGCATGTCTTGAAATCTACCTAATTAAACGATTTTTAGTCCAGATTACAAATTCTTAGAAGGAAATACTTCCACATTTCACCAACTAAAATACAATATACAAACTCAAAATAGAAGCAATGCCTCCACTTAGAATTCAACTAGGAACAACGCACATACCAATCATGTTTTTGAAGTATGTTAGTTATGGGGCAGTTAGGTTGTTAATGAGCTTGCTCCAAGTCATATAATACCAGGTGAATACATTCAGGTTAGCCACAAAATGAATTAATGTTTATTTTTGAAAGTGCAGGGTCTACTGTAAAATGCATGCAAGCTAATAAGAAGGGAAATTAAGTTCAACACTATGTTTTGCGATTACTCTGTTAATGTTGGTTTAACCAAATTGTTTTCCTGTTTCAATCTCTTTTGTTGGCAAGCATGGTTGTGCTGCTTGGTATGCAAGTAACACTACTATTCTCTATCCTAGGCATCATAGAAAAATCTACTTCTTGGTATTTTTTTTGGAAATCATAGAATAGGTCCCGTGTTTGATTTAAACTTGGTAATAACCTTGCTGGAGTTGAAAGAATAGTGTTTCAGTTGTCCAGACGAATCAATACACATATTGTGCAGTCTAACTTTGATGTCCAATAGAACTCGAGCCTACCCAATATATGATACAAAGTAATTTTTTTTGCAACATTGTTACAAATTCTAGCCAAATACAAATGCATCTCCATTTGATTTAATTAGGGAGGATAAATCTCAATAGACATCCACAAATTTATGTGCAAGAGATTGGTGCTGAACTAGCAACCTGTACAAATGGTTTTTTTTATACCCTTCCTCTATTACCAAACCCAAAAGAAACCTTATTTCCTAATAAACCTTCAACTATTTAGTTTTTATGTCTCAGACCCTTGTAATGATCCTCTTTTAAGTGGAGAAGTGAGAAGGGATTTTATTTTTATAGGTCACAAACAGAAGTGTGTCACCCCACATGGATTACACGACCCTGTAGGTAACCACGTTCTATAGCACACATCACGGTCAAGTTGTGCATTCACATGGAAAGACAACACTTGGAAAGTTCAAGTAATTGGTACAAGAAGGTGGGGCCAAGGTAATTAGTATCTTACAGGGCCTTGCTTGAGGACTCGATAGGATCAGTGTATCTCCAGATAAAGCTAGAGGGGATAGGTAAACAGTTTTGGGTGTCTTAGTGGCCAACTCTAGGGAATTTGACCTTCTAGAGAAAAAAAAAGGTCCTAAGCCAAAATTTCTAAACATATAGATAGAACCCACAAAGAAAGATTAGATCATACTATATAGCGTCTCTGAGAAGATCAGGTGGAGCTCCTCCATAAGGAGTTGCAATATGTACATAGATGCATGTAATGTACATGTGCATATGGGTCATCATCAGGCTTGTACAATTGTATATCAAGCCCTGGTGTTGCTCTTACACTTTTCATTTAAAGTCACTGCATGAATAAGGAGAACCTTGCAATGTACTGAAGTTAAAGCTTCAAACAATTCTATGAGAATACCAGAATGGGAAATGATATCTACAACGAACCTCATCATAGACTGGACATGTAAAAGATAAGTGTTTAATGTTTCTAGTTCATCAAATCCTTTCATCTTTTGGGATGTGATGATTTGTCTCAATGCCAAACTAATGAGAGCAAACCTGAAGCTGGCTCGGGTATGGTTTTAGTCCAAAAGATAGATTGATATGACCCAAATCATAAATAACCTACTTTTGTCTTTAGATATATGTAGATATAATGCATACATTTGCCCTGTGAAGTTACATGAAGATCTACCCAAGCAACTCTTACAGGTAGATTAAATTATGGCTACCTCCTTTGCTGAGAAGTAAGAGAAAACAAACACAAAATACCAGAAATAGGGAAACAACAATATTTGACACACTGAATTCTTTTAGAAACAACTGCATAAACTTCTTAAGGAACACAAAATTACTTCAAGAGGGAAGAAAATATCTAGAAGAAATAGAACTCCACATATTCAAGGCTTACATCTTTCAAAATTTTGTAGAGCCAATCAACTTCAAGGAATTGTAGCCACCTCTTTTATTTAAAAGTGTAAAAATTGGAAACTACAGAAAAATTCCATTTTTTATAGCTCCAATTGAGAATATAATTGCAACATTGAACTCCTCTCTTCTAGAGGACCAAAATCGATATAAATTTTGTCTCATTTGGAGAAGTGGAAGTGGGTTTTTTTTATTTTATCCTCTCACATGTAATTTTTCAAGCTCGGCCCCTCACCTTATGTCTGCTGAATTAGCCCAAGAGACATGCCTATTCATATTCCATCGTATTATATAAATAGGGGAGCCTTATCCCTCATTTGGACACATGATAAGGGCTTCAGCTATGGCTGAGGTAGTGGTGGTCTTCAAGGAGGACAAAGGAATGTCTGTTGCTGGGTTGGCTTTTGTTCTAGGGCCGAGTCTTCCATAGATTTTCAGTCGTAGGTAAGGAGTATCTTGTTTGGGTTATCTCTCTATTGATGGCTCATACTCTGGTAGGCCAAGTTAGTTTGTGGGCTCTTCTCTAAAGGAGGAAACCTTTCTTCATGAGACCACATCACTGTCCTCTTATTTCTGTTAGGGTTGTTGCATATATCTCAAGGAATGGAGGTAGAGATACCTATCATCATTATAATCTCATTCTAATCAAATATCCTTATATCTTAAGGTAATATGCAGTCAAGAGGATGATTTTTGGATGGTTTTTAGTGATTCTTGTGCATCCTTAACTAGTCTCAAGTGGATGACTATATTTATCCTTAACTAGAATTATCCTTCTCGGCTATCTACAATTCATGCATAGATTACAGTTGTGAGTGGATCATTGTTTTGTATATTCTTAAGGGATGTCATGATGAGATCTTAAGATTGATAAGTCAACATTGACTTTGAACCATTGTGCTTTCCTCTCTCTCTCTGTTGAACATTTGATGATTAATAATAAGAAGATTTGAACAAGTGTTTTTCCCTGGCTTGAACCATATTCTTGTGTCTTTCTATCTTGGCTTGTCTTCAACTTAAATCATTTATTTTCTTTTGTTATTTACTATCATATATTGTTTTAAATGTTTGCTAATGGAATAATGGGCATTTGGTTGAATTAAGTATCTAACCTTATCAAATAACATGTTTACTAAAATTAATATGATTTCAAAGCTAGGTTTAGGACAGGTCCAAGACAAAGAGATCAATCACTAAAGAGATTCAAACAAATATCCATGGTCTCTTCCTCCTCCAAGATCAGACAACATTGAATTATGAAGATTTCCAATTTCTGGGTCATATGGATTTGCTGGAATTTTTGTCTATTGCAGAAGGACAAGGCTTGAAAGTTGATGGAACAACTAATGCGGCCTTGATTTGGGAATTTCCTTTCAAAAATCTCTTAAGGTTGTAGTTCTGTGAATCTCCCTTCTCTGAAAATTCCAGGGTTTAGGGCATCGTTCTTGAGGCTCAAGAAGTTAAATGAAGAGCTGGAAGGTTAAGGACTGTAGTGACATTTCAGAGATGCGAATTACATGACTCAGATACAAGTTATTCCAACTGTGAAGATAGAAATGCAAGACAGTAATGTGAGGTTGATGCCCAGGTTTGACAGTAGTTCAAGGTAGTTTCTGTTATCTTCTGAGGTATGACAACATTTTTCCTGAGGTATGAACTTGATGTAACCTTAATCTATGTTAGAAATAGTAGTGACCTTGATGACATGACAAGTGATATGTATATGATATTAAGCCTGATATATAAAAATGATCTTGATCTTTATGATATATAACCTTGACTAAATGGCAGCAACCTTGTTATAGGGCATTCACTCTTGTTATATATTTAGTCACCTTATTACATAACAGTAACCCTTGAGACCGTGGTACATAGTAGCAATTAGGTCATATAATAGTGATACATTTGGAAGTATGATAGTGATTAAAATGAGAGTTGTCTCTACAAGATCTAAGCTCTGCTATATACCCATGTGATGCAAATTAATCTGATTTATGGCAAAAATTATCATTCTGAGTAAGCAAGAAACATGACAGTGATCCTAACTCAAGATAGTGATCTTAAATGACAGTGAAATGTGGCATACGTGACAGATATATATACCCTTGTATATTGGTGCTGCGGAAATCTCAATTCAATCATGTCAATGCACATTTCAGTTCAGATCTTGTTAAGGCTAAAGATGATCAAGTGAGGTGCTTCGTAGGATCTCAGTTTGAAGTAACCTAATGGCTACAGAAAAGCATGAAGCGCAGCTACAATTTGAGTCTTTGTTTGAGCTGCAGGATCTACCTGAACCGAGGCTATGGGTATACATATGTATCTGTACGGAGCCCTTATTCAAGCTACAATATGTCTAGATAAAAAGGACTTGTGTGTGTCTCTCGCTCTCTCTCTCTCTCTCTCTCTCTCTCTCTCTATATATATATATATATATATATATATATATATATATAGTACAATGTAGAGGATAGTGGTTCTAATTCACGTAGAATTTCCAATTGAAATTATATCTACATACAGTATGCATTTTGATGAAACCTAGTGCTTAGAATAAGAGATAATTGTCATCCTGATAGTTATCTCTTTTATCTCAATTTTCCTTGATATTTGGATATCATATAACCTACAGTAATCTTGACCATGTTTCTCATCATGGTGCTGTGACTACAATATACTTGGGATGTTAATAGTAACTCTACTTTGTGATGTCTCTGACTAGACAGTGTCAAATTTCATTTCAACTCACATAACTTATTTCTTCTGCATGAGGAAGAATGGCATCATATTTACAGGAAATTCTATTTTGGCATCATCATGCACACATAATTACAATTAGCATTGGAAATTTACGTAATTGGTATGTGCCCGTCATCCTTACAAATCATTGAAATTTTTATCTGAGTTGGATCTAGTCATGACCTTGGACATTTGCATCTCTATTGAACTTCTAGCTTCTCTTCAATATGTATAAGAAAATAAGAGGCACAATTCTCCTATTATTCTAGGCATCTGTAAAGGAAAAGGAATTGATCCTTCTATGTGCAAAGGAAACCTTGGTCGTTAGTAGCATCCTATCGCCTTGCTTTTCAGATTTTTACAGTAGCTCGAAAGGTTTAATGCATCAGTTCATTCTACCAAGATACATGATGATTTCTAATGTTTATGATTGAGATATATGACCTGCACCAAGCAAGATAAATTCTAGTTGAGCCATCTTGAGAAAATCTACAGTTATTCAATAGCTTTAGATGTCAAGAAATGAAAGCTTCTGTAAGCATCTGATTTATAGTACTCGAAAGAAAAATTGAAATCTCATATACAGCCTTAGCAAACTTCAGTAGTAGAAAAAAATCTCTGTTATAAGGAGGAACAGTCTTCCTGAAATAGAAACCTAAGGCTATCAGTTAAGGAAAAAACCCTGCCGTATAAAGATCCCTGGTTTCTTCATCATATGTGGCATCAGTCTTGCTATGTGAGATTTTATCCTATGTATGGCTTCTCAGCATATTCAGCGCAACATCCTCTATGGTACCCAATTTTCAACAAAAAATATAAAGCAAAAACTTTTTCAAACACTTCAAAATACTACTGTTAAAGACTACAGTTCACCATGTTTTCTTAGCTCTCTATACTTTGATTGAAGGGGGTGCATACATTTGGGATGGAAAACTTGAGTATCAAGTTTTTCTTTATTCTTTTGTAATGAAGTAACAAGTATTATGCAAACAAAAGTAATTTTCATGGATATAAATAGTGGAGGAGCAAGTTCTTTTCAATCCTTGATGATAATATTACATGCACCACCGATTAGAAAGAGGAAATCACTTCTTATTATTTTGTTTGATAAAATTAATTGTAATAAGTATTAATAAAAATTATTCTTAATTTTGGATCATTAATTTTAATCTAGAAATCAATAACATAAAATATCAAATATAAATTTGATTTAAAATAATGAAAGATTCTGCTGTAAAAATTTTAACTCACTAACAATTCCTAAGCGTGGATGTCATTTCATCGGATTAGGAAAAAAAATAGCTTGGACTTTGTAGCTCCGTGGCTCTTATTTTATGAGAATGATGTGTTGGTTTTTTTTAAATTTTTATTTTATGATAGTAATATGTTGGTTGATGTTATATTTTTATTTCATGATGAGGATAGGTTTATTTTGATCTTGATTTTGATGTGTAAACTAGTTTATTAATGAATGGAAGAAAATAGAAAAACTCTGATTATAGAATTGACACTCTCTCGGTTTAAGAAAGTTCTCAGACTAATTTCAAATTCAAATGATCAAATCCCTTCCCATCTCCGATATATATTTATAAAACCATAATGAAAAAATAAAACCAATATTTAGCACTTAGCTCACTTCTGGGGCTAATGTAAAGACCAATAGAATGAATTACAATGAATTTTGAAGAAAAATTACAAAGTGTAAAAATTATCTACAGAGAATAACCATCCATAGTAATAAATGTCATCCTTCTCAAGGTCCGAGATAAAAGCATGTTAAGCGCGCTGAAATTGCAGGCTGATGCATAGGCTTTACCACTGTATAATAGAAGACCCTTCATTTCCAGTCTCAGAAAATAAAGATTACTATTGGTAATTTAAACACCATGTTAAACACACACATGGTGTATGAAAAAGATAAACACACACACAAGAGACTCAACACACAATGAAGGATAAGCGTGAGGCTTTCTTATTTTTTCCATTATACATGATGTACATTTATAGTAAAATGGTGTGACTCTTGGTTTCACATTCCAAGGTCACTTGGACTCCATTGTGACTTTTCGCATTCCACACCTACCCATGTAGGATTAGGTGTTCCAACATCCCCCCTTAATCCGAAGGGGTATGTGTGAGTGGAAGAAGAGAGTTGTAATACAAATCTACAAAGTATACATGGCAGCACTTAGGCTGAATCAACTCTCTGAAAGTTTGGAAAAATAAGGTGGTTTAAGGATGACCACCAACACTAGAACGCAAAACTTGTTGCAGTTCCCAGAACTCTTCCAAAATTGGCAAGAAGCTGAAAGCTTCTGATAGAGGAATTGTCCCTCATAAAAAAGGGAGACCTTCAACCTAAAAGAAGGGAGGTCTACTACCTATGATGGTTTTAGGATTACCAACAACTCTGGAATGCTTGAAGCATTTCCTGGAACTCAACCAAAGCTGGCAAGAAGCTGAAGGCTTCTGCTAGAGGAAGTGTTCCTCATATATGAAAGGGAGACCTTCAACCTAAAAGAAGGGAGGCCTACTACCTGTGATGGTTTTAGGTTATCCACCAACCAAAGATGATGGTTTAAGGTTTTCCACCAACCAAAGGCATGCTCATGGGCATCCGTGTCTCTGACTACATCTCTGAATCTGGAATGACGAATTGTGGCTCAGGCTTGCTTGAACTTCTGTGTCTCTGGCTACAACTCTGAACATGGAATGAGAGATTGTGGCTCAGACTTGCTTGATCCGTCGTCAAAGCTTGTACATGACCACCACTTTCCCCCCTGTTAGGGACAAGGTGAGATGATGGTGAAAACTCAACTGCAAGTTTGCTCAATATCTGTGAACAAGTTCTTACATGTTTTTTAAACATCTTCTTTGCTGCCGATGCCCATTTCCAAGAAGCGATCCATCCAAGATGAATCTTGGTTCTTGCAGGAGGCTGAGGCTTGTTTCTGAAGCATCTGTGTGAAGAATGAGTGTTCCGACCATAGTGCTTCCATGGATGAAGATCAAAACAATGATCTTTCATATGGCCAACTCGATCATAGTGTTGGCATTTTACAATTTGTTGTTGTGAAAGTGGAACATGATCTGGAACAGCTGCAGGTGAACTATCATATAAGAATCTGACACTCTGAAATATGATGGGCTTGGTGTAGTCTGGAATATGAAAGGACACCTCCTTTTCATATCCAAGACCATTTCGGTGCTTGTTGTGGACAAGCTCTTCCCAAGGTCTGATGATGGGCTTAGGAAGTGCATGCTGAGCTGTTGCATTTGCATGAAAATCTTCTCTTCTACAAGGAACTGAATGGGAATCAACTTCAAATTTACTGACTTTCTACTGATGGGAGTCATTCTCAATGTTTTGAACAGAAACAGGCTCAGAATGGTGACTCTTTTGCTGAAGTTCATCTTGTTGGAGCTGAGATTTCAACTGCAAAAACTCAATCTTTTCTTGTGCATCTTGCAAACAACTTTGAATATTACAAAGAGCATTCTTGCTCATTTTTATCATATCATCAACATTGGAATGAATGAGGTTACTCAACAACTCTAATGCCTCATTGATTTTAGCCATTTCAACAACTTAGGCTCAAAAAATTAAAGGGTGTCGGCTACAACCGAAAATGCACCCATTTACAATGTGATTCAACAACAAATACAAATGACTCCAAAGAATTTCCAACTATGGAAATCTCAAAGTACAAAATCTTCTCCTCAAATGATGGAGGAAAATCAACAATTTTTCAACAACTCAAGTACTGATTGCAACTATGAAGAAGCAATATCTAGTCACAATACAATGTCAATGCAATACAATATCTTTGCAAAATATTTTGTAGCTGAAAACACTATGCAAGAAGCCTTTAAGGCAGCTGATTTTTCATTCTTCAAAGAGCTGTTTGACACCAAAAACAACTCATCTTCACATCAATTTCTTCAGAAAATCACCCTTCAAATCAATGCCACAAATCACAATTCAAATCTCACTTTCTTCTTCTATATGTATAGTCCATGCCATTTCCTCATTTTCTTCAATTGCTGCTATATACTTCCTCTCTTCCTCTCTCTCTGCTGTTTTTTTTTTTTTTTAATTAATTGAAAATTAATTAAAAAATGAATTAATTGAAATGGGAATTAATTAAAAATGGAAATGGGATTTTTCATAATAAAAAAAATTAAAATGGAAAGGTGGGAACGAATTTAAAGAGGGAGGGGATCAACTTTAAAAAAATTAAAAATTAACAAATCGAATTTAAAATTGGGAGTGGTGGAATGGAGTGATAAGGGGAATGGAGGCACGTTGGGGAGCGAGTGAATTGCAGTGAGGGGGTCGGGTAGAGGGCAGCGAAGGGTCAAATGAATGGGAGAGGCATTTTGATATGGGGGTGGTGAAAGGGTTAAGTGGGAGGGCAAGCGGCCGAGGGCGGAGTAGAGTAGGCCGATAGGGGAGGCTAGTAGTAAGCGTAGGGGGCGAGGTTGAGAAAGAGTGCAATGAGGTGTCGAGGGGGTTCGATTGGGAGAGTTTGGGAGAATGGGAATGATAGGCTACAGGTAGAGTAAGAGGGAGGGCGACTGGTTAAGGTGAGGGGAGAGTTGTTGTAGCAGTGGTGTGAGGGGGTTAAGTGTTGTGGGAGGGGCAGCGTGGAGAGATAAGGGATAGGGTAGAGCAGCATAGGGGAGAAGGGTAGGGAGCGGTCTATGTAGGGTTGATAGGTGAATGCCAGAAGGTGTGCGAGGCGTAGGGAGAGTCTTAAGGCAGAGGGCCGGTTAAGGAATCGGGGTAGGGGGAGGCCGTGGTAAGTGCAGTGGGTAGTGGAGGGGGGGTCGGCCGAGAGGGGGGCCGCGTGGGATGGTGAGGGGGAAGGTTGTTGACGCAGAGCATAAAGTAGCGGGGGTTAGTTTGGGAGAGGCAGAGTGGGGCTTGAGCGATAGGGATGGTGTGGATAAGAGCTGTAGTGTGCAGGGGGTGGAAGATAAGGAAGCAGGGGGTGGGGTGTAGCTCGAGGGCGAGTAGGTAAGGCAGAGGTGGCTTTAAGCATAAGGAGTAGCAAGGTGTGAGGTTGAGGGAATAGCTGATGGGTAGATGCAGCATTAAGGCGTAGGTTGGGGAGTGATAGAGGGGTGGGAGAGCTATGTTGTGAGGTGGGCCGAGAGGCCTGGTGTGATTCATGAATTTTTTATTTTTATTTTTTTCTTGTAATTTTTTAAAAAAAATTTAATTTTTTTTTAAACAGCAGAGAGTAGAAGGATAACAGGAGAAATGAAGATTTTTATAGCAGAATTGAAGAATTTCACAAATATACAGCAGAGCGGAATTTTCCAGCAGAATAACTTTTAGAAATTGCAGAGAAAATTTCGCCAATAAAAACTCAGAAATTTTTCTAATAAAAACCATAAACTTCTTCAGATACCCCCTTTAAACTATTTTCCAGTAGCTCAAAATGCTGAATTTAATAGGCAGAATTTGCGGGAAAAACTCAGAATGTAGAGAACCTTCAGATGCGTAGTTGTTGCTCTTCTTCAAAACACCTTTCTGAATGTGGCAAAATGTCTGTTGTAGAAACTTTCTAAACGCTGCAAAAATGCAAAGAATTTTTGCAGATAAGCACAAGCCATAAACACAAATGGCTCACTGAAGGTTGAGCTGGTTATGAACTTCTCAGCTCTAATACCATTTTAAACACCATGTTAAACACACACATGGTATATGGAAAAGATAAACACACACACACAAGAGACTCAACACACAATGAAGGATAAGCGTGAGGCTTTCTTATTTTTTCCATTATACATGATGTACATTTATAGTAGAATGGTGTGACTCTTGGTTTCACATTCCAAGGTCACTTCGACTCCATTGTGACTTTTTGCATTCCAATCCTACCCATGTAGGATTAGGTGTTCCAATAGGTAAAATAAGAGCGGCAGTGATCCTTTTCCATTTGAATGTAGATGGACAATTGCGTGTGAGAGCCACATGAATGTAAGAGGGGAATTGGCATACTGTAAGAGTCAATATCAATATGAGAATCCTTGGTCATTTTCTTAACGTGCTCAACTGTTAGGGTTGAAGAGAACCCTCTGTCAAGTTGTCCAACATCACTATTGTCGTGATGCAACACCGAGGTCGAATCTCTGGCATGCTTTGGGATGGAACTATAGTCCTTATCTTGAGGTTGGATACATGGAAGCATAGCTTTCTCAACTTTTATGGTTGAAGAGAACCCCCTGTCATTGTATCCAAAAACATTACTATTGTGATGTGACACCAAGGTCTAATATTCGGTGTGCTTTGGGATTGAACCACAATCCCTATCTTTAGGTTGGATACATGAAAGCCCCTTGGAGGATGATCTATTGGTGAAGCCAGCAACATTGTTGTCGTGATGTGACACCAAGTCTGAATCTCCAACGTGCTTTGGGATTGAACTGAAGTCCCTATATTAATTTTGAATGCATGTAATTCCCTCAGAGGATGACCTATGGGTGCTAGCTGAGAAATGGGCATCCAAATTTGGAGAAATTTTACTTTTCGGAGACCTTACAATAATCTGTTCACCAGTGAGGCTTGCAAACCAATTTGTCCTCTCTTCAGCGCTATTGATTTCATTGTCTTCTGCCAATTTCAAAATTCAATATCGGGGAAAAGGACTTTGGCATGGCTCAAATGCCTTCATTCCTTGTCTTCCACTATATTCACCTACTTGCCTTGCAGTGCGCAGATTACTAACATTACAAATATAGGACAAATGGAAACATTCCTAGGCAATGTGGGAAAAATTTGTGATCCACTAGAAGAGCAGGGACTACGATCATGGTGTTGTGACTATGATATACTTGGGATGTTAACAATAACTCTACTTTGTGATGTCTCTAACTGGACAGTGTCAAATTGCATTTCGACTCACATAAAGTATCTCTTCTGCATGAGGAAGAATGGCATCATATTTACAGGAAAACCTATTTCGGCATCATCATGCACACATACTTACAGTCATCATTGGAAAAAGGTAATTAGTATGTGGCCTGCTTCCTTACAAATCATTGAAATTTTGATCTAAGTTGGATTGAGTCAAGACCTTGGACATTTTCCTTTTTGTTGAACTTATAGCCTCTCTTCAATATGTCTAAGAAAAGAAGAGGCACAATTCTCCTATTATTCTAGGCATCTCTAAAGAAAAAGGAGTCAAGCCTTCTATGTGCAAAGGAAACCTTGGTCGTTAGTAAAATCCTATCGCCTTGCTTTTTAGATTTTAACAGTGGCTTGAAAGGTTTAATGCATATGTTCATTCTACCAAGATACATGATGATGTCCAATGTTTATGATTGAGATATATGATCTGCACCAAGCAAGCTAAATTCTAGTTGAGCCATCTTGAGAAAATATTCAGTTATTCAATAGCTTCAAATGTCAAGAAATGAAAGCTTCTGTAAGCATATGATTTATAGTTCTCGAAAGAAAAATTGAAATCTCATATACAGCCTTAGGAAACTTCAATAGGAGAACAAAATCTTTGTTATAAGGAGGAACAATCTTCCTCAAAATAGAAACCTAAGGCTATCAGTTAAGGACATAACCCTTCCCTATAAAGATTCCTGGTTTCTTGATCATATGTGGCATCAGTCCTGCTATGTGAGGTTTTATCCTATGTATGGCTTCTCAGCTTATTCAGCACAGCATCCTCTATGGTATTTTTTCTATCATGTACAGTTCCATAGCCATGATTATGTGATGTAATTATTGATGATCTTGTTCAAAAATTCCTTGTGAACAAGACCGATGTGAATTTTGATAGCTTATCCCTTAACATGATATTTACTATAAGAAGTTGTTGGGATCTACCAGTAAAATATTTCACAACACCCTCTGGCTTTAAGTGCAGCTCAATTGGAGCTTTTATTATTTAAGGAAATCTAATCAAGTTTTTTTGTATCAATTCTTATCAGCATGAAAAACAAAGGTACCCAGAAGAAAATGCAATGATGCATATCAGATTTTATGTCGCTTCAAGCACGACAAGCAGCAGTCCTTGGGTTCGATAGCCTAGCTACAATCTCATAAAGAATGGCTCTTTAAAATACCAAAATGAAAAAGACTCCTCATTATGTTTCTCCTCCTTATGGATTGAGTAATTTGATGCATTGGTAGTAGTCATCTAGCAATGAAGGGTCATACAACTATTCAGAAATAATGTCATGGGAATATTTCTTCTTCTTGGTTGAAGAAGGACCATAATCCACTTTCAGAGGGAGCTATAAAATCCATGATAACTTTACTTGTCTGATTCTTGATGAGACCAAGCCATGACCATTGAGTTTAAATAGTTGTGATGATATAAGTCTCATAATTACAGCACATGGACCACAGGATTAATAGCAGGTTTAAAATGACTTAATGGTTATAAGAAAGCCTTCTTTCCCAACATTCACAGGGATATATAATTTTTAATGCCTATCCATAAGATAATGATTCTCTCATTTATCACTATAAGATCAAGATTATTTTTCTTCAAAAAGAGGCCTAGAATAATGGTTAGACTTTATTAACAGGGTCTCGGTTGAACATTGAACTCTGGAAGCTCTTGGGGGCTTGGGGTACTTATTAAACTATGAGCGACCATAGGGTGAGTGGTTCACGTTTCCCTAATGGTGCACTGTGTACAAAGTGAGTGGTTCACCTTCCCGTGTGATACCCCATGACATGTGTGTAGGGTGAGTGGTTCACTTTCCCCTACGATTGTGGACACATGTGTGTAGGGTGAGTGGTTCACCTTCCCCTACTATTGATGTCCTATGCATAGGATGAGTGTTTCACCTTCTCCTATGACATATAATCAGGATGAGTGGTTCACATTTTCCTATAGATACCCCAGTGAGAGATGTATTCAGGAATTTTCTTGTGGACATGTTGGTGGGATGTGGTTCATCCTTTCCCCACGTAGGATCCTTCATACTTTTATTGGTTTTCATGTGGGTAGGACGTGGTTCATCCTTACCCTACTCTCGGTGTTTTTGCATACCTGTAGGAGGTTCCTTTCCCTACATGTGGTTGTGACATATGTAGGAATTGGTTCATACTTTCCCTACATATGGTTGTGATATATATTTCGTAGGATGTGGTTCATCCTTTCCCTACATATGGTAGTGATATGCATTTTGTAGGACGTGGTTCATCCTTTCCATACATGTGGTTGTGATATGTTTTCATAGGATGAGGTTCATCATTTCTCCACATGTGATTGTGATGTGTGTTTGTAGGATGTGGTTTCTTCTTTCCCTATGTGTGATTATGAGTAGGATGTGATATATTCTTTCCTTGCTGATGTTCTTGCAACATCCTACCCATGTAGTTCAAGACTCATGGGAAGTACCTCTCATCTGGCCAACGAGTTGGAAAATGAGGATAGAGACCATATCACTATCAATGTATGCATCATGTATTTTCATACTGTATATGCTAGGATGCATGGTGTTCAAACATCTTGATCTGCAATCAACTGAGGTTCTACCTCTGGATTAACTTCTGTTAGTGGAGAGTGGCAAGGTATTGTGACTCACTCTCGATCAATTCTTCTTCATTATTACTTCATGGTTCAGTAGAGCTAGGAAAATATATCTAGGATGGTATATGACATATGATGGCATGATGATGGATATACTGACAGGTGGAATTCTCCCTACTTTAGAGGGAGTGTTAAAATTTTCAAATAGGGAAAAATACCATTTTTGGATAGCTTCAATTGGGAAGATAATTGTATCATTGAACTCCTCTCTTTGAGAGGACCAAAATTGATATAAATTTTGTCTCATTTGGACAAGAGGAAGTGGGATTTTGATTTATCCTTTTACACGTAATTTATCAAGGTTGGCCCTCCCCTTATGTCGGCTCAATTAGCCCAAGAGACACGTATATTCATATTCCATCATATTATATAAATAGGGGAGCCTTCTCCCTCATTTGGACACATGATAAGGGCTTGATCTATGGCTGAGGAAGCAGTGGTCTTCAAGGAGGATGAAGGAAGGTCTGTTGTTGAGTTAACTTCTGTTCTAGGGCCGAGTCTTCCACAGATGTTCAACCGCAAGTAAGGAGTATCTTATTTGGGTTATCTCTCTATTGTTGGCACATGCTCTAGCAGGTCGAGTTAGTTTTTCAGATCTTTTCTGAAGGAGGAACCCTTTCCTCATTAGGTCACATCATTTTCCTCCTATTTATGTTAGGGTTGTTGCATACATCTCAAGGAAAGTGGGTTACCTTGAACAAATTGGGGCCAAGAGTAAGCCCTGGGTATATTTGGAAAAAAAGATACAATCGCACACATAGAGTAGTTACAAAGGGAACTGAAATTTTTCTATGATATCCTAAAGCTCCAAAACAAGTAACAATTTTGTTATAACAATAAATGTGGAGAAAAGGCAACTTCAAAAAAACAACTATTGGAACAGATCTTGAAAAAATTGGTCAAGGAGCTCAATGCCTGAATCTATATGATTATCAAGTTGAAGGAAACAAATACTAAAGAGAAGGAATGAACTAAACTATTGGACGTATTTTCGATATTAGAAGGAGAAAGCACACAACATTTCAAACCCTTAAATAGATGGAATTGTGTATATCTAACAAATGAGATATTCTATATCAAGGAGTACATAATGAACCAATCACTATCGTAGGTACCAATAACCAAAGGAAACCAATGGAGAAATTCATAATAAACAATGCACACTATTCTATATATAGCGTCACCTTTTTCATTTGAACATTGGTTCTATCAATTCTCAATTGATGTTAGTTTTAACTATAAAACAAATATAAGTATTGGTTTTATTCGAGCCACTGATTCATTAATGACTACCAGGGTGACATTCTCACCTTCCTAGCATGAATTTTAATGGGAAAACAAACTGGGTGCAAGCACTGGGGAGATTTGGAAAAATAACATCCCTTACAGTTAGCATGTATGCCAAAAAGAAATCTGCTATTTTTGTTGTAGTCTACAAGTAACGTCTCTTGAATCATTAAAAATAATGGCAAAACATTATTGCATTGATCTGGATATACTTTTTATTTTCGTAATTCTTGATGCTTCATATTCACTTTCTTTAGTAATTTTACTACTATTTCATTGGAATCCCTCATAGAAACATGCCAGCAATAGTGATAAGATAAGACAATTTTAATAAAATATCCATGAGATAACCACATAAGTGGTTGATTATTCTTTATATTCAGAGAAAATCATCTAGGAATAGCAACCCGCTTCAACTCATCCAAAGAATGACCAGAAAAACCAAGTTAACAAGATTACAAGAGGATAGCTGACCATTCCATCTATTCATAATAAATTATCTAGAAAATACACCTAACCTGACCCATTTGACCATAAAAATTAGGCAGACTGACATGAGAATGGAGCATCCATTTTTGAGGAAAAATTCAAGTTGAGGATAGAGCCAGAGGAATGGACCATCCATTTACCTCACCAACGAACAAATCCCCATTGGCAATGTACTGTTATTATTCTATACTAGGTATTTTAGACCAGATATGAACAAATGATGACAATACATATATGGAGAAAAAATACTACACATAAGTTCTATGATGGTCATATTAAAGTTTAAAATAACCAATTCATCATAAACAACCGACAATGTTTTGCATAAACAAACCCGACACTTTCTCTATAAGGACAAAATCAACACAGAGCTTCAGAACTTTCCTACCCCGTGATAATGCAAGTACAAGCTTGCAAAGATCATATTTCAGAAACTCACTCGCAATGCTAAAAGTAGCCATTAGCTGCAAGAATGCTTGGACCTCCAACAACTTGGCAGCATTGGAAGGATCCACATCAACATCGATCCTCGACTTCCACTCATTTGCACTAACCTTCACCTATCCCTTCATACATGGAGACACAACGGACCACTCAAATCCCATTGTGGGATTCTCTAGGAGGGGAAGCAATCATTCCAGCAAAAAATAACAGGCCCATCTCTGGTTTGACAGCCTTGGGTCCTTCACTATTTTCCCGAAACGATTCCTTCACTATTTTCCCAAAATCCTTGTCGCAAAAACCCTCAAGGGCAATAAATACAGTCAAGCGGGATCAATATCACTCTCCAACAATGAATGCAACACAACCCTAAGCACAGTAACACCTTTTCTATGCTCCACGATGAATCTCAAGAGACCCTCTACATACAATTTTTCGTAGAGGAACTTGAGACCCTTTTCACTCTTTCCACTTTCAATTGCCACAAGGGTGGATCTCTTCTTCTCTTCTAATTGAGTGAGATACGTTTCATCGTTCAATTCGATCGATTACTCTCTTTCTTCTAAAAATACTTCAGTTTCTTTAGTTTTGAGCTCCATATTTTTTCCCTTCTCTACAAGTTCTTCAAATTTCTTCTAGAGTGAATTCTCTAGTGAAGCATAGTGGTATGTGAGTTCCTTCCATTGGAGAGTGCATTTCTCTATAACATCTCTTAGGTATCTAGAAATGTAAATGCTTCCTCTAGCTGTTGCTTATTCGCCTCCATTGAACACATCTGTGTAGTGCTAAACCCTGAACCCTAGGGTGGCCTAACGTTCGCGAAAATGGCTTTGAAACAAAAGTCTCGGTTCGATTAGTGGCATGAGTAGTTAAGGAGAATAATAGAGGTAGAAAGAGGTGGTACTCCATAGTATCCCATTTTTCAAAAAACAACAAAATCGAAAAACATAGTTCCATAGACGTGGATGTTAAAATTTCGTTAATTAATTCCTTAAGGTTAATCTTTTTTCGTTTTCCATTGTTTTTTATAACAAGTTTTTGCAAACAAATAAATAATATTAGGAACATGGGCCTATTCAAGTCAACATAAATGAGGAACACTATGAGGGCCTACTCAAGTCAAACTCTATTGAGTTGTGGTTTAACCATAATGTAGGTGCATGATTTTTTTTAATATTAGTTTTATTTCATTAATATATATATATATATATTCCTAATTAAAATAAAAATCATTATATTATTATAAAGATAGAAATGGACTTAAGATGATTTGTAATTTTTGATATATTTTTCAAGTTTTGGTGCCATGGATGTGAGAATTTCTTTCTCATGGGTATTTAAACTAATTTTCATACTTGAAGAATAATCAAAGGAATAGTAAATTAGTGATATTGTGTTGGATCCACACTCACATTTAATATATTCTATGTCTAACTCTATGCATTAGAGCCACCCAAGGGTGCTAATTAACTTCCCTCTCCCATGACACTTAGCGTGCGATCCGCATCCATGCATTTAATGAGATTTATAAACACAATCATTGTCAATGGAGGGGAAGCTCCTCCCTCCAAGGTGTTTTTCTCAATGCCTATTTGCTTCATTTGTCGTTCAACCCCACTGCAATCCTCTCTCCTTTACTTTGTGTTATATCCCTCATAATAAAATTTTATTACATAAACATTGAAGATAAATGCAACATCTGCCCACTTGCTTTCCATTTGGTGTTTCAAACCTTCATGCATTCGGCTTGGCTCTCCAACCCAAACTTATTTTATATCATCAATTTTTTATTTTTTTAACCTTTTTCTATTAGATTGATGTTGGTGTAAATAGAAATAAATGGGATTCAAGGTTGTTTTGTTGAACTAGAGAATGTGGCTTATTGCCTAAGATATTACCCAAAGGCTACCCTTTCTCACTATTATATTTCAAGAATTTGGAATTCATCTGAGGTTAGTTGATTTATATTCAAGATACTTCCTTCATCACACCACTCATTTAGTGTTCAAATGAAACACTTAGCAATAGTTGCAGTTGTCATTTTGAGATATTTGGTTTCATTGTCATGGGTCACCATTCATTGGGCCTTATTTTCCTTTCTTCTAGCCTTTCTTATATATAGGACTTAGGGAATGAGGCTTTCATCAATTTGGAACAACTTATAGATATAGCATTTACATGAATTTTCACTTCAACCTTAGAGTTTAGACTTAGATACATCATTCTAGTGTATCTTTAATGATTTTGGCTTTCAATTTTTTATTTTATTTCATCACAAATGACAAAAGGGAAATTAATTTTCCACTAATCTACTGAATGATTAGTCATAAAGGTACCCCCTAACGAAAATGAATGAATTTCCTATGGAATGACATGGGATAAAATTTGACTAACATAAATAAGGGGTACATTAAGGTTGATGTGTAGCACCTACTCAAATCACCAAGAATATTCACAAACCATCAAGATGACATGCTTCTTTGAGTAAAATTGTGAAACACCATGGAATAATCCAACTTATAACTTATAGCCAAAGCATCAAGAGTTAGAATAGAGTGATTATGTGATCACAATGAAAATAATGCATGTTGAAGATATCATATGCACATGGAGCATACATATAAAGCTAAATATGGTAGCTAAATCAACCTCTTCCTACACCTAGGGTCATAGATGGCCAAGGAAAGGTGTCATCAAACCAATGATACATCCATGAGTTACATATAGATGCATATACCTTAGTTGGAAAATAATCAATGTGACAATAATCGCAGAGGCTGAGATGGCAATGAAAATTTATAAATTTCCTCTAAAAACCCATATATAAAGTGGGGTAATAGGTCTTATGACATCTAACCTACAATTTACAATGGGAAATCCTCAAAAGTATATTTGAGTAAATATGTCCCATTGAGGGCCACTATGAAGTATGATACCTCGCCAATTTTATAGTTGAAGGATTTTGAATATTGGTTTGTCAATTTTGGCCCTAAGCAGGAAGGTAAACATGGAAGGAGGTGACCCCCTTAAAAAATTTCAAATGCAGAAGGGAACATAAGGCCTTATATAAAGATCTAAATCCAAGGACATCCCTCATAAAAAAGAGCTAGACATGTATTGAAAGAATGTAGACAACAACCCATATAAATTTTAATAAAGACAATATAATGTCCCTTAATAATAAATGGGGCTTCTAGGTTCATGGATTCTAGGTTAGGGGTTAGTGGGTTAAGTTTTAATGGTTCAAGGGATTAATTTCTTATGAGTTATGAGTGTAGGGGTCAAGGAATTATGGCTTGGGGGTTGAGCGGATAGGGAATTTAGTAGTTATGGGTTAAGGTCTTATGGGTTGTGATAATGGGGCCCCTAATTCCATTATCCCCAAAATGGGCTCGGAACACTGGTCGATAATACTGGAAATTGACCTCAAAACAGGACCAAGAAATAATGCCTTCAGATTTGAAGCATTTTGGCTCCGAGACCCTAAGATGTTTGGGAAAATCAAATAATGGTGGAACAACAACCAAGTGGTGAGAACAAATATTATGCATACATTCCAACTCAAGATAAAAGAGACCAAGCAAAGTATCAAGAAGTGGAACAAAAAGGACTTTGGCAACATCTTAAAAGACCAGGAGGAGTTAAAGAAGAAGATAGAAACTGTCCAACAACATATTATCACAGAGGGCATATCAAAACTTCTAGTAGAAGAAGAGGGGCGGCTCATAATGAAACTATAAGAACACAGAAAATAGGAGGAGATACTCTAGAAGCAGAATATGGAGTCAACTGGTTGAGGGAAGGAGACAAGAACACACGCTTCTTCCATAGAGAAATGGTCCAACATAGACAACACAACATGATCTTCTCATTGAAAAATGAGGCTGAAGATAGAATAGTTTGTCATGAGGACATGGAAGAACTGGTTGTACATCACGTTCATACCTTGCTCTCTGAACTGGAGTAGGATCACTATGAGGCAATCCATAGAATCACCCAAAAAATTAAGTGCCTCATTACCAGAGATCAGAACCTTGGCCTTATCCGGGTGGTGACACTTGAGGAGGTGGTAAAAGGTATGGAAAAAAACAAAGCCCTAGGCCCTGATGTTTTCACTGTGGAATTATTCATATGACAATACATTCTGGAAGTGGTGGAGGATTCAAGACGACACCAAAAGGAATGTATGAGTCTCAATGTTACTTTTATAACATTGATTCCTATATATGCTAAATTGGAGGATCCCCAAGGATTCTTCCCAATTTCTTTATGTAATGTCATATACAAGATCATTGTAAGTATTATGGTTAAGCACCTTAAACCTTTGTTTCTTTCCCTCATATCATCTGAAAAAACTGGTTTTGTAAAGGGACATCAAAATGTAGATGGTTTTATTACCTCCCAGGAAGTAACTCACTCATTGAAGCATATGAAAATCTTGGGGATGATGATCAAACTAGATTTATCTAAATCCTATGACCGCATAAGTTGGAACTTCCTCACCAAAGTCTTTCAAGCCTATGGGTTTGATGAGAGATGGATCTGATGGATCTAGGCTATGGTTTCCTCTCGTATATATTCCATTATCCTAAATGGTTCCCCCACCAAATATTTTAACCATACTTGGGGGCTAAGACAAGGAGATCCCCTGTCCCCATTCTTATTTATTCTGGTTGATGAAGGCCTTGGTAGAATCCTAAATAAGGAAGCTAGTAATATCAAGATTCGTGGTCTTAGGCTTTGGGGCAATGACCTCCCTCTTACCCACCAACAATTTGTTGACAACATTATGCTCTTTTGTCATGTCTAGTTTAAAGTTGGGCTGAGGCTGAAACAACCATCAATACATAGCTTCAAGCCAACTTACATGACATGCGGGTCTTCATTACAAATTCAAGGAATTAGGATTTGATAAGGGGATTCGTCATTTTTGCTAAAGGATCCTTGCAGCAGGAGGAAACCTTTGTTTGCGTTGTTTTCCAATTCCTTGTTTGAACCTCTGAGTATGTCAAAAAATTGGTATGAGGAGATGTTTAACAGCATGTACTTCATCCTTCGAAGGCTCTTGTTTAGGATAAATTCTCAATGTGGACTTGAATCAGTTAACTAAAAGTGATAAATTCAATTAGCTAGTGGATTTTGAGTTAGATGTAGTTGGTGAGGCATGCAGAGTAATTCTAGTTGTAAGAGAGTTCGAAGTGCAGTGATGCATTAATTAATGCAAGTTGTAAATAATCTAACTCAGTTAAGTGAGTTAAACTCAGTTGTCCTAGTTCTAACTGAAGATACTCTAGTGAGAGATCAAGTGAATTAAATATTAATTAATTCACAATCAGTGATCTCACATGCAACTGAGGATTTACATTATTAGTTGCATGCATGACAAATCCAGTGGAGACCTAGTTGATTTCTAGGTGAAAGGGAAGATGACTATCAGTTGTAGGATTATTGGGTTGCACACCATGCAACCAAACACCCATTTTAGTGTTCATGATAGTTGCGCAGTCAAGGCAAGCAATAATTCCTATCTTTTAGGGATCTATACCATCAAGGATTTTGCAAGCAAGGCAGCCTGTCTGGAGGCTGAGAATTGGCTATGTGTTGGTCAGTTTTGCATATTCTAGTGAGACAATTAGCTGAGTACTAGAGGGCTCTTGTGAGAAGAGTTTTGTATGTAATTGTTTCATGATCCATGTTGAATATACAATAGAAGATAATGGGGTTTTTAGCTGTAAGATTTCCCTGGGAGACTATCTATGTTGTAAGTGATTGTTCTTTCTTCATTTTCATGTGATTAGCAATTGCATTTTTAATTTTGAAAAATATTTGAAGAAGCGATTCAGTATTTAACTTTATTACATTGTTAGATCGGGTGAATCCAAGATGTACATGCACGTTGTGTAATTTATACAAGGTAGCCTTGCCTTAATCCCCTCAAAGCTTGAAAGTAATTGGCAGGTCTACCATTGAAAAGTGGGGCAATACAAGGCTTATCTATGCAGGCTATGATCAGGTTGACAAAATCAAAGGAGAACCCAAAGGTAAGAAGAACTTTATAGAGGAACGAGAAGTTAACCCTGTCAAAGGCATTTTCCATGTCAATCTTGAACAAAATCCCTTGCTCCTTCCGTTGATGGCTAGAATACATTGCTTCTTGTACCTGTATGACATTATCTAAGATGTGTCTACGTTTGAAAAACCCACCTTGAGAGGGGGAGATGAGATTTTGCAACAATGGCTTGATTCTGTTGGCTAGGAGCTTGGCGAGGATTTTGTACAAAGCATTGTAGAGGGAGATGGGCTTGAATCTTTCAAAGGATATGGGGTTCACCTCTTTAGGTATTAAGGCTAAGAAGGTGGAATTGGTGGCACCCCCCACCTTAGCTTTATTATGGAAACCTTTGTTCATTCTCAGCAAATCGAATTTGATAATGTCCGAAAAAATTATGTAGAAATGGATTCAGAAACCATCAGGCCCAAGGGCCTTGTCTGGTTCCATTGACCATATGACTTTGTAGATTTCTTCATCAGAGAAATGCTTCATGAGGTTAGTATTGTCTTTTATATTGACAAGGGAGGGGATGTGAGAGAGGAAGTCCTTTGTGTCCTCTTCATTTCTATCACTCCCTTTTCTATATAGATTTTGGAAGTGAGACTCTGTCGCTGCTTTGATATTTTCAAAACCTTTACAGACCAACCCTTTAGGAGTGGTGATTTCTGAGATGTGATTGCATTAGAGGTGAGCTATGTACCATCGATGGAAGAAAGAAGTGTTTTGATCTCCGGCTTTTAGCCACAGTCTGCGGAACTTAATCCTCCAATATTATTCTTCGGTATGGGAAGAGTGATATGAGTTTCTTTATGCAATATGTTCATTTTAAAGCTCCATAATGGTGTTGTCTCTTTTTTCCATTTCCATTTGCAAGTATTCTAACAGTTGGAATGTTTATTTTCTCTGACTGGTTGGGGTATCTGTGGGATTTCTGATCCACTCTTTCAGTGCATGTTTTTTAGCCTTGATTTTCTGCTCTCACACATAGCTTGGGGATCCTATGATATATTTTGACCAAGACAAGCTAACAATGTCGAGAAACCCATCTCTCTCACTCCAAAGAGGGCTGAACCGAAACGGGATTGGGCCCAAGTTTTCTTCCTGTTCCAAGAGGAGCAGGATAGGCTTATGAGCAGAGGTTAGCTTGGGAATGATTTTGGAGGAAATTAGCCTTTGTTCCAGCAGCAATGAACTTTGTACAAGAAACTGGTCAAGGCGAGCAGAGATGTGGTCTTCCCCTAATCTGTTGTTGAACCAAGTGAATAGTCCTCTCATTGGATTAAAGTCTAAGAGATCCCATTGGAGTACAAGGTCTTCCACCTTGGGGAGCATTTGGTCCCTAATGGTACTGCCTCCTCTCTTTTCTTTCAAGTCCAGGACAATAGTTTTGTCTCTAGATAATATGATGTTCTTAGAAGATTGAAGGTCTAAAAATTTAGAAAGAGATTGCCAAAAATCTCTTTTTTCAACATACAACACAGGAACATAAAGATTAAAAAGAGAAAAGGTTAACTTACTTGTGGAGTTCCTTAGCTCAGTGAAAATCCAGTGCTAGGTCTTGAAGGAGTTCTCCAAATGAAATTGTTCCTCTGACTACAGAGTGGAAATTCCACCTGAGGAGCCCCTTGTAGTTATGACCTTCCTTGCATTTTTCTTCCATTTCGATATTCTGATGTCAAGAAGGGTGTCCCCTTCGATTTTAGTCTCTTGGAGCATGAGGATTTTAGGAGGTTCCATCTTCAGCAAGTATTTGATAGCTTCATCTTTCATAGGGTTCCCCAAGCCTCTGCAATTCCAAGAGACAAATTTCATTATTTACTGTTGGAGGGTTTTGTAGCTCCTTCCTTGGGAGGCCTTGTTATGGTATTTCTCTCGGTGGACATTTCGATTGTGGATTGACTTCCTTGAGTTTTTTGTCATTCTGCTTCTTATTCCTTGGCTTCTTTATGTGATTTTATTCCCACTCTTTTTGAAGGCCTCTCAAAGGTCTCATCCTTCGAGGAGCAAGAGTTTTCCAATAGCTTATTTATGATGATTTCATCATATGAGGGTGGAGAGGAGGCACCTGGGATTTATCCAGAGGGAGATGTCTCTTCATTACCTTTTCCCAAGGAGGGGTGATTATTTTGTTATTCTATGGTTTCCAAAGTTGTTACTGAGGGGTCTACAAGAGTGTTGAGCTCTTCAATAGGTTTTTCGGCTTCAACCGATGGGGGAACATAGCTCTTTGCCCCAATTGTCTTCCCTACTACTGATACTTTGGTCCCTTTTGTGACTCATTTTCCTTTAGCTTTTGTCGGGGCTGCTTTCTGAACCAAGGTCAATTGTTCTCCTTTCGAATTCTCACTTTCTTCTTCCACCTTATTTTTGCATTGCCTTGCAAAATGGCCATAGCCATTATGTGGTGCCTACATTTAAATGGAAGCTGCTCATAATACAGCTCCTGGATATGGGTCCAATTAGCAACCATTACTTTAATAGCTTTAGGTAGTCCAACTTCCAAATCCACCTAGACACATATATGTATTCATGAGTATTGATGTTTTCTCATTGGTTGATCAATATGCTTTCTGAGGGTATTGCCAATGGTTTGGAGAGACTTCTGGTTCCAACAATGTAGTGGGAGATGTGGGAGGCATACCCACATTGGAACAGTCAAAGGCACATCTTGAGTGAGATTTAAGGAGGGGGTCAATTTATTTAAGTATAGTCCCTTAGGACCCATAAAATATGGACCATTTCTGAAGATGAGGCTTCTATCTTCCACATTCTCGAAAACAAAAACAAAGCATCCTTTGCCTACGAAGTGGATTTTGATGTCTTCCGAGACTAAAGGAATCCAATTCCTCTGCACCCAGTACTCCACAACTTTGGGAGAGGGCCAAAGGCCAGTAAAATTTCCAATGAGCCCTCTTTTACCTAGGTTCAATGCAGATCGACAAGTTTCTTCGATTGGAAGGGCCACCGAAGGGATGTTATCCAGCTTCTTCACGAACTTTTGCTAAGATTCAGTCAGAGGGCGCTTGTTGCTAGATGCTATCAGTTTCTTGAATGCAAGGACTTCTGGAGGAGGAGGAAGGGGAGCCTCTGGTCCCCCTCCTAATGCCATGACGGCTGGGAGGTCGCAGGTAGGTCATCCCGTGCTTGACCTGTTAGAGCGCGCGCTAGCTGGTACAATAATATCATCTAGTCGTATATTTTAACCCTAGACTAAATTAGTCATTTTTAGTTTGGTCACTTAAAATTGATCAAATTTAGTAGTAATTCACTTGAAATAATTGTGGTGACTAAATTTTTTAGTCACCTAGTCACTAATTTCATCATTCTCTACTAGTTCATCCTCTCAAAGAAATGGATGCCAGATGATTGACAAATGGCTCCTGAGGAAACAAGAATTCTCCAGGGCCTCCACCTAGTGCCTAGCATGGTCTCCCCCACTTCTTGGAAATCTATCCCGAACACAGGGGAAACCATCTGGATCTTAAAACCTCCTCTATAAGGATTCATCAAACTCAACTTTAATGGAGCCTCGAAAGGCAATCAAAGGCAAATAGGGGTTGGAAGGATTTTTCAAGATCATCAATGGACAACAAGATTCATTTATGTTGACTCCTATGGATTTGCCAACAACAATCAAGCATAATTCATAGGAGTGCATGAAGGTCTCCTCTTAGCCATCAAGCTAGGAGACAAAAAGCTGGTAATCGAAGGAGACTCTCAATCGGTTACGAACACTCTCAAAAAACTTAATCAAGGGACGAAGTGGAACAAACTAAGCCAGAGATGGCGTACTTCTTCGCATGTGCAGATTTTGGAGGATACAATCAAGAAAATTGATTATATCATTATCACCCATGTAAGGAGGGAACGAAATGGAGCAGCTGACCTACTGGAAAATTATGGTTGCGCTCACCAAAATGAACCTATTGAATTAAGCAGGCCTCCTAATCTTGGAGAAGAACCATGGAACAAGTTGTAGAGCATCATAGAGAAGGACAGGTGGGAGGGCAGAGCTCACCCACAGTTCCCAGACTCAACTCCCCAATCAGGGTGTAACGAAGAAGATTAGCCCTCCCGTCAGTGTTAATGGTAGTTGCCTTGGGGTTGAAGCCGACCACCTTCCACATGAGTGGCAAGGGTGACAAGTTGTACTATCGCATGCAGCGCGAGGTGAGGTGGCAGGACAGAGGCCCGCACATGGAGCTTTAAACAGGGTGGAGGAAGGCATGGGGGTTTTTTTATGATGAAAGACTTTGGTGTAGGCACAACAACAGGATAAAAAACCTCCATTGCACTTCCACCATGGTGAAACTTAGGTATGTGTTTGGTTTCCTCTCCCTTGTTCATGATATGTTTATGTTTTATGATTTGGTCCAGTATCTATCGCATCCTAAGGGGATTAAGCTAGACTCGTATTTTCTTTTATAGGGTAGGGGATAGCGGAACCATTCTGACTCTGGTTGGGTGAAGGTTGGGGTTATTCTGGGTCTTTTCCTCTATGTTGGAGTAGGAATTAGGCATGGCCTAAGTATGCACTCAAGTGTGAGTCTGTCAGTTAAGGGATGCCAACTAGAAGGAATGGTGAGGGGTCGAGCAATCCTGCTAGGGAATAGAGTTAAGGAGCAGTCATGGGTTGTGTTTAATTTAGAGGCATTGCTGCTTTATACCAAATTGAGCTACTTGGGCTTGGTGCGCATGGCGAATGGGAGAGGGAATTCCACCCAGGGCTGAGCAATGGACAACAATGCCTCCTCTGTCAATTTCGCGGGTGGGAGGTATGACGAGAGAGATGAAACCAGAAGGGAGGTCAAGAGATTGAAGGAAGGTAGGAGCTGTTTGGGTTATGAGAATAATTTCTGGGGTGCACGCAACCGTCAGGGATAGGGGGTGGCAGAAATTAAGAAGGGTAAGAGGGTGATGGGTTTGCAGAGGGATGGACAGGGGAGAAGTCCCAGGAAGAGGCCCCCGGGTCACCTTTCTTCTGATAACTAGGATGCATGGACATTTGATCATTTTCATTATATGGAATTATGCCTCTGTTTGATTGTGTGGATAGGTCATCTACCTGGAAACCTAGTCAAATACTGTGGGATGGCACGCTCCAAGAGTCTTGCAGCTCACGACCATTCCAAGAGCCATGTAGCTTGAGGTTGTGACCGGAATGATAAATGGAAGGCGCTAGAAGCCCAACCCAGCTCACCCCCAAAGAAGCTGAGAGGACGAAAGCTTGCAATCGATGTGATCCAAGAGGCATTGAAAGCATAACATAAGAACACATTAGAGGAAATTCAAAAGCTCATTGAAAAATAGGAAGCTGACATAAATAGACATGCAGAGACAGAGATGGATACTAAGGAATGGAGAGGTTTAATACTAGATCTAGGACAAACAAGAGGCAGACTAACATAATTCAAGTAGACATTGTATATTTATTGGTCTATGAAGAGCATCCTTGGCAAAGCCTTGGAGCAGATCTCTATGAGCCTGGTGACATTAGCCCAAGACTTCCCAGATTACAAGAGTGAGTTCGATAAGATCAAGTTCCAGTTGAGGAAACATGATGGCTTCCTTGAGCTTGTTGACTACGACCTCTAATGTATTTCCAAGCCTTTTGAGCAGGCTGGTACCTTGGTTTAGGATCCGACACTAATGGAGTCGACCTCGGTTCCAGACAAGGCTAAGTAGTTCATGACTGTTTTAATCTGCCTTTTTTCTTAGTACTTATATGCGGCTAGCATTTAATTTTCAAGTGTCGAGTAAATATGTTAGTCAATCTATGAAAAATTGTATATGTGTGAGTATCCAGGATTTTTTTCTTGGTATGATAGACTCAAAACCTTATTTTGTTGGGTGGCATACCACGCCATTAGGTGAAAAACAAACTCGGTTCCCAGCTCAGGGTGGGTTGAGACCACCAAACTGGTAAATCTAGTTGTTTGGTGTTTATAAAATGAATGAAAAAGGAGTCCTACCAAGCTTACAAAAAAAAACTATAAAATGTATAAAAAATATACTAAGTATAATATAAAAATGCAAAACATACTATACTGTGACATGCAATACTATTGGATTCTCAATGCCATGAGCCCATAAAACACTAACATTAAGTTGAAGCAAAATTTAATGGCACATGTACATATTATAGCTCTATGAAGCTATGTGTCTCCATCATAGCACGATGGATCTATGTAGTTTAATTGAGTGTTTTATTTAGTCCTATATGGACCTTTTAAAATCTTGAGGGAGGGCTTAAAAAATACCCTCACAAAGATACATTTTCAACCTTTGGAACATAAGTTCTTCCAAAAAAGAGTAACCCAACTCCATCGAATTCACCCTTATTTTTTTTTGAAATCACAATTATATAAAAATATCTATCTTAATTGGCTTATTCATAAAATAAAAAATTATGTTTATGGTTTTGTGTATTTATTTTCTCATGAGAATAATATAAAAAATAAATAATTGAAACAAAATATTTAGAAAAAAATTACTTTGAATTTTTTGTATTTATGGTGCAAACTTACATAAATGAATTTTAGTTTTACATGTAAACATGACAAACAAATAAATATTATAAAATAAATATTCGTGAGTTTAGTTCTAATTTATATATTCATAATATAAATATTTGTAATTTTTTTATGGCTATGGTGGAAATTCACATAAATAAATCCACTTGTACATGTCAACATGGCAAACACAAAGTTAACTACCCTACTTTAAGAATGGTGCCAACTTGTCCATCAAATATGGTGATTATATACTTCATTTTTTATATGATACATAGACATTTACACCACATTAACACCACATAACTTAAGTACTGCTAACTTATGGTGATATACTTCATTTTTAATATAATACATAAACATTTACACCACATTAACACCACATAATTTAAGTGGTGCTAACTTATGGTGAAATACTTAATTTTTAATATGATACATAAACATTTACACCACATTAACACCACATAAAATAAATGCTAAGTTATACTGCTAAAAAAAAGTTTTTCTTCTTGTGATTAGGACGACCTCCGATAGTGTCATGATCCGTCATAATCTGATTATCGATTTATGAGAAATGGTAAAATTAGAATTGCAATTCGACCAAAAGTTATTAAAGTAAATATTGAGGAATAACAATGACGAAATAGAAATTAAATTTACCATTGTTATTAATGTGGGGTTACTGAATTCCATTAAATCGCGAGCATATGGACCGAAACGGAATTCAATATAACGTGGCGTTTCTCCCAAATCATCGAGCAATACTTCATCACCTGAGCTGATTTCTCTATCGCAGTAGAATGAATGAATGGTTGCCTCAGGAATGAAACTGTCGACGACGCGTTCGATAACTCCAACTTCCATATGCGACAAAAACTAAAGCTTAAATGATGATGAATGAAAGAGCGCCCTCCTAAATCTTATGAAATCCCCCAACCGATGCTTATAGTGTTGTGGTATTACCGAAAAGATAGAGGGAGAAGGCAGCTTCCGATGTTGTTCAGGGATTCTTGAAAGCCCGAGGAGTCGAGACAATTGCTCAATTAACGTGATACATGACAAAGTAATTCGCCGATAGGCCTATATATTTCGGGTTGCTGGTGGTGTTGACCTTCTGAATGAACGGAGGAGATTGATTATCCACAGAATATTCTTGGTTTTAACACCTATCTATGGTTCCCATTTCTCGAGTGCTTCGTTTCGTTTACCCGTCGACGTGGAGGAGCCATATCACCGCTGGTAACACTGGGTTTGAGATACCTAAAGGCATCCGATTGATCACGCAAACGTTGCCACGTAATTTGAAATGCCATGCCTTCGATCTACTGCTTGTTTTATGATCCACAACTGGTTTTATGAAGGCGTTTAATACTGAAACGCCATTCCCACTTGTTGGATTGTGCGTATGTAAAATAGATTGCAATTGCTCTCCATACCATGGAGCACAGGGGCAATTTTATTTGGACGAGTGCTTGTATTTGCAGGAAAAAACAAGCCAGTGCCGGTGAAATTTTCGTAGCGTCTGCATGAAGCGTTTTCTCAACAAATTTATTTCCAGTATCTTATCTTTCTCTGCCATCAATCCTATCGACTAATTGCCTGTGTTTGTTGTATGATTTCAGTTTGATGCAGTCGCCTTCGAAATTTTTTCTTTTCGAGTGTTTCAGATCAGAGCTTTTTTATACATGTAATACTTCAATAAACTGCGTAAACCATGTAATCCCTTTGTTGATCGTCTTTTGGTTTGATGAAAGATTTGTTGTGCAGTTTTGAGGCAATTCCTCTGCTCTTTTTTTATTTCAGGTTTCAGAACTGAACATTTTTTACATGTGATATTAATTCAATTTTAATTGATGCGGAGAAGATGACGTTGTTAAAGTCATGGCTCAATCGATTATGTGAAGGCACGGGAGTCAAGGTGCTGGAATTTATATCTGCCATGAGAGAAAGTCAGATTTACACCACCACCTCCTGCAGCCATATAGGAGAAGCACTTAGATAGAAGGCTATATTAATGCATGCTTTATTTTTTCGTTGTCGTCCTTTTCTAATGGTTGGTGCGTAACAAAAATGAGTATATTGGCCATTCTAGCTACGGTGCGATTCACTATCAGTATTTTCTTTGTTCCATGTAATTCCATTTCATTTTGGAATAGAAACATTAATATAGTGAAATAAAATAAAAAGAAATGGTAGTGTTGGTATTAGTATTAGTAATTAATTATTAACTATTTTTTATTGTTTTATAAAATGGATCTTTAATATTCACAATTAAAAATATGATAACTGCATTATTATCAATTAGGAAAAAACAAAAAAAATATATTATAACAAAAACGTTAATATTTCTTGATGCACGAGTATCATGGTTTAGAGATTTTGTACATTTAGTAGAATTCAGAGAGTCTTGTGTTTTTTTTAAGAGAGTGGTTTATTAAGTATTTAATTAATATAATTTTCAATATTTTGAATGATTTCGGTGAAATATTTAAAATAAGATTTAATTAAATATTGAAAGACATATTTGTAAATGTTATGGAATGTAGGAGAACATGAGTGATTGGTGTGGATTGAGATATTATGAAATATTGTAAATCTTAGATTAGAAAGTAGTCCATGATTTATGGAGGATCCTTAGAATTTATTTGAGGACTTAGAGGACTAGAATTAGTTACAAAACATTTTGTATATATTTGTAAAGTCTCAAAGGCACAAACAGGTAGAGAGGAAAATAGAGAGATATATTTTGAGGTTGTAAGCCTACGACATAGAGAGAGATGAAGAGAAAAGGGCCATGTAAAAGCGGATCAGGCCAAAGCTAGATTGTAAAACAAGTTTTTATTTGTATATGTGCATTTATTTAATGAATGAGGAAATTGAATTCATTGTGAGTGTGTGTGTCATTTCTTTTACGTGCTAAGTGATCCGTAACTGTGAATTTATTGTTTCTATGTGATAAACCATGGTGAATGAATTCAAATTAAATGTATAAGTATTTTTGAGTGATGCAGGACTTAATGGTTGGGTAGAATCTATGTGATTCCAGTCTGGAGATAATAGATGTGGGTACAGGTCAAATAAATAACAAATCACGAATTCTAGATGAAGAGGGGTAATACAGAGAGTGCTCTGTATTCAAGCTAGAGATAGCATTAACCAAAATAGGAGGAAGCCCAGGAGAGATTCGCGTTGAAGAATTCCAAACAAGCTCATGAGGAGTAGCGTAAAAGAGTTGCAGAGCAGCGACAACAGAAAGAACAGAAATTAACTAAGGCAGAAGATACATAGAAGAATTTCAAAGGGGAAATCGACGGCAAGGATTGAATCACAAAACTAACTATTTAAGGTTTGACGGCAGAGATCAGTGTGGGCAGAAGAGGCAAAGAAGAGTTGTGTGAAAGAAAAGAGACAATCATGATTAGATCATAGATCTAAATGCGAAGATAAACGGTTAAAATGACTTTGCAGGGTAAGTTGAGAAAGTGTGAAGTTGACGCGTGTCAGCATGGCGCTATTTTGCATCGACAATTACTAAGTTTATAAGTTATGACAAAAAGACAAAAATATTTTATGCAATGAGTGGAGGCCATGTGTCAGCACTACGCAACATCACACATTAGGGTTTTAAAATTCTAGGGTTAAGAATTCATATGGTAAAGTGTTCTAGTTGCGATGTGATGTGGATGGAAGATGGCATGTGAACAGATACCGCATGACTGTTAGATATGTTGAAGATCTATAGTGGATATTACAGTGCGACTTCACAGCGATGATTGTATCATTTACATTTAAGTTGCAAGTTAAGTTTTTTGACTTGCGATGTGCTATGATTGGTTGAAGGTATTGTGGGACCTCCAACATGAAGTTTTGCATATACGTAAAGAGGGTTAAGGTTATGCGAGATCTGTTTTAAAGTGAAGTGTTGTTGAATTTCTAATGCGTGTATGTTTGAATAAATTATAAAGTTTTATTTCAGTGTGTGTGTGAAAAGGAGAGTTATGTGGGCCATAACCCACAAGACCATGATAGTTGTATAATGTCAAGCCGTGTATGAGATAATATAAGGTGAAGGGGAAACAATGGTTAAAGGAAAAGGTTATGATATTGAGTTATCAACCATGGTTAAAGCTTGCGCATGCATTTGATTTATCTTTGGAACCTCAAAGGTTATGGTAATTAAAGTTTGATTAATTTCACTAACCCTACATGTGGTGTTGATGTTTTGTTAATTGTCACCTGTGGTTGGATCATTAATCAATTTTGAAATTTGGGTTTTTTCTAATCTTACTGTGGTAATAAATTTAATAAATGTTGAATCTATATTTATGGCATATCCATATGATAACCTTCCAAAAGAGATAAAAAGGATACTTTCGAATATCAAAGTCAGAATAGGTCCTGGAGCTCATTGCACAATAATAGATGTCAATTTGACATAACTTAAATTAACTTGAATTTTCATAGATGTCAATTTAACATAATTTGTTTGACCAGAATTCAAAAATGTATGCTTAACTAGTCTTTTCGTGCCCTAAACTTGCCTAGCAAGGTTATTCTTTTGCACGTTGTTCTTCAAGCTATTCCTATTTACCAGTTATCGAGCATGGCTTGTCCACATAAGACTTGTGCCAATCTTGTTAGTCTGTACAAGAAATTTTTATGGCAAGGTGCTCAGGAGAAGCAGAAATGGGCATTGTTATCCTAGGATAAACTTATTTTACCTAAATCAAATGGAGGGCTTGGACTGTGGGATCCTCTCATTCTTAATTAGGTTATGGGTGCTAAGTTATGGTGGTGGTGGCTACACGGCGGAGTAGCGTTATGGCAAACCATTTGGACTCGAAAGTACCATATGCCCCTTACAGTTAAAGAGCACCTCAGTTGCTCTATTGTTAAAAGAGGTTCGGGGATATGGAATATTTCTTCTGCCAATCGTCATATAATCAGGAAGTATAGTTTCTGGGAGGTTCGTGATGGTTCTCTAACAGATTTTTGGGAGGACTCTTGGCAGCAGTAGGAGAAGTTGTTCACCTGGCTGGATTTGGCAGAAATATTTTTGTTTATGTGAAACGCTAATTGTTTGACAGTTCACCATTATTAGGATGCTCAACCTGATGCTTTTTGGAGAAAATGGAAAACTAAGGAGCACTCGCCACATGCCCCAAATACATAGCAATGGCATAATTTTGACAACCAACTTTGGACCCGGAAGATCCTTCGACAGGAGGGCTCTGATATTTTGCGTTGGGGGTATCGGTCGCGGGGTATGTTTTTTATACAAGAAGCCTATCAGCTGCAAGCGCAGCATTTGGATATCCCTATTAATAGGTTATGGACAAAGATGTGGGCGACTAAGCATTGGCCGAAGATTGAGCATTTCTTATGGTTGGTAGGGCTCCGGATTCTGACATGGGATCAATTGCAGAGGAGAGGCATGCATGGCCCATCTCAATGCATTCTGTGCAACTCATCTTTTGAAACAATGGAACATCTGTTGAATACTTGTCGAGCTATGGAACGATTATGGACTAAAATTCATCAATTGTTTCAACAAAATAACCGAGATGCTAGCAGTCTACCCCAGACCATTGCTACCTAGAGGAAAGGGGGTTACAAAAGCCCTGCCGTTAACAGAGCATGGGTGTTGGTAGTTGGTTTTATCCTCTGGTTCCAATGGAAAGAGCGAAATCATAGGATTTTTCAAGATTTTAAATTTCCTTCTGAGGAAATTTGGACCTTTACTAAGCATGGAATCTGTGAGACCATTCTGGTTGAAAAATGGGATCATGAGGATTGGGTGGTTTTTGCTCAAGAGAGGCGAATCCTTCAACAACGAAATCTAGCCGAAGAAATGGTAGCACCCTCCTGTTCGAAACATGTGTTGTTACCATACCAGGTTAGAAATATTTTCATTCGTCTTCAGCCTGGCTTTCTTAAATTGAATTATGATGTTGCCTCTAAGGGGAACCCTAGACAAGAAGGTGCTGGTGGACTGTTCCGTGACTGTTTAGGGACGACTCTGAGGATTTTTGTAACTGAACTTGGGCATTATAAAAATAATGAGGCGGAACTTATCGCTGTCAAGGTTGGTCTTGCTATTTCTCAGTGGGAGCACTATAATAGGTTTGAAATCGAAGGATATTCTGCCATGGTTACTAGCATTCTCAAAAAACTCCTACACGGCTTGACTTGGGAGTCCATTTCTAAGAGTTGGAGAACAGCTCGACTGATACATGATATTCAACAGCAAATTAGAAACGTTGAGTATATAATATCGGTGCATGTCTGTGGAGAAGGTAATCAGGCAGTAGACTATCTTGCGAACTGGGCATGTCGACATGTCGATGGTTCTGTGGATTAGCTATGGCATCGGGAGTTGCTGCAAACTATGCCAGATCTTCATGCAATTTTAACAAAGGAGTTGTGTAATACCTCTCCAGATTCAGGTACTCTGTGTTCTGGAGGTGGTGTACCTCGAATTGAGAGTGCATTACAGTGAACACAATCTCACACGAGAGCTTCGGTTGATCGTATTAATGTGGCTGGTGTACACCGACGTGGTGGCAGGTCTGCGGAAATGGTACGCCTACCATGTGGTGGGCACATACATCTGATATGAGCAGCTCATTGATGGGATATCCACCAACCCTCATCTTAAATGATTTCCATTTTTTGGCGCCTCCAGCTGGATCATCCAGCTAGATTGTTAGTCCTATTTTGGAAACTGTGCCAAGGGTGCGGGGTTAATTTTTGCCTTGTTGTTTGCCTTCTCATTGTCATTCGTTTCATTTGGCTTTTCGTTCTTGTGGGTGCTCGTGCATGCAGCGGTGTCGACTGCCAGGGTTTCAGGGTGATAGACCTTTCTTAGGTGTGGTATGTATCTCATTTTCTACCCCTTCAGTTCATGAATATCCTCTCCTTTCGCCTGCAGATTTTTGATATGGTGTTTTTACAAGATTTATGGAAATGGAGGTTTGGTCGCTTTTGGTGTAATATCCCTCACATAAGCCACCATAAAAACTCTCATAAAATGAGGGTATTAAATAATTAAATATTATTAATTATTATATTGATATTACACGAAGAATATTCTTGTAATTCCTAATTATAAGAATATTAGAAGAACTATTTCTTAATTATTTTATTTAGAACAATTTATATTCTTCTATGGAAATAGATTATATCTCCAAGTTGTATATTTTATGAGTTTTAGAAATAATGATTAATATACTTGGAAAAAGTATGGATAAGTGATATTTTTCTCACAAGGAAAAAAACAAATCTACCTTTAAAAATAAAAGCATGAGAGATTTATGGATTTATTTTCTGATTTAGGAAAAATCAGATTTATGGAGGCTTTATGGAATGCTTTTATGATTTAGAAAAGCTATTCCATTTTATTAATTCTATTGATTATAAGCCTATGAGAGAAATAGAAGAGGGGAATGGGAGAATACATGAAGAATGGAGCCAAGGAAGAGGAAGAGAGTATTCCAAGCATCAAGAGATAAGTAACCATATTCTTTGAAAATCCTTTTGTTTGCATATGGGCCATGATAATATAATGATTGAATTTATTTGCAATAAAAAGTTCATGTGATAAAGAATTAAGATTAATTCTTTAGTAAACCTCTATACAATTTTGTTCATAGAAGAATAAGTGTCTTATTCATTGAATTATGAGAATAATTCATGTGTTGTGAATTGATAAAAGATTTTCATGGCTAAATAATTTTGTGAATTGCATGAGTTATTGGAATATAGGGTCTATATATGAATTTGTATCTCCGAAACCGAAATAGATATGAAAAAAGTGAAAGAGGTTTTGTAAAAGAGTATGATATGACCAAAAGCCTCTTTATATTTTCAAAATTCATCTCCCATGTCTTGAAAATTGTGTCCTAAATGGATGTAAAATAACAGGGAATTAATTATTATTTAAATATGGAAAAATGAGCTCCAAAGATTCATTTTAATATTCCAAGCCGTAGCACCTGTGTAAAAACCGAGGTTATTTTTAATGAGCCCATTAGAAACAGAAACCTCTTTGGGTTTTACAAAAATTGTTTCCATTTTGTTGGAAACCATGTCTAAATTGGATGAAAAAAATAGAAAATTATTTAATATTTAAATCTGGAACAATGGGTATCAAAGATTCATTCGAATCTTAAAAACCATGACACCTGTGACAAACATGAGAGAGGTTATTCTTATTATGTATGTTCCAAACAAAATCTCTTTTGGTTTTATGAAATTCTTTTCCATATGTTCACAATACGTATCCAAATTGGATGACTAAAATAGGATAAACAGAGTGAAACATAGTGCTTCCATTTCATTTTTCAATGAGATGAGAATAATTGTTTATGTACATATAGACATAACAATTATGCTGATGATTATTTACAAGGAATTAATTTATATAATTACCAAGTATGTTTTCATGATGCATATTCATTAAAACTTAAAGATAAATATTGGACTCCTTAAAAGAGTATGTGCTTAGATGCACATGAATAATTATCTAGTATATTTGATCTACTAGAAATTATTATGTGATTTTACATGCATGGGGAGTTGCACTCATGTAAAAAGATATAAATAAATTATGTGAGGGGTAGCTCACATAAAACCTTTGCGTAAAAGGCAATTGGTTCTGTTATTTGAGAAGGATTTGTTATTCATGTTATTTCTGGAGGAAATATTACAATCTCTCTAATATGTGAAATTATAAGAAAATATTATCTATTTCATGCATAATAGCTATTGAGTTGTCTATCTTTTGGAAAAAAGAATAATTAAGGTGTTAAATTCCTTGGAAAATAAATATGTATATTTTTATTCAAGGAAGCAATTATTGAGTTAGAACTCTTCAAAAATAATGGAAGAGAAAAATATATCCTTCTATGCATTATTGGATTAGATTCTTAAAGAGGAAAAATAGTAATCACATGCTTTATTATGTAAGATTATTTAGAGAAACATATATATTCTTGCATGCATGGAAAAAGTATAGTTTTGGGATTAGATCTTTTGGATGAGAGGGAAATGTCCCTTTACATGCATGGAAGAATAAGTGGTATGCAGTTGACCCCTTGCAAAATAAATGTGTTTATTTTTCCATGAAATATGTATTTAGTTTCTTTTGGAAAGAAATATATGTTTTACATGCAAGAATAAAAATGCTATGTTATTACATGCACAAAATTATAACTAGTATGTTAAATTGGTTCGAAATAAAGCTCGCACTGTTATAAGTACAGCCAATGTGAATAGCTCTTGTGTACAAATGATGTCTTTGGAAAAGAACATGCATTCGTATGCATAAGTATAGAATCTATTGTGTTAATCCCTTTGGAAAAGAAAACATAAGAGTAGGGAAAAAGGAAATAGCTTTTTGGGATAGTTATCTTGAAAGCTTGTTATTGATTTTCATGCAAATATTATTATATACTATGTTCTCTTTCCTTTGGAAACAATATGAAAGTGCATGCAAGATTTTTTTAGCGGTTGTTAGAAAGATGATGATTGATAGTGATTTATTTGTTACTAATGCATGTGAAATGATGTTAAATAAGATGATTTCATGTCAACTTGGTTATGTTTTATACATGCATACAAATAGTGTTGAAGTGTCAGAGATAAACATTGATTATTGGATTATTAATATTTTATCTAATCATGATATCAAGAGGTGTGCTAATGACAGCAATGGCATGGAGGAAGGATGACTTGAGAAAGGGATTTTTCAAGTTTAACATTGTGGAAGATAAAGAGTTGTTAGTCCATGCAAGTTTGGTAGTTCCAACTAAACGATGACCTGCTGAAGGAAATAGTCTGACTACAAAGACAGAGATTAAGGATTCGTGGGTAAATGGCATCATGATGATTGTAATATCTTATAGCTAGTTAAGTCTCGTTCAATATTATTTTTATATGTAATTTTTATGACAATGGTCAAGGGATGGACTCCCTTATAACCATTGAATGAGGGGTGACAACCCTCATGAGCGTTTAATAATAAAACTAAACGTTTGTTGGTTTTCACCCTACGATGTTTCCAGGGTATATCGGTGTCTATTTATGTGATTGTTCATTGTGTAATTTTCATGATGTTAATTTATTTCATGATGTGATGCTTAATTTATGTACTAATTAAATTAAAATGATCATGGGATCGATAAATAGTTATAGCAGGAAATTTAAGTTAATATGCTAAAACAAGGACAATTAATGGTTGTGTAAGTCACTATGATTTTTAATAAATATTTCTCTAAGTGATGATCATGGTTATTCACATGGTTAATGTGAAAATATAGAATGTAATTTATAAGGTTACATATTCATAAATGTTGAAAAAATTTCCTAACTCCATGCATTTTCCTGTGAGGTTATGGGGGTATGTTACAAATGGTATCAGAGCAAAATGCTGCAACACTGGCGCCTTTTGGGAATCGTTATGCGAAAGGAATAAGTAGAGGTATGATTCTAGTGGGCATCATCTCAAGTATGATTTTAATTAAACTTATAGTATATTACAATTAACATGAGATGCATGATGCCTAATTAATGACCGCATGAAAGAGTAGAAAGTTACAATGTTTCTTTAAAATTTGTGCTCATTAAATTTGAATATGGATGAGTATAAAAGACAATAAAGCCTCTATTGTACATATGAACCATCGTGAGCACTCACCAGTTATAGTGCAAATTAATTATCAACCTTTGCATGCATAATATTAGAAAAATGATTATGGTGCATAAGAAAAAAAAAAGCGGAAAAACATGACTAAAGTTACCATGCACTTCTTATAAAGAATGAATGCATGTATGTTTGGTGTGATAACCAACTAATTTAGAATTGACACTAAATAGGACAATGGCATGTTGAAAAACAAACAAAATTTAACGAAACTCTTTAGTTTTTAAAGAAAAAAAGCAATGAGTGAAGTAGAACTCACATAGTGAACTTAAAGTAAATGAAAAAAATCATAGTAGCATAATTGTCGGTTCTCTTTCTTCATTTAGAGTTGTAGAGGAAAGTTTGCATTCCATGTTTCGACAAAAAGTGGTAATTGAGATCCACAGTTTTGTTGTTTTAAATAATTGCATCCTTGGAAGTTTTGGATGTAATTAATCTTAACATTAAGGGGTATTCATACCTTGAGATCATGTAACCCTCGTGTTGATACCAATAAAAATCTATGTTCAGACTTGGATCCATAATTTGGTCGACTTTCCTAATTAGACTTTCCTGTAGGGATTTTTGGTTGTGTTGTTGGTATAAATTTTACCATTGATGATATGAATATGATTCATGCTATTCTATAAATTCTAGTTTTACTATCTCTCTGATAGTTTAAACATATTTATGGAAATTTATTTCATGGCCGCTAACTAGTCCCCCAATGGAAATAGACTTTATGCTTACCAACTATTTGGTAGAATGTCTCATTGACCATAGATTGCATGCTTGAAAATTGTTGTTATAATTCCAAGATGGATGTAGATTGCATGCTTGCAAACTGTTTGTTGGAATGTCTAACTAGTCGTAGATTGCATGCTTGCACACTATTTGATAAAAGTCTACACCGGTTGTAGATTACATGATTGAAAATTACTTTTCCAAAATTCCTCAATGGTTGTTTCCTACATGGTTTCACGCTAATGGTAAGGAAAGAAAAAAAAATCACATTTTGTGTCTTAGTGTTCAATGGGACTATTAGTTCTCTACAATATTGATGGTTGCTAAGGTGAGACCTTAAATAAAGTATAAAGCTATGGTATGCAAGATTTTTTAATGTTTTTTTATAAGTTACATGATTATTATTATGTGAAAATTTGAAATGTATACCACCTATATTACATGTGATGAATTATTGTCAATGTACTTTGATAAATCGTGGGACACATGTTGAGGGTCAAGTATAGATGCATGGTGTACATAAATTTTCCTTTGCCTTAATGATAATATGAAAATGGAAAATTATGTAAATTACAGTGGATTTGTAGGCATTCATTATTTTTAGACATTGAATTTTTATTGGATTCAATGGATATAGAAGCCATGATGGAACTGATGTAATGAGGTAATATTTTGTTTTATTATTGAGTTAATGAATACTTTGGTTGGGGTATTCAAGAAATAACTCTAGATTTTTAGAAGACTTCTTGTCAGCTTATGAGAAGCTCTTGGTGGTTAAGTTTAACATGGACCTTCCCTAAAAGTCTCCTAAAAATCCCGAGAAGAAAATAATAAAGAGGAAATATTAACATAATGGGAGAGAAAGATTATGTTAATGAATTAGTTGGAGATAAATACTAAGTGGGGTAAAATAAAGCATAGTGAGAGAGAAAGGCATGCTTTAAAGAAAAAGAAGAGTATCTTTTTCAAAAAATATAAAACAAAAAGGCCTAGGCAAAAATGTTGGCAAACCTTAAAGCAGGATGCTGCTAAAAATCTGCTGGGAAGAAATCACCAAGGAATCAATGAGGTTGTTGATTATAGTGGCAAGTAGATCTTAGCTCGATGGGTAACTATTGGAGATAGTTCACAGTTGGGTGGAATATTCTCGGTTTCTCAATAATTCCCAGAAATTAACTACGGTTAGATGAAATTATGTCTATGTTCAAAATTATCTAAAGATGTTGGATGTTACAATAGATTGTAAATTTCATGTCTCAAAGTTGTTGCATGTGTTATAGTTTTGCATACATGATATATAAAATTATCTTAGCAACAATTTCAATGAAATAGGTTGTGTTTTTAGGTTTTTATGAGAAATGAACATGTTAGATATGACTTATCTATATGCATGCATAGAGGAAATTAATTGAAATATATAGGTGACTGAAATAACTCATGTTAGACAAAATAATGAGTTATTGAACTTTAAATTCCTAAAACGGTAGAGGAAAATGGTTGGAGATTAATGCCGTGAGTTTGAATTTGAATGAAATTACTGTGGGAGGGAAAGACAGTAATTTGCAAAGGAAATGGTTGGAGATAAATGCCATGAGTTTGAATTTGAATGAGATTACTATGGGAGAGAAAGATAGTAATTTGCAAAGGAAATGGTTGGAGATAAATACCATGAGTTTGAATTTGATTGAAATTATTGTGGGAGAGAAATTAATTTGCAAAAAACATTAGTGGGAGAGAAAAACTAGTGTAACTCCTAAATAAAATACAACATGCACTCGATAGAGTTTTTCTTATCCTTTTGATGATTAAAGGGCTAAGTTATCCTTGAGTTTTTGTGAAAGTATTATGACTTAAGTATTATTTTACATTTCCTAAATAATTGGTAATGAAAATTAAAGGTTAATGTTCCAACAAGAGAAGAACATCGAAGATGATGTTCTCTTTAAGGGGGGGGAGTTTGTAATATCCCTCACGTAAGCCACTGTAAAAATATCATAAAATGAGGGTATTAAATAATTAAATATTATTAACTATTAGATTGATATTACATGAAGAATATTCTTGTAATTCTTAATTATAAGAATATTAGAAGAATTATTTCTTAATTACTTTATTTAGAATAATTTATATTCTTCTATGGAAATAGATTATATTTCCAAGTTGGTATATTTTATGAGTTTTAGAAATAATGATTAATAGACTTGGAAAAATTATGGATAAGTGATATTTTTCTCACAAAGAAAACACAAATATAGCTTTAAAAAAAAGCATGAGAGATTTATGATTTCTTTTCTGATTTAGGAAAAATCAGATTTATGGAGGCTTTATGGAATGTGATGCAGGAGCATCTAACCCCCTCTTTAATTAAAAAGGAATCCGAAGCGGAGCGAGGAGGACGTGGACAGCGAAGCTGAGCGAAGGGAGGAAAATCTGCTTAAAACAGATTTAAAGAGGATTTGATGGATATGTTATCTACTATGCACGCATTATGGAGCTTTCGTTGGAGGAAAATAAGAATCAGATCTTATCGATCCTTCCGATCTAACATTATTATATGTATATAATAAGACGGAGATAGAGAGCGTAAGAGGCAGTGTGATAAATAGACGTTTGTGAGAAAAATTGAGTGAGATGTAGCCGAGAGTGAGCTTGTTACTAAGGCTGAAATGCCTTAGCCTGTATTTTTTATGTATAATATATAAAAGCGTGTTTTACTGTGAATTGTGTACGCCTGTATATGTGTATTGTATAAATGAATTAAATCCTGTGTTGAGAGATGGTTGATCGACCATCGATCACCCGTGGATCGATGGCGATCTAAATAACGTTTAACTGTTATATCTATAGAGGTCGATTATAATCGTGAAATGTAGATTGGATCTGTTAAATAAACATAGTCGAAGGTTCTTGAGCAGCGAGATGCCGGATCGGACCAAAACATGTTCATTTTGCAATAGATCTTGGGAATGAAATGTTATAAGCTCTTGTTTGAAGTTAGATTGAACTTGAGAAATATCATAACACTATGATAGCGATCGCAGATTGGTATTGCATCGGCAGATGCGAATTGAGTTTATGCCAAGAATTGTATATTGAAGGTCCTGGAGCGATCGATTTGCAATGTGAAAGGTGGATAAGACGTTGATGCACAGGATCCGTTGGATCTTTGTGATCAACGAAATAGATGTAATCGGATCAGGCAGAGATGGTCAAATATCGCAACATATGACAAATACAACTTCCGATTGGATACAACGCCGATTTCCGATTGAATCGGAACTGTAGCAAGTGGTATCGCCGATTCGAACAGGTCGGAGGATCAGCGATCTTCGACTTCCGATTATATCGAATCGGAGTATGTGGAATGCATATAATGTGTTTGTATTATGTAGTTTTAAACGTTAGCGCTTATATTGTAATAACTGCAATGGTTGTGTAGTCTGATTAAGGGAATGATTGATTTGAATATAGATCCACATTGTAAAGTTGAAAGGTTTTAATGATAAACCGCTTCCGATAAGGCTTATGGGCCCATAACCCACAGGCCCAGGTTCGAGATTTATACATGAAAGGAGGTTTTGGCAATATCCCAAGATCTCTTTTCATCAAGTGGTATCAGAGCAGGGAAAGGATTTCCTGCGAGAAGGAAGAAGAATGCAAGAAGAAGGGGAAAGAGGTACAGTTGTGTTAAAGCTGGAGAGTTTATGGTCTTATTGTTGTGCAGATGGCGGCAACGGAAGGTGAGAAGATTTGCAGCAACCTAGAGCAAGGTGTGCTCAATTGGTTCCAGAGGAGAGAACCAGAAGGATGCCATAAGACCGAGTGCGGAGGGCTTGGTGAGGTATCGTGTAACAGAGGAGACTGTTACTGTAGAGGGTGGTTGCAGCTCACAGAAGATCATGAAAGCAGTTTCACTGAAGGAAAGTAGTGAGTAGAATTGCTAAGGACAAGGAGAATCATATGACCAGGAGGTCATAAAAATTTTGTACCTCGGGAGTCTGATGCAGGAGCATCTAACCCCCTCTTTAATTAAAAAGGAATCCGAAGCGGAGCGAGGAGGACGTGGACAGCGAAGCTGAGCGAAGGGAGGAAAATCTGCTTAAAACAGATTTAAAGAGGATTTGATGGATATGTTATCTACTATGCACGCATTATGGAGCTTTCGTTGGAGGAAAATAAGGATCAGATCTTATCGATCCTTCCAATCTAACATTCTTATATGTATATAATAAGACAGAGATAGAGAGCGTAAGAGGCAGTGTGATAAATAGACGTTTGTGAGAAAAATTGAGTGAGATGTAGCTGAGAGTGAGCTTGTTACTAAGGTTGAAATGCCTTAGCCTGTATTTGTTCTGTATAATATATAAAAGCGTGTTTTACTGTGAATTGTGTACGCCTGTATATGTGTATTGTATAAATGAATTAAATCCTGTGTTGAGAGCTGGTTGATCGACCATCGATCACCCATGGATCGATGGCGATCTAAATAACGTTTAACTGTTATATCTATAGAGGTCGATTATAATCATGAAATGTAGATTGGCTCTGTTAAATAAACACAGTCGAAGGTTCTTGAGCAGCGAGATGCTGGATCGGACCAAAAGATGTTCATTTTGCAATAGATCGTGGGCATGAAATGTTATAAGCTCTTGTTTGAAGTTAGATCGAACTTGAGAAATATCATAACACTGTGATAGCGATCGCAGATTGGTATTGCATCGGCAGATGTGAATTGAGTTTATGCCAAGAATTGTATATTGAAGGTCCTGGAGCAATCGATTTGCAATGTGAAAGGTGGATAAGACGTTGATGCACAGGATCCGTTGGATCTTTGTGATCAATGAAATAGATGTAATCGCATCAGGCGAAGATGGTCAAATATCGCAACATATGACAAATCTGACTTCCGATTGGATACAACGCCGATTTCTGATTGAATTGGAACTGTGGCAAGTGGTATCGCCGATTGGAATAGGTCAGAGGATCAACGATCTTCGACTTCCGATTATATCGAATTGGAGTATGTGGAATGCATATAATGTGTTTGTATTATGCAGTTTTAAACCTTAGCGCCTATATTGTAATAACTGCAATGGTTATGTAGTCCGATTAAGGGAATGATTGATTTGAATATAGATCCACATTGTAAAGTTGAAAGGTTTTAAGGCTAAACCGCTTCCGATAAGGCTTAGTGGGCCCATAACCCACAGGCCCAAGTTCGAGATTTATACATGAAAGGAGGTTTTGGCAATATCCCAAGATCTCTTTTCATCAGAATGCTTTTATGATTTAGAAAAGCTGGAATGCTTTTATGATTTAGAAAAGCTGGAATTATTTTATGATTTATAAAAGCTATTCCATTTTATTAATTCTATTGATTATAAGCCTATGAGAGAAATAGAAGAGGGGAATGGGAGAATACATGGAGAATGGAGCCAAGGAAGAGAAAGAGAGTATTCCAAGCATGCATCAAGAGATAAGTAATCATATTCTTTGAAAATCCTTTTGTTTCCATATGGGCCATGATTATATAATGATTGAATTTATTTGCAATAAAAAGTTCATGTGATAAAGAATTAAGATTAATTCTTTAGTAAACCTCTATAAAATTTTGTTCATAGAAGAATAAATGTCTTATTCATTGAATTATGAGAATAATTCAAGTGTTGTAAATTGATAAAATATTTTCATGGATAAATAATTTTGTGAATTGCATGAGTTATTGGAATATAGGGTCTATATATGACTTTGTATCTCCCAAACCAAAACAGATATGAAAAATGTGAAAGAGTTTTTTGTAAAAGAGTATGTTATGACCAAAATCATCTTTTGTATTTTAAAAATTAGTTTCTCATGTCTCAAAAACCGTGTCCTAAATGGATGTAAAATAAGAGGGAATTAATTATTATTTAAATCTGGAAAAATGAGCTCCAAAGATTCATTTGAATCTTCCAAACCATAACCCCTGTGTAAAAACCAAGAGAGGTTATTTTTAATGAACCCATTAGAAACAAAACAATCTTTGGGTTTTATAAAAAAAAAATTCCATTTGGTTGGAAACCGTGTCTAAATTGGATGGACAAAAAATAGGAAATTATTTAATATTTAAATCTGGAACAATTGGTATCAAAGATTCATTTGAATCTTAAAAACCATGACACCTGTGACAAAAATGAGAGAGGTTATTCTTATTATGTATGTTCCAAACAAAAAAACTCTTTTGGTTTTATGAAATTATTTTCCATATGTTCACAATACGCATCCAAATTGGATGACTAAAACAGGAAAAACAGAGTGAAACATAGTGCTTCCATTTCATTTTTCAATGAGATAAGAATAATTGTTTATGTACATATAGACATAACAATTATGTTGATGATTATTTACAAGGAATTAATTTATATAATTACCAAGTATGTTCTCATGATGCATATTCATTAAAACTTAAAGATAAATATAGGACTCCTGAAAAGAGTATGTGCTTAGATGCACATGAATAATTATCTAGTATATTTGATCTACTAGAAATTATTATTTGATTTTACATGCATGGAGAGTTGCAGTCATGTAAAAAGATATAAAAAACTTATGTGAGGGGTAGCTCACATAAAACCTTTGTGTAAAAGGAAATTGGTTGTGTTGTTTGAGAAGAATTTGTTATTCATGTTATTTCTTGAGGAAATATTACAAATCTCTCTAATATGTGAAATGATAAGAAAATATTATCTATTTCATGCATAATAGCTATTGAGTTGTCTATCTTTTGGAAAAAGAATAATTAAGGTGTTAAATTCCTTGGAAAATAAATATGTATATTTGTATGCAAGGAAGCAATTATTGGGTTAGAACTCTTCAAAAAGAATAGAAGAGAAAAATATATCCTTGTATGCATTATTGGATTAGATTCTTAAAGGGGAAAAATAGTAATCACATGCTTTATTATGTAAGATTATTTAGAGAAACATATATATTCTTGCATGCTTGGAAAAAGTATAGTTTTGGGATTAGATCTTTTGGATGAGAGGGAAATGTCCCTTTGCATGCATGGAATAATAAGTGGTATGCGGTTGACCCCTTGGAAAAGAAATGTGTTTATTTTTCCATGAAATATGTATTTAGTTTCTTTTGGAAAGAAATATATGTTTTACATGCAAGAATAAAAAGGCTATGTTATTACATGTACAAAATTATAACTAGTATGTTAACTTGGTTCAAAATAAAGCTCGCACTATTATAAGTACAACTAATGTGAATAGCTCTTGTGTACAAACGATCTCTTTGGAAAAGAACATGCATTCGTATGCATAAGTATAGAATCTATTGTGCTAATCCCTTTGGAAAAGAAAACATAAGAGTAGGGAAAAATGAAATAGCTTGTTGGGATAGTTATCTTGAAAGCTTGTTATTCATTTTCATGCACAATATTATTATATATTATGTTCTCTTTCCTTTGGAAATAATATGAAAGTGCATGCAAGATTTTGTTAGCGGTTGTTAGAAAGATGATGATTGATAGTGATTTATTTGTTACTAATGCATGTGAAATGATTTTAAAGAAGATGATTTCATGTTAAGTTGGTTATGTTTTATACATGCATACAAATAGTGTTGAAGTGTTAGAGATAAACATTGATTATTGGATTATTAATATTCTATCTAATCATGATATCAAGAGGTGTGCTAATGACAGCAATGGCACGAAAGAAGTGATGGACTCCCTTATAACCATTGAGTGAGGGGTGAAAACTCTCATGAGCGTTTAATAATAAAATTAAACAATTGTTGGTTTTCACCCTACGGGGTTTCCAGGGTATATCGGTGTCTATTTATGTGATTGTTCATTGTGTCATTTTCATGATGTTAATTTATTTCATGATGTGATTCTTATATTATCAATTAGGTGATGTACTAATTGAATTAAGATGATCATGGGATTGATAAATAGTTATAGTAGGAAATTTAAGTTAATATGCTAAAACGAGGACAATTAATGGTTTTTTAAGTCACAATGATTTTAAATAAATATTTCTCTAAGTGATGATCATGGTTATTCACATGGTTAATGTGAAAATATAGAATGTAATTTATAAGGTTACATATTCATAAATGTTGAAAAAAATTCCTAGCTCCATGCATTTTCCTGCGAGGTTATCGGGGTATGTTACATTTGGCTGGAATTTCTGAAGTAGGATTTTCTCTTATGTCACTGTAAATAGTTTCTTCTTTTTGTAGTTGTTCATATTTTCCAGTTTTCTATTCCGAGTTCGTTTCTTCTGGGCACTCATTGCCTTCTGCGATATAATTTTTCGCATTGGGTTGGTTGGCTGAATTACTTTCCTGCTTCTTTTCTTTCTGGTTCTCTCGTCGAAGGAAAGTTTTGCATTCGGTATGGTTTTGCACTTCTGCGCCTGGTTGGCTATTGGGGTTTCCTTTTCTGTTGCATGCGTTTTGTTTATGTGTTTGGTTATCACACTGGTTCTGCTACTGGTCAGGCCAACTGTACCTTGGTTTCGCATTCATCTTTTTCGTATCACGGTCGACTATGTTACTCTATAGGTATTCAATTTGGTTTTGATAGTCCTCGCACTGGTCTCGGGTCTACCTTTGTTGTAGGGTTTATGCTCTGGTTGCTTATTCTCAAATGCCTCCTCTGTCGTCATGTTGGTAATATTTTGCTAAGGACTAGCTTCCAGCATGGTTTTTCTCTGCTCTGCTGTTATTTTTTTCATATGACACCATTAGCTCTGCACGTTATGTCGGTGCCGGACTTGGAAGATGTTGGTGTAGATCACTTTGTTGTTTTTTCTATCATCTCTCTGCGGCTGACTTCACTTCTTTTATGGGTGGAAGTTTTAACAGATTATTCAGTTTCTCTTACAATGGAAAAACGAGGACGTAAGCCAGTTGGGGGGAAGGGTAAAATGGCCTCTGTTGTGCCACATAGGAAGTGTGGTCGCAAGACAATGGAACAACATCTTGAGCCTCTGGTTAATAACTTTATGAATGAGATTCCATCTTCTGTTCGTGATCGAGTCTATGGTTGGGAATCTGAGATCTTGGATAATCCCGACTCACAGGATGATACGGCCTCTGAAGATATGTAGCAAGTAACCCCAAACCCTGTCCATACTCAAGGTCGCACATCTCTTTATTAGGAAACTATCCGAACATATTGGATAATTAAGTGTCTCCCAAATTTATGTGTTTGAATTTCAAAGTTTGACATTTGAACTTTAGTCCTCAGGGGAGTGGACCCCAAAGGATAAGTATTTTAGTGAATGTAATGTAATATTTAAGTTGAGGAAATGAATAAAATGATTGTGTGCATATTGACCAAAATGAGATTTATGAGATCACTTGCTAAATCCATGAGGATGGACAAAGCAAATATTCCCCACAATCTTTCAAAAATCCTTGAAAGAATTATTTCTAAATTAGGTTTTGAGAAAAATCTGAATTTCCCCAATGATGAGGAAAGTAGTTGGGAAGAGGTGAAAAGCTAGAAAAGCTGAGGAAAAGCATAAAACAGCTTTAAAGAGTCCCTAAAATGGGAAGCCTAGGCAAACAGGAAGAAAAGCATCCTGCTATTCTGGACGCAGAATTAGAAACAGGCTTGGGAAAAAATAGCTTAAATAAGCTTCTCCTAAACAGATTGAGGGTTGATCTGTTCTAGGAGGAGATCTCAGCTCGGGGGTGAGTTCTGGGAGACAGAAGGACTCTAAGGTTGGGAGGTTGGTCTATTGCATGATTGGTATGTATTTGAAAAATTCTGAATGTGTTTACTGTATAATGTATGAATTGGCTACATATAAAAGTTAATTTTTTTATTAGATCATAAATACTACATTTAACAGAATTAGTCATAAGGTATTCACCTTTGTAATTCTGTCTAGTTGTAGATCTTAAATCTGTGCTGAAGAATCCGCATAAAACAACTTTAAAGAATCCCTAAATGGGAAGCCTAGGCAAACAGGAGGGAAATCATCTCGAGATTCTGGACGCAGAATTAGAAACATGCTTTGGGGAACAATAGCTTAAATAAGATGCTCTTGTACAGATTAGAGGTTAATCTGCTGCAGGAGGTGATCTTAGCTCAGGGGTGAGTTCTGGGAGATAGAAGGACTCTAAGGTTGAGAGGTTGGTCTACTGCACTAGTGGTATGTCTCTGAGAAAAGAAATTGTCTTCTTGTTTATTATGGTACGAATTGGCTACATATAAAACACAAAATTTGTCTCTAAAATATTATACTCATTAGTCTACATTTAACAGAATGTAATCACCAGGACGTAACCTGGTCGTCCTGTATATTTGTAGAGGCAAATCCTGTAAAGTGGAATTCCACAGAATGTTTAAACCCAGGGTTGAGTTAAATCTGAGGAAACCTTGTTCTTTCAGGAAACATTGTGAATTTGTTTTTAATTTGCTTCTGTTTCCTAGCATAATTTTTATAACAGCTACTATAGAGAGAAATGAAATTCACTGTAGTATACCAGAACCATAGCAAGATATAAATTAAAACTTATATTGTTTAGGAAAGAACAGAGGGAGAGATTCAATAAACTGATCTCAGGTTCAGCCAAGAAATTCTGTTATAATTCCAGAAAATTAAATGGTTTAAATCAACCAGGTTGTGCATGAGTCACTTGGTCTAGGGGAGGAAAGGAGTACCTATTTATAAACAAAATTTACTAGAAACTATGGTCTCCTTGAAACTACTCTAATATCATATCACTGAAATTGGTTTTATATAAGGTATAAATTATGAGTAAGCAGTTGAGAACTACAGTAGCACAGAGTTAAATTATTGCAACAGTATGTACAATACATTTATATAAACACTATTTCCATTAATCAAGAGGAAAAAGGGAATGGGTTCTAATCCCATAACCAGCCTTCAAAAACATTTATTACCATGTACACAGGTAGACAAGAGCTGGGTAACTAGATATAATAAAACAAGAAGAAACTGAAGAATAGAAAGTTATGCAGACAATTCTGGAAAACAGGAGAATATAATTTCTAGACTTCCATAAACATTAACCTATGTTTAGGAGAAAAAAAATGGACTCATAAATTCCAGAATGCCATTCATCTGCCTAGACAAGTTCAATATAACCATGAACAGAGAAACTGTCATTATGACACAATAAGAAACAAATTACATCAGAACCATATTAGTATTACCAAAAATCCATTTACGTATTTGTGAGCACTAAACAAAGTCAAATTTCATGGTATATAAAAAAATTACACATGATTCATACGGTCCGAGTGGGGTATCTTTGTGGCATAGTATATTAAATTCAACCTAACATAATAGGGAATATATATATATATATATATATATATATATATATATATATATATATATATATATATGTCCCATAATATCAAAATACATAATGCGCCTATCAGGCTGGGGTGTAAAACTTTCAACCCCTATCTCAATGGAACCAATCTAGACAAGCGCCCTTCTACGCAACAGCATAAGAGGACGATATTTCAACGCCCATGAAAACGACGCTACAGGAGAGAGGCAATAAACCCCATAAGAATACCGACCTGGACGGCCAAGAGATCCACGTTAGCAGCCATAACGATTGAAAATATTACATACTGCGTCTATAAGCACACCATAAACCTTCGTTTACCTGTAAACGACAAATGCAAACAAAAAAAAAGGGAATTATTCAAATTGCACTATCGTAGGGAAACAAGTGAAGGATGAAAATAATAATGAGGTTAAAACAATACCTGTGGAACGTAATGTTCAGATATGTTGAGCCCTAGAATCAAAATTGTATACAGAAAGGGATTAATACGCAATACCTTCGAAGATAATAGGGAGGAGGTTCTAATTTAAGGCAGAGATGAGACACACAAGAACATACCTCATAAAAACCCACTGAAGAGTAGACGTCTGCCTGAAAGGATGCGAAGCAGACTACACAAGAGGCATAAAACGAATTAGTCTCATCCTATTAACCCCCAGGGTAGGGTCGACGATAACCCTGAAAGTGGAACTCAACCTCATGTTGCGCCGAGAGTAGGATTCGCATATCTTAAAACAAGAAGTATTCCCCTTACTGAGGATTGAATACATACTCAAAACCGGCATATGGCCAGCTATGAGCAACGGCATGAAATCACTTAAGCATACAGTAAAGTAAAAATGAGCGCTGAGGTAATTACCTGATATCTTGTTGATGAAACTGAAGCGCCATGGTTTTCTCTGCAACGGAGAATCACAAATCCTCGGCCGAATGCAGAATTATGCAGACGCATAGGTGCACAACAAATTGAGAAATGCAGAAACCCGACTTAGCTCTACCCTAAAGACTTATATAATTCTTCGATAACCGCCTTAACCCTAACTGGAATCGATCACCGTCGTCCACTTGGCAGAATCGTGGAAGCCAAGACACGGATAGAAGGGTAGCACTGAGGAGTTAAGACCATCGTATCGCATTAATGGAGTACAAATCCGAATTTAAGTCGATATGTCCTGTACATATATTGGCGTGGTTGTTGAACACCACATAAGTCGAGCCATTTCATCGACGTGGATTCACCCGACCAGCGAGCGAAGGGGTATGGCGAACTACACAAACCATACAACACTCAATTATTTATTATGATGCCTGACGTGGATACAAGTTTCCTCGCGACGATGCACCTAGTAACTAAACTCCATTTTGACTATACGCCCTACGTGTATGATGATATTAATTCAAAGTGCCATATCTGAAGTTGATTGAAAATCTTATGTGCCGTGATGTGTGGTCATGTCAACAGGCGTATATGGGTGTTAATGCAAGACGCATGGAAAACAATCAATTCACAATATTATGTCAAATCATATAAACAAAAAAAAATAAAATCATTCCCTCAATTCTATAGCAAGATACATAGGGGAGGAATCGTAACTATGGATAGTGGAAAGGTTCATTTAAATCATGTTTTATTATACGTGTTAATGGGCCATAGGGTTTACTTTATACTCCATAATTAGATAAATGAGATATGTGACCCTTAAGTCAAAGGTGAATTCGCAAGGGTATACGAGACCTGTGTAAAGGTCAAAGACATGAAGAATATGTTCACCCTTGAAATGCAAATAACATAAGGTACGAAGTAGGAGTAGAGGATTTAATTGCGACAGGATATGATGATGAAAAATCTCATGATAACAAGGTGAAATGTCATAATAAACCTATACTTAAAAGTCTGAGTTCATGAAGAATTTTTTTTTTTGGGTGTGAAATTTGGAGGTGTGACAAATGGTATCAGAACCCAAGTTATAAAACTGGGCTGGTGACTTTGTGCTCACGATTGTTGTGTACTCACTGTGTAATTTTATTGCTGTAGAAAAATTTTTGTTTTTGTTGTTTTGTTTTTTTTTTCTGTTCACTGACCTGTGCTATGTAGTGTACAGTGAGGTGATAGAATGGAAGAAGGTGGTGGAATTTATGTAGATCTGCATGGTGAGCCAGATCCCAATGCGGCCATGATGGCTATGTTGCGAAATTTGCAACAAGAATTGGCTGAGATAAAAATCCAGAATGACAGATTGTCATTAGCCAGTGAGGAGCAGGAAAAGCTCATCAGGGAATTAACCTCACAGAACAGCCAGGAAGGCGAAGGTTCCGGAAAGAGGAAAACTGATGAATCTGATGAGGAATATGCTATTCGACATCAAAATAACCAGAAAAAGGAATTACAAGGGGAATTCCGAAAAATAAAACCTCCCTCCTATGATGGGGAAAAGGAGGAGGATGCTGAAGCCTGGTTGCTGAATATGATTAAGTATTTCCAGGTTTATGAATATGAAAGCAATCTGAAGGCCAGATTAGTTGTCTACCAGCTACAAGGTAAGGCTACCTTGTGGTGGGAGGAGACAAAGATGGTGCATGCCATAGATGAAAAGACAGTTACTTGGGAATATTTCCAGGATAAATTCAAAAATCGCGACTTGAATGAGCGGTACTATGATGACAAAGCAAAAGAATTTCATGAGCTTAGATTGGGACAGCTCACTATCGATGAGTTTGTTACTAAATTTACCAATCTATTAAGATATGTACCTTACATAAGGGAAGAAAAGGCAAAGGTACAGAGGTTTCTGAATTGTTTGCCTATGGTATACAAAGAGAAAATTGAGTTTGACAACCCAAAAACAATGGATGAAGCGGTTAGAAAAGCTAGATTGTGCTACCAATAGTTCAAAGGAAAAACTGATCAAGGAAAAAGTTGGGTAAGTAAGAATGAATTCAAAGGGACAAAACAGAAACCAGCCTATCTGAAGAATTTTGGCAGAGATCATCAGCGGAAAAGGTTTCGTAAACCCAAAGAAAGTCAAACTGCACAGTCTCAAGTGGCATCGAAACCAATAGATGGAGACAGTAAAAAGGAGGGAACAGTCAGAATGAAGGAGCCCTTGAAATTTTGGGGCTGTGGAGAACCCCCTCTTTTGAGGGACTGCCCCCATAGAAATGTCCATATGCTCATGAGAGATCGGGAAGCGACAGCAGTAAATGATATAGCCAGAAACATACCAACTATCAGTGCAGCCCTGGAAAATCGACAAGCAGAACATCAGGCAACCATGGTGGAAATGGAGGGTAAGATTTCTGACCTACCTGTTTTTGTTCTGATTGATCCAGGTGCTTCTTTGAGTTACATTAGTCCAAAGATTGTAGAAAAATGTAACTTAAAAACTGAAAAATTTCAACAGCCATGGTTGGTACAGCTGGCCACTGGAACAAAAAGAAAGGTAACACATAAACTGCCCAGAACAGAAATCCAATTAAATGAGGTTCGAACAGAAGTGAATTTGAACATTCTACCCTTAGGGTCATATGATCTATTGATAGGAATGGACTGGCTGGAAAAGAAGAAAGCTTTGATGAATTGCTGGGATAAGACCTTGCATTATGTAGATGAGGAAGGGAAAATTTTTATTCTTAAAGAGAAACCAAAACCTATTTCTGTCAGACAAATTTCAGCATTGCAATTAAAAAGAACAGCTAGAAAAGGATATCAGTTTTATGCAGTGCATGTGGAAGAAACATAACAAAAAAATGAAGAAGAATTACTGGATACTGTACCAGTAATAAGGGAATTCAAGGAAGTTTTTCCCAAGGAAATCCCTCATCTTCCCCCCAAAAGAGAGATTGACTTCTCAATCGATCTGGTGCCAGGAGCAACACCTGTTTCACGAGCACCTTATCGAATGAGTCCTCCTGAACTTATGGAATTGAAAATGAAATTGCAAGAACTGCTAGATAAAGGGTATATCAGACCGAGTGTGTCTCCTTGGGGAGCACCAGTGATGTTCGTGAAAAAGAAAAATGGAACTTTCAGGATGTGCATTGATTATAGGCAACTGAATAAGTTGACCATTAAAAATAGATATCCTTTGCCTAGAATTGATGATCTTTTTGATTAGGTGAGGGGAGCTTCAGTATTCTCAAAAATTGACTTAAGAACTGGTTACCACCAGCTCAAAATTAAAGAGGAAGACATCAGCAAAACAACCTTTCGAACCAGGTATGGCCACTACGAATTTGTAGTCCTACCTTTTGGTTTGAAAAACGCCCCTGCCACATTCATGTGCCTAATGAACAGTGTGTTAAACAAGTATTTGGATAAATTTGTCCTTGTGTTCATAGATGATATTTTAGTTTACTCAAACAGTGAGGAGGAACAAAAAGAACACCTGAGGATAGTATTGCAAACTCTAAAGGAAAATCAGCTATACGCTAAATTTAGCAAATGTGAGTTCTATAAGGACAAGATCCAATACTTGGGTCATATTATTTCTGAACAAGGCCTTACTGTTGACCCGGAGAAGATAAAGGCTATAAAAGAATGGCCAATGCCCGCTGATGTTTCAGCAGTTAGATCATTCATGGGGATTGCCGGCTATTATCGCAAATTTGTGGAGAGATTTTCTGCCATAGCACATCCCATCACTTCCTTACAGAGGAAAGGTGTCAAGTTTGAATGGACTGAAAAATGCCAAAACAGTTTCGACCAGTTAAAACTGAAACTCACTATAGCCCCTATACTGAAGATTGCAGATCTTGAGAAGGAATTTGTGGTATGTACGGATGCATGTAGAGAGGGATTGGGAGGAGTTCTTTTACAGGAAAATTCAGTGATTGCCTATGAATCCAGGAAACTGAAGATACATGAACAGAATTATAGTGCCTATGATTTAGAGTTAGTAGCTGTTATTCATGCTTTGAAAATGTGGCGGCACTATCTTCTTGGAAAAAAATTTACATTGATGACTGATCATATTAGTCTCAAATATTTCTTTTCTCAAACTGAATTGAATGCCATACAAGCCAGATGGCTGTCCTTTTTAAGTGAGTTTGACATGGACATAAAACATATTAGAGGGAAGGAGAATAAAGTTGCTGATGCATTGAGCAGAAATGCTTGTCAGCATATCAATAATATTGGAAGTAGTGCTCAGATAGATGTAGAAGAATTGGTGAATAAGGCAGCCAACCAAGACCCAAATTATGAAACACTTTTGGTGAAATTACAGAAAAAGGAGAAAACTAATTTTTCCCAAAACCAAAAAGGGCTGATTTGTTATAAGAACAGATTGTATATTCCCAATGTAGAGTCTTTAAAAAGAGAAATTCTGGATGAGTACCACAAACAACCTTATGTAGGACATCCAGGGTATCAGAAAATGTTAACATCCCTGAAAAAGTTGTTTTGGCGAGGAATGAAGAGAGAGGTAGCAGAATATTTAAGTAGATGCATGGAATGTCAATTAGTTAAGGTGGAACATCAGCATCCTTTCGGCCTCCTGAACCCTTTGCTCATTGCAGAATGGAAGTGGGACACCGTTTCCATGGACTTCATTACAGGATTACCCAAAACCAAATACCAGCATGATTCGGTAATGGTAGTAGTAGACACTTTAACCAAAGCTGCTCACTTTATACCAGTGAAATCCACCTTTGGAACAGCTCAAGTAGCGAATGTGTTCCTGAAGGAGATAGTAAGGCTCCATGGGGTTCCTAAGGTGATTGTGTCTGACAGGGATGCTAAGTTTACAGCAGCCTTTTGGAAGGGGTTATTTGGAGGAATGGGCACTAAATTGAATTTTAGCACTGCCTACCACCCTCAGACTGATGGTCAAACGGAAAGAAATAATCAAATTTTGGAGGACATGCTGAGAATGTATGTGATGGATAGACCCTCAAAGTGGGAAGATTTCTTACATTTAGCTGAATTTTCCTATAATAACAGCTATCAATCCTCCATCAAAATGAGTCCTTTTGAGGCACTGTATGGAAGGAAGTGTCGCACTCCTTTGAGCTGGAGTCAGCCAGAAGACAAACAAATGTTGGGACCAGATGCTTTACAAGAAATGGAATGAATTGTCAAACAGATACAAAAGAACATCAAGACAGCACAAGATCACTAGAAGAGTTATGCAGATAAGAAAAGAGTGCATAGAGAATTTAAAGTTGGGGAGCATGTATATTTGCGTATTAAACCCAAAAAGAGCACCCTTTATGCTAGGAGTTGTGTAAAACTGGCCCCTCGATACTGTGGTCCCTTTGAAATATTAGAAAGGGTGGGACCAGTGGCTTACAAGCTGGCCTTACCACCCCATGTTAGAGTTCATGATGTATTTCATGTTTCATTGTTAAAAAGATATGTGCATGATGCTTCTCACATAGTTGATTGGAATGTGGTACAGGTGGAACCAGAAGGGGAGTTTCTGCCAGAACCGCTTCAAATATTGGAGTGTGAAGAAATTGAATTGAGAAGCAGAACGGTAGCAAGAGTAAAGGTGCAGTGGAAGCAATTTACTGCTGAAGAAGCTACCTGGGAACGAGAGACTGAAATGATGGAAAAATATCCATTTTTATTTGCAAAATAAACTCTAGTAGTTGAATAACAACACCAAGGACGGTGTTTATTTTCAGAGGGGGAATATGTAAAACCCCAATTCATGTGATTGCATTTTAAAGTTAGATACTTGAACTTTACATCCTAAGGGGAGTGGACCCCAAAGGATAATTATTTTGTGAATGTAATTAAACATTTAATTGAGGAAATGAATAAATTATTGTAGTGCAAATTTACCAAAAATGAGATGATGAGATCACTTGCCAAATCTGTGAGGATGGATTAGGCAAATATTTCCCCACAATCTTTCAAAAATCCTTGAAAGATATTAAGTTTTAAATTTAGATTTTTGAGGAAAAATATGAATTTCCCCAATGATGAGGAAAGTAGTTGGGAAGAGGTAAAAAGCTGGAAAAGCTGAGGAAAAGCATAAAACAGCTTTAAAGAATCCCTAATTGGGAAGCCTAGGCAAACAGGAAGAAAAACATCCTGAGATTCTGGACGCAGAATTAGAAACATGCTTTGGGGAACAATAGCTTAAATAAGCTGCTCTTGTACAGATTAGGGGTTAATATGTGGCAGGAGGTGATCTTAGCTTGGGGGTGAGTTCTGGGAGACAGAAGAGCTCTAAGGTTGGGAGGTTGGTCTACTGCACGTGTGGTATGTCTTTGAGAAAAATTGACTTCTTGTTTATTATGGTATGAATTGGCTACATATAAAAACAAAATTTGTCTCTAAGATATTATATTTCATTAGTCTACATTTAACAGAATGTAATCACCAGGAATTAACCTGGTCATCCTGTATAGTTGTAGAAGAAAATCCTGTAAGGTAGAATTCCACATAATGTTTAAACCCAGGGTTGGTTTAAATCTGAGGAAACCTTGCTCTTTCAGGAAACATTGTGAAATTGTTTTTAATCTGCTTCTGTTTCCTAGCATAATGTTTATTACAGCTACCATAGAGAAAAATGGAATTCACTATATTATACCAGAACCATAGCAGGATATGAATTAAAACTTATACTGTTATGGAAGAACAGAGGGAGAGACTCAATAGACTGATCTTAGGTTCAGCCAAAAATTCTGTTATAATTCCAGGAATTTAAATGTTTTAAATCAACCAGGTTGTGCCTAAGTCACTTTGTCTAGTGGAGGAAAGGAGTACATATTTATAAACAAAATATACTAGAGGCTATGGCCTCATGAAACTACTCTAATATCATATCACTGCAATTGATTTCATAGAAGGTATAAAGTATGAGTAAGCAGTTGAGAATTACAGTAGCAAAGAGTAAAATTATTTCAACAGTATGTACAATACATTTATATAAACACTATTTCCATTGATCAAGAGGAAAAAGGAAATGGGTTCCAATCCCATAACCAGCCTTCTGAAACATTTATTACCATGTACACAGGTAGACAAGAGCTGGGTAACTAGATATAATAACACGAGAAGAAACTGAAGAATAGAAATGTAGGTAGATCATTATGGAAAATAGGAGAATATAATTCCTAGACTTCCATAAATATTAACCTATGTTTAGGAGTGAACATGGACTCATAATTTCCAGCAATGCCATTCATATGCTTAGACAAGTTCAATATAACCATGAAAAGAGGAACTCTCATTATGACACAATAAGAAACAAATTACATCAGAAGAAGAGATAGAAAATTTATATAATCTTCTTGAAAATTCTGATGATCTGTAACCATATTAGTATATTCAAAATCCCATTTCTGTGCTGACGAACACACTAAACAAAGTCAAATTTCATGGTATATAAAATAATTACACATGATTCATACAGTCCAGGTAAAATTGTACTGTGGCATAGTATATTGAATTCAACCTAACATAATAGGGAATATATATATATATGTCCCATAATATCAAAATACATAATGCGCCTATCAGGCTGGGGTGTAAAACTTGCAACCCCTATCTCAATGGAACCAATCTAGACAAGCACCCTTCTGCGCAACAGCATAAGAGGACGATATTTCAACGCCCATGAAAACGACGCTACAGGAGAGAGGCAATAAACCCCATAAGAATACCGACCTAGACAGCCAAGAGATCCATGTTAGCAGCCATAACGATTGAAAATATTACGTACTGCGTCTATAAGCACACCATAAACCTTCGTTTACCTGTAAACGACAAATGCAAACAAAAAAAAGGGGAATTAGTCAAATTGCACTATCGTAGGGAAACAATTGAAGGATGAAAATAATAATGAGATTAAAACAATACCTGTGGAACGTAATGTTCAGATACGTCGAGCCCTGGAATCAAAATTGTATACAGAGAGGGATTAATGCGCAATACCTTCGAAGAGAATAGGGAGGAGGTTACAATTTAAGGCAGAGACGAGACACACAAGAACATACCTCATAAAAACCCACTGAAGAGTAGACGTCCACCTGAAAGGATGCGAAGCACACTACACAAGAGGCATAAAACGAATTAGTCTCATCCTATTAACCCCCAGGGTAGGGTCGACGATAACCCTGAAAGTGGAACTCAACCTCATGTTGCGCTGAGAGTAGGATTCGCATATCTTAAAACAAGAAGTATTCCCCTTACTGAGGATTGAATACATACTTAGAACTGGCATATGGCCAGCTATGAGCAATGGCATGAAATCACTTAAGCATACAGTAAAGTAAAAATGAGCGCTGAGGTAATTACCTGATATCTTGTTGATGAAACTAAAGCGCCATGGTTTTCTCTGCAACGGAGAATCACAAAACCTCGGCCGAATGCAGAATTATGCAGACGCAGAGGTGCACAACAAATTGAGAAATGCAGAAACCCGACTTAGCTCTACCCTAAAGACTTATATAATTCTTCGATAACCGCCTTAACCCTAACTGGAATCGATCACTGTCGTCCACTTGGAAAAATCGTGGAAGCCAAGACACGGATCAAAGGGTAGCACTGAGGAGTTAAGACCATCGTATCGCATTAATGGAGTACAAATACGAATTTAAGTCGATATGTCCTGTACATATATTGGCGTGGTTGTTGAACACCACATAAGTCGAGCTAGTTCATCGACGTGGATTCACCCGACCAGCGAGCGAAGGGGTATGGTGAACTACACAAACCATACAACACTCAATTATTTATTATGACGCCTGACGTGGATACAAGTTTCCTCGCGGCGATGCACCTAGTAACTAAACTCCATTTTGACTATACGCCCTACGTGTATGATGATATTAATTCAAAGTGCCATATCTGAAGTCGATTGAAAATCTTATGTGTCGTGATGTGTGGTCATGTCAACAGGCGTATATGGGTGTTAATGCAAAATGCATGGAAAACAATCAATTCACAATATTATGTCGAATCATATAAACAAAAAAAAGAAAATCATTCCCTCAAGTCTATACCAAGATACATAGCGGAGGAATCGTAACTATGGATAGTGGAAAGGTTCATTTAAATCATGTTTTATTATACGTGTTAATGGGCCATAGGGTTTACTTTATACTCCATAATTAGATAAATGAGATATGTGACCCTTAAGTCAAAGGTGAATTCGCAAGGGTATACGAGACCTGTGTAAAGGTCAAAGACATGAAAAATATGTTCACCCTTGAAATGCAAATAACATAAGGTACGAAGTAGGAGTAGAGGATTTAATTGCGGCAGCATATGATGATGAAAAATCTCATGATAACAAGGTGAAATGTCATAACAAACCTATACTTAAAAGTCTGAGTTCATGAAGAAATTTATTTTTTTGGGTGTGAAATTTGGAGGTGTGACATTCCTATTTCACATTGAATTTGGTTTGAATTAGTTGAAATTCCATGTTTGAGTTCTTTTGTATGTACAATCCAATTTCCTTGAAAGTTTCCTATGACATAGAATCCATATATATATATATATATATATTCAAAAATACAATATAAGTATTCAAAATTTGTGACCTCACAAAGAATTGTATCACTATATTCTAGTGGAAAAAGGGGAAATGTTGAATTTTTAGACACCACCCATCAAAAAGGGAAAACTATGGAGCTACTAGTAGAGATGATATTATCTGAAAATACATGTTAGCCTTGAAAACTAAGTGTCAATTATGTGATGACCTATCCATTGATCATGGTCTATGGCTAGTGATGTTAGAAAGTGATTAAACACCATGGCCAAATGATATGTTATAATGAGTAGACTACATTTCTGGGGAGATATATCTAATTTTGTAGGCCACTCTATTCACTAGTGTAGCATATAGGTGAAATGAAAATGAGAGAAGATGACTAATACAAGATGTGTAGTTTGGTGGGGAGATACATTACAAATTATTGGATATGACATATGTTTTTGAAGGATGATCTTAAATAGTTGTTCATGCTCATAACACTTAGAGTGAAAAAAATATCTATAAAATGTTAATAGGGTTCGAGAGAGTCACATTTTTGTGAAGAAGCAGAATCAAGAGATGGAAATTAATATAGAAAGCATGGGCATGTTCAAAGTGCACCAGTAATTTATAATCATTGGATAGGGTTTTGGAGTGAATTTTTGCTGGAAGGAAATAATTGGATGAATCATAACATTATAGTTTGTGTGAAAATAGGTCAATAAGATGCAATATGAATATGGTTATGGTTTGGTATGGGTTTAGGGTTAGGTACTGTGGGGATATGCCATTGTATTAATAAGAGGAGGACAATAAGGAGTGGGGAGATGAAGATAATTGTTGTGTTAATGTTCAAATGTGTGGGAATGATGGAAGGATTGATCTAGACTTCTTCTCTCAAATAAAGATTATTAAGTTTGAAAAATCACTAGAAAATTAAAACTAATAATCAAAACCACTTTAAATCTCACGTATAGAGTTGCACCCAAAAGAATGGAAAAAATCTCAATGCTTCATTTGATGTTTTATCCTAAGGCTTGTCATCCCTACAACCATATACATCAAGCTATATAGGAGATCACAAGGGTAAGCACACTATCTAGAGGTAAGGTAGAAATAATTTCATGTAGAGATGTACATGTAGCTAGAGTTGACTTCTATGATTTCAATGGGATAAATATAATTATATGTGTGTTTAGTGTGATATTTTTGCCATTCTTGTACCATATATTCTATGTGGTTACTTTTGAGAGGATTTTTTTTCTCTTCATTCATCTTTGGACAAGTATTGAAATATAAAATTATGATATAGATCACTGAGTCTAACAATTCACTGTACATTTTCCTTTTAGATTTCGATAATGAAATATGGATATATATTTGGAAATTATAGGTGGGAACCCCAACTGCAATTTTAGGGATTATATGAGAACCCTAAATAAATCAGAAACAATGTTGAATATACAAGTTTTACCTTCATCTAAATAAATTTAGATGCATTAAGGCATTTTGTGAGGAGAGTATCCTAGAAAGACAATACACTATTGGAAGAATGCATCCAAGGTGGGAGATATATCTTCAATAACTGAAATTGTGCTTAGAAATACAATTGTTGAGTTCTCTTTGGAGCCTAAAATCCTTATATAAAACAAAAATTAGCGCAAATAAAAAGGCATTTCAGCCCTTTTTCAAAAGAAGTATATGGATGGGAATGAATGATCTAAAAGGGAACCAATTTTGAAGCACTAAAGATATATATAAAAAAGAACTAAAAAAAAATCCTTGAGAATGATGTCATGTAAGGTTTACATCTAAGCACGGTCTAAATGAAAAGGGATTCTCCAAAGAGAATAGACCTACACAATAATGTGTATGGGTTGGGATGGTGCCCTAAAAATCCAAATGCTAGAAGAATGCCTACCTAAATCATAAGATTCAATACCAATTACTGAATCTATTTTAAATTCTTATAATAAAATGAATAAAACCAAACAAGAAAAATTAAAAACATTGAATAGATTATAATAGATGTACACGTAAAAACTTTTTATACTTCTAAAATGGGTTCACTCAATCTAAATATCTAACTACATAAATAAAATAAAATGTAAACAAATTTCATATGTAGATAGCTTGGAGGCTAAAATGTGCAATTAATGATACTCACATGTTGTTGTAGAGTTGGAACATGCCCTCAATCGATTTTTTTTGTTGGTGAGGCATTCTTATAGGGGATTGCACTGTAGCATTCCACATTAGAGAATAACCAACTAGTATGATCAGCCTCATCTTCTATCTCTTTTTAAAGGAACTTATCGATATGATAATTATCGACACTTGCCACTTATTTGTTGGCTAAAATTATACCTCACTCTAACTTATGTTGGATGGATACATCAAAATTGGAAGATGATCGTTGTTTCAATGTGACCTACTTGTTCCTTCAACTTCCCCAATCCAATAGAATCCTCTCTTTCCATGCTCTTTTGTTGTCCTAAAGTCACCTCTTAACATGCTCGAATTTGTCTCTCTTTAATTCATAATAAATATCCCTTAAATCAATATTAGGTCTTTTGAAATTTTTCATTCTAAAAACTACATATCCAAACATAATTTTTTCCCTCGCAAGCCCTGTCTCAAGATCTTGTTATTTTTTTACACTTCTACACATTGGGTATTTTCTTTCTTCAACTTTATTTTTTGTTGTAGCAGGTAAATTGCAACAATGGAAGATCTGCGTACAACACATGGAATGTAAATAATAATATAATATTTTGGAGGATGGCAAGAAATACCAAAATATACATGTTTCTCATTGATTTGACCATGAACAACATCCCTTGATGATTGTGAACAAAAAACTCTATATCATATAATCCCTTCAAATCTCTCAAAATCTCTTGAAAAATCATGCTTATCTTTATCCTACACATAAGTGAAGTGTTTTCTTGTTATTTAGAGTGAATGACATGAGGAAAAAAGCATTGCTATGGGTATTTTAACCCCATAATATCCATTTCATTCCCAATATATATAACATGTCAAGAAATTTTATATTATCATCTCTTACATATGTTGTAAGCATATCACGTGACATTACAAGTATCACCATGTCTTAGTATCCTCCATATATCATAATCTTGTGGCCCTTGTGGATGGAAATTGTCTATAGGATGGCCATTGGCACTTGTCTCTTATTTATTAGTAAATTCAACCCCACTCCCATTTATGTTGGAAGGATTCCTCAAAAACCAAATATGATCAACATCCCTATGTGACCTAATTGGTATTTCCACATACCCTAACCAATAGAATCGTTTATTTTGTTGGCTCAAAGTGAGCTCTTAAGATTCTCCAGTTTCTCTCTCTTTAAGGCCCAATAAGTTCCCCTTAACTTAGTAACGGGTTCCCTCAAATTTATCATATTAAAAACTACATGTCTAGATATAATTTCCTCCTCCAAAGCATTTGTCTTGTAATATTGCTAATTTGTTACATGTCTCGCCATTGGTATCTACTTTATTGAACTTGATTTGTTGTTGTAGAAAGTTATTTGCATAAATGGAATCTCCACTTGCTACATATGGAATGTAAGCAACAATAGATGTGTTTGAAGGAGAGGAAGCAATACTAACACCAGTATCCTTCTCTTTTCTTTGAACGTAAGCAACATCCCTCGATGATAATGTATGAAAAAAATACTTGTGTTGGAAGAATGACAAACTTTATATCATAGGATCCCTTCAAATATCTCACAATCCCTTGAAAATTTATATTTCTCCTTAACCTACACACAACTAGCGAACTTACCTACTATTTAGAGAATGAAATGAAGACAAACACATTACTAGAAGCATTTTGACTAATTAGAATTATTTTTTAGACAATATATCCAAGATGTCAAAACATATTAAAACATCATAGCTAATATATATCTTATAACATCACATATATCACCAAGCCTAAGTATCATTAATAGAGAACCAACTAAAAAATCACACCAAATCACTTAAGATATATTATAATTATGTTTAGAGACTCACTAAAATGTCTTAAAAAAAAAAAAAAGAGTATAATAATATATAAATTTCAAATTATAAAACATCAAGTTACACAGATTTATGTTCATTTTATTTAGAGTTTATACCAAAACGTATAAAAAATGAAAATTAATATATAAATTAAAAATTAAAATAATTGAATAACTATTTATTTTAATGACATCACGCAAATATAACCCAGAATGACCTTTAAAGAGTTATAAAGGTTCCGAATCAATCTTTTTTCCGAAGTAAAGACCATGAAAACATAAAGTGTAATTAAAAGTAGTCTAATCAGGTAAGGTTTGGTGGGCAGAGATCAAGTGCAACCTTTATAAGTACAACCAATAAAATGGCCAATGGAGGGCCATGAATGTATCGAATTCAGTCTCCGCAAAAATGATTTAAAACAAAAAGTAAAAATTTTGAATGATTAAAAGTTATATAAACTCCGAGCTGACGATGCACAAGCTAGGATCGGTAAAATAAGGACTCTCCAGTTCGATAGACACTGTTATGCACTGTTGCGAAATAATTTATGCACTGTTGTTTCTTTATTTTAATTAGTTTGTGTTATTGGTCTTCATTTTATTTTAATTAATCATGGTGATTGTTGATCTCAGTGCACTTTTTCATTATTCATAATAAATAATGGTGATCGTTGATCTTAATGCACTTTTTCATTAATTTTAATTAATCAGGCCGATGGTTGATCTCAGAGCTTTATTAAAAAGATCATGGTGATGGTTGATCTCAGAGCTTTATTAAAAAGATCATGGTGATGGTTGATCTTACTGCACTTTTTCATTAATTTTAATTAATCAGGCTGATGGTTGATCTCAGAGCACTTTTTCAGTAAATGATCATGGCGATGGTTGATTTTAGTGCATTTTTTCATTAATTTTAATTAATCATGATGACGGTTGATCTCTGTGAACCTTTTCATTAATTTTAGTTAATCATTTTTTCATTAAATGATCAGTGTAATGACTGATCTTAGTGAACTTTTTCTTTAATTGTAATTAGTCATGATGATGGCTGATATCAGAGCACCTTTTCATTAAGTGATTATTGGTGATGGTTGTTAGTGTTGGTTATTTATAAAAAAGTATTTTAAAGAATTAGTTTTTTTTTTTCGGTTGTGAGCTGTAAGCTTTAGGTTTTCTGTTTTCTCACTATAGAGATTATTATTGGTGATGGTTGTTGTGTTTAACAAAGTATCAGATCACTTTTTCTTTAATTATGTCATTGCAATTTTTTGGTTAATTTTAACTAATGTCACTGCACTTTGTCATTAAATCTAACGAGTTGGGGAACTGAAGATGATTACGGCTATCTGACATTAGCATTTCACAGATTTGATTATTGCTTACCTAATTTGAAATTAATCCCAAAACTTTCAATCTCGTTAAATTAAACGATAATGCAACTAGAATAGCTGGTGCTCCCACTGTAACAGTTGAATAAAGCATAGAATTAGAATGACTGGTTCAATTCTAACAATCATGCAAGTAGCATAGCTGGTGCTCCCACTGTAACAGTCGCATCTGTTGGAGAGACAGAGGATTCAATCACACAAATAACACGAATATTTCACACGAACAATGAGCTGCTGCTCTTCTATTAATCATAAACTCTGAATCATAAAACTCTCTTACTCTCTTGAAAACAATGAACCCATGACGGGTATTTAATCTAATTGACATGCACACACTATCACTCATAACTGAACTTAATCAACTCACTTAACTAATTGTCTAACTTCTGCATGAGGAAGTAATTATATATTTTAACACTCCCCCTTAATTACGACCTCTAAACTAAAACATAACTTATGACAACTCAAACATGCCTGCTGGTCTATGTCTCAGCTAGGCTTACAACACCCAAGTTTCTTTTGTGAAACTGAAGCAAATCTACTGTTAATGGCTTTGTAAAGATATCAGCCATTTGATCACTTGTTCTACAAGGCTTCAAGTGAACTTCTCCATTGCTGACAAGTTCTCAAATAAAATGATATCTAGTATCAATATGCTTGCTTTTTTGATGAAACACACTATTCTTGGATAGTGCAATCGCTGATGTGTTGTCACAGTATATTGCTGTTGATCCTTGCTGTTTCAGCTTGAGTCCATCCAATACTCTTCTTAACCATACTGCTTGACATGCTACTGAAGTTGCTGCTACATATTCTGCTTCTGCTGATGATAATGTCACAATAGGCTGCTTTTTAGATGCCCATGCTATCACACATGAACCGAGATGGAACACATAACCGGATGTGCTCTTCCGATCATCCAAACTTCCTGCAAAATCACTATCTGTATATCCAATCAATTCTTTCTTTTCTGTACTTGCATACATTATGCCATAATCTCTGGTTCCTGCTATGTATCTCAGAATTCTTTTTCCAACACTCTAATGTGTGTCTTTTGGAGTTTCCATGAATCTGGAAATCAGACTCACTCCCTGCATAATATCTGGTCTTGTAGCTGTGAGATACATGAGGCTGCCAACCAATCTTTTGAATAAAGTTGGATTGACATCTGCCCCTTCATCATCCTTACTCAACTTTGTACCTGTTGCAACTGGTGTAGGTACAGGTTTGGAATTATCCATCCTGAATCTTTTCAGCAAATCTGTTGCATACTTATTTTGACAAATAAAAATGCCTTTTTCAGATTTCTCAACTTCAATGCCAAGAAAATATTTCATGAGACCCAGATCTGTCATCTCAAATTCTTTCATCATGGCTGCTTTAAATTCATCTATTTCAAGATCACCTGTGAAAATCATATCATCAACATATAAGCAAACTATCAAAATTTGTCCATGCTCATTTACCTTTGTGTATAAGGTAGGCTCAATGCTGCTTCTGCAAAATCCATTCTTGATCATATAACTATCGATTCTGCTATACCATGCTCTAGGTGCTTGCTTCAGTCCATAGAGCACTTTCTTCAATCTGTAAACTTTATCCTCTTTTCCTTCAACTTCATAACCTGGAGGCTGCTGCACATAGATTTCTTCTTCTAGAATTCCATTCAAGAAGGCTGATTTGACATCCATCTGATACACTTTCCACTTGTTTTGAGCTGCTGTCGCTAGGAATGCTCTTACAGTATCCAATCTGGCTACTGGAGAAAAAGTTTCTCCAAAGTCTATTCCCGGTTGCTGCGAGAATCCTTTGGCTACAAGTCTTGCTTTGAATCTGTCAATCTCACCTTTCTCATTCACTTTAGTCTTGTACACCCACTTCACACCAATGAGATTTTTATCTTTTGGTAAATCAACCAAATCCCATGTATCATTCTTTTCAATGGAATTCATCTCTTCATCCATGGCTTGCACCCAATTGTCATCTCGGATTGCTTCTTCAAACGAAGAAGGTTGGAATGCCAACAATGCAAAATTTGAACTAACATCCAAATCATCATAAATATCCTTCAAACTTCTCATCTTTTTCTTACCTGATTCGCTGCTTGGAGAATTCTGATCTGTGGATCTGCTTGAAGATACATGCTGCTCTGAAAATCTGGGAGTCCTTGCTGGTGTGACTCTGTTTGATGTCTGCTCTTTTGGTTCTTGTTGTTCCTCTTCTTCTACTAGATCATCCTCCATCAATGGTGTTTGAGCATCGGTTAGTGTGTCTACAGTCCCATTCCATGACTCTTGTTCTTTGAACACAACATCTCTGCTAATGATTGTCTTCTTTGTGACAGGGTTATACAGTTTGTAAGCTTTTGACTGCTCGCTATAACCAGTAAATATACATTTTTCACTTTGATCATCTAATTTGCCTCTTATTTTCTTAGGCACATGTGCATAGGCTACACATCCAAAAACTCTGAAATGAGATACACTGCAAGACATACCTGACCATGATGCTTCTGGAACTATGTTCATCACGCTCTTTGTAGGAGATCTGTTTATCACATAAACAGCACATGCAACTACTTCTGGCCAATACTCATTAGACAAGTGTCTTGCTTTCAACATGCTCCTTGTCATGTTCATGATTGTTTGATTCTTCCTCTCTACTACACCATTCTGCTGTGGTGTGTATCTGGTCGTAAACTGTCTTCTGATTCCATGTTGTTTGCAGTACTCATGGAATGCCTTCGAATCGTATTCTCCACCACGATCCGATCTCAATACCTTGATCTGTTGATCACTTTGGTTCTCCACCAAAGCTTTGAACTCTTTGAACTTTGCAAAAGCTTCAGACTTCTGCTTCAAAAAATAAACTCAAGTCTTCCTACTATAATCATCAATAAATGTGAGGAAGTAGCAACTTCCACCAATCAACTGTGTCCTCATAGGTCCACACAAGTCGGTATGCACCAATTCAAGTGGTTTCTTTGCTCTGTAAGAAACTCCTTTCGAAAAACTTTCACGGTGTTGCTTTCCCAAGATGCAACACTCACACGTGCTAGCAGGTTCTTTGACGGGAGGTAAACCTCTGAACATCTGTTTCTGCTGCAACAATCTTAAACCGGAAAAATGCAAGTGTCCAAACCGAAAGTGCCATAACCAGTATGCATCAGAACATGCAGTTGTAAAAGAACCAACCTGATCATTGTAGTTCATAATGAGAGGAAAGAGTCTGTTCCTCGTCATCTGCACCTTTGTAATCAACTGCTTGCTTGGGGATTTGTCGTAAATAACACACTGTTTCCCCTAAAAGATAACTTTGTATCCTTTCTGCATCAGTTGACCAACACTAATAAAATTGTGTTTGAGTCCAGGGACATAGTATACCTCTGATATGGTCTTTGGCTCCCCCTGCTTGGTCACAATGTTGACCACTCCTTTTCCATCTACAGCCACAGTCTTGTCAGTACCCAACTTGACCTCTGTCTGCACTGTGACATCCAAATTAGCAACCAAATCCTTGTTGCCTGTCATGTGGTTACTGCAACCACTGTCTAATAGCCAGACCTTATCAGACGGTGCATGCATGGTGTTGCATGCTAGAAACATAGAGTCAGTATTTTCTGTACTGACATTAGCTCTCTGATTGCCTTGATCTGCAATCTTCTTCCTACAATCACGAGCATAACGACCAAATCTATTACAGTAGTAGCACTTTACCTTAGATTTGTCAGACCTTTGATTGTTATGAAAGCTTCTACTGCTGCTGCTTCCACTTTGATGCTTGTGATCAGCTCGGCCAGCTCTGTGACCGCCATAGTTGTTGCCTCGTCCTCTGCCTCTCGATCGACTTCTTCCTCGACCTCTTGAAATATAGACTTGACTTTGGAAGGTTGTTTCCAAAGTTGAATCCTTGTTTCTGTCTATCCTTGCTTCATGCGATAGAAGGGATCCCATTAACTCATCAATTGTCAATTTTTCCAAGTCATTTGCTTCTTCGATGGCTGCTACCACAACATCAAATTTGGTAGACAGGGATCGAAGAACCTTCTCAATCACTGTTCGATCTTGAACATCTTCGCCATATATTTTTAACTGATTGACGATAGACATGACCCTATTCATGAAGGAATCAATGTCCTCGGACTCCTTCATCTGCAGACTTTCAAAGTCTCTCCTGGTGTTCTGCAATTTAACAATGTTAACTTTAGCCATACCTTGATAGCTTGTCGCCAAGGTGTCCCATGCCTCCTTTGCTGACGAGGTTATCATGATCTTCTGGAACACGGCTCGATCTACTCCCTGCTGGATCAGAAGCAATGCTTGCGCATTCTTCCGCATATCTTTCTTCCACTGTTCCCTCTCTGCATTATTGAGGGCTCGTTCTTCTGCATCATCTTTAGGTTCTGCAAACCCATACTTAACATGATCCCAGACATCATGCGCTTTGAGCATAGTCTCCATTTTAATAGCCCACATATCGTAGTCTTTCCCATTGAAAGATGGAATTTGTGGCTGAAAATTTGATGTGGCCATCTTGCCTAAAAAAAATTGTCTCTGACAAAAACCCTTAATTTCTCTCTTCTTTTTTTTGTAAAGGTTCTGCTAACCTTCTTTTTTTAAAAAAAATATTTCAATAAAACACTTCTTCTTCCCTCTTTTTATTTTTTTATAATATAAATCTTTTATAAAAAAAATTATGTATATAAAAAAATCTTCTTCAAAAACCTTCCCTTGTTAAAAAAAACTTTATGTGAAAAGCCCTTTTTAAAAGATCATATGAAAATCGTTTGTAATAAACTCCTTTGGTGTGAAAACAAAATTATGAGAGTGGACTTTAAAAATTTTAACAAAAACCCTTTTTTGAAAAAAAACTCACGTGCTTTCTATTCACGTGACTTCCAAAAAGTCAACGGATTTACTTTTTGAAAAAAAATTACACGGATGTATCTTTAAAAACAAACTCACGTGCTTTCGCGCCGCCCGTGTAATGTGTATTGAGCAGCGTTCCGCACCCCGATGGAAGGCAAGGTCTGCAGCTCCGTTTTGGGAGAGGATGCGGGCCTTCCTTGCGGATCTCCGCAGGTCGTGCACTAAAAACGTGCGGACCGCGGGTAAAATTTTTTTTTTTTTTTTTGTAAAAAAAAATTTTTACGGCCTTTGCTTTTGGCCTTCTCACTGGCTTTGCTCGCCCACGGATCTTCTGATCCTTCCTCAGCTCTGATACCAATCTGTTGGAGAGACAAAGGATTCAATCACACAAATAACACGAATATTTCGCACGAACAATGAGCTGCTGTTCTTCTATTAATCATAAACTCTGAATCATAAAACTCTCTTACTCTCTTGAAAACAATGAACCCATGACGGGTATTTAATCCAATTGACATGCACACACTATCACTCATAACTGAACTTAATCAAGTCACTTAACTAATTGTCTAACTTCTGCATGAGGAAGTAATTATATATTTTAACAGAGCATAGAATTAATGATTGGTTGTATTACCCTATACATTATAATAACATGCAAGCTCTAAGAATCTTGCGCAGTGTCTGTAACAACTTCTAACCATGATATCTTGCGAAGTGCCAGTAACATCTTTTAACCATGATATATTACTGCCTGGGAATATTTAGAGCATCGCTATGAATTTTTCTTCTTTGAGAAACCATGCGAATCAATTTCTAAATGTCTTTTGAGTAAATTTAATGAGGTCTCGGAAGTGGGTATCCTGTTTATGTAATTGACATGCAAGTAGAAAAACTGGTGCGCCAACTGGAGTCCCATCGAACTTAGAATTACAGTCAGCACATGTAGATATCATCCACTTACAAGCAGTGGAATCGTAAATTTAAGAAGGTATACATATTTTGTTTCTCTAGATTTGGGAGAAAATATGTGTGGCACATGCAGATATCATCCACTTTTAGGTAATTGATTCTTAAAGCATATATATTTTATTTCTTTAATTTTGACTATTTTAAGAGAAAATATATCTTGTTTTGATGATGAACCACAATAGCTGGTTCTAAAAGCATCTACAAAATCTGTTGGAATGTGATTTTCACTGAAAAATTTTATACACAATTTTATGAATCACAGAAGCCAAATTCCTAACGTATATACTTCTAATTAGATCTACTCAAATTATATAAAACTCATATCATAACATACTCCTAAATTCTATTAATTAGATTGAAATAACAAAACATTTCAAGGTTTTTTATCTCCCTAAATTTATTTTTATATATTAAAAAACAATGTAATTATATATTTAATCAATTTATTTATATGATGTAAAGATTATAAAATTCCTGTAATAACTTTTAGATTTAGCCCATTCCTCAAAGCAGAGTGTCGTGCCATAACCAGAAATGTTAATTTAGGGAAATGAATGTTAATCCTGGAAACTGTGTCAGTTTTCTGGAGAATCTATCTCTTGATCATGGTCGATGAATGGTGAGGTTGTAAAGAGATTAAAAGAAATCCAGTAAGAAACTAATGTGGTATATGTACTGCGCAGCTGCTTTACGATTACAGAACGAAACATCATATGGGATTGCAAATGTTTTATGATTAAGTTAGGGATTTTAGTAAATTTAATTCATATTAGTTGGTAGTATGAGGGTAATGTGTAATTTTTCAATATGGAGTTGACATTTGAATTTAAAAAAATATTTTAAATAAAAAAATATTGTCAGTTATAATAAAAGTATAAATGATTATACATATTTTATTAGTTTTAATTAAAAGTTTTAAAAAATATGTATTTTCATTTTGGTCATTTGGTTAGTTGATATTTCATTTTCACCCTTCTATTGATAGATAAAATACTTGGATGTAAATTTATATAATTTTACATGCATTTTCATGGTGTTCACTTGATTAGTTGATATTTTACTTTCACTTTTCAAATAATAAATAAAATATTTGGATGTAATTTCTTATAACTTTACAGATATAAAGTTCTCGGATGCAAGTGTTAATGGCACTTGACATGGCTGGTACCCGGTGGGACGGCACGTGGCCTCGCCACATGGCCACCCGCACTCCAACTTGTTGGCCTCCTCCTACATTTAACGCCCCTCGCCATCACCCTGCGATGCAATTAATTCATTGCAATGGTCGAGGCATTCATTCGAGCTTCAAAATGCCGTCTGGTTGTTGCTCCCTTCGGCTCTCTATTCTTGCTTGCGAGCTGTGTGTGGCGATTCAACCCCTCTCTGCAAATTCTATGCCAACTTGCATCCCTCCTCTGCGTAGTGGTTGCTCCCTTGCAGCTGCAAAGCCTAGCACTTGCACGTCTTTTGGGAGGCGTTGCAGTCTCAGTGGTTGTATAGAAATCCTACCCGGCATCCATTACTCACAGAGTCCCCACTGCTATCTTCTTTTCTCAGTCTCTTTCGGCCCTACCCCACCCTCCATCTCTCGGCTTTTCCATGCCCATTCAGCCTCCTCCGCTAGTCAAAGCCCTGCGCATCCGGGTTATGCAAACATGCCTCGCTTGCGACATCGAATGCGATGCCGAAGAGGTGGCAGTAGCTTCGCACATTATCTCTTCCTCCTCTCCCTGTACCTCGTCCTCCTCCCTCGCTCACTCAGGGGCAGATAACCGGACACCTGTAGTGGTCGGGGTTGTCTCCTTGGCTCCACGGCTCGCCACCCTACCTCTGAGCCTCCCTCTATCCCTCCACCCCAACAATTCACGGCCTTAGCCCAGTTTCAATTCCAATGTTCCTCCTTCAGCCCTCTTGTCATGGGCACTGTCTCCATCTTCTTCTGCGAAATCCCAGGTGCTAGCCTGATCCCCAGCCACCCCCCTCTGTCTTCTAGCCAGCATGGTCATCCCGAGCCTTCGAAGGCTACAAAAGCTCTGCAGGCCTCGCCTATGCACACCTCCAGCTCACACAGTGACAGCAACTCCTACTACTACAAAGAGAAGCGGATGCAGGATGATGGTAAGGGCATTGAAGCTACATCTCATTGGCAAGAAGCACTTGGACTCGAGTCTACTGAAGACGATGAGTACAGGTGCTTAATCATTGAATAACCTCCTCCAGTTTCTCCTGATGCTGAGATTACCAGGTCTCCTTAGGTCTTGGACCTATAGTTATATAGTTTTGTTTTCTGTTCATGCTTACACTAAGTACATTAACTTATGTTTTCTATTGTTGGTTTCCTCTCTATGGCGGCACTATCTACTCTTCCTGGGCTGGTTTCCCCTTGTGGGCAGCTCCAGTTTTGGTCTTTTTGCTATTTTTCTGATATCATGGCAATTACTCACGCCAGCTCTGTTGAGGCCCTAGCCTCTCTGTAAATTATGTTACATTATCAATAGAAATTTTAGTCTTACTTGCAAAAAAAAAACTTTACACATATAAATTAATTAAAATAAATAAAAAATTATGTTTAAACCATTTGAATATCCATATTAACCAATATATTTCTCTATATTTATATAAATAAATTGTTTGAATATCCATATTAAATTAAATATTTCAATGCTAAAAAAAATGTAATTAAAGGTAAAATAATTCAGTTAATTTAGTTAATTTTGAATAGAAGGAAAATGTGTAACTCATTCAATTTTTAATATAGAATATTAACAATAAAAAATTATTCAAAAATATAATTTAAATAACGAAAAAGTAAATATGGTGTATATAGAAGTAGATAGATTTATCTTAATCATGGATTTAGAAGCACTAAAAAATATTTAAATCTCTTTTCAAGTTTTGCATTCTAAAAAATGATTGCATATAATGAGATTTGATTGCTCTAGCTCTTGGTAGATCCATGATTAAGATTGTTGTGTAACCAGCTCCAAAAATAGAAGAAAAGAGATATGAACGCCTTAGAAATAAGCCACTTCGAGGGGGCAACCTCCAATACATTACATAAATGAACAATTCTTGGATGATACAATTTACAAAACTTCCTTTCTATATATAGGAGTCCATGGGGCCATAATGTAATCCTAGTGGGCCACAATGTAATCCTAGCCGACCTAACAATAATAATTTAAGGGCACAATAATAACAAAAATGGGGGTTACAAGGGTACAATAATAACAATAAGGGGTTTACACTAACAATGATAAGGGGCTACACTAGTGATATAGGGACCTAACATGCCCCTCTCCTTCAAAAAAGTGTTGTCCTCAACACTTGAGTAGCTTCGGGTGCTTCGGTATAAAATTCTCATCCTCCCATGTAGAATCTTCAGTGGGTAAGTTCTTCCACTTGATGAGATACTCTGAAATTGATCGATTCCGTAGTTGTCGAGTTCTTGTTTCCGTGACCGCTTTCGGTTCCAATATGATTTTTCCTTCCTCATCAAGTTCTGGAAATATTGTTTGAACTGGAAGATTTTCACCTATAACCTTCTTTAAGCATGAGACATGGAAAATTGGATGCACTCGTGAAGAAGCAGGAAGCTCCAATTTGTATGCCATAGTACCAATATTTTGCAACACCTTGTAAGGACCATAGTACTTTGGCGATAATTTATTATCCTTCTTAGCTTGCTTGAGGGACATTTGTTTGTATGGTTGTAGCCGTAAAATACCCAATCTCCTACATCAAAACTTCTCTCGCTGCGATGTTGATCTGCCTGTTGTTTCATTCGATTTTGTGCCAAATTCAGGTTATCCTTTAAGAGTTGGAGAACTTCTTGCCGATGCTCGACGTGATCTTCCACTGCTTGAACCTTCGAATTTTCCCTTAAAGATGATGTGATCGATGGTGGATGATATCCATAAAGTGCCATAAATGGGGTCATTTTTGCTGCAGCATGGAAGGAAGTGTTATACCACCATTCAGCGAGAGGTAACCACTTGACCCATTGTGTTTGTTTATCAGATACAAAACAACGAAGATATCCTTCCAAACATTTATTTACTATCTCAGTTTGACCATCAGATTGAGGATGATAAGATGAGCTATGAGCTAATTGAGTACCCAAACAAGAAAATAACTCCGTCCAAAAATTTCCCGTAAAATGGGATCTCTGTCGCTCACAATAACCCTTGGGATTCCATGTTAGCTTTTGAATTCTATCCACAAATGTAGTAGCAACTGTACTTGCTTTAAATGGATGAGATAATGCACAAAAGTGTGCATACTTGGTAAGTCTATCAACTACCACCATGATGACATTCTTTCCTTCAGACTTAGGTAAACCCGTGATAAAATCCATTGAAATCTCCTCCCAACGCTGACTTGGAATGGATAAAGGTTGTAGAAGTCCCGGGGTCTTAATTGTCTCCACTTTATTCTGCTGGCAAACCAAACATTCCGCCACAAACTTTTGAATATCAGATTTAAGGCCATCCCAAAAAAATTCTTTCTTCACCCCGTGGTAAGTTTTTAAAAATCCTGAGTGTCCTCCTAAAGGAGAAGTGTGCAATTCCAAAAGAATCTTTTGTTTTAGTTGGGAATTCTTACAAAGATATAAGCGATCTTGTACCATAAGGAATCATTTTTCCAACTAAATGTATCAGATGTACTAGGATCTTGCTGCAAATTTTGAATGAGTGTCCATACATCTTTGTCCTTCTTCCATTCATCTCTTGCTTCGGTTATCCAATCTGGTTTGATAATAGAAATGGCACAAAGCAATGCTTCCACCTCTTCATTCTTTCTTGAGAGTGCATCTGCAACAACATTAAGCTTTCCTTTTTGTAGATTATTTCAAAGTCATAACCCAACATCTTTGTGACCCATTTTTGCTACTCTTCTGAAGATAGTCTTTGTTCCAAAAAGTGTTTAAGACTATCATGATCAGTTTTTACCTCGAAGTGTCTTCCCATTAGGTAAGTTCGCCATTTCTTTAGTGCATGTAGTATTGCTAACATTTCCTTCTCATAAATAGGTTTCTGTAAATACTTTCCTTTGATCGGACGACTTTCAAAAGCAATGGGTCTTCCTTCCTGCATTAAAACTGCACCAATTCCATTTCCTGAGGCATCACATTCCACAATAAAGGTTTTTGTGAAGTCTGGTGTAGCTAAGACCGGTGCTAGGCACATTGCCTTTTTAAGATGTTCAAAGGCCTTAGTTGCTTCAGGAGTCCATGAAAATGCATCTTTCTTCAATAATGTTGTTAGAGGTGCTGCTATTCTCCCATAATTCTTAACAAACTTGCGATAATAGCCCGTTAACCCGAGAAATCCTCACAACTGCTTTATTGTCTTGGGGACTTTCCATTCCTTAATGGCTTTAATTTTGTTAGGGTCTACTTTAACACCCTCGTGAGATATAATATGACCCAGATATTCCACCTCTTGCACTCCAAAGAAACATTTGGATGTTTTTGCATATAATTGTTTCTCCTGCAATAGTTTGAGCACCCTGTCAACATGTTCAACATGATCCTTCCAAGACCTGCTGTAGATTAGTATATCATCAAAAAATACTAGAAAATTTTTTCTAAGGAAGGGTTTGAAAATGGAATTCATCAACCCTTGAAATGTAGAAGGTGCATTGGTAAGGCCAAAAGGCATGACCAAAAATTCATAATGACCCTCATGAGTTCGAAATGTCGTTTTTGGAATATCTTCAGTCTTCATTCTAATTTGATGATATCCTGAACGAAGATCCAACTTGGTAAAATAAATTGCTCCATGTAATTCATCCAATAATTCATCAATCACAGAATGGGAAATTTATCTTTAATGGTGAGCTTATTGAGCTCCCTATAATCCGGACACATGCGCCATGATCCATCCTTCTTGTGTACCAATACTACAGGAGCAGAGAAAGAACTTTGACTAGGCTGAATTATACCCGCTTCTAACATTTCTGCAATCATACGTTCAATTTCGCTCTTTTGGACATAAGGATATCTATAAGGCCTGATGTTTGGAGGAACACTTCCTGGAATCAAATGAATAGCATGATCATGATCACGAATAGGTGGGAGTCCTTTGGGAGTTTCAAACACCTTGAAATGATTGTCCAAGACTTGTTGGAGATCTGCAGAAATAGATGATTTTGATGTTGGAACTTCTAGTGAGCATAATTGTGCAATTACGCCTCGTTGTTCTTTCTTTAGAAGCTTTGTCATGACATTAGAGCTTATTATCCTTCCTGGCTTCCCCGCAATACCCCGTAATTCGACTTCCTTTCCTTCTCAAAAGAATTTCAAGAAAAGTTCTTGAAAATTAAAAGCTACCGTCCCCAAAGATTGTAACCATTGTACTCCTAGTACAACATCAGCACCTCCCATAGGAATGGAAAGCATTGGACTAGTCAACACATATTCCTCCATGGTTAGCTTGATGTTATGGCATTTTCCAGAGCAATTTATAGTTCCTCCATTTGCAACCATCACTTGACATTCAGGTGCTGGGTATAGGAAACAATTTAATTCCTTGGCTACCTTACAATGAACAAAATTATGGGTGCTACCTGAATCAATCAACACTATTACCTTTTTCTTCTTGATTTGTCCTTCTATCTTGAGAGTTTGAGGAGTGGTAATTCCTGCCAGTGCATTACACGATATGGTCAGATTCATTTCTTCCTCTTCTAGGGCTGGTTCCCGGTGTATATCTCTTCTTGTTCATTTTCTTCTTCCTCTTCACAATCTATGTAAAATAATTTCTTCTCAGCACACTTATGACCTTTAGTGTATTTGCTATCACAACTGTAGCAAAGCCCTTTTGCTCTTTTTTCTTCCAATTGTTGTGGTGTCAACCTTGTAGGTTGTGGAAATCTAGATGTAGCCACACTTCCTTCTTTATAGAATGGAGTAGTAGACTTCCTTGTTGCCATAATTTTACATTCAACTTTTCTTGCCAACCTGAATGCCTTCTCTAATGAATCAGGTTCCAGAACACGAACTTCATGTTGAATGTTATCCTTTAAATTGCCTAAGAAGAGATCAATCCTGTGGTCCTCTGAAATATCAGTTACCCTTATACTCAATTTTTGGAAGTCCTCAATGTGCTGCCCCACTAAACCCTTTTGTTTGAGATTTATCAATTGGCTAAAGAAGGTGTTGCTCTTTGTATCCTCATAATGTGCTATCATTTCCTTCGTAAAAATTGACCAAGTGACAACTTTTTTACAGGAGCAAAGCCATCGATACCACACAAATGTATTTTGTTCTAAATGTAAAGTTGCAATGCGTACCTTTTGTGTGTTTTGCACGTTATGGAGATCAAAATATTGCTCCATCTGTAGTATCCATGTTACAGGATCCTTTCCATCAAACTTCCTCATATCCATTTTTGGAATATGGTGGTTCTTCCCACCAACATTCAAGTTTATGAAATCATGATTAACATTTATTTTGTTCTCATCATGAGGTTCTTCTCCTATATTTCCGCCATTAGGAATCATTTCTGGTTTTAAGCTTGTCATCAAGCCTTCCATGTATGCTTTTAGATCATTCTTCATGTTTTCTATGTTGTCTTTCATGTCATCCATCTTCGCTTCCATGCCCACTTCCATGCCATCCATCTTAGCTTCCATGCCATTCATCTTAGCTTCCACGCCATCCATCTTAGCTTGCACACCATCCATCTTATCTTCCTCGCCTTTCTTCAAACCTTCCATCTTCACTTCCACGCCATCCATATTATCTTCCATGCCTTTCTTCAAACCATCCATCTTCACTTCCACACCTTTCTTCAAAACTTCCATTTCATTTTTTGTCGCTTCTCAATTGCGAGAGGAAATTTGTTGCACTTGTCTTTAATTTTGATAGATCATGTCGCAATTCTTCATCTTCATGAGTCATGGTAGAGCCTTCAAGGCTTGATGGGTGTTGAATTCTTTTTAGGGGCCATTTTAGAATCCAATATTGATATCTATTCTACAAGATGCCCTTGGAATCAATTCAACTTGATTCTTCAAACAAGACTTATGCAATTCGGAAAAAACAATACACACCTTTTTCTTGCTTTGGAGGTGCTCGATATTTAAATTGGATTATCTCTGTAATTGAAAATATTAAATATCTGAAATTCAGCCCTGTAGTAGCCCTCTGAAGTTTCTTTAAAATGCCACAGGTCTGATCTAATTTGGATTCCCCAATAATAAGTTGTGTCCAATCTCCCACAATGACCTAATTCTGGACTGGTTCAGTAGAGCAGACTTGTAGGACTTTCCACGTGTCACTGTTTCGTCCTTTGTCTCTGAAATTGATATCCAAGAAACTAAATTCTGTGTACTTGCGACCAATTTTGACGGCACTCCAATCCAATCTCCAGAGAGAGAGTTATTGAACTTTTCCCACGATCACCTCTTTGAGATGAAAATCAGGAGCCTGAAAAAGCACTACCTTCCACAGATCATATCTCCACAAATATTGCGAACCAAGCTCTGAAATTTTTTGACGAATTTCCTCAGGGTTTCAGCTTCGCACCATACCAATTTCAGATTCTGAACCTTCGTAGAAAATTTTTTATAGCGAAAATGCCACGATGACCTGTTTAGGAGCTTGAAAAAAGGCCTAACTTCCACAAATGATATCTCCGAAAATATTGCGAACCAAGCTCTGAAATTTTTAGACAATCTTCCGCAGGATTTCAGCTTCGCACCCTAAAAATTTCAGCTTCTGAAACTTCGTAGAAAAAAAGTTATAGCGAAAATACCACGATGACCTGTTTGGAGCGGCGAAACCCTAGAATCCAAACCTCTGATACCAAATGTTGTGTAACCAGCTCCAAAAAGAGAAGAAAAGAGATATCAATGCCTTAGAAATAAGCCACTTCGAGGGGGAAACCTCCAATACATTACATAAATGCACAATTCTTGGATGATACAATTTACAAAACCTCCTTTCTATATATAGGAGTCCATGGGGCCATAATGTAATCCTAGTGAGCCACAATGTAATCCTAGCCGACCTAACAATAATAATTTAAGGGCACAATAATAACAAAATGGGGGTTACAAGGGTACAATAATAACAATAAGGGGGTTACACTAACAAAAATAAGGGACTATACTAGTAATATAGGGACCTAACAAAGATGGATATATACTACTATTTTTATTTAATATAGTTTATTTTAATGTGTGATGACTCTATTATTAATTTTTAGATTGGATATAGGACTCCTTGTAGTATGGAAATGTATGAGCAATGAGGTGGTTAAATGAACACATATTTGTATGAACAACGAGCTGGTCAAATGAAAACATAATAGAAGAAGTATGAGAATGTTGATGTATATATTGTATAGCATTATTGTTGTTGCAGAAATGTGAGAAAGAGAAAGTGGATTATGTTTTTTATAGTCATTATGATATATGGTTGAAAATGATGAATTTTAAAGATTAATGAGAAGTAGTTTTGGAATGACCCATCTTTTATAGGTTTTGAAAATATACTTTGAATGATGTGTATTATGTTTTTGGCTATAAAAACCTTATGTTTCCCAAGAATTCTCATTTTAGGAAGAAGGCATGGGCTTGGTAAATACTTTGAATTTATGGTCATATTGGAATGAGACATTTAGTCTTTGGGTACAATTAATCTTGCGAACAATCTAGGAGATCCTAGAGTTTTATGAGCTAATATCATTCTTGGAATTAAGGTATGAGAAAGAGATGATATTGACAATGTAACTAAATTTAGTAATTTTATTAGAATCTTTGGTTGGGTTGCAAAAACAGAATAAAATAGATGGTTTTTACTCAATTGGATCTCATGGGAATTGAGAATGGAAAAAAATGCATGAGATATGGATAGGAAAGAGAGGTTGGAGGAATATTATATTGGGAAGGGTGGTGTAAATAAAGAATACATTTTTGTTCCATGTATCTGATAAGAGGAAATGTATTTATGTAAAATGACTCATTAAATTGTAGGATTACATGGAATATGTTTTGTAGTAAGGGTGGCTTCATAGACTGCTTGTTTGATCAGGTGATCAAATTTTAGCTCAAAAGAAAGTTCCCACAAAGTCTTGAAATTGGTGCCAAGTCGAAGTTCACATTGTTCTGAATCCACAGATGTTTGTTTCACCTCAATTCAAAACCATATGCTCAAGCTATTGCATTCTGACCATTTGGCCCAACAACTAAAACATCAACAGATTTTCTGACTGGGCAACGATATAGTTGAGTTAGGAGGATGACTGTGTAGGTACAAACTAACCGGGTGATGACATTTGGCATCTCTTGGATCATTGGTTTTGGTCGAATCTGATTGGTTGATTGGGTTTAACAGTGGACCAATGAAATGATGCCACATGTCCAAGTCGTGGGCTGTCATGTGCCACGTGCAAGGTGTATTAAAATTTTGGAATGGTCGGACAAAAGCATGGGCAGATCAAACCCCTGACCTCTGACTTAGAAATCTAGCACTTTACGATTAGGCCTCATGGTGGGTCTTAATAGGTATGGGACAAAACCCTTATATAAAGTTTACAAATAGCACCAATGGGGGGAAGGAGTCGGGGCTAATCCCGTGGCCCCCGGTCACTGCATAGCACAAAACCATCGTGCAAGGAGGAGGGGGCTCAGAACCTTAGCCTTGTCCTTGGTCACATGTTCCCACGAGACCACAAGTTTCGATGGGAAGGTGCTTGGTGGATGGGCATTGGTAAAAGGGGCCAGCCCAACACCCTATCACCACAGAAATTCGCACAGTGAGAAATTTAAGGGGCCTGGTGGGAAGGGCAGGTCATCGGCTCGACCCTCAGTCCATTGGAGCCAATGTAACCATAGCCCAAAAATTAGGGGGATAGGCCAGCAGCGGTAGGCGTTAAGGCCCAGCCCACGACCATATGGCCCATGTCGCACGGTTTTTCTCCATTAAGGGTTATTGTGATAATTAAGTTTCCAACAAGTTGCACCATCAAAGGGTCAAATTGTCGCCTCGTCAGAGGAAAATGAGGTTGATTGATATGAAATTTAGTCTATAGATACGATTTGTAGGGCAGAAATAAAAAAACTACATGGAGAGCTTGTGGAGCCATATATTTGTGAGCTTTTGGCCAAATTGAGCTCAAGAAGTGTCCACATAGGGGTTTTTGGACATTCTCGATCCAATGGTAGCCTTTATTTTCTAATTTTAGTGCCTCTCATAATAGTTTCTTTTAGGCTTAACTCCAAGGGTGTATGGATCAATAAATGTTTTGGAGCAATTCTTTAATGTGTTTGAGAATGGAGAAGTCCATGTAGGGGTTTTCTAACTTTTAGAAGTTTACTGCAGCAGATGTTACTTGCAAGTTTTATCTCATCTTTGATTTTCTCACTATGTCATGTTGAGGAAAGTTTTGTTTTTGTCATTCAATGTGGAATTGAAGTGCTTTACGCTCATGTATGCTCAATTTCAGTTGGAGTATAAGGTATTTGTAGGAGACACATTGTGTTGCTGAATTTTTTATGATTGAATGTAGTTTTTTTATGATTTTTATGTGAGAGTTATTTGCAGGAGAAAATTTCCTTGAAGGGGAAATAGCCACATGTTTCATTAGAAAAATTTTATCTACTCCCTTTACACTGAATATATGGATCATTATAGCTACATTGGTAGGAATGGAGATGTAGCCCAGGAGGTGTGAACTCTGTCACCAAATCCTTTTTTGTGATCTTCATGTATTTTGCATAAGTTATGTGATGTTGTGTTGCTTATTTTTAAGTTCACATGTGGAAACTAACTCAAAACGTGAAGAGAGACCATTTGAAAAACTTTTTTTGTGTTTAAGACCAATTTTTCCTTGCAAAGCGTCAGTGAATGGTCATTTTAAAAGAAGTAGAATTTCTCCTCCAATGCTCATATTAGGTGGTATTAGAGCAAGGTCTGACCAAGTTGCAAGAATGAGAAAGAAGAATATCCAAGAGCTAGAGGAGTTGAATTTGTCTTTTTGTATGGATAATATTGAGTTGAGAAGAATGTTAGAAATGGATGAAGAGGAGAAGAGACATATGCACATTCAATTGAGTATGTTCTTGAGGAACAAGTTGCTGAAAGTTCCACTCTCCTGACATAAAAAGACACCTCCATAATCAAACCAATATTTTTCCATGGTTCAAACAATGATTATGGGCCTTGTGAGGAATATGATGCATGTGTTTTTTGCAAGAATATATGAAATTATCACCATATGCTAGTTGGTAAAAGTGGGCAGCTAGAGTTATTTTCAATGTCATCGTCATCATCAAAAGGTGAAAAGATGAATAGAAATTTCAAGGAGGTAGTCAATGGCTAAGGGATCACCAATCAAATCATGGTACAATAGAGACCAAAGTATCAAGGGTTGGGATATGGTCAAAGGGAGTTTGGAGAATGCTCCAAAATATTTGAGGCACAACATTCATCAGAGGATGAGATGTCATGCCAAGATGGTGGTGACAATGTTCATTTTTCACCTAAGCGAGATGAGTGACTGAAAGGAACTTATATGTCATCATCCACTTCACATCGTCGAATATGCAGTTCTAGAGAAAAATATAAATCTCATGGATTTTTTCCAAATTATGAAATTTTTTACTATTTGTGGAATAAGTATCCTTGTACTTTTGGGATGCATTTGACCATTGTGTGGTTGTCTGTGAGAAATTCATGGTAATGGTTAAAAGAATGTATCATATTTTAGGCATCAAGCATAGTGAATCTCCTTCAGAATAGAGGACTTCTTTGTCAGCAAGTAAGCGGAAGTTCTTTTGTACTCATTTCAAGATGCATGGGAATGGAAATGAACAATGTTGGTAGTTACATCAAGAGCTTTGTTCTAAGAAAGGAAAAGAGATTGTGCAACCTAATTCCAATGGAGAAAGAGGTGGAAAAAAAGGACTCACAGAAATCATAATAAGCTTTCAAGGATGAGATGATGCAAAAAGAGAACCCATAAGTCTAGTAGAGGCGAAGACTGAGTAGACTATTTGTAAAGTTTCTTTGTAAATTTGTAATTACTTGTTTTTGTTTACCTGTTTGGGTAATTTTGTGAATAATAATAGTCACTATGTGAAAAAATTATGTGTTTTTTATTGATGTTATGTATTGGCTTCTTTATAAGTCCATATGTTTAAAGGACTTTTGGAATGTACAAGTTAGTGTTCAAAGTTTATCTACAATTTTGCCATGTACTCATTGATGTCAGTATTCAAGATCAATTTTTTTGTCAATATAATGTTTGTTTCAAGTTTGTGCAACATGACTATGTATAGTAGGAAAATTCAATTATGTCATTGAAAATTTTGCAAAAGTGTAATTTTTATGTGAAATGCCATTTTGAGGACAATAAAGGAAGTTTATGTTGCTTTTGATTTCCATGATGGATTCACGTTATTCTTCAATACATGAACTTGAATATAAAATTTCTTTTGAGCCATGAAATATGAGATTAAAGAGAAGGTTCCTATTACACTAACCATTATTTTTTTCCTGCATCGGCGATAATAATTTTGGCTCATTTATTAACATCATAGTAGGTCTTCATGAAGATGATAGGTGAAGTGCCTTGATTGGGGCTTGAAGGGAACCAATTGAAAAGTAAGCATTTTGGATTGACTTTTTGGGTGATTTTGAGTTTCAATGTCATTTTATCTATTAGGTAAGTAAAATTTTGTTGTTAAAAAGCTCCTAGTGGGAAGGTGTGAATACGTGATCCAATTTTAACTCAAAATGAAAGTTCCCTAAAAGTCTTGAAACTAGCACCAAGTCAAATTGTTCATCGTTCTAAATCCAACGAAGTTCGTTTCACCTCAATTTGACATTGTGTGCTCAAGTTATTGCATTTTGACCATTTCGCCCAATAAGCGAAAATTGAGTAGGGCTATTGACTAGGTGACTTTACTGTTAAGTTAGTAGGGTGATTGTGCAGGTATGAACTAACCAGGTGCTCACATTTGGAATCCCCTAGTTCATTGCCTTTGGTCAAGTCTGATTGGTCGATTGGGTTTAGCAGTGGACCAATGAAATGGTGCCATGTGAAATGGTGAATGATGCATAACGAAGAGGTTTTGTAGTAGAGATTAGTGGGATTACAAGGAAGAGGTTTTGTAGTAATGATGATTTCATAACATAGGTTTTTTATTTACAATATATGGACTATAGTGAGACAATCCATTACACTTCCACTCATATTAGGTAGCAAAGAGTAAATAGTTGAAGCGAGGATATATAATTTAATGATGTTTCAAAGAGGCCCCATGAATATGTTAGGGTTGGGATTTATTAACTAGAATATGAGGGAATTCTTTTTGTATCTAATTGAGGTGATAAGGAGAGAGGTGTGGTTTGGTGGGGAGATAAAGATAGGTTACAATTTTCCTATTTCACCTATAATTTGGTTGGAATTATTTGAAACTATGGGTTTGCGTTCCTGCGTATGTATAATAAAATTTTCTTTGAAGTTTCCTACGACAATGAATCCATTTATATATTCAAAAATACAATATATGTAATGGAAAATTGTGACCTCACAAATAATTGTATCACTGAATTCTAGTGAAAAAAGGGAAAATGTTGAATGTTTAGACTCCACCCATCAACCAAGGAAAAGTATTGAGCTACTAAAAGAGATGATATTGTCTCAAAATATATGTTAGCCTTGAAAACTAAGTGTCAATTGTGTGATGACCTATCCATTGATCATGGTCTATGGCTAGTGATGCTAGAAAGAGATTAGATCCCATGGTGAAATGATATCTTGTAACAAGTAGACTAAATTTATAAGGAGATATACCTAATGTTGTAGGCCACTCTATTAACTTATGTATCATATAGGTGAAATTAAATTGAGATAAGAAGACTAGTACAAGATGTGTAATTTGGTGGGGAGATACATTACAAATTCTTGGATATGAGATATGTTTTCCAAGGATGATCTTAAATAGTTGTTCATGTGCATAACACTTAGAGTGAAAAAAACATCTATGAAATGTTAAAAGGGTTCATATAGTCACATTTTTGTGAAGAAGGAGAATCAAGAGATGGAAATTGATAAAGAAAGCATGGGCATGCTCAAAGTGCACCCATAATTTATAATCATTGGATAGGGTTTTTAGGTGAATTTTTGTTGCAAGAAAATAATGGGAAGCATAATAACATTATAAATTGTGTGAAAATAAGTCAATAAGATGCAATATGAATAGGATTATGGTTTGGTATGGGATTAGGGTAAGGGACTGTGGGGATATGCCATTGTATTAATATGAGGAGGAAAATAAGTGTAGAAATTATACAAACAATATCTATATCAATGGTTTCAATCTGATCGTGTGATCTACTAAATAAATATACTTAATCCTTCTACAAATCAATTGCAGAAAATAAACATGATCACCAATCAAAACAATTAAAGAAATAATCAAATCAAACCACAAAACATATAAATTCGCGAGGAAAGCTTTATGCTCAAAACCCCTCTATATTTTATTGTATATTCACCACGGAATCATGAATCAATTACAATACACTCTTCTCACAAGAGTCTCCTGCACTCTCACAACTGTCTCACACTGACATGGACAAAATTGACCAACACTTAGCCAATTTCCTATCTCTAATCAGCTTGCTTAATTCATGTGGAATGAAATCCCTATTCTTTAGGAAATTCAGCCTTCCAAAACTATGCAATGCTCATGGGAAATCCTATGGTTTTCTTACTACATGCGGGTAACCTACAATTGATACAATTGATAGTTAACATCCCTTTAACCTTTGTCTCAACTGGGTCTGCACGGGAACTAACATGCATGCAGCTATTAATAGTAAATCATTAGTTGCATGGTCGATCATTGCATGTGAATTAAATTTGATTTATTTCACATGATCTCTCAGTAGTGCAACAAACAGTTACAACTAGTTCAACTCACTTTAGATCAATTAATTTATTTAACTAATTTATCATGCATTAAACTAATGTAGTTACTGAAATTCAAACTCCATAATTAATATAATCACTCTTCGTGCCTCACCAACCACTGTCAACTTGAAATTCATGAGCTAACTGAGTTTATCACACTCAGTTGACTATTACAAGTGATTATGAGATAATACTAAATTTTATTGTCCAATTTAATTAAGGGAAAATTAAATTAGACAAACATTTATTGTTGACTGTTCAACACTCCCTCTCAACAAGAAAGAGATTATCTGCCATACCGATCTTGGCTCTACGGTATTCAAATTTTCTCCTGGAAAGTGCCTTCATTGGAATATCTGCATCTTGATCTTCCATGGGAATGTACTGAAGTAACATAATGCACCTCTGAACACAATCTCTGAGATGGTGGTATCAAATGTCTATGTTCTTAGACCTATCATGGAATACTAGATTAACCGAGATTTTAATGAAACTTTGGTTATCACAATGCATCACCATCGGATCCATATGAGAACTAAACAACCAACCAGAATCCTCTTCATACATATGACCTCACATGCAGCCTCACTTGCTACCATGTACTCTGCCTCAACTCAACTAAGAGCCACAGATCACTGCTTTCTGTTGTACCAAGAAAATTATGTCGATCCTATGATGAAGATCCCTCTTGACATGCTCTTTCTGTCTGATGGACTGCCTGTCAAATCTGTATTGGTGAAGCCTTGAAGCTTCACTCCCTCTGTCCGTCTGTACCATAATCCATACTCTATAGTTCCCCTGAGATATCTCAAGACACGATTCCCCGCCTTCAAAAATAGCTTAGTCGTCTTAACCATAGCTTCACTCAGGTGGTTAACTGTGTAGAAAATGTCTAGTCTGGTGTTCACCAAGTACACCATTGAACCCACTAGCTTCCTATACATAGTAGTGTCCACTACTTCACCTAAAGTAGAATCCTCCTTATTCCAGTTTCCTGGAAGAGGAGTGTCCATGGGTTTACAACTCTCCATGTGAAACTTACTCAGAATCTCTTTGGCATACTTGCCTTGACAAAAAAATAGCTCACCATCTCGTTGCCATATTTCCAAACCAAGGAAATAGTGAAGGAGTCCCATGTCATTCATTTCGAACTCCCTTACAAGATCCTCCTTGCAAGAATTTATAATTTGCTCATCACCTGTAAAAATTAGATCATAAACATAAATTGCGATAATAAAGACCACCATCAACCCCAATTTGGTACAGGTTTTCATCTGCTTCATTTTTTGTGAAACCCAACCTAGTGAAATAACTGTCAGTTATAGTGAACCAAGAATGAGGTGCTTGCTTCATCCCATACAGTGCTATCTTGAGTCTGCACACATGCGACTCACTTTCAAAGATCTCAAAACATTCTAGATGCTCTATGTACACTTATTCCTCAATAACTCCATTAAGAAACACAGTTTTCACATCCATCTAATGTATTTTCCACCCCATCTACGCTGAAAGTGAAAGGATAGATCTAATCAATGAGTACATCAAAACTGGTGCAAAAGTATCCTTGTAGTCAATCCCCTCAACTTGTGAGAATCCACGGGCTACAAATATAGACTTATACTTCTTCGCACTCCCATTTGTTGCCTACTTCACCTTTTAGATCCATCTAGATCCAACCACTAATTTTCTGACTCGTCTTGGGACAAATTCCCATGCACTTTTCTTGGCGATGGAGTCATACTCCTCAACCATGGCGTCAACCAAAATTGGTCATTGCACTGCTTCCTCAAAAGAGAATGGTTCTATCACAATACACTCTCTCATAAGAGCCATGTATTGAGTAAACTTTTCTCGAGACTGCCTCTATCTCCAGAGTGAAGTAGGTTCTCCTACATTCTCCGCCACATCAAGTCTTAATATATAAGCTTCTGGGGAGCGCCTTATACCATTTTTGGTGGATGGCTCTGCATGAGTGTTTTCTACCGCTTAATGGTCCTCCGCATGTGGTTGCTCCACATATTGAGGTTCATTATTTGGAACCAAGAGTTCCTCATCTGCATCCAAATCCAAATCCCTCTCAAGGGATAATTGTATGGATTTCTCCTCATCAAATTTTATATCCCGTCTCACAACAATCATCCAGTTTTTTGGAAAATGCACCTGATAGTTTTGGGAAGTATCAGTGTACCCCAAAAATATGCAATCTCAGTTGTTGGTTCGAGCTTCTTCCTGGAATCTTTGGTCACATGGAAATAGACAAATGAGCCAAAAATTTTAAAATATGAAACATCAAGTTTCTTACCAGAAAGAGCCTTCTCTGGTGTACTCATGTTGTTGTGTAACTAGCTCCAAAAATAGAAGAAAAGAGATATCAATGCCTTAGAAATGAGCCACTTCGAGGGGGCAACCTCCAATACATTTCATGAATGAACAATTCTTGGACGATACAATTTACAAAACCTCCTTTCTATATATAGGAGTCCATGTGGCCATAATTTAATCATAGTGGGCCACAATGTAATCCTAACCGACCTAACAATAATAATTTAAGGGCACAATAATAACAAAATGGGGGTTACAATGGTAAAATAATAACAGTAAAGGGGTTACACTAATAACAATAAGGGACTATACTGGTAATATAGGGACCTAACATGCCCCTCTCCTTAAAAAAAGTGTTGTCCTCAATGCTTGAGTAGCTCCGGGTGCTTCTGTATAAACTTCTCATCCTCCCATGTAGAATCTTCAGTGGGTAAGTTCTTCCCTTGATGAGATACTTTGAAATTGATCGATTCCGTAGCTGTCGAGATCTTGTTTCCGTGACCGCTACAGGTTCCAATATGACTTTTCCTTCCTCATCAAGTTCTGGCAATATTGTTTGAATTGGAAGATTTTCACCTATAACCTTTTTTAACCTTTTTAGGATGTTAGGTCCCTATATTACTAGTATAGCCCCTTATTGTTGTTAGTGTAACCCCCTTATTGTTATTATCATACCCTTGTAACCCCCATTTTGTTATTATTGTGCCCTTAAATTATTATTGTTAGGTCGGCTAGGATTACATTGTGGCCCACTAGGATTACATTATGGCCCCATGGACTCCTATATATAGAAAGGAGGTTTTGTAAATTGTATCATCCAAGAATTTTTCATTCATGTAATGTATTGGAGGTTGCACCCTCGAAGTGGCTTATTTCTAAGGCGTTGATATCTCTTTTCTTCTATTTTTGGCGCTGGTTTCACAACATTCAAAAGCAATGGGTCTTCACTCCTGCATTAAAATAGCACCAATTACATTCACTGAGGCATCACATTCCACAATAAAGGTTTTTGTGATGTCTGGCGTAGCTAAGACCGGTGCTAGGCACATTGCCTCTTTAAGATGTTCAAAGGCCTTAGTTTCTTTAGGAATCCATGAAAATGCATCTTTCTTCAATAATTGAGGTGTTGCTATTCTCCCATAATTCTTAACAAAATTGTGATAATACCTTGTTAACCCGAGAAACCCTCGCAACTGCTTTATGGTTGTGGGGACTTTCCATTCCTTAATGGCTTTAATTTTTTTAGGGTCTACTTTAACACCCTCATGAGATACAATATGACCCAGATATTCCACCTCTTGTACTCCAAAGAAACATTTCGATGTTTTTGCATATAATTTTTTCTCCTGCAATAGTTTGAGCACCCTGTCAACATGTTCAACATGATCCTTCCAAGACCAGCTGTAGATTAGTATATCATCAAAAAATACTAGCACAATGTATCCTAACTGGTGCAAAATTATCCTCGTAGTCAATCCCCTCAACTTGTGAGAATCCACAGCCTACAAATCTAGCCTTATAATTTTCCATACTCCCATCAAGTCTTAATCTATAAGCTTCTGGGGTGCGCCTTATACCATTTTTGGTGGACGACCCTGCATGAGTGTTTTCTGCCGCTCAATGGTCCTCCGTATGTGATTGCTCGACATATTGAGGTTCATTATTTGGAACCAATATTTACTCATCTGCATCCAAATCCAAATCCCTCTCAAGGGATAATCATATGGATTTCTCCTCATCAAATTTTATATCCTGTCTCACAACAGTCATCCGTTTTTTTGGAAAATACACCCGATATTTTTGGGAAGTATCAGTGTACCCAAAAAAATATGCAATCTCAGTTTTTGGTTCGAGGTTCTTCCTGGAATATTTGGTCACATGAAAATAGATAGATGAGCCAAAAATTTTAAAATATGAAACATTAGGTTTCTTACCAGAAAGAGCCTTCTCTGGTGTACTCATGCTGTTGTGTAACCAACTCCAAAAATAGAAGAAAAGAGATATCAACGCCTTAGAAATGAGCCACTTCGAGGGGCAAACCTCCAATACATTGCATGAATGAACAATTCTTGGATGATAAAATTTACAAAAACTCCTTTCTATATATAGGAGTCCATGTGGCCATAATGTAATCCTAGTGGGCCACAAAGTAATCCTAGCCGACCTAACAATAATAATTTAAGGGCACAATAATAACAAAATGGGGGTTACAAGGGTACAATAATAACAATAAGGGGGTTACACTAATAACAATAAGGGACTATACTGGTAATATAGGGACCTAACATGCCCCTCTCCTTCAAAAAAGTGTTGTCCTCAACGCTTGAGTAGCTCTGGGTGCTTATGTATAAACTTCTCATCCTCCTCTGGAATATCTGATCCAAGAGGATATTGGTGGCCACCCACCTATTCCACTTTGGCCCCCACCATTGTCTCTTTCAGTTTTTCAGTTTCAGCATAACTTACTATTTTTAGCAGTATTTTGGGTCTTGAACTTCCGGAGCCGTTTTGAGGCCCTAAACGGCATTTTTTGGGCATCGCGCCTCCAATAAATATCATTCTGTTTTTCCATTCCAGAATTATATTTGTGGCGAAAGTTGTAGTTCTCAGATAGAGTTTTCTAATGATGTATCATGTGCGTCAAACGGAGATAGTATGCCAAAGTTACGTCCCTGGAAAGTTCAAACACCAATTTACCCAATCGGGGCCCATAGTTTTGGCGCCTCATCTCCTAGGTTTAATTTTTTGGATGTTTAGGGTTCTCCATTGTTTCTAAATAATAAATAGGCCCTCGAGCCTCATTGTAACTCAGTTCAGAGGCCTGTAGCCACCACATCTCTTCTTAGAGATAGCTACCAGCGCCCTAGCTAGTTTTATTTCCATTCTGTCTGTAAGAAAATTTCAGTTCTTTGATATTAATGAAATGAAGTGTTATTTCCACTACATCTCTATATTTATGGTTATATGCTTATTCTGTTGTGTTCCTGCATAAATCCAGATCAGTGGTATCAGAGTATTCTGCTTTTTCTCGATCCTTCTTTGCATGTCCCCAACGAGGTCGGGGTATAAGGAGCTAGGGCTTGATCTGGTGGAACCTTTGCAAGATCAGCCTCGCAAACCTCAATGGATTCCCATGGGGGACGAAAAGAAAGATGGCGGAGCAGGAGATCCTATCAAAATATTGCTCGAGGAGGCCCTCAAAAAGCAAAGGAATCCGATGATGGATAAATTTGCTCAGATCCTTCAACGGATGCCCACCGGCGGCACATCTGCATCCAGCAGCCACTCTGGAGGTGCGACTCCTTTTAAGGTACAAGTAAATTTTGACATTCCCATATTTGAGGGTCAAATAGACGCAGATGTTGTAGATAGATGGTTGAATCTATTAGAAGGATATTTCTCTGTTCATGACTTTTCAGACCGGGAGAAGATTATTTTTGCACTCCTCAAAGCTACCCCCCATGTTAAGGACTGGTGGGAAACCTACTGTGAGAACAAGGACCAGATAGAACCCTCTCTATTCTCAACCGTACTAACCTGGAATTCTTTCTGAGATGCCATCAAGGAACAGTATTATCCCGTGGGGAGCTATGAGGACAAGTACATACAATGGACCACGCTGCGACAAGAAAGGGATCAATATGTGCTTGAGCTGACGAATTTGTTCCATAACCTGCGCATAAAGTTGGGTATCAAAGATTCAAAGAAACATTTGGTGCTAAAGTATCGCAGCTATCTGCACAGATACATTCAGGAGGAAATGGAGTTCCTCGACATCTCCTCTCTTGGTACGGCATACCGGTATGCTTCCAAGATTTAGCAGAAATTCAAACAGAAGAAGCGAAACATTGGATCTGCGAATCAAAAGTAAGGGAAAGGTGCTTCCAAACCGCAGAAAAAAGGATAGAGCCAAGGCATGGCAGCTAAAGACAACCCGTCAAAGCCACAAGAAAAGAACAGCACCGCAAAGCCAAAGAAGGACACGGGAAAGTGGTGTGAGTTCCATAAGAGCTCCACTCACAACACAAGTGAGTGTTGGGCCAAGTAGTTGCTAGTGGCCGAGATGAGGGCTTCTGAGTCAGATGCATGTTCCGACTCCGAATCAGAACCTGAAAAGGGAAATGAAAAAGAGAAATAGATTATTGATGAGGAGCCTAACACCACTGTTGCCTCTAAAAAGATCCAGAAGGAGTAACCAGAAGATCCAAAGGAGGAGGAACGTCTCTTCCACTCCAAGATGTGGGTAAAGGGCTCCCCTGTACAGTTCATTGTCGACAATGGGAGCCAAAAGAACCTCATTTCAGCATAAGCCGTGAAGCAGTTGGGCTTGCCGACCACAGCTCACCCACATCCATACACCATCGGGTGGCTTCACCAAGGATGAGATCTTCGTGTCAGCCAGCAGTGCCACCTTCCCTATAGCATCAAGCCCTTCACGGATGAGGTATTATGTGACATTTCTCCTATTGATGTTTCTAATGTATTATTAGGACAACCATACTTGTGGAAGCGTCATGCTGTGTATGAGTCTCGACCTCATGCTGTTATTGTTACTTTGGGAAATAAGTTGTACATGATACCAGAGGTACCACCTCTTGCGGCTATCTCTTTGGTTACTGCAAAACAATGCAGTAAGCTCATTTCCCAAACCAAGAAATTCGTTTTCCTGATGATCCACCCCCAAGGCAAGAAGAATATTGTGGCCACGACCTCTATACAGGGCTATTCTGCACGACAACAACAAATGGATAAGGTTGTGGAGGAGTATAGGGACATCTTCACCTCACCCATAGGGGTTCCTCTGCACTGTTAGGTCAAGCACCCGATTGATCTGACCCCAGGTGCGCCACTACCCAATGGACCAATCTATCGGGGCTCTATTCTGTAGAATGATGAAATAAAGAGGCAGATTCAGGATCTGTTGCAGAAAGGTCACATCAGACCAAGTTCATCGCCGTGTGGGAGATCGATCGTGCTAGTACAGAAGAAGGATGGGACGTGGAGACTCTGTATTGACTATCGGGCATTGAACAAGATCATTGTCCAGAATAGGTACCCAATCCCACGGATTGATGACCTTCTGGACCAACTCAAAGGTGAAAAATATTTCAGCAAGATCGACCTGAAGTCTGGGTATCACCAGGTACCAATTGAACCCTCTGATGTGTGGAAGACTGCCTTCAAAGCCAAGGAAGGCCTCTTTGAATGGCTGGTCATGCCTTTCGGGTTGACGAATGCTCCCGCAACCTTCATGAGGATGATGGATGACATCTTGTGGCCATTCACCAACTCATTTGTAGTGGTGTACTTGGATGACATTATGATCTTCAGCAAGACTTGGGAAGAGCACCTTCACCACATCCGACAAGTCCTCCAAACACTGTGGCAACACAATTTGTATGCCAATTTGGAGAAGTGCACGTTGGCATGACCCGGGTTCAATATCTGGGATACATTATTGATGAAAGGGGGGTGCATGTGGATCCAGCTAAGATCCAAGTCATTCGGGATTGGCCAGCCCCAACCACTATAACAGAGCTTCGCAGCTTTCTGGGTCTTGCCAATTTCTGCCGTAGATTTGTGTTGGGATTCTCTCATATCACTTGGCCCTTGAGTCAAGTCACCAAGGGGGGAGCGAGAGAAAAATTATTTTGGTCGGAACCTCAACAGAAGGCGTTCACAAAATTGAAAAATCGCCTTTGTTCTGCCCCAGTTCTCACAATACCAGATTTGCAACAGCCATTTGAGATCGAGACAGATACCTCTGACTATGCTATTGGGGCAGTTCTTACTCAACAGGGACATCCAATGGCATATGTTGGGAAAAATACTAAGAGGGGGGGGTGAATCATTATTTTTGGCATACTCAAGAATTTTTACTTTTTCATACTTGAAAACACATACGTGACTTTCATGTAGCCAACTCGCGTATACACACGGATATACTTAATAAAACATGCGTATGTCCAACAATCTTATTATGCAGATAATTCTTCACTTATATCATTCCAGCATCCATTCATTAGATGTTCAATAAATAGTAAGCATGAGCAGTAATAACAGAATAAACCATCACACCTAAGCAACACACATGAACACCAGGATTTTAGGTGGAAACCCAAGTCGGGAGAAAACCACTGCTGTCATTGTCTCAGTCTTCAATATTTTATTATAGAGAAAACATCTTACAACCATGTACTAGCGCAGACTCATACCAGCACACAGGCACCCACCTGCAGAAGGCTACAACCTTCTCTCGTTTACCAGCCTCTCCTGGAAGGGAACTACAACCCCCTACTCTCGTTTACCAGCCTCTCCTGGAACGGAGCTACGACCCCCTGCTCTCATTTACCAGCCTCACCTGGAAGGGAGCTACAACCCCCTGACTGAAGGCTACAACCCTCAGCACCACCATGGACCACGTTTCATCAATTTTCACACTGGATCCAACAGCTTCCATACAACATATCTTATAGGCCACTTTTCATCAGATTTTCAGACTGGACCCACTCCACACATTTAAGCTCAACATTCATCAAACTGAAACTTATAACCCCATCAATTCATTCATTGAATCATCAACCAATCAACCAACAACTTGGTCTTCAATTAACATAATCAGCAGCATATTCATCATTCAAACAACCCAGTTTTGTATGAATACATCATTGACAGAGCAAAGAAAACAAACAGTAATCGCACGTATATTTTACACCACATCAAGAAAACCCCAGATTCCACACGCGCTTTTACTTCACCGAACCTACGTATGTACGCGCTTCATATAGACCAACCCGTATACTAAAGGCATTCTTCGAAAATCGTCTTCCCATACGCGCTTTTCTGCGACCCGCGTATACACGCTTTTGCCGAAGCGAACCCACATATACATCTCCGTAACTTCGTGATTGTGTAGCTCTCTCGCATCAGATAAACAACTTAGATTTCATCCCTTACTTAGAGAGTATTTCGCCTCATCTCGATCTAAACAATCCATAAATCGATCTAGAAAATACATATATTTCAGATCTAGAGATCCCTCTTCATCATTTTCTTCATAGGTGCATCAGATTCCGCATCTATCAATCAATAAATCGTAAGTTCATCCATACGTATATTCCTTAGAGATTTATTCATTCAACAACTTTACTCATGCACACCCTTGCACTATGGTTTTCTTCTCCTTAAATAGATTTGGTCTTTATCAATACCATGAGCCAAAACCACACAACTTCCTATGGTATTCCTGGACGGGATCAAATAGATAATCCAACACTCAATACAATGGGTCAATACCATGGTAATGCCCCTAGGTATCATAGTTTTTAGAGCGCAAAGGGCATACGCCACTTTTAGCGTGCGTATTCGCGTGTATGCGCAACTTTGCCTCATAAAAACTACGTATATGCTAACCCTGAATGTATACGTGGGTTCCCTTCACAAAAGTAGAGTATATATGTGGGTTGCCTTCACAAAAGTAGCATATACATTGTGACATATTATATTTATCATTTTTCTAGCACTTACTGGAAATGTTTTCTCTGTCACATCTGAACTGATCTGTAGATACATCATTCTTACATCTTTAGAACATAGGTTGCTTATCATAGGCAACTCATCAAGTAGGTTTCCATCAAGTACAACTTCATTAAGCAGGTTGCCATTATCTTCATCAAGTGGGTTGCCATCATGGACAACAATCTCCCCCTTTGGACTTGATGGCAACCATGATGGTGTTTGATCACAACAGATAGATACATTAAGCATAATGATATTCTCCCCCTATTCAAACACCATGTCACTCTCCCGCTTTGACATCAAGGGCAAAGGGCGGATCAAAAACCAACACAAGGTTTTTCTACTCATGTATAAAGAAGAGCGTTGTAGAACTGATGTGCACTGAAGTTACCATGCTCCCCCCTGAGTTCATGCTGAATGTTAAAACATATTTTTCAATGAAGTACATGACTCTATGACGTTTCCTATCACCAAGGACTCATACTTACATCAATGATCCAACCAAGTGGATTTACATAAGAGACTCAAGTACCCAACCAAGTGGGTTTACACATTTTGACTCAACTTCCCAGCCAAGTGGGTTTACACATTTTGACTCAACTACCCAACCAAGTGGGTTTACAAAATGAACAAGTCCTTACATGACTGAATATTACAATTTTACATCATATATCTCATCATGACCTTTTCATCAAATTACAAATATGACCTTTTATGACCACTACCAAGAAGACCTCAAAAGAGATCATGTTTCAGAACCATCATAATGCCAACAGTGCATTATACTCAACAAGTCTAATGCTCCCCCTAAAAAATTTACATCCAAGCATCTTATCCATATGACCAAGGCTCCTCCTTAGCTTGTGCATCCTGTGCTCCTGATCTTCAGCTGTCATACAAATTTTCTTGTCACAAGTGCATACGCGACTGTCTCCACTGTAACTCCCGTGTATACGCGTATTTAGTTCACTGAACCCGTGTATGGTAAGTGAAACATTGAAAGCCTCACATTCCTTCATCTCCCCCTGAAGTTGTACCACATGTACCTGTCTTCTTCACATCAGATGCTCTGTCAGAAATAAATATAACCAGAATAATGAGAATCATCATACATTGCTCCCCCTGTGATGATACATTACTAATCTCTATAATGTATCTCACATAATTCATGCATTCATTATGAGAAATAAGCTTTAGAAGCGGATGACTACAGTAGGGTCAATATTCCCTACGTTTCTGACCAGTCTTCCTTCCTTTTCCAGCTTTGCTTGAAGTTTCTTATTGTGTGTTGAAAATTTTTCAATTTCTCAGATCTGTTCATCCTGCATTATTTTTCTACATGTCCATACTTGTTACATGCATAACATCTTGCATGACCATAAAAGTAAGCATATGGATCATAATGTGTTTTTCTATACTTTCTTCTATTACAATCAACTGCTTTATGACCATACTTGTTGCATGAAAAACAATATCCCTTAAAGAACCCAGAGTACCTTTCTGTATAGAATCTATTTGTTTGTGACTGAAACAATCTGCTTCTGCAATTTGCTGCATCATGCCCATAATTATGACATTTAAAGAATTCAACATTATTGATCAAAGGAGGGAATGATTTCTTTTGAGAGTTCATGATTTTCGGTTGACCTTTTGCTTCTTTCAACACTTCAGGCTTTGCATTGATATCCTTTGAATCTTTAGCACTTCCTTGTGAACTAGATTCTCCTTTAACAGTTTCATGAAAACCAAGACCAATTTTAACATAAGGAGACCTTTGACTACTAAGAATATTGTCTAGAATCTTAGTACTATCTTGAAACCTCAAGAGTTTATCCTTTTCTTCCAATTTACCTTTGACAATGTTTACCTCAACCTCCAATTTTTGGCATTGCTTCATCATGCTTTCTTCAATCCTTTTTCCTTCTTCTACTTGATCATTCAAATTTAAGATCTCTTCTTTCAACCCATTTTCTTACTCTTCAAAGATTTGTAAAAGTTCTTCATTCTTCTTATTTGATTTTTCCAGATCTGTTTTGAGCGAGATGATTTCTGCTCCACGTCCTTCCTTTTCAAATGATTGTATAAGTTCTTCATTCTTCTTATTTGATGCTTCAAGGTTTGCTTTCAGAGAGATGATTTCTACTTCAAGTCCTTCACTGTGATTGGTTACTTTTTCCTGCGGTCTTTGATACATTTCTATCTGTCCCTTCATTGTTTCTATCTGTTCATTCAATCCAGAGATCACATCCTTGAGAATAGATTCCCTCCTTTTAAATTGATCCCAAAAATTACTTTCATCATTGATCTTGAGATTTGCTTCTAGACTTATACTGTTACTTTCACTATCTTCATCATTGCATGCACAAGTGAGTGGATTACAAGAACAAGAATCAATACCTGTTTCCTCTTCTTCATTTTCTGCTGCACATGTTTTCTGAGATATCTTCTTTTCTTGAGTAGCCTTCTTCTTTTGCTTCTTTTCCATGAGCACTAGCAGATCTTGGTCAGAATCTTCTTCATCTTCACTTGAAATTTCATTATTATCTTAATTTGCATAATAACTCTTTCCCTTTTCAAATTGTTTATAAGGACATTTAGCAGCATAATGACCCACTCTTCCACAATCAAAACATTTGAAGGGAAGCTTACCTCTGAATCTTCCAGTACTTGTTTGGAGTCTTCTCACAAAATTTGCTTCTTCTTCTTCTGATATATAACTTGATTCCTTGACAACTTCCTTTTCTTTTCCTTTTGCACACGCCTTAAAGGCAGCTTCTTTGATTTGATAGGGACCTCCTTGTCTCATTTCATAAGCCATCAGAATACCATGTAGTTTAACAATAGTAAGAGTTTGCAGATCTTGCCTTTCTTCAATAACTGATACTTTTGACTCAAATTTTAAAGTTAAAGATCTTAAGACTTTTTCCACCAGAGTAGTATCGGTTATGGTTTCACCCAAACTTCTCATACGATTTACAATATCATCTAGACGTAAAAAGAAACTGGCAATACTCTCATCACTATGCATCCTGAAATTTTCATATTCAATTCCGAGAGTTTGGAGTTTTGCACTTTTTACTTTTGTATCTCCTTCATAGCTCAGAATGATTTTGTCCCATATTTCTTTTGCTGAATTTAGCTGCATCGCTTTAGCAAATTCTGGTTCATACAGGCTTCCTAATAGGACATTGACGGCTTTGGCATTGATTTCATATTTCTTACTTTCTGCTACATCAGTAGGAATACTTGCCGGATACTAATAACCTCCTTCCACGATTGCCCGTACTTCTGCACCAAGACTTTGTAGATATGCTTTTGTTCGTATCTTCCAGAATAACATATTATTTCCATTGAGTAGAGGTGGCTTTATAGACATTAACCCTTCATGACTTTCCATTTCAACGGATCTCCTTCAAGAGATCAAGCTTTTGCAGAAGGACCGCCTCTGATACCAATTGTTGGGAAAAAAACTGAGAGGGGGGGGGTGAATCAGTATTTAGGGCATACTCAAGAATTTTTACTTTTTCATACTTGAAAACACATACGCAACTTTCATGTAGCCAACTTGCGTATACACGCGAATATACTTAATAAAACATGCGTATGTCCAGCAATCTTATAATGCAGATAATTATTCACTTATATCATTACATCATTCATTCATTAGATGTTCAATAAATAGTAAGCATGAGCAGTAATAATAGAATAAACCATCACACATAAGCAACACACATGAACACCAGGATTTTAGGTAGAAACCCAAGTCGGGAGAAAACCACCGCTACTGTTGTCTGAGCCTTCAATATTTTATTATAGAGAAAACATCTTACAACCATGTACTGGCGCAGACTCATACCAGCACGCAGGCACCCACCTGCAGAAAGCTACAACCTTCTCTCGTTTACTAGCCTCTCCTGGAAGGGAGCTACAACCCCCTGCTCTCATTTACCAGCCTCTCCTGGAAGGGAGCTATGACCCCCTGCTCTCGTTTACCACCCTCACCTGGAAGGGAGCTACAACCCCCTGACTGAAAGCTACAACCCTCAGCACCACCATGGACCACGTTTCATCAATTTTCACACTGGATCCAACAGCTTCCATACAACATATCTTGTAGGCCACTTTTCATCAGATTTTCAGACTGGACCCACTCCACACATTTAAGCTCAACATTCATCAAACTGAAACTTATAACCCCATCAATTCATTCATTGAATCATAAACCAATCAACCAACAACTTGATCTTCAATTAACATAATCAGCAACATATTCATCATTCAGACAACCCAGTTCTGTATGAATACATCATTGACAGATAGCAGTAAAATAGCAGAACAGATTAGATATTTCATACCACATACTTCAGTAAAACCATAGATTCCATACGTGCTTTTACTTCACTGAACCTGTGTATGTACACGCTTTCATATAGACCAACCTGCGTATAATTCAGTGCATTCTTCAGAAAATCCTTTCTGCCCATACATGCTTTTCCTTAAGCAGACCCACGTATACACGCGCTTTCGCTGAAGAGAACCTGCATATACATCTGTAACTTTTCAAGACTGTGCAGCTCTTCAGATCAGATAAACAACTCAGATTTCATCCCTTACTTCAAAGAGTATTTCGCCTCATCTCAGATCTAAACAATCCATAATCAGATCTAGAAAATACATATACATTTCAGATCTAGAGATCCCTCTTCATCATTTTCTTCATAGGTGAATCATAGATTCAGATCTATCAATCAAGAGCAGAGTTCATCCATGCAGATATTCCTTAGAGATATTTATTCATTCACAACCCTTACTCATGCACACCCTTGCACTATGGTTTTCTTCTCCTTAAATAGATTTGGTCTTTATCAATACCATGAGCCAAAACCACACAACTTCCTATGGTATTCCTGGATGGGATCAAATAGATAATCCAACACTCAATACAATGGTTCAATACCATGGTAATGCCCTTAGGTATCATAGTTTTTAGAGCGCAAAAGGCATACACGACTTTTAGCGTGTGTATTCGCGTGTATACGCAACTTTGCCTCATAAAAACTGCGTATATGCTAACCCTGAATGTATACGCGGGTTCCCTTCACAAAAGTAGAGTATATATGCAGGTTTCCTTCACAAAAGTAGCATATACATTGTGACATATTATATTTATCATTTTTCTGGCACTTACTGGAAATTTTTTCTCTGTCACATCTGAACTGATCTGTAGATACATCATTCTTACATCTTTATCACATAGGTTGCTTATCATAGGCAACTCATCAAGTAGGTTGTCAGACAACTTCATTAGCGATTTCCATTGTTATCATCAAGTGTGTTGTACATCGAGGACAACACTGCCATCCTGTTACTTAACAACATATCACATGGGTGAAGACATTGTAAAACCAGTTCGCAAGTATTTTATGACAAAGAAATATTGTTCATTGTTACCAGCCATAAACAATGGAGCGTGCAGGGGAAGAAGCTGTCCATCACATAGACCATGGCTTCTGTGGTTCATACGGAACACAAGGGAAGTTGCGAGATGATTAACATCAGATGGTCCCATGTACGCAACGATTTCATTTGAACATCAAGTACAAAGAGGTTAGCACCAATAATTTCAAGTTGCCTCGACGAACCACCGATCATAGCCGTGCCACTGTACTCCAGCCTCGTGAGCAAGACTTCTTCATCTTCTCTATGAGAGTGACCCGAAATTCAGCGACACTTACAAGGCACTCTTGGGGGGTACGCAAGTTCCAAATTTTCACCTCCAAGATGCACTTTTAATACACATGGGACACCTTTTTGTTCCTTCAAGAAAGCGTGCCAAGATGATATGGGAAGCACACTACAGTCGAGTCGTTGGGCATTTTGGGGTCGAGAAAACAGTAGCAATACTACAGAAGTATTTTTGTGTTCGAACCTTTGAAGAGATGTCAAAAAACACATCAGATCTTATGCAACGTAAATTTAGCTGGCCATCTAAGGCTTGTTCATATGCTCACTACCTACCCTAATCCGACCTTCGAATCCATCTCCATGGATTGCATATAGAAGACTGCCTTCTACTAAAATGAAACCAAACTGTTTTTGGTGGTGATTGACATGTTCTCGAAGATAGCCATTATGGCTGCACCTTGAAATATCACAATGAAACCAGCACAACCCAAACTCTTCTTTGAATGAGTGTGGGTGCACTTTGAGATCCCACAGTCTATCATATCAGATCGGGATAGCAGGTTCCTCAGCACATTTTGGTCCAGCCTCTGGTCGATGTTGGATACCAAGCTCACCAAGTCCACAGCTTTCCATCCCCAAACGGATGGCCAGACAGAGGTCGTCAACAGAATGATTGTACACATTCTGCGCATGTACAATTCAAAGCATCCACGCACATGGGACGAGAGCCTCCCTTATGTACAACATAGTTATAACCGGGCTCTCCACAGTTCAATTGGCCATAGCCCCTTTCAGGTGGGCTTGGGATTCCGGCCACTATGTCCCATTGACGTAGCCATGCCATTTGCAGCTGCTCAGGCCGATTCAGCGCACGTCCAGTCTGAAGTTGACAAAGCAAGTAGCTTCATCGAGCGCATTCAACACATCCGCCAACAGGTTCATGATATATTGGATAGAGCTAATGCGAAGTACAAGCAGCGCCATGATCAACACCGGGTGCCACACAACTTCCAGGTGGGCGACAAAGTATGGCTGCATTTGCAGAAGGAGCGCCTCACTGGACCTCACCGCAAGCTTCGCTCGCTCCGATACGGGCCGTACACCATCACCAAGGCTGTAGGTAACAATGCCTTCGAGCTTAGTATTCCACCATTCCTTGGTCTGCACCCAGTCTTCAATGTGGATTGCCTTCGTCCTTACTTTCCACCTCTACTGGACACCTCGGACATTGCAGAACAACTCACACCAACAGAGTTAAACCCAGACTGCATGGAACAGGCCACCACAGATTGTATCATGGACATGCAACTCAAGAACACTCGTCAACAGCAGATCCAACTGTATCGGGTTGTCAAAGCTGGCCAACTCCTGCACCAAGGAAAGTGGTTCACCAGGGACCAAGTTCAGCAGAAATTTCCTCATCTCATGGAGGAACTTAACGCAATGGGGACCATTGCTTCCTAAGGGGGGAGGAATGATCCAGGTGGATATTGGTGGGCACCCACCTATTCCACTTGGGCCCCCACCATTGTCTCTTTCAGTTTTTCAGTTTCGGCATAACTTACTATTTTTAGCAGTTTTTCGGGTCCTGAACTTCCAGAGTCGTTTTGAGGCCCTAAACGGCGTTTTTTGGGCATCGCGCCTCCAGAAAATATCATTCTGTTCTTTTGTTTTAGAATTATATTTTTTTCAAAAGTTGTAGTCCTCAGATAGAGCTTTCTAATAATGCATCATGTGCGTCAAACAAAGATGGTATGCCAAAGTTACGTCCCTGGGAAGTTGAAACACCAATTTACCCAAACGGGGACCATAGTTTTGGCACTTCATCTCCTAGTGTTAGGTTTTTGGATGTTTATGGTTCTCCATTGTTTCTCAATAATAAATAGGCCCTCGAGCCTCATTGTAACTCAGTTCATAGGCCTATAGCCGCCACATCGCTTCTCAGAGATAGCTACCAGCGCCCTAGCTAGTTTTATTTCCATTCTGTCTGTAAGCAAATTTCAGTTCTTTGATATTAATGAAATGAAGTGTTATTTCCGCTACATCTCTGTATTTATGGCTATATGCTTATTCTTTTTCATTCCTGCATAAATCCGGATCAATATCAGTTACCCTTATATTCAATTTTTGGAAGTCCTCAATGTGCTTCCCCACTAAACCCTTTTGTTTGAGATTTATCAATTGGCTAAAGAAGGTGTTTCTCTTTTTATCCTCATAATGTGTTATCATTTCCTCTGTAAAAATTGACCAAGTGACAATTTTTTTACGGGAGCAAAGCCATCGATACCATACAAATATATTTTGTTCTAAATGTAAAGTTGCAATGCGTACCTTTTGTGTGTTTTGCACATAATGGAAATCAAAATATTGCTCCATCTGTAGTATCCATGTTATAGGATCCTTTCCATCAAACTTTCTCATATCCATTTTTGGAATATGGTGGTTCTTCCCGCCAAAATTAGAGTTTATGAAATCATGATTAACATTTATTTTGTTCTCATCATGAGGTTCTTCTACTATAATTCTGCCATTAGGAATCATTTCTTGTTTTAAGCTTGTCATCAAGCCTTCCATGTATGCTTTTAGATCATTCTTCATGTTTTCGATGTTGTCTTTCATGTCATCCATATTAGCTTCCATGCCCACTTCCATGCCATCCATCTTAGCTTCCAAACCATTCATCTTAGCTTCCACGCCTTTCTTCAAACCATCCATCTTAGTTTCCATGCCTTTCTTCAAAACTTCCATTTCATTTTTTGTTGATCTTTGCGAGAGCGAAATTTGTTGCACTTGCTCTTGTAATTTTGATATGTCATGTTGCCATTCTTCGTCTTCATCAGCCATAGTAGAGACTTCTAAAGGCTTAATGGGTGTTGAATTATTTTTAGGGGCCATTTTATAATCCAATACTGATATCTATTCTACAATATGCCCTTGGAATCAACTCAACTTGATTATTCAAACAAGACTTATGCAATTCGAAGAAAAAAAATACACACCTTTTACTTTCTTTTGAGAAGCTCGATATTGAAATCTGATTACCTCTGTAATTGGGGATGTTCAATATCTAAAATTCGTCTCTATAGTAGCCCTCTGAAGCTTATTTCAAATGCCACACGTTTTATCTTATTTGGATTCTTCAAGACAAAGTTATTTCCAATCTCCCACAATGACCAAATTTTGGACTAGTTCAGTAGAGTGAACTTGTATGACTCGCCACGTGTCACTGTTCCATCCTTCAGATCTAAAATTGCTAGCCAAGAAACTACTATCTGCGTGGTTACGGCCACTTTTTATGGCACTTCAATCCGATTCTTAGAGAGAGATTTATGATTATTTTCCCACAATCACCTCTTTGAGATGCAATTCTGGAGCCTGAAACAACACTACCTTTCATAGATCATATCTTCAAAAATATTGCAACCAAGATCTGAATTTTTTTGATGTGTTTCCTCAGGATTTTGGCTTCACACCCTAAAAATTTTAGAGTCTAAACCATCGTAGAAAAAAAGTTATAGCGCAAATGCCACGATGACCTGTTTAGGAGTCTGAAAAAGGACCTCACTTCCACAAATCATATCTCCGAAAATGTTGCGAACCAAGCTCTGAAATGTTTTGAGGATGTTCCTCAGGATTTTGGCTTCACACCCTAAACATTTCAGCTTCTAAAGCTTCGTAGAAAAAAAGCTATAGCGAAAATTCCACGATGACCTATTTGGAGCAGCGAAACCCTAGAATCCAAAGCTCTGATACCAAATGTTGTGAAACTAGCTCCAAAAATAGAAGAAAAGAATGTCAACACAACAGAAAACAAGAAAAGCCATGAGAAACCTCCAATACATTACATAAATGAAAAATTCTTGGATGATACAATTTACAAAACCTCCTTTCTATATATAGGAGTCCATGGGGCCATAATGTAATCCTAGTGGGCCACAATGTAATCCTAGCCGACCTAACAATAATAATTTGAGGGCACAATAATAACAAAATGGGGGTTACAAGGGTACAATAATAACAATAAGGGGGTTACACTAACAACAATAAGGGACTATACTACTAATATAGGGACCTAATAAAATAGCTGTCTGTGGCATTGTTGAAGAAAGATGCATTTTCATGGACTCCTGAAGCAACTAAGGCCTTTGAACATCTTAAAGAGGCAATGTGCCTAGCACCGGTCTTAGCTACGCCGGACTTCACAAAAACCTTTATTGTGGAATGTGATGCCTCAGGAAATGGAATTGGTGCAGTTTTAATGCAGGAAGGAAGACCCATTGCTTTTGAAAGTCGTCCAATCAAAGGAAAGTATTGACAGAAACCTATTTATGAGAAGGAAATGTTAGCAATACTACATGCACTAAAGAAATGGCGAACTTACCTAATGGGAAGACACTTCAAGGTAAAAACTGATCATGATAGTCTTAAACACTTTTTGGAACAAAGACTATCTTCAGAAGAGCAGCAAAAATGGGTCACAAAGATGTTGGGTTATGACTTTGAAATAATCTACAAAAATGAAAGCTTAATGTTGTTGCAGATGCACTCTCAAGAAAGAATGAAGAGGTGGAAGCATTGCTTTGTGCCATTTCTATTATCCAACCAGATTGGATAACCGAAGCAAGAGATGAATGGAAGAAGGAAAAAGATGTATGGACACTCATTCAAAAGTTGCAGCAAGATCCTAGTACATCTGATACATTTAGTTGAAAAAATGATTCCTTATGGTACAAAGATCGCTTATATCTTTGTAAGAATTCCCAACTAAAACAAAATATTCTTCTAGAATTGCACACTTCTCCTTTAGGAGGACACTCAGGATTTTTAAAAACTTACCACAGGGTGAAGAAAGAATTTTTTTGGGATGGCCTTAAATCTGATATTCAAAAGTTTGTGGCGGAATGTTTGGGTTGCGAGCAGAATAAATTTTAGACAATTAAGACCCCGGGACTTCTACAACCTTTATCCATTCCAAGTCAACGTTGGGATGAGATTTCAATGGATTTTATCATAGGTTTACCCAAGTCCGAAGGAAAGAGTGTCATCATGGTGGTAGTTGATAGACTTACCAAGTATGCACACTTTTGTGCATTATCTCATCAATTTAAAGCAAGTACAGTTGCTACTACATTTATGGACAAAATTAAAAAGCTACATGGAAGCCCAAGGGTTATTGTGAGCGACGGAGATCCCATTTTTACTGGAAATTTTTGGACGGAGTTATTTTCTTGTTTGGGTACTCAATTAGCTCATAGCTCATCTTATCATCCTCAATCTGATGGTCAAACTGAAATAGTAAATAAATGTTTGGAAGGATATCTTCGTTGTTTTGTATCTGATAAACAAACACAATGGGTCAAGTGGTTACCTCTTGCTGAATGGTGGTATAACACTTCCTTCCATAGTGCAGCAAAAATGACCCCATTTATGGCACTTTATGGATATCATCCACCATCCATCACATCATCTTTAAGGGAAAATTCGAAGGTTCAAGCAATGGAATATCACATCGAGCATCAGCAAGAAGTTCTCCAACTCTTAAAGGATAACCTGAATTTGGCACAAAATCGAATGAAACAACAGGCAGATCAACATCGCAGCGAAAGAAGTTTTGATGTAGGAGATTGGGTATTTTTACGGCTACAACCATACAAACAAATGTCCCTGAAGCAAGCTAAGAAGGATAATAAATTATCGCCAAAGTACTATGGTCCTTACAAGGTGTTGCAAAAGATTGGTACTATGGCATACAAATTGGAGCTTCCTTCTTCTTTGCGAGTACATCTAGTTTTCCATGTTTCATGCTTAAAGAAGGTTATAGGTGAAAATCTTCCAGTTCAAATAGTATTTCCAGAACTTGATGAGGAAGGAAAAATCATATTGGAACCTGAAGCGGTGATGGAAATAGGAACTCGACAGCTACGGAATCGATCAATTTTAGAGTATCTCATCAAGTGGAAGAACTTACCCACTGAAGATTCCACATCGGAGGATGAGAATTTTATACAGAAGCACCCATAGCTACTCAAGCGTTGAGGACAAAACTTTTGTGAAGGAGAGGGGCATGTTAGGTCCATATATTACTAGTATATCCCCTTATTGTTGTTAGTGTAACCCCTTTATTGTTATTATCGTACCCTTGTAACCCCCATTTTGTTATTATTGTGCCCTTAAATTATTATTGTTAGGTCGGCTAGGATTCAATTGTGGCCCACTAGGATTACATTAGGGCCCCATGGACTCCTATATATAGAAAGGAGGTTTTGTAAATTGTATCATCCAAGAATTTTTAATTCATGTAATGTATTGGAGGTTTCCCGCTCGAAGTGGCTTATTTCTAAGGCATTGATATCTCGTTTCTTCTATCTTTGGAGCTGGTTTCACAACATTCAAAAGCAATGGGTCTTCCCTCCTGCATTAAAACAGCACCAATTCCATTTCCTGAGGCATCACATTCCACGATAAAGGTTTTTGTGAAGTCTGGCGTAGCTAAGACCGGTGCTAGGCACATTTCCTCTTTAAGATGTTCAAAGGCCTTAGTTTCTTCAGGAATCCATGAAAATGCATCTTTCTTCAATAATGTTGTTAGAGGTGCTGCTATTCTCCCATAATTATTAACAAACATGCGATAATACCCTGTTAACCCAAGAAATCCTCGCAACTGCTTTATGGTTGTGGGGACTTTCCATTCCTTAATGGCTTTAATTTTGTTAGGGTCTACTTTAACACCCTTGTGAGATATAATATGACCCAGATATTCCACCTATTGTACTCCAAAGAAACATTTGGATGTTTTTGCATATAATTGTTTGTCCTGCAATAGTTTGAGCACCCTGTCAACATGTTCAACATGATACTTCCAAGACCTGTTGTAGATTATTATATCATCAAAAAATACTAGCACAAAGTATCCTAACTGGTGCAAAAGTATCCTAGTAGTCAATCACCTCAACTTGTGAGAATCCACGAGCTACAAATCTAGCCTTATACTTCTCCATACTCCCATTTGCTACCTGCTTCACCTTTTAGATCCATCTAGATCCAACGACTAATTTTCTGACTGGTCTTGGGACAACGTTCCATGCACTATTCTTGACGATGGAGTCATACTCCTCAACCATGGCGTCAACCCAAATTGGTTGTTGCACTGCTTCCTCAAAAGAGAACAGTTCTATCACAATACACTCTCTCATAAGAGCCATGTATTAAGTAAACTTTTATGGAGACTGTCTCTATCTTCAGAGTGAAGTAGGTTCTCCTACATGCTCTGCCGCATCAAGTCTTAATCTATAAGCTTCTAGGGTGCACCTTATACCATTTTTGGTGGATGGCTCTGCATGAGTGTTTTCTGCCGCTCAATGGTCCTCCGCATGTGTTTGCTCCACATATTGAGGTTCATTATTTGGAGCCAAGAGTTCCTCATCTGCATGCAAATCCAAATCCCTCTCAAGGGATAATCGTATGGATTTCTCCTCATCAAATTTTATATCCCGTCTCACAACAGTCATCTGGTTTTTTGGAAAATACACCCGATAGTTTTGGGAAGTATCAGTGTACCCCAAAAATATGCAATCTCAGTTGTTGGTTCGAGCTCCTTCCTGGAATATTTGGTCACATGGCAATAGAGAAATGAGCCAAAAATTTTAAAATATGAAACATCAAGTTTCTTACCAGAAAGAACCTTCTCTGGTGTCCTCATGCCAAGTATCCGATGAAAGTACAAGGATATATCTAATCAATGAGTACATCAAAACTAGTGCAAAATTATCCCCGTAGTCGATCCCCTCCACTTGTGAGAATCCACGGGCTACAAATCTTGCCTTATACTTCTCCATACTCCCATTTACTGCCTTCTTCACCTTTTAGATCCAACCACTGATTTTATGACTGGTCTTGGGACAAATTCCCATGCACTGTTCTTGACGATGGATTCATACTCCTCAACCATGGTGTCAACCCAAATTGGTTGTTGCACTGCTTCCTCAAAAGAGAACGGTTCTATCACAATACACTCTCTCATAAGAGCCATGTATTGAGTGAACTTTTCTAGAGACTATCTCTATCTCCGGAGTGAAGTAGGTTCTCCTACATGCTCTCCCGCATCAAGTCTTAATCTATAAGCTTCTGGGGTGCACCTTATACCATTTTTGGTGGATGGCTCTACATGAGTGTTTTCTGCCGCTCAATGGTCCTCCGCATGTGGTTGCTCCACATATTGAGGTTCATTATTTGGAACCAAGAGTTCCTCATCTGCATCCAAATCCAAATCCCTCTCAAGGGATAATCGTATGGATTTCTCCTCATCAAATTTTATATCCCGTCTCACAACAATCATCTGGTTTTTTGGAAAATACTCCCGATAGTTTTGGGAAGTATGAGTGTACCCAAAAAATATGAAATCTCAGTTGTTGGTTTGAGCTTCTTCCTAGAATCTTTGGTCACATGGAAATAGACAGATGAGCCAAAAATTTTAAAATATGAAACATCGGGTTTCATACCAGAAAGAGCCTTCTCTGGTGTACTCATGACCAGTATCCGATGAGGACTACATTTTTTCACAAACACCATTGTGTTTCATCCCTCCACCCAAAGATGTAATAGTAGGCCCTGATCATGATACATCGCTCATGACACACCCACAATTGTTATGTTCTTTCTTTCTACGACCGCATTCTTTTCTGGGTTATGAGGCGCAATCAAATATCTCTGAATTCTTTATTTGCTACAGAAGTTCTTGAATTCATTGGAGATGAACTCACCACCATTGTCACTCCTAAGATCCTTCCCATGATTCCCCATTTCTTTCTACACCAATTCTTTGAACTCACAAAATTTTGAGAAGGTCTCATCTTTCTTCTCCATGAAGTAGATCCAACACTTTCTAGAAAATTCATCAAAAATGATCACATAATACATGTGCCTTGTTGTCGAAGTTGTAGAAAATGGTCCACACGCGTCTAAGTGAACTCTCTCAAGGATTTTAGCTACTCGGTTCTCATTCTCATGAAAAGTGGGCTTTGCATACCTCCCCATGGTACATCCCTTGCATGTGTCTATCTGCACAATATTTCCCTTGGGAAGACCCGTAGAAATCGGTTGCATGACCTTTAAGGCTCTGTGTTGTAGATGACCCAATCTCCTATTCCATAAATCACCCTCATCCTGACTTACCACTTTGTCTCACTTACCCATCAATGTTGTGCATCCATCTACATCAACTTTATAGAGATTCTTCACATGAGTCCCAATTTTCTTGGCTTGTCCTGTGGCTTTGTGTCGAAGGAAGGCTTTCCCTTCACTGAAAACCACATCATAACCTTTATCCTCCAACATTGCAACTGAAACTAAAATATTTTCAAGCCTGGTACATGTATTAGATATTTAAATAAGAATGGTTTACCTAAATGTCTCTGGAAGGTAACTGTACCAATCCCGATAGCACTCTATCTCCCGTCATCATCCATTTCGATATGCATCTGGAGGTCCTTCTCCTCCAAGCTATTGAAAAGTTATTTTTCTACCATCATGTGGAAATATGCACCACTATCCAAGTACAACACTGATCCCATCGCGCTTGACACCATGCATTTGATGAGCAAGAAGTACAACTCAGATTTCGACGCGAAAGCCTCACCAGTTGTAGATCCTAAATCCTTTTTTTTCCTCTTCTTTTGTGGACAATTAGTGGCAGAATTTCCATTCTCGTGACAGTGAAAATACTTTACTCTGAACATGTGCATCTTTCCTTCTTTTCCAAACTCATATTTAGAATAGGATTTCTTTCCCTTCCCCTTCTTCGCCTTACCAAACAAGGCACAATTTTCTTAATCATCTGTCTTAGATGAAGATCCATACCTAGTATTCCACCTGAATTCTTCTTGCACAAAATATGACCAAATTCATTCCCAAGCTGGCAAGTTCTCCCTCCCATTGACAAATTCCTGATAACTATGGAAACTCTTAGGAAGGCCTAGAAGAACTAGGCTCACCAAGTCATCATCCATGATAGTAATTCCGATGCTCCCAAGCTCATCTCGACATTGGACAAACTTGGTTAAATATTTCAGAATAGTTTTGCCTTTCTCCATTTTGATGTTCCTAAGCTTGTCCTGAAGTGCCAATTTTATATGATCACTACTACTCTTAAACATATCTATCAAAGCCTTCCACATTGCATACGTAGTTTGTTAGCCACCTATAAAAATTTGTCATATCAAATGGTGGTTAAATTTTTTTTGTAGCCTTCAAGAAACAATTTTATGCAAAATTGTGAGTTCTTGAAGTCTTATGATGATATTTATCCTTTAAGATAATCTTAACTGTTGTTTCCCTCACTAACCCTGCAAAATCTATTGTTTTCCTAAAGAAAAAGACTACTGAAAAACCCCACTTTCCCATCATTTTTACCCTTCCTTCACTCATAAATAACCACAGTTTCATTCCCTTATTTCTCCATAAAATCCCTCCATAAGCCTCATTTAACCTTCAAATTCACTTCAAGACCCTTTTAAAACCATTTGGTCCCCTTCCATTTGGTTTAAAAAACCCTTCTTTCCTCTACCGGAACCCTCAATTTGCCTCAGAAACTCTGTTTTTAAGCCTAAAAATAGTATTTTTTCATTATAAAGGTTTTTTAGCCCCTGAGGGCTTAACTAGCATAACCCCCCGCCTCATGAGACCTTAAGCCCCACAACCGGGTGCTTAAAAGGTCTAAAGCCCCGTTCTAAACCGCCTTTTCCTTATTTTCCTTCGTATTTTTGTAAAACTCAACTTTCCTTCGTATTTCAACAAAACCCGATAGTTCAAAGTTTAAATGAATATCAACCGTCAATCTAAACCGATCAACGATCATCGGCTAAAACCGCATCGAAAATAAAAAATCACATCGCAAATATTCATTTGATGCATTTTTATGGTTTATTGCCTCTCGCCGATGCGATCCTGCGATCATTTCTCGACCATTGATCCGATCCATTACAGCCTAGATCCAACGGTCCATATTGTTCCCTATTCCAAACCCGCCTTTCTGCCTTTTGCCTGCATCAATAAATATCCACCGTCGATCTAGTTTTTAGATCGACGGCTCATGCTTAATCGCATCGCATAAAGTTTGAAGTGCCATCTCTTCGTTTACTCCGATTTTGTGATCTTCGATCCAATCTACACTATCCATTCCCATAGATCTGATGGCTGAGATATAATCGTATTTCACTCATAATCCCATCACCCGCGCCCGCCGATTCAATCTTGGTCGTTAATTCCCCTTCCGATCCAATGGTTAGAATCTAATCGCATCGCCCATTTTCTGTTTTTCCACTGGGTCACAAATCATTTTTCCGACGCAATCTCAGTCATCCGTTCTATAGATCCATCGGCTAGGATATATTCCACTCATCCATCTAACTCTTCCCCTCAGAAACACTCGCGCTCCTACTTTTAATCATGACCATCCATTCTAAAGATCTGACAGCCCACAATGAACCCAATGGCTCACCTCCACCCTTTTCATTTCTCCCCCATCGATAGATCTCAACCGTTTATTTCCATGATCCAACGTCCAAGATCTAAACCACCTTTGACCCTGTCCACCTTTTTCACCCGCGCATCTTACCCCATCGCGCTCTCATTCCCACCGTTAGATCTCTCTGCCTCTTATCCGACGGCTGAAACTCCATATTGCGTAATTTTGCGCCTGAGCGTTAATGCTAAAAGATTACGCGATATGGGCAGTATTAAAAGGACAGGTGTCAAGCGGCGAAGCATATCGCGTTGTTTTGAAGAAATTTTGAAACCACCTTAGTGTCGCGCGAAGACCACATGGTTTTCCGCTATACCACTCCTCCCCAATATAATTCTGCATTTAATCATGGTCGTCCATCACTGTCATCCAATGGTCTAGATTAAATCCTTCCCTCAATTCATTTTCCCATCATCTAAACCCCTAAGCACTCTGTTCAAGAAATCCTGACCACTAATTGTTCTAGATCAACGACTCTTATTCATTCTGCATCTGAACTTCGTTTTAGCCCCATTTTTGCTTCCGCCAAAGATTTTTTCCCTTTTTCTTACATTTTCCTCCTTTCCACTATAAATTTTTCCCTCTGCGTTATAAACTCCCCAATTAATCCTAGCCGTTGATCAATCTAGATCAATGGCCCAGACTTAATTCAACATTCACTCATTCGACCACCTCCACGTTTAATCTCGTCAAGCGATCTTGATCGTCGGTTGATTTAATCCAACGACCACGATTAAACCTAACCTCCAAAGCAACCTTATAATATTCTTTCACGGATTTTTCATAACTTTTGTGTATTTGTGCAGGTCATTTAGGTTTTTTCCACAGTCATAAAAAGAAAAGAAGGTCGGGGATGACGATCTCGAGGCCATTATCCATGAAGACAAAGAATCTGCAGGGTTCAAAATATGGTTTTATCATGCCTCATGAGCATTGGTAACATTATAAACCCTGTGCACGCCTGCAAAACACAACAAAACACATTGAATATCAAATAACTGAAGAGTATCAGTGTCAAAGGATAAAGTCAGAGCAGAGATGAAGAATGAAAGATTTTTAACACAGTTTTGAGGGATTAAGGCATAAAATCGACTATAAAAGTCCTAATCCACACATTTAAAGACAGTATGAAGACCTGAAGACAAGAATTAAGCCTAATTAGTCCTAAATCACATTGCCAAGACAGATTAAATATGTTTTAGAATAAAACAAACAAAACTATCAGTCCAAAAAGCGTCCACTGCCACATCAGACAAACCTCCCTGACAAGCCTTATTTCAAGATGACAAGCCTTGTCTCAAGATCTGTTAATTTTTTACACTTCTACACATTGGGTATTTTCATTCTTGAACTTGTTTTTTTGTTGTAGCAAGTAAATTGCAACAATGGAATATCCACATACAACACATGGAATGTAAATAATAAGAGACTATTTTGGAGGATGGAAAGCAATACCAAAAATATATCCTTGTCATTTCTTTGAACATTACCAGCATCCCTTAATGATTGTGAATGAAAAACTTTGTATCGTATAATCCCTTCAAATCTGATTTGAAAATGGAAGGTACTTGAAAAGGGTGCAAGGTATCCATTTTCAATTATGTAAATGAGTGCAAACATATTCTAAGTTTAAATCTGAAAATGTGAGAACTTCATATTTCTAATACAGAGATTGACTGTAGGGGCATTTATCGGATATTTCACCTTTCAAAGAAAGGATGAATCCAAAGGCTACCTGGCCCTCTTACAGACTCTGCCTAAAGAAAATATAGAAGTAATCACTCAGATTTAATTAAAATAATCTTGCTTTAAACTTGATGTTATGCGGAAATTTAACTTGCAAATGGTGTATGTCTTTTCATTGTTTAGGTATCTTAAGTGTAATTGTTTTTTCTGAAACTTAACATGGGAATCAGCAAAAATATTCAGCAATATAATGTCAAAACACAACAGCAATATGATATAGGAGTTCACCCCAACTCTTGGGCTACATCTCCTGGATCAAGCCTCCCAAAATGGGCTTGTCCTCTTGTATTAAAAGCTCTCAAATGCAATACAATATTATAAGTGTCTCAATAGAAAAATATGAATATATAAACTGATTCAGAAGGCAGGAAAAAGCTAAGAATGCCTTTTCAAATTCACTAAACAGTGAAAGATTACCATAAACAATGATTTCTTCATCAATGTCCTGCTGGTGCTTTGAACTTATCTGCAACTTTTCGGGCAGTAGAAGTCCTCAAATTCCTATGAAACCTCTTCCAATGGCTTCATAAGGTCGAAATTATCTGAAATATAGCTTTTTCTCACCTCCAACTGATAACCACAACTCCAAATAGCTCCAAACCCAAAATGGCCCTAGTGGCCCTCAAAACTCTCCTAAAGGTTTTCGGCCTCTAAAAGTCTTCAAACAGAGCTAAGACCTGTTCCAATGGCTCTGGAATGCAGGAAATAGTTGAAAATAACTTTTGGTTCACCAAAAAATGTTACCCATAGCTCAACCAAACTCAAAACCCAAAATGGCCCTAGTGGCTCAAAAAGCTTCTCTGAAGCTAAACAGGTCGAAAATGAGCTCCAATGGCTCTGAAACCTACGCCATTGAGTCCAAAAGGCTGAGAACATATGAAATCAAAAAACAAATCGTTCCAAAAGGTTGAGTAATGAGAAATTTATGACCAAAACAACTTTGCCCCAATATCCTCCACTAAATGTGGGGCAACTGCGAGTTAACTCCACTAAAAGTGGAAGTCCACCTAAATTTGGGAGCACCTCCAGAATCTCTGCCATATTAAACTCCACTTAACTGAAGCTTAATTAAATATTAAACTTGAGATTAGTCTCCTTAAGCGCTCTTAATCATTGAGCTCCCACACTCGTCATATGATGAGGTTCCATGGGAGGAGGGTTGGCCCCTCCGTGCTCCGCCATACCCGCTCCACTAAAAGTGCAATACATTTTTCATACGGTGTTCGTTTTTCGAACCATTTGTGGCATTGGGATCGTATTGTTGAGGCCTATCCCGTTGCTCAGGTTCCAAATCAATTTGAGCACTTTAATTTTTGAGCTTTTTCCCAAGCTCAGATTTGAGCTCCTGATCACACCTCCCAAGTGAGAGGCTTTTGGTCCCCAAAAGCTTACTGAAATGAAGAACTGAACTGTAGTATAGAAAATGAGAGAATAAAAATCCTCTTCTCTTCAGCCCTTCAAACAATTTTTCCTTACAAAGCAAGTGAATTTGAACCACAAATGAAAAGAAGTCGACATTTCCCTTCTTGAATGCGCTAGTCCACAACTGTCCACAACTGATTTTCTTGAACTCACATAGAAATTTCTGGCGAGAAATTTACAGAATGAAATTGTACACTGCAGCTTTGATCAATGATCTAAGGTGGTTCAAAACAACAAGATATTACAGCATAAAATACATGCATACATCCGAAATTTTCATATGTACAAAAGGAGTACGTCTTACTGTGTCAAGAAGTCCATCCACTTCTCACCAAGCCACTTCCATGGTGACTTTCGCTGCTGCAACTTTTCCTCATGTGAAACTTCCCTTTCCACATCAATAATGGAATCCATGATTCCACCTTCGCCAATATTTTTGTCCTCTTGCTGCATGTGCATGGGATGACGAGTTGGATGCAAAGTCCAACAATGAGAGACAACATGTCCCTTCTTTTGGAAAAAGTATGCACATTCTTTGAAGGTAGTCTTTGCTTCATCTGCTTCTTGTGTACCTTCTTCCTCATCCAGCATCTCGAAATATGATGGTTAAATTGACCACAAAATGTACAATAAATCCTCTTATGTTGTTTTGCATGCTTGCCATAAGCTGCATGTCTACCATCTTCTTGCTGCAATGATGGTTTAAAACAATGGTAAGGAATATTGTCATCATGACCTTGATGTAATTGAGAACTTGGGAGAAATTTTCTCTTCAAATTTGCATCACATTCTTGAATGCATGTGCTCAAAGATTCGCCATTAAGTTGCTCATAGCCAAGCCCAATATTCTTGGGACGCTCCTGAAAAAAAATAGGCTCAACAATGCCTTGTGCATGCTTGCCCAAACCTTTGCCTTCTTGATAGCCCATCTTCAACATCAATTTGGACCCAATACCTCTTGTATGTTGTTCAAAAGAACCAACACACTTTTCAATAGAGGAAACTGAAGACAAATTAGAATGATTTACCTCATGATTTACATCCTGAAGATGAGGTATTTTCTTAGAAAAAGCTTCTTGAGCTTGAAGAAGCTGCAACTCCATATCATGCAATATTTGAAGAATGGCTTCTTTCTCTTCCCGCATAGCTAGCAATTGTGCACGAAGTTGAACACTTTCCCTTTGATCCTGAAGGAGAATTTGCACCATGTCCTTCACTTTTAAAAACTCATTCTTCATGTCATCATTGAAGAATCTTATGAAGGAGGAAACTTCACTTGTAGAAGAAGATGACATTATGTAAATGTTCAAACAACCAAAAAGAACTTCCAAAGAAAATTCCTCAAAGCTTTCAATCAAACAACAAGCTTTTAGCCAAATGTTAGTAAAGACCCCTTCTCATTCAAGCAACCATTTTGCAACCAATAAACAGTAAATCTCTTACACTATTTTAAAACCTTTCGCACCATAAGGAATGCTCAACCCGAGCTCTGATACCATCTGATCTGAAAATGGAAGGTACTTGAAAAGGGTTCAAGGTATCCATTTTCAATTATGTAAATGAGTGCAAACATATTCTAAGTTTAAATCTGAAAATGTGAGAACTTCATATTTCTAATACAGAGATTGACTGTAGGGGCATTTACTAGATATTTCACCTTTCAATGAAAGAATGAATCCAGAGGCTACCTGGCCCTCTTACAGACTCCGCCTAAAGAAAATATAGAATTAATCACTCATATTTAATTAAAATAATCTTGCTTTAAACTTGATGTTATGCGGAAATTTAGCTTGCAAATGGTGTATGTCTTCTCACTGTTTATGTATCTTAACTGTAATTGTTTTTGCTGAAACTTAACATGGGAATCAGCAAAAATATTCAGCAATATAATGTCAAGACACAACAGAAATATGATATAGGAGTTCACCCCAACTCTTGGGCTACATCTCCTGGATCAAGCCTCCCAAAATGGGCTTGTCCTCTTGTATTAAAAGCTCTCAAATGCAATACAATATTATAAGTGTCTCAATAGATAAATATGAATATATAAACTGATTCAGAAGGCACGAAAATGCTAAGAATTCCTTTTCAAATTCACTACATAGTGAAAGATTACCATAAACAGTGATGTCTTCATCAATGTCCTACTGGTGCTTTGAACTTCTCTGCAACCTTTCGGGCTATATAAGTCCTAAAATTCCTATGAAACCTCTTCCCATGGCTTCAGAAGGTCGAAATTATCTGAAATAGAGCTTTGGTTCACCTCCAACTGATAACCACAACTCCAAATAGCTCCAAACCCAAAATGGCCCTAGTGGCCCTGAAAAACTCTCCTAAAGGTTTTCGGCCTCTGAAAATATTCAAACAGAGCTAATACCTATTGCAATGGCTCTGGAATGCAGGAAATAGTCAAAAATGACTTTTGGTTCACCAAAAAAGGTTACCCACAGCTCAACCAAACTCAAAACAAAAAATGGCCCTAGTGGCTCAAAAAGCTTCTCTGAAGCTAAACAGGTCGAAAATGAGCTCCAATGGCTCTGAAACCTACACCATTGAGTCCAAAAGGCCGAGAACATACGAAATCAAAAACAATTTCGTTCCAAAAGGTTGAGTAATGAGAAAGTTATGACCAAAACAACTTTGCCCCAATTTCCTCCACTAAATGTGGGGCAACTGCCAGTTAACTCCACTAAAAGTGGAAGTCCACCTAAATTTGGGAGCGCCTCCAGAATCTCCGCCATATTAAACTCCACTTAACTGAAGCTTAATTAAATATTAAACTTGAGATTAGGCTCCTCAAGCGTTCTTAATGATTAAGCTCCCACACTGGTCATATGATGAGGTTCCATGGGAGGAGGGTTGGCCCCTCCGTGCTCCGTCGGACCCACTCCACTAAAAGTGCAATAAATTTTTCATACGGTGTCTGTTTTTCGAACCGTTTGCGGCGTTGGGATCATATTGCTGAGGAATATCCTGTTGCACAGGTTCTAAATCAATTTGAGCACTTTCATTTTTGAGCTTTTTCCCAAGCTCAGATTTGAGCTCCTGATCAAAATCTCTCAAAATATCTTGAAAAATCATGTTTGTCTTTAGCCTACACATAAGTGAAGTGTTTTCTTGTTATTTAGAGTGAATGAAATGAAGGAAAACACATTGCTATGAGTATTTTAACCCCATAATATTCATTTCTTTCCCAATATATATATCATATCATGACATGTTAGATCATCATCTCTTACAGATGTTGTAAACATATCACGTGACATTACAAGTATCATCATGCCTTAGTATCATCCATATATCATCATCTTGTGGCCCTTGTGGAAGGAACTTATCTATAGGATGGCCATTGGCACTTCTCTCTTATTTATTAGTAAATTCAACCCAACTCCCACTTATGTTGGAAGGATTCATCAAAAATAAAAGATGATCAACATCCCTATGTGACCTAACTGGTATTTCCACATACCCTAACCAATAGAATCGTCTCTTTTGTTAGCTCAAAGTCAGCTCTTAACGTGCTCCAATTTATCTCTCTTTAAGGCCCAATAAGTTCCCCTTAACTTAATAACAGGTTCCCTCAAATATATCATAGTAAAAACTACATGTCTAGATATAATTTCCTCCTCCAAATAATTTGTCTCACAATCTTGTTAATTTGTTACATGTCTCAACATTGGTATCTAATTTCTTGAACTTGATTTGTTGTTGTAGCAATTTATTTTCATAAATGGAAACTCCACTTTCTACCTATGGAATGTAAGCAACAATAGATGGGTTTGAAGGAGGGGAAGCAATACTAATACAAGTATCTTCTCTTTTCTTTGACCATAAGAAATATCCCTCGATGATCATGTATGACAAAAATACTTGTGTTAGAGAAATGACAAACTTTGTATCACAGGATCCCTTCAAATCTCTCATAATCCCTTGAAAATGTATATTTCTCCTTAACCGAAACGCAACTAGAGAACTTACCTACTATTTTGAGTGAATGAAATGAAGACAAACACATTACTATAAATATTTTGGCTAATCACTATCATTTTTTGAATAATATATCTAAAATGTCAAAACATATTAAAACATCATATCTAATATATATCTTATGACATCAGATGTACACCAAACCTTAGTATCATTGAAATAGAAAGCTACACCAAATCACTTAAAATATACCAAAATATTTAAAAAAAATAAAAAATAATAATATATAAATCTAAAGTTATAAAACATCAAGTCACATAAGATTTATGTTTATTTTATTTAGAGTTTATACCCAAACGTATAAAAAATCAAAATTAATATATAAATTAAAAATTAAAATAATTGGATAACTATTTATTATTTATTTTAATGACATCACCCAAATATAACCCAAAATGACCTTTAAAGAGTTATAAAGGTTTCAAATAAATCCTTTTCTGAAGTAGAGACCAAGAAAACATACACTGTAATTAAAAGCATAATTACCAAATTCGGCTGTACTGCTCAAAAAATATTCGAAAATTCGATACGGTTCGTGGATTAATACGTAAATTTGCAGTTCCATAGGGTCTGCAGTAATATTTGATTAAAATATTATACTAAATGGTGCAGATTTCTAAACTAAATTTATTCTGGATAAACCCTTTCCCGATTCAGGAATGGCATGTTGTCTATTATTTGAAAAAATACCCATATTCCTTTACGTATTTCGGTGTCCCAGATACTATGTATTAATGTATTTCCTTGTCTAGGCGGGTTAATAAATCCATTCTATCTGTACTTTATTTAGTGTGTCACGCAGCTGAAAGAATAGATGCTTGCGTCCCTTTTTCCCATAATAGGCTACTGGATTATAATAATATGTATTTATACAGCTTATGGATCGAGGAAATGGTAATTACATATATAATAAAGAATGACCAGCAGCATGGCCCAATAAAATACCTCACTGCCCCCGGCTTAAATCTAAAGAAGATTTGGCCAAATCATAAGCTCTTGATTTCATCCAAGTATTCTTAATTTTACATATTTCATATTTTTCAAATGTTTGATTTTTTGATGTAAGAAGAAATTAATTAGCAGAGCTTTAATGAAATTTGTAAAATTTCAACAACTTTTTATATACAATAATATAAAGTTAATGAGATAACAGTGTTTGTAAAATAAAGAATGCATGTTTTTTTTTATTTTGTATTTGTTAGCAGTTTAATAAAAAAGTTTTTCTTACTCTTTTTTTTTAATCTCTATATGGTAGAAAAGGAATTATTTTCCTCTCTGTATGTTAAGGAATTTTCCAGAAATTCCAACATATTAAATCTTATAATTTTACATTTATTAAAAATAAATTTTACTATAAAAAAAATTATGAAATTTTAACCTTCATTATTTTTATGGTTTTAATTTAACAAAATTATAAATTACACAATACACAGTAACACAATACAATGCACGGGCGGCATATATATATGAAACATTACAATATTATATCTTATAAATATCTCATATTTATAATATATATAACCAAAGTTAAAACTCTAAATATACTGTGGTAAAAAAAACAATTAACTCAAAGTTAAAAACAAAACATGTGCGACAAACACAAATTAAATCAAAAACTTTATGTGCTAAGGTTAAAAACCTTATTCTCTTTATGATTTTCGGGGGCTGCTTGGAGACCATTCACGTGAGTTCCATTCACCTCCCGTTTTCGGGGCTGCTTGGAGACCATTCACTTGAGTTCCATTCACCTCCCGGAACTGCTTTGGTGGGTCCCAAAAATGGGTGATGTGATTCATTTCGGGGGTTGTCTTCCCCTTTGCTATTGAAGCCTACTGCCCCTCCCCCGGAATGTTGTTGCCTCTCCGTTAAATAGAGTTGGTGGGTGTTCAATGCGGTAGTTGAGTGCGGATAAGATCATGGGTGCAGAGACTTGAATCTAGGAGGTTTCATGTGGATCAAAACTTGAGATTTCCATCGCCTTTGCTGTCATTTCTCAAATTTTTATCAGTCTTAAATTTTCCGTGGCGTTTGCCGTCTTTCAATCCCATCAAATTAAATTTTTTGTCCTGTTGTTTGTGTGGGCAGTTGGAATTAATATTCCAACACTCCCCCTTAATTTCAACTGCTCGGTTTTCTTGCATACCCAGGCATTTCCTTAAATAATTAAAACTTTTCTGCATTAATGGTTTTGTCCAAATATCAGCAAATTGTTCCTCTTTCCTACAGTGCTGCAAAACAATTTCACCATTATTAACCAGTTCACATATAAAATGAAATTTTGCATCAATATGCTTTGTTCTCTTATGGAAAACAGAATTCTTTGATAGAGCTATCACTGAGTTGTTATCACAATAAATTGTCGTTCCTTTGTCCTACTCATGACATAAATCTCTGAGCATTCTTCTCATCTTACTGCTTGGCATGTTGGTGCTATTGCTGCAACATATTCTACCTCCGCTGTTGATAAAGCAACTATTGGTTGCTTCTTGGAAGCCCATGAAACGACCCCCAATCCCAAATGAAGCACATATCCAGATGTGCTCTTCCTGTCATCTAAACTTCGAGCCCAATCACTGTCCGTGTAACCAGCCAATTTAAAATTTTCAGATGAGGAGTAGAAAATATTGTACCCCTTTGTTCCATTCACATACCTGAGAATTCTCTTGGTTGCCTGCCAATGAGTCTCTTTCGACATTTCCATAAATCTAGAGATTAAACTTACAGCATGCATTATATCTGGTCTAGTTGCAGTCAAACACATGAGGCTGCCAACTATGCTCTTGTACAATGTTGGATCAAAATCCTTGTTGTTGTCTTCTTTTCTTAATTTTAACCCTATGACAGCTGGAGTTACAACTGCCTTGCTGTTCTGCATGTTGACTCTTTTCTACACTTCTTCAACATATTTTTCTTGAGAAATAAAAATCTCATTTTCATTTTTCTCTACTTCAATTCCAAGAAAATATCTCAAAGAACCCAAATTAGTCATTTCAAATTCACTTTTCATGACTTATTTAAAATCAGCAATATGAGAAACTTCATTGCCGGTAAAGATTAAATCATCTACATATAAAATAACAATAAGAATCTTACCCTCATTTTATTTTATGTAGAGTGTGGGTTCTCCATCACATTTCTCAAATCCATTTTTAGTCAGGTAAGCATTGATCCTGTTGTACTATGCTCTCGGTGCTTGCTTAAGCCCATAAAGAGCTTTCTTCAATTCGCATACTTTGTGCTCTTGGACTTCAATCTCATAGCCCCGAGGTTGTTCAACATATACCTCTTCTTTCAACACTCCATTCAGGAATTCATATTTCACATCCATTTGGTAAACCTTCCATTTGTGTTGTGCTGCTATGGAAAACATTGTTCTCACCGTTTCCATCCTTGCAACCGGTGCAAAGGTTTCTTCACAGTCTCTTCCTTGTTGCTGCTTGTAGCCTTTGACAACAAGTATTGCTTTGTGCCTTTCAATCTTTCCTTCAGCATTGCTCTTGGTTTTATAAACCCATTTTACTCCAATGACTTTTTTACCTTTAGAGAGGTCCACTAACTTCCATGTATCACTTTTTTCTATTGCACCAATTTCTTCATTCATTGCTTCAATCCATTTTTCTTCTTTTATGGCATCTTCAAAATGAATTCGGTCATCAACATGACAATACAAAGCAAATAAAGTGTTTAGACTGGCATTATCATTTACCTCTCATTGTTCATAAATCTCACTCATATTTCTAAATCTCAGTCTTCTTGGTGTACTTGGAGTTCCACGTGAACTTGATGGAGTTTCAGTTCCCCACGATGTGCTTGAAGAAGCACTTCCTTGATTTCTCAAGGTTGTTCTATTTCTAGCTTGTGGTGTGGTTTGTTGTGCTTGCGGTAGTGGAGGAGGAGCCACCAAAGAAGGATTATTCGCTATTGTCCCTTCCTCTTCTTCTTCATGAGACACACATGTCTTCACATTCACCATTTTCTCTAAGCTTCCATCTCAAGATTCTTCTTCAATAAACTACACATCTCTGCTTATTATAGCTTTCTTGGTGGATGGATTATAGATTTTGTATGCCTTAGACTCATCGTTGTATCCAAAAAGATAGATTTCTCCCCCTTGCTATCCCATTTCTTCCTTAGTTGATCCGGGACATGTGTATAAGCCACACATCCAAATACTTTCATGTGGGTGACATGCTGCTTTATGCTGCTCCACGCTTCCTCCAAAACTCTGTTCATTACAGCTTTGGTTGGACATCTATTCAATATATACACTACACAATTGACAGCTTCAACCCAATACCCATTTGCCAAATGTTTTGTCTTCAACATACTTCTGACCATGTCCATGATGGTTTGGTTTTTCCTTTCTGCAACACTGTTTTGCTGAGGTGTGTACCTTATGGTAAAATGATTATGTATGCCATTCTCCCTACAGAAACATAGGAACTCTTTGGATATGAATTCTCCATCTCTATCAGTCCTTAGCACTTTCATGTAGTGCCCACTGTGCTTCTCTACAAGAATCTTAAAATGACAGAATTTCTCAAACACTTCATTCTTCTGTTTCAAGAAATAAACTCATGCCTTTCTTGTGTAATCATCTATGAATGTCAAAAAATATTTGTTTCCAACTAAATATGGTGTTTGCATTAGTCCACACAAATTTGAGTGGACAATTTCTAAGGGTGTCTTTTCCCTTATACTCTTTCCTGCTGGAAATTTTTGTCTGTGTTGTTTGCCCAAGATGCAGTCTTCACAAAGGCTGTCAGGTTTCTCAATCAGTGGTAATCCTTTTACCATTCCCTTTCTGCATGACAAGTTCAAGCCTCTGAAATTGAGATGTCCAAATCTCAAGTGCCATAACCAATTTTCATCTTTCACTTCCTCTTGAAAGACTTCTTCTGTTATAGCTGCTACATTTCTTCTTTCCTTCAAGTCTACTCTAATCTTGAGAGGAAACATCATATTCCTTGTCATCTGCACCTCTGCAATGGCCTTCTCACTTGGAGGTATGTCCATGATTGTGAACACATCATCTTTAAAAAATACATTGTAGCCCTTGTCAATGAGCTATCCAATGCTCAAATGATTACATTTTAAGCTAGGTACATAATATACATCTGGCACAAACTTTTGTTCTCCATTTCTTTCCAGGATACTGACTCTGCCTTTTCCCTTGACAGAGATCTTACTATCAGTTCATGTTGTTACTTCAAATTTAACATTTTCATCAAGATTGACAAACATTTCTATGTTTCCAGTCATGTGGTTACTACAACCTAAATCTAAGAACCATACACCATCTTCTCTATCTTGTGCTACATTACATGTTAACAACACATTACTCTGGTTCTTATTTTATTTTGAAAATTAGCAGTCTGCCTATTATTCATGTCATTTTTCTTTTTCCTAAATTCATTGGCATAGCTCCCATATTTCTTGAAATAATGACACTGGACTTGGGATTTACCATACGTTTGTCCATGAGCTTGATGTTGGCTTAAGCCTTCATTTTGATTTTGATTACTGCTCCTTCCACTTGAACTTGTAGGGTTGTTTCTTCCTCTGTTTTGGTTTCTGCCTCTTCCTCTGTTTTTTTCTCTGCCTTGACCTCTGCTTCGGCCAAAAGACATTTGAGTCTTAAAAGCTTGTTCCAATGAGGAATCTGTTCCTCTGTTCAGTCTTTGCTCACGAGACATCAGGGATGCACTCATCTCATGCACTATAAATTGTGAGAGATCCTTTGTCTCTTCTACTGCCACTACTATGGCATCAAATCTTGCGAGTATACTTCTCAATTTTTCTCCACAATTATTCTTTCTTCAAGTGTCTCTCCATGAGACCTTACCTGGGTAACCAACCCAATAACATGAGTAAAAAATGAGTCTATATTTTCTGACTCTTTCATACAGAGAGTTTCAAAATCTCTCCTCAGCATTTGCAACTTTGTTGTCTTCACCTTCTCCATGCCTTGATCGGCTGTTTTGAGAATATCCCACGCCTATTTAGACTTTTCTTCTATTGCAATCCTTGAGAAAATACTCTCATGTACATATTGAAAAAGATAGAGGAGGGCTTTGGAGTCCTTTTTCCTATTATCTTTGAACAAAACTCTTTCTGTTGTTGTCAAAGCAACCAACGTTGTTGTATCTGCTAGTTCTGGGTAGCCATTCTCAACTAGATTCCATATGTCTTGTGAAGCAAACAAGGCTCTCATAGTGATAGCCCAATATTCATGATTATTCCCGTTAAACTGTGGAAATTGGGGTTTTTTCAAACTGGTGATTGTTGCTGCCATTCTTGATTGTGTTAAAAAAAAAAAAAAAACAAACAAACAAACTCTTTTGACTGTGTAAATAAGCAAAAGCTTTCTCTACTAGAGAAATCCGCTTCAATAAATTTCTTACAGCTTCTGCAGTGAAGAGCAATCTCTACTTCTTTCACTGAGCACCTAGACTAGCTCGAATACCATGTTGGAATTTCTGAAGAATTCCTTAACATACAGAGTGGAAAATAATTCCTCTTCTATAACACAGAGATTAAAAAAAAAATCATGCATAGAGACATGGAGTAAAAACTCTTTTCATTAAATTGCTAAAAAATACAAAATAAAAAAAAACTTCTTCAGAACAACTCTGTTCTGGATTCACAAAAATAACTTCTGCTGGCTGCTACATACGCAACTCACACTTTCATTATTTCACTCACAACAAAAATTGCTCTTTGTCTCTGTTTTTGCCTTTGGGAAAGAAATTACACAATACACAGTAACACAATATAATGCACTCATGGCATATATATATGAAACATTACAATATTATATATTATAAATATCTCATATTTATAATATATATAACCAAAGTTAAAAATAAAACATGTGCGGAAAATACAAATTAAATCAAAAAATTGATGTGCTAAGGTTAAAAACCTTATTCCCTTTATGCTTTCTAGGGGCTGCTTGGAGACCATTCATGTGAGTTCCATTCACCTCCCGGAACTGCTTTGGTGGGTCCCAAAAATGGGTGATGTCATTCATTTCAGGGGTTGTCTTTCCCTTTGCTCCTGAAGCCTGCTGCCCCCGAGAATCTTTCCCCCCTGGAATGTTGTTGCCTCTGCGTTAAATAGAGTTGGTGGGTGTTCAATGTGGTAGTTGAGTGCGGATAAGATCATGGGTACAGAGACTTGAATGCAAGAGATTTCCTGTGGATCAAAACTGGAGATTTCCACCGCCTTTGCTCTCATTTCCCAAATTCTGATCAGTCTTAAATTCTCCTCGGTGTTTGCCATCTTTCAATCCCATCAAATTAAATTTTCCATCTTTCTATTTGTGTGGGAAAATTTATATTTTTTATTACTGTTATTATATGTTATAAATTAGAATTTTGTCTGCTCTGGGTAATGAGTAATTATAAATTAAGAATACAAATGTATATTTTGAAAATTATTTGTACAAATTTAATATATGACTTTATCTCAAACTTACAATTTTTTATAATCTGAAATTTATGTTGTTCATTGTAAAACAAAATTTGTAAGGAAAATCAGTTTATATTAAGTAACATATAATATATGGTGTAGTTAAGTGTATGAATCAATACAGAAATTCTCATAAAATTACTATTCTAAATGTAAAACTACATGTTTCGGTACAATATATAGTTTTATTTGCAACATTTGTAATTGAATGCAATTGTAAGAGTGTATGAGGATTTCAATATTATAATTATCCATGTTAATATTTTGAAATATTGGAAAAATAATATACTTGAATTAATATAAGAGGTATTCTTCCAAAAAAATTTCATATCAAATTTTAAGTCATCTAACATTTTCTGTAAATTCAAATTCGAATTTAGTAACCAGGATTAAAAATATTAAAGTAAGGTTTAGTGGGCATGGTGGGCATAGATCAAGTGGTAATATTCATAAGTAGAACCAATACAATGGCCCATGGAGGGTCGTGAAGGTATCAAATTTAGTATTCGCAAATATCATTTAGAACAAAAAGTAAAAAAATTGAATGGTTAAAAGTAATAGAAACTCCAAGCTGACGATGCAAAAGCTAATATCGGTAAAAATATGGACTCTTCTGTTGGATAGACATTGTTATGCTGCGAAATAATTTATGCCACTACTATTTCTTTAATTTTAGTTAGTTTGGGTTATTGGTCTTCATTTTATTTTAATTAATCATGGTGATGATTGATCTCAGTGCACTTAATTATAATTAATCATGGTGATGGTTGATCTCAGGGAAATTTTTTATTAAAAAGATCATGGTGATGGTTGATCTTTTTGTAATTTTTCATTAATTTTAATTAATCACGCTGATAGTTGATCTCAGAGCACTTTTTCGTTAAATGATCATGGTGATGGTTGATCTTAGTGCACATTTTCATTAATTTCAATTAATCATGCTGATGATTGATCTCAAAGCCCTTTTTTCAAGTAAATGATCATGGTGATGGTTGATTTTAGTGCACTTTTTCTTTAATTTTAATTAGTCATGCTAATGGCTGATCTTAGAGCACTTTCTCATTAAATGATTATTGGTGATGGTTGTTGATGTTGGTTACTTCTCAAGAAAGTAAATTCCAAAATTTCTTACTATAGAGGTTATCTATGGAATTTTATCCTATACATTCATTTTTTTTTTTGTGTTTAGTAAAATAGAATATTGACTTTGCAGTTTGATGAGGGCGAGTTGGAGAGTTTGAGACTCTTTCATAGTATCACAACACTTTTTCTTTAAATATCTCAGTGGAATTTTTCATTAGTTTTAATTAATCATGTTGATGGTTTATGTCAGTGCCGTTTTCCATTAAATCTAATGAGTTTGAGAAACTGAGCATGATTACAGCTATCTGACATTAGCATTTCATGGATTTTAGTATTGTCTACCTGATTTGAAATTAATCCCAAAACTTTCAGTCACGTTAAATTCATCGATGATGAAAATAGAATAGCTGGTGCTCCCACTCTAACAGTTGCATCAAGAATATAATTAGAATGATGGGTTAAATTCTAACAATCATGCAAGTAGCATAGCTTGTGCTCCCACTGTAACAGTGGAATTGAGCATAGAATTACAATGATGGGTTATATTGCCCAGTAATTTTGATGATATGATGTGATTTGAAGATGAATTAACAAAGTCTTTTTTTATGTGATTATCAAAAATACATGGATTTAAGTTTGATGATGTGATTCGATCTTTTATTTTGTTTGATGATATGATTTGATCTCTTATTTTGTTAAGAAGATAAATTTTAAAAAAATATATATATGATTATCACTAAAAAAATCTTTATTATGGATCACAAAAGCTAAAATTCAAAAAATAAGTCAATGTGTTGTGTTATAACCAGAAATGTTGTTGTAGGAAAACCAATGTTAATCCTGGTTACTGAGTGTTAGTAACGTGGAGGATCTATCTCTTAATCATGGTCTATTGATGGTGAGGTTGTGTAGGGATTACACCCCATGGCCGAATGCTATGTTGTAAAATGTACGGTGCATTTAATGGGCGTGGCCATGCATGAGATGTCAAATTGGGCAAGATAGTGAGTAAATGCATGAGATGTGAAATTGGGCAAGCCAGAGAGTAAATGAGATAGCAGCTGCAGCGACAGGCAGATTAAGGGCCTGGAGAGCCAATTTACTTTCAATGTGAGGAGATTTTAGCTACCATTTTTAATCTTAAGAATTTTACTTATATTTTGACTTTGAGGTCGGCGAGAAGGAGCTGAACTCGTGTGACTTTTCAGGTGGTTCCTACCCATTCCTATCTCTTAGAAGGCTCGCGTTTAAGGTTATTATGAATATAGTTGGAAGAGAATGCTAATAAATGAGGTAGATATAGATACAGGAAGGAATATTGACGAAAACAATATTTCTAGCTATATTTATTCTTATTGGATGGTTTTTTAGAGAAGGTGGTGGGATTCAGTGATGATATCAAGGCCCTGCAAGGATATAGGATTTAAAAAATTTCACCACTGGTGGCGCTGCAATGGATGTGTTTGTTGCTGTATTGTTCAGTGATCCCAAGAAGTGAATTGGGCTCCCATTGTGAGGTAGGGTCTTTTCACAGTGGGCGTAGCTTGAAGTGTATCCGAATTTGATCTTGAAAGTTGATTTTTAATACTTTCATACTGAAATCGAGAATGTTTATATGAGAGATCAACGTGAAGAAGGGAGATTATAAATTCGGTTACTCAGGCCAACCGATTCTGAAAGCTCATGAACCAGAGATGTACATGAGTTCTTTCCTCTGTTATTCTCTGAAGAGCTCGCGTTCTGCTCTACCAACAGTCAATTTCCCATCAACTTTTCGAGAACTTTCAAACTGTTTGCTGCCTGCTTTCTGGTGCTCGAAGGTACGTTAGACTTGGATGGCCTTAACTATATCATGGGGTATCGGATCTTCTCGTAGTGGCTCTGAGCTGGCGGCTATACATTTTCTTAATTATGTACTATGGACGACTTCGGATCCTTTTGTAGGGAGAAGGTGGTTTAGAAGTTTAAATTTCTGATGGGGCTTAAGTGGGTACGTTATAGAAGAAGTTGGTGAGGGTACTGCCGATTTATGCTCTATACCACGTCAGGATGTAATTTGCGGTGAAAAATTTATTGGAAGTACTCCTTGTGGGGATGAGTGTCCCTCTCCGGAGAAGCTGGTTTAGAATTTTAATGTTTGATGGGGCTTAAGTCGGTACATTATAGAGGAAGTTGGTGAGGGTACTCTGCTGATTTTATTCTATGTATCACATTGGGATGTACTTTGCATTGAAGAATTGATTGGAAGTACTCCTTGTAGGGATGAGTGTCCCTCTCTGGAGTAGAAAGACAACCAAGACATTTCAGATCTCGGGTCCCCTTCCTTTTTTTGGTGATTTTTCACCTGCTAGTTGGGTGACGTGGGGTCCGGACTATAGGTGGTTGGGGGTCATTTTTGGATGGGTTTTTTTATTAAGTGAAGGGCTGCATAAGTGGCTGAGCAAGTTGGCATGTTCGGATGGCAGAACTTACACAATTCATCAAAGATTGTGATAAGGCTTTACTTGACACGTCATTTTTGCATGCCATCACGTTGGCAGAGGAAAACCATTCACTTAGCACAAGTGGTGATGGTCGACTTTCTTCGCACATTCGAAAACCTGACAGTGGGTTGAACTCAAAAATCGATCTTTCCACTACTCAAACTACTGCTCCGAACAATCTTCGAAGGAAGTTTGAAGAGAAGGTAAAGCAATTCAAGACTAAGCCGGAGGTCTGCCTACTTAGTTTTGGAACTGACGTCTTTTGGAATAGTGTGGAGGAACTGTCAACAAAGGCAGTTGTTGGGAATTGGAAATTTGAACGCCACAATGAAACCAATATGTTAGACTGGCTATTGCAGGCGTGGGAGAAGTTGTTAGGTTATGTCCCTAGGGTGAGTAAGTTAGAAGCTGGATGGCTCTGCTTTCACCTACATAAGGAAGGGGATGTAAACGATGTCCTGCATCAGACGTGGGTCTTTGGGCGGTGCTTTCTGGCATTGCATCGTTGGGACGTGGGATTCCACCCCCGAACAAGTGTGCCAGTGAATCATTTAATCTGGGTGAAAATGTTCGGTCTTCCACTCTAGTTCTGGAACCTTAAGGTTCTCTGCGCCATAAGAGATAGTATTAGTACTTTCTGCTTCGTCGACCCATGCTGATTTTAAGTTTTTGATAAACATATTGCATGGGTTTTGGTGGAGGTGCCTTTCTCCGGGGGATTACCTGCACATGTTGACTTTCATTGGAATGGGGGGATACTTAGATAGGCCATTGGCTTCTAGCAAGTTCCATTCCACTACCACTATTGTCACAAGACCAGACATCTGAGACAACAGTGCATTCGTGGGAGGGGGCAAGAAAATAAGAAGACTCAGCCCAATTTTCTGGAGGAAAGACCGACCGATTGCAAGACGACTATTAATGAGGCGAATATATTGGGCAAGACTGTCCCTAACTCCGCTGCTTTTTATGAAACATTAGCTGAGGTTGGGTTTGTCTCTGATAAATTAGTTGGGTCTTCTTCCTATTTTCATTCTAAAAAGTCTTCAGGGGTTTTTGTCTTTAATCCTTTGGCTCCCCCTATATGTGAGAACCCTGACCTGTTGAGGGAGGGGAGGGGAGCTAGGTTTGGGATGGGTGTCGGCCTGTGAAGATCCGATGACCAAGACTTTTTTGGTTAGGGGTGGTATTGAGAACCATCATGTTGAAGGGTTGGGCCTCCCTTTGGATGATGTTCCCCATTCTACTATTCGATCATCTGGTCCCGGTCACTTTATTCCGGGTGTTATGAACCCATTGGTCGAAAGTGTCCAACCTACTCTGCAAATACCTTATATTTTGGGGCTGGGGATCGAACCTCCTCCTATTGATTCTGGTCAATCGTTTATAGAGGACGCTACTCTTACACTTGATGCTGGTCCTCTAGGTTTTAACCTTATCGCACCTGAGACGATGTCACCACATAACTCTGTGGGTTCAGATATCGAAAACCTGTTATTAAACCTGGAGGACAACTTGGAACCTCTCTCTGTGAACGCGGGTCCTCACTCACCTACCATTTTAATCAGACTGTCCTCGCGGTCTAATATCACTGTGAGGCATGGGCGAGAAAGGACTAAGAGAAAGAAAAAGTTGGCTCTCATGTCGAGTTTGCCTAAAATTCCTCGGGAGTGTTCATTTAGGGATGTCCCGGTTACTTTATCTATAGGAATGTTCCTTGGAGATTTGACCCAGCCTTCTGTAGTTCCTCCATGAAGGTCATCTCTTTGAATCTCAGGGGTTTGAGGCATTTTGGCAAGTTTTTATCTTTGAAAAATTATATTTTACTTTCAAAGCCTTTTTTTAATTCTGGTACAAGAAACTATGAACTCAGCTGAATTTTCGACTGATTATTTCTGGAAAATGTTACCAAAGTGGCATATCATTGCTAAAAGTGTGAATTGACTATCCAGGGGACTCGTAGCAATGTTGGATCCAAGGTGGTTTTCCTTAAAAGCCTTCAGTTTTTATGGTGGTATGTTGCTTATAGGTTTTGGCCGAAGTTTCAGTCAGTGTATCCATGTGGTAAATTTATACGCTCCTTATTCTTAGAAGCTTACCTTTTGGGAGAAAATGGAACATTGTAGATTCTTGGAATTTTGTAACGTAATCTTCGCTGGAGAAGTCAATGTAGCTTTGAATGTGGAGGATAGCTTGGGGGGTAAGAGGAGAGTTGATCCACATGTCGAAGCCATCAGAGACATTCTGACACAGGTAGATATTATTGATATCAAAATGCACAAGAACTCCCCTACCTGGTTCAATGGCAGAAGAGGGAAATATTTCATAGGAAAGAGGATTGACAGATTTGTGATCAGTCTTGATCTGAAATCTCTTATGGGGGGAGTTGTGGCTTCAGTTGATAATCTTACTATGTCCGACCATAGGCCTATTTCTCTCGTCTCGGAGTTTGATAACAAACCTAAGGGTGACCCTTTCAACTTTAATAGAACTTGGTTGGAAGACAAGAGTTTTAATGCACTTATTAAAATTTATCTCAAAAGTAATCTAAGGCAAGATGAAGTTTCAGCGATGGATTATCTATGTAAGACTATGAAGGATCTCAAGAATATTGTTCAGCTATGGGAAAAAGGTAAAATTCAGCAAACGAATGAAGGGATAAGGATATTACAGGCAGAGAGAGATAGGATACTATCTGAAGTGGAGGATGGCATCCGACCCGATGATTATTGGGTAAAGCTGAAATAATTAGAGGAAGAACACAAAATATACCTAATTAGGAAGGAGTAGACTTGGAGGTTGAAAATTCGTGCCATCTAGTTGGAAGTAGATGATCAAAACACCAAATTATTTCATAAATATGCTTCAGGAAGGCGCCATGTGAATACCATTTGGGAGATAGAATATGGAGGATCCACAGTTCATACAACGGAAGTGGTCAAGAGGGAGGCAGTAAATTATTTTGGAGACTTATACAAAAGAAGGGAAACTCAGGTCTCTGTAGCCCAGATGGAAATGATCCAACTATACTCGATTATGTTCAGGCAAGAGGATTTGATATTTTCTCAAAGGAAGGTAACTCCAGAGGAGGTAATAGTTGTGCTTAAATCTCTTGGATCTGATAAAAGTCCGGGTCTCAACAGTTGGACGCCAGACTTTTTTATTCCCTTCCTGGGGGATTTTATAATGGTTTTGAGTAAGAAGGTTGAGGAAGCAATGTTAAATGGAAGGATAAAAGGTTCCATAAATTCCACTTTTTTAGCACTAATACCCAAGAAAAAAGGGTCGAAATCATTTTTGGATTATAGACCAATATCCTTATGTAATAATCTATACAAAATCATTTCCAAGGTGCTAGCAGAAATAATTAAAGGTGTCCTCTCTAAGTTTATAATGCCAAAAAAATCTAGTTTTATGAAGTAGAGAAGCATTCATGACGTTGTGGAGGTGACACAAGAGATCATCCATTCCATTCAGGCTAAGAAGTTGGAGGTTGGGGTCTTAAAAATCGATCTCAATAAGGCATATGATTGAATGGACTAGGTTTTTATGAGACTCGTTCTTTACAGAATCGGTTTAGACAGAGAGGCAGTCGAGTGGGTGATGGGCTGTATCACTAATACCTCTATGCCGGTGATTATCAATGGATTTTCTTCTGATTTCTTCTATCCAAGTAGGGGGCTTCGCCAAGGATGTGCACTCTCTCCTCTGTTATTTATCTTTATGGTGGATGCGATGAGCCTGAAACTAAAAAAGGTTGTTGGAGATGGTTCCTTCCATGGGACTGACATTGGAACAAACATTAAAGCCTCCCATAGCCTATTCATTGATGATATTCTCATATTTGGAATGTTTCAGAGATTGAATTAGCAAAATTTTCATAAAATATTTCAGTTTTTTTGTGAGGCTACTGGTATGTTGATTAGTGAAGGGAAGTCTTGCTTATATTGTGCGGGTGGAGAGGAAGGATTAATCCAAGAAATCATCACAAATTTTAAATGCGGTAGAGCTTCTCTATCTAGGGGATTAGTATATTTGGGTTTCAGGATGAAGCCGCTGAAATACACTGCTAACGATTGGAAATGGATTTTAAAAAAGTAAATGAAGAGATTTAATTCATGGACTACAAAATGGCTATCAAGAGGGGGTAGATTTATTTTAACTCAGGCTATATTTCAACAACAAACAATATATTGGGCACATCTATATGTAATCCCAAAACAGATTTTAAAAGAAATAAGGAAGATAATGACTTGTTTCAATCGGGGAGGAGGAGGTAAAAAGAGAAGCATGCATTTAGCTAGATGGGAGTCAACCACAATTCCAAACGAAAAAGGGGGTTGGGGCATTAAGTACTTGGAGACTTTTGGCAATTCATTACTCAGGAAATTTTTGTGGAGATGCCTATATCATAAAGGAAAATGGCAAGACATCATTAAAGGAAAATATTTGGGATAGGAGATAGTGGAGGCAATAGCTACAAGGGGGTGGAATACATATAAGAAACAATCAAACATATGGAAGCGATTTGGTATGATCTGGTCGTCATTACTTGGAAACCTGAAATGGTGATTTGGAGATCGGTTGAAAATTTTAATAGGTAGCAATCAAATGCTCGGACATGACAATTTTCTGGCTATTTATGGAGCCTTAATCACGGCACTAAACCAAGGTGGTATTTTTTATATAAATTAGATTATTGCAGATTAGGACAATGAGACACCGATATGGATAACATTTAAGATGACTGGATTGAATATCCGGTGGGAACATTCATGGAGAAATCTGCTGAATTATTTCAGACATATGGGACTTTACAAAATTCAGGGGGGTGATAGACTAATTTGGAGAAACATAACTGCAGAGAGCGTTCCAAAGGTCAAGGAAATTTATCAGGCGCTAATTGAAACAAAGTTTGATTTGGGACCAGATAGCTGGTTCAAGTTAATTTGGAAGGAAAGGGTATAAATAAAAATGATAATATTTCTATGGATATTCTGGAGGGACAAGAATAACACTTGGAAAAATTTGCAAAAAAGGGGTTGGCAGGGGTCGGGTTACTGTTTCTTATGTGGAAAATAAAGTGAGGATAATCAACGTCTCTTTTATTTGTGTCCATATACAAATAAAGTCCTTGAATTTTTGTGTTCCAATTGGAATTTTACAGTTCCAGAATACTTGAACACAGTGGAGTGCATTAGGTGGTGGTTTAGTAGAGGGCAAAATTTCAGATCTATCCCTATACTTGCTCATTGGTATATATGGGGTGATACGAACAGTTCGTTATTTGAGGGGAGACCATGCACTCAAGAAAAATGGCAAAGCAAATTTATATAAGCTGGGAGAGGAAGAAGACTACATAGGAACCACCATTGGATTTATCCAAGAGAATTAGACCACATGAATTACATTTCCCCGTAGGATACTTTGATGGGCTAGCTCAAAATGCAAATTGTGGCTGTGGGGTTTGGATCATTCTTTCTCCAACTTTCCAATACAAATTCTATTGGAATGAGGGGATTGGTACAAATATGAGGGAAAAATGCATGGCGTTATGGGGTCTACTTTGGCTGGCTACAAATTTGCGTGTGGAAAAATTATGGATATTCAGGGACTCTAAAACTCTCATTGATCATATGAATAAAAATTCAAACCTAAATCCAAGCTTGGTTACTCACTGGATTGAGCGTATCCATGTACTCAAGAAAAATTTCACTTTCCTCTCCATTTGTCATGTTTACAAGGATAAAAATGAAGAAGCAGATTGATTATCTAAGAAGGGACGAGAGGGCACCTTCAGATACATGAAATACGTTTTCATTAATATGCAGGGTCAAAATTTAGAAGGATGGATTAATTTAATATAACTGGAGGACCCTACTCTTCAGTTTCTGCCACATGCTCCATTTTTTTGGCTTGGTCATTTGTCGCCTGATTGCAGCGGTTCATATAAAAGGAGTTTACCATGTCCTATCGATAGTTTTTTTCCTCTGATTCATCAGTAAAGCTGGGCATGTGTCGATTGTCGTGTGATTCCTAACTCCTGCTAAGTATTGATTTTTATTTCACCTTTGGTTTTGATCAGTTGTTGGTATTCCTGATGATACTCAACTGGCTATGTTTTTGGATATTGCGGTTGGCGTATTAGTGCTGCTCTTACATAAATTGGACTAGAAAGAGGCTTGCCTTTAGTTTTACTTTGACAATTTTAAATATGTTATTTGTATATGGCAAAACATTTCGAGTAGATGTTGTTCATCTCAAATGATTTGAAATGAATGTGGATTTTCATCCCATATTGTATGTTGGAAGGTTGTTGTTCATTTTGTACGTTCTGTTCCGATACTTAATATAAATCAGTCGTATTTTTCATGTTGAAAAAAAAACAAGTACAGTGCATTTGTGTGGAGAGAGATGTAGTATTGCAGACTACCCTTTTCACCAGCGGAGCGTATAGGTGAATGAAAATGTGATACTAAATGAAAAGTAGTGATCATTGTTGAATGTCTAAATGAAAGTAGTGATCACTATTGAATATACTTGCTGCACAAAACCTGCATCCTTACACCAGAGTATTTGTCTCCCAGGGTCGTGAGCCTAGTTGTAGATTCATCTAGTGTGTGAACATCTGGATGTTAGGTGATGAGATCAAAAACAATAATGTCGTAAAGAAGAACCCATATGCATTGCTTCAAATGGTGTGTTGATCTCATCATATGTGAACATGAAAGAGTGTGCTAGTTGTATATTAAGTGCCATAGAAATGATTTTGGAATCCACATCCTGAATCCCTGTAAGAAACCTCACAAGCTATATGTACTGTGGAACAATTTTAGGATCGCAGATAATAATTTGAGTGGAAGTTTATCATATGGTTCTTAGGGTAAATTTGAACCATTAAAGTTATTTGGATTTCAGTTTTATGAGATGGGGTTCTTGGTAATTCATGGCATTTTAATGTAATGCAATTTATTTAAAGATATTAGAGCTATTTCTGAGGGCATGGTAAGACCGCATGAGATGACATAATAAAAAGCTAAGCCATTTATCCATTAACTTATGGACAACATAATGTTTGTTATTTATTTATTTCTTTTGATGTATGTTTATCCGCCATTATATTTTATTTGTTTCTTATGTTATTATTATTAAAAATTTAGGGCAACATGATGTATTTTAAAACTGATATGAGAAGTGTAATAGCATGAGAAATGATTTTTTCAAATGAATACATAATGATGATTTTTATATATTATTGTGTTTTCATAAATGTGAGGATAAAAGTTTCATTATGGCCAGTGCATTTTATAGCTAGTGAGAAGTAAATTTTATTGACTTACTCACTATTTGTAGTAGTAGGGGTTTTATAGGTCTTTGAAAATCTCACTAGCAATTGTATGTTGATTTTGCATGATGAGTATTATGTTACTCACTCGAGAATGCCTACATTCCCTAATATTCTCTTTTTAGAAAAAGAGGGATGGGCTTCATGAATAGTTTTATTTAATACATGTGTTGTCTTTGGGTAGCCCTACATTCCCTAAGATTCTCTTTTCACAAAATGAGGGATGGGCCTCATGAATAGTTTTAGCTAATACACATGTTGTCTTTGTGTATCCTTGGTTTTCTCATATTGCAAGAGATCATGGTGCCTTAGGAGGTAAGATCACCATTGAAATTAGGCACCACGAATAGGAAGGGAGGGAGATGAAATTGACCATGTCTTCCCGATGAAGGGATGTTATGAAACCATCTCCAAAAATAGAAGAAAAGAGAGATAAATGCCTCAAAAATTAGCCACTTCGAGGGGGAAACCTCCAATACATTACATAAATGAAGAATTATTCGATTATACAAATGACCGAAACCTCCTTCTATATATAGGAGTCCATGGGGTGACAATATAATCCTAGCCGACCTAACAATAATAATGTAAGAGCACAATAATAATAATATTGGGGTTACAAGGGTACAACAATAGCAATAAGTGGTTTACACTCACAACAATAAGGGACTATACTAGCAATATAGGGACCTAATATAGGGAGTAGATCTGGATGCTTCTATATTAAATTCTCATCCTCCCATGTAGAATATTCAGTGGGTAACTTCTTCCATTTGATGACATACTCTTAAATTGATCGATTTCGTAGCTGTCAAGTTCTTGTTTCCGTGACTGCTTCAAGTTCTAATATGATGTTTCCTTCCTCATCAAGTTTTGGAAATATTGTTTGAATTGGAATTTTTTCCCCTATAACCTTCTATAAGCATGAAACATGGAAAACTGGATGGACTCATGAAGAAGCAGGAAGCTCCAATTTGTATGCCATAGTACCAATATTTTTCAACAACTTGTAAGGACCATAGTACTTTGGTGATAATTTATTATCCTTCTTAGCTTGCTTGAGGGACATTTTTTGTATGGTTATAGCCGTAAAAATGCATAGTCTCCTACATCAAAACTTCTCTCGCTGTGATGTTGATCTGCTTGTTGTTTCATTCAATTTTCTGCCAAATTTAGGTTATCCTTTAAGAGTTGGAGAACTTATTGTTGATGGTCGATGTGACCTTCCACTTCTTGAACCTTAGAATTTTCTCTTAAATAAGATGTGATAGATGGTGGATGATATCCATAAAGTGCCATAAATGGGGTAATTTTTGCTGGAGTATGGAAGGAAGTGTTATACCACCATTCAGCGAGAGGTAACCACTTGACCCATTATGTTTTCTTATCATATACAAAACAACGAAGATATCCTTCAAAACATTTATTCACTATCTCAGTTTGACCATTGGATTGAGGATGATAGGATGAGCTATGAGCTAGTTGAGTACCAAAACAAGAAAATAATTCCGTCCAAAAATTTCCAGTAAAAATGGGATCTCTGTCACTTATAATAATCTTTGGGTTTCCATGTAGCTTTCGAATTGTTTCCATGAATGCAGTAGCAACTGTACTTGCATTAAATGGATGAGATAATGCACAAAAGTGTGCATACTTGGTAATTCTATCAACTACCACCTGATGACACTCTTTCCTTTGGACTTAGGTAAACCTGTGATACAATCCATTGAAATCTCTTCCCAACGTTAACTTGGAATGGATAAAGGTTGTATAAGACCCAAGGTCTTAATTTTCTCAACTTTATTTTGCTGGAAAACAAAAAATTCCCCCACCAACTTTTGAATATCATGTTTAAGTCCATTCCAAAAAAAATATTTCTTCACCCTGTGGTAAGATTTTAAAAATACTGAGTCTCCTCCTAAAGGAAAAGTGTGCAATTCCAAAATGATCTTTTGTTTTAGTTGGGAATTCTTGCAAATATATAAGCGATCTTCGTACCATAAGGTATCAATTTTCCAACTAAATGTATCAGATGTACTAGGATCTTGTTGCAACTTTTGAATGAGTGTCCACACTTCTTCATGCTTCTTCCATTCATCCCTTGCTTTGTTTATCCAATCTGGTTGGATAATAGAAATGGCACAAAGTAATGCTTCCACTTCTTCATCCTTTCTTGAGAGTGCATCTGCAACAACATTTAGCTTCCCTTTTTTGTAGATGATTTCAAAATCAACACCCAACATCTTTGTGACCCATTTTTGTTGTTCTTCTGAAGATAGCCCTTGTTCCAAAAAGTGTTTAAGACTATCATGATCGAATTTTACCTTGAAGTGTCTTCCCATTAGGTAAGGTCACCATTTCTTTAGTGCATGTATTATTGCCAACATTTCTTTCTCATAAATATATTTCTATAAATAATTTCCTTTGATTGGATGACTTTCAAAAGCAATGGGTCTTCCTTCTTGCATTAAAACAAAAACAATTCAATTTCCTTAAGCATCACATTCCACAATAAAGGTTTTTGTGAAGTCTGGCATAGCTAAGACTGGTGCTAGTTCAATTGCCTCTTTAAGATGTTCAAAGACATTAGTTGCTTCAAGAGTACATGAAAATGCATTTTTCTTCAATAATTTTATTAGAGGTGCTATTATTCTCCCATAATTCTTAACAAACTTGCGATAATACCCTGTTAACCTGAGAAATCCTCGCAACTGCTTTATGGTTGTGGGGACTTTCCATTCCTTAATGGCTTTAATTTTGTTAAGTTCTACCTTAACACCCTTGTGAGATACAATATGACCCAGATATTGAAATTTGTGTACTCCAAAGAAACATCTGGATTTTTTTTCATATGATTGTTTCTCTTTCAATAGTTTGAGCACCCTATCAACATGTTGAACATGATCCTTCCAAGACCTGTTGTAGATTAGTATGTCATCAAAAAATACTAGCACAAATTTTCTAAGGAAGAGTTTGAAAATGGAATTCATCAACCCTTGATATGTAGAAGGTGCATTGGTAAGGCCAAAAGGCATGACCAAAACTTTATAATGACCCTCATGCGTTCGAAATTTTTTTTTCAGAATATCTTCAGTCTTCATTCTAATTTGATGATATCCTAAATGAACATCCAACTTGGGAAAATAAATTTCTCCACGTAATTCATCGAATAATTCATCAATCACAGAAATGGGAAATTTATCTTTAATATTGAGCTTATTGAGCTCCCTATAATTCAGACACATGCGCCGTGATCCATCCTTCTTGTGCACCAATACTATTGGAGTAGAGAAAAAACTTTGACTAGGTTGAATTATACCAGCCTTTAACATTTCTGCAATCATACGTTCAATTTCGCTCTTTTGGACATAAGGATATATGTAAGGCCTGGTGTTTGGAGCGGAACTTCCTTGAATAAAATGAATACCATGATCATGATCATGAATAGGTGGGGGCCCTTTGGGAGTTTCAAACACCCAAGAATGATTGTCGAAGAAATTTTGGAGATCTGGAGAAATAATTGATTTTAATGTTGGAACTTCTAGTGAGCATAATTGTGTAATTATGCCTCATTTTTCTTCCTTTAGAAGCTTTGTCATGACATTAGAACTTATTATTTTTCTCGTATTCCTTGCTATACCCTATAATTTGAGTTCCTTTCCTTTCGAAAAAAAATCAAGAAAATTTCTTGAAAATTAAAATCTTCCGTCCCCAAAGATTGTAACCATTATAATCCTAGTACAACATTAGCACCTCCCATTGGAATAGAAAGCATTGGACTATTCAATACATATCGGCCCATGGTTAGCCTTATATTATGGCATTTTCCAGAGCAATTTATAGTTCCTCCATTTGCAACCATAACTTGACATTCTGGTGTTGGGTATAGGAAACAATTCAATTCCTTGGCTACCTTACAATGAATAAAATTATGGGTACTACCCGAATCAATCAACACTATTACCTTTTTCTTTTTTATATGTCCTTCTTTCTTGAGAATTTGAGGACTTGTAAGTCCTACAAATGCATTACATGATATGTTCAGACTCATTTCTTCTTCTTCTAGGGTTGGTTCATGGTGTGTATCATCTTCTTTTGAAGCTTCTTGTTCATTTTCTTCCTCCTCTTCACAATCGATGTAAAATATTTTCTTCTCAGCACACTTATGACCTTTAGTGTATTTGCTATCACAACTATAGCAAAGCCCTTTTTCTCTTTTTTTTTCCAATTGTTATGGTGCCAACCTTGTAGGTTGTGGAATTCTAGGAGTAGGAACACTTCCATCCTTATAGATGTGAGTGGTACGCTTCCTTGTCGCCATAATTTTACATTCAATTTTTCTTGCCAACCTGAATGCCTTCTCGAATGAATCAGGTTCCCAAACACGAACCTTATGTTGGATGTTATCCTTTAAAGTCTCTATGGAGACATCAATCCTATTTTCCTCTGGAATATTAGCTACCGTTATATTCAATTTTTGGAAGTCTTCAATGTGCTCCACCACTGAACGCTTTTGTTTGAGATTTATCAACTCGCTAAAGAAGGTGTTTCTCTTTGTATCCTCATAATGCGCTATCATTTCCTCCGTAAAATATTTTTTACGGGAGTAAAGCCGTCGATACCATAAAAATATATTTTGTTCTAAATGTAAAGTTGCAATGTGTATCTTTTTTGTGTTTTTCACATTATTGAGATCAAAATATTGCTCCATCTATAGTATCCATGTTGCGGGATCCTTTCCATCAAACTTTCTCATATCCATCTTTGGAATATGGTGGTTCTTCCATCAAACATTAGAGTTTATGAAATCACGATTAACATTTATTCTATTCTCAGCATGTGTTTTCTCTACTATCTTTTCACCATTAGGAAAAATTTCTTGTATCAACTTTGTCAAACCTTCCATGTCCGCTTTTAGATCATTCTTCATGTTTTCCATGTTTTCTTTCATTTTTGCATCAATATTAGCTTCCATGGCATCCATATTAGCTTCCATGTCAGCTTCTATGCCATCCATCTTAGCTTCCATGCCAGCTTCCATGCTATCCATCATACCTTCCATGCCTTTATTCAAAGAATCCGTCTTAGCTTCCATGCTTTTCTTCCAAAATTCCATTTCATTTTTTGTTGATATTTATGAGATTTGGTTTACTTTCTCTTGTAATTTTCATATGTCATGTTCCAGTTCTTCGTCTTCATGGGTCATATTAGAGCCTTATGAAGGTTTAATTGGTGTTGAAATAATTTTAGGGGGAATTTTAGAAGCAAATACTGATATATATTCTACAATATTCCCTTGGAATCAATTCAAACTAATTCTTCAAACAAGACTTATGCAATTCAAAAAACAAATACACACATTTTTCTTGTTTTTTAGGAGCTCTATATTGAAACTGAATTATCTCTGTGATTTTGGAAATAAAATATCTAAAATTCCATCCTATATTATCCCTTTGAATCTTCTTTCGAATGCCACAGGTCTGACCTGATTTGTATTCTTTAAGGAAAATTTATGCCCAATCACCCACAATGATTAATTATGGACTGGTTTAGTAGAGTGAACTTGTATAGTGTGTCACGTTTCACTGTTTCCTACTTTGGCTCTGAAATTGATATACAAGAAACTACAGTCTGTGTTCTTGCGACCACTTTCTACATAATTCCAATCCAACACTCAGAGAGAGGGTTATGACGATTTTCCCACACTCACCTCTCTAATATGAAATTTGGGAGCCTAAAAAAACCCTAACATCCACAAATCATATCTCCAAAAATGTTGCAAACCAAGATCTAAAATGTTTGCAAGAGGTTCCTCAGGAATGCGGCTTCACTCTATAAAAATTTCAGCTTCTGAACCTTCATAGATATAAAGTTATAGTGAAAATGCCACGATGACCTATTTTAGGTGAAATTGGGGAGCCTAAAAAACCCTAACTTCCACACATAATATTTCCGACAATATTGTGAAGAAATATCTGAAATTTTTACAAGACATTCCTCAGGATTTCGGCTTTCCTCGGTAAAAATTTCAGCTTCTGAACCTTTGTATAAAAAACCTTATAGAAAAAACTCCGCGATGACTTGTCTGGAGTAGTGATATAAAATGTTATGAAACCAGCTCCAAAAATAGAAGAAAAGGGAGATCAACACCTTAGAAATCAGCCACTTCGAGGGGGAAAACTACAATACATTACATAAATGAATAATTCTTCGATGATACAAATGACCAAAACCTCCTTCAATATATAGGAGTCCATGGGGTCACAATATAATCCTAGCCGACCTAGAAATAATAATGTAAGGGCACAATATTAACAATATTAGGGTTACATGGGTACAACAATAACAATAAGGGGGTTACACTAACAACAATAAGGGACTATACTAGTAATATAGGGACCTAACAAGGGATGTTATTAATTTTTTTGAACTTAGAATGTGTTAGGTCTCTGTAGTTTGCAATATTGGAAAATACAAAGTTGTAGAGCCTACATATGAACCACTTTGGGATTCTAGGATATAGCCCTCCTAAATCCAAAGAGGGATCTCTCTACAAGTGCAAAGATTGATTTATCTTTTAAGGTTTTAAGTATGTTATTAGGCTAGTTATTAAGAACAAGGATTTTTTGTTTGTTTTTTTGGTTCGGTATGATCTTTAATTGAGTGGAAAGTCCTAAAAATGAAAGGGTTTCAAAAGGGTGAAGGTGCTTACAATCAAAACAAGGTTCAACTGATAGGATAGGCATGAAACATAACTTAATCCATTGGGCTATGGAGTCACAAAAGGTTTTAGTTGTGCAACAATTTCAAGAGTGGTGCATGGGGCAAGTCATTTATAACAAAGGATCTTTTGGATTAAATGGTGGAATGGAACATTAAATGTGTTGTGAAGGTGGAAAAAGCCAATAATTTCAACAAGGATTTATCAAATTTCCAAACAAGAAAAGCCTTTTTAAGTAACTATTTGAAACCAGCCTAAGGACAGGGCTAACCATAGACTTCATTGGACAAGCTTGTATTAAAGCTAGCTTATCAGACAAACAATCCAGTAATCCACATGACTACTTTCAGAAAGGATGAAAACATATAATAAAATAAAGTGTAGCTTAAGATCAAGTAAGATATCATTAAAATCTAGGCCTGCTTTCAGCACACTCTTAGGGAGACTTTCAAACAACCTTTGGAGAAAGAACTAGAAGAGAGGGCAAACCATAAACTTTCCTAGTCCAACTCTACTTAGCATGTAATGAAAATGTCATTCAAGAACAATGTTTAAAGTTTAGACAGTAAGGCATGGGCTCACCAAAATTCCTTGACTGCTTGGACTATATTAAATCATTCTTAAATACACAAAGGAGGAAAACATAAAGATAAAGCTTATTAGTGACAGTAGGGTACTTGTAAGAGTAAATCCTAGCTCTTTATTTGTTGTTCTTTATCAAAGAAAAATGAACAATTTTGTGAAAAACATAAGAAGGAAAATAAGAACAATGAGAGGCACATCACCAATGGTATAGACCAGGATCCCATGAATTAGCTTCTGTATTGATGTCAATCCAGTTACATACTTCAAGTCCAATGTTTCAATAAAACAGCAACTTCTCTTCTCAGCCTAACTTCTTTGAATACAAACAGAGCTTCAAGAGCCTCTGAGAACTATTTATATGCAGAAAGGTTTGAGCAGCAAGTATTACATCGAAGACCAACAACCAACCCTTTACAATGTGCTCCTCAAGGAGGTTTTGTAAGGAAATGAGGAGGTGGAAGAGTTTCTAGAGTTCAAGTATCATTAATTCCATAGTAAATGCAATTGCTAACCTTGACAACCATGCATGGCATAAGGCAGGAATGCATTCTATCTACAACTCTATTTCATAACTCTGTTTCTATATTTAGGCTTAGTGGATGAAGAGATTGAATTCAAAGCTCTTTCTTATCTTTATAATAACTTTACTGACATTTTAGAATTTGTTCTTTCATTTGTAATGACTGTTAGTAGTATTTTAGGCAAATGTCTTCTAACTAGGCAATAACTATGCATTATTTTGATTTATTGAGGTTGCAGGTGGCACTCGGGTAGCTGAAGAGGATATTTTAGCCTCTGATGTGGCAGTGGAGGCCTCCTTTACTAATATTTTTCTCTGTCTTACCTTAAAACACCTTAATCAGTCTTTACTCTGTGTTTTAGGCTTAATTAGCCTTGATCTTAGTTCTTGGGTCTTTGTTCCTTAACATTTTCTTTATCCTTTAAACCTGTAGATTAAAAACCTCAATCTTTGGGTTTTTAGGCATTAATACCTTTACTGTTAATTCTTCATTCTGATACACTTTGTTTTTTTGTTAATGCAGGTGGCTTTACACAGTTGGAGGGCTTCTTCTAAACCCTAGATCATGATCCAGATGATTTAAACCTAGATTCAAAACTCAAATCTCCTTTTTCCTTTGATTTTAAGCCACAGAATCGTCATTCTGGGATTTTTTCTCACCTGACTGTGACTGGGAAAAAGACAGAGCAAACATCGTTTAAACCCTGCGAAAACACACAAACTTATGATAAAATCCTATGGAATTGGGTTAAGACTGATTCAGAGGTTTAATGGAGGGGATGGAGCTGTGTGAAATGGAGTAATTTGCAGCAAAAAAGGGAGAAAACCCTTGGTAGAAGAGAAACAGGTGAAAATGGAGTTTGGGCGCGACAGTGAATAAGAGTCGTTAGATTAGGATCATCAAAGGCAGAGATTGCCCGATGGAATCACTTGGAGAATAGATGGAGGTTAAAAGACTTGGGGTCACAATCTGATGTGGGCCGTCAGATTAGAATAATGAATGGTCGAGATTGACAGATAAATTATTTCGGGAGTGAGTTAGGTGAAAAGTGAATGGGGGCTAGATTAAGTTAGGACCATCCGATATCAGAGATCAATAGCCAGGATCAAATCAAGAGTTACATTGTGGAGGGGGGAGTGGTATAGCAGAAAACCATTAGTGCTCTTCACGTGGCATTCGAGAGGTTTAAGATTTTGGCCGAAAAAACGTGATTCCATACATCGTGTGAAACATGTCCCTCCCAATACCATCCATTTCATGTAATTTTTTGGTGTTAACTCGCAGGCATGAAAATTTTGCGAAACGCATAGTCCACCGTCCGATCAGAGGCTCCAGATCCGACGGTTTGGATCTCATGTGACGGGGAAGTTGCACAAGTGGGGAAAGTAGTGGGGCCACAGGATGGCGTGTGGTCTTTTGTCATGGAGCGGGCAGGTTAATTGGGTCATCGAGTTTAGTCTGGATCGTCAGATTTTTTGGACGGACGGTCAAGATTTTATCAAGGGCCAGAGTTTTGAAAAGGGAAAAGGGAAGGCATGATGGATGGGTGGAAAGTGAATAAACCAAGGACCATTGATCTGCAGAGATCAACGGTCTGCATTAACTCAGACAAAAATGCAGGGGTAAATGAGAAACAAAGAAAAAAAGGGGTTTGGGAAATGGTTTAAGGATTTTAACGCCCGACTGTGGGGCTTTAGGACATATGGAGGTCAGGATTTAATGGATATAAGCACCCAGGGGCTTAATTCTTTATAAGTGCAAAAGACTATTTTAGGCCCAAAAATAGTGTTTTTTAAGCCAAACTAAGGTTTCCGATAGACTAAAGGGAGGATTTTAAAACCAAATAAAGGGGAGATATAAGGTTTTAAAGGGGAGTTTGATGATTTTGAAGGTTAAAATGAAGGTTTACAGAGAGATTTTACGGGGGAAATCAGGAAAAAATGGTGGATTTTTTTGAATGAAAGGGGGATTGAAATGATGGAAAATGGGCTTCTTAAGCACTTTCGTTTGGTAAACAACAGGGTTCTTTAGGATTACGAGGGAAAAAGTAGTGAATATTAACTCAAAGGGTAAAGATCTTCATAAGACTTTAAGAACTAACAATTTGAACATGAATTTTTTCTTGAAGGCTAAAAAAAATTTAGCCACCATTTGGTATGACAAATTTTTATAAGTGGCTAACAGCGGCTCCAACTAGCGATGGCAGCTCCTTGGAGGTGTCAAGAACCACAGAAATTCATCTCTAGAATGTAGATCAGTATCTTGCATTTTGATAATATTTTTATTAGCTGCTAACAAGGATGATTAGAACATTTGATATCAGTAGAAAATTTCTATCCCAAACAGCTACCTAAACAACCTACTTCCTAACATTTTTCTTCATAAGGTGCACTTGGACTTCCAAACCTTTTCATCAATCATTTTATTCTTTTGAAAATAGGAAACTAATCTATTCCTACTCTTATTTCTCCATGAGTTCAGATTAAACAGTTGAACTCATAAATTCACTACCTAACTATTATCTGTCAAGATTAGACTGTCTGACAGATCTCTATTCTCTAAATTCTAAAACAGGAAATTTAAAAGCAGTCAAGCTAAGATTAAGCAGTCTGACTTGCTATTGATTTATGGCATAAAAACAAGTTGAACATAGATTTTATTTGCAGAAAATTAAAACAAAATTGTGAAGGTTTAAGATCAGAAAATCAAAAAAATCCTTCATTATTTCTTCAGCTCTATTTTGAATTTGTTTGAGTTTTCTTTCTTTCTTTCCTGGTTCAAGTTTTGAGCTTTTTAGAACTAGTTCGTCATCAATCTCATAGGTTCAAGATTTGAGCTTGTTTGAACCTTTGTTTTTCCATCCTAATCTATTTCTACTGATAAGCCAAGATTGTATTGTTTGTTTGATCTAATTCACTAACCTATCAGCGGTAAATTGAAAAGCTAACTAGTCATGATTAGGCTGTATGACTAACTAGAAGTGTGTTTTTAGGAGTGGCAATTGAGCTTGCACACTTTCAGAATTTGTCTCTCTTTTTTGGTATGGGGCTATACCTTTCTTGTTTTCATTCTGCCCTTTTTTCTTTTCTATTGTTTTTTTATTTTTATTTTTCCTTCAAAACAAAAATCAACATCTAACGAAATTCTCAAAGGGTGAGCTTTATTTTCATTCTTATCTAACCTAATCTAACTTGAAATATTTACATAACTAACTGAAAATTTCTCTTTTCCAATACATCCAGTCAATCAGATGGTTCTATGACTAGGATTTGCTCATCTCTTTGAGCATGCAAGAAAAAAAATGCCACTCCAATTCCTTTTGTTTTTTAGTAGCAGTGCTAAAAATTTTACTTGTTTTTGGTGATATACTATTGTTTGTAACCTTTATCCCTTCTTCAGATGTCTTCAAGAAATCAACATAGGGATCTTGAAATAATTCCTGGTTAAGAGTATTTGGAAGACATGGTTCCACCAGGATCATCTCTTCTTTCTCCACTGGATCAAGGTAAAGATTCTCTTGAGAAAGAAAAAATTCCTTATCTTCATTATTTTCTTTGGCAGTGTTGTCCTCTTGTAGTCCTAGTATACTCTGATTTAGTGGACTATATTTTGTGAAGAGATCATCATATTCTTGAGCAGGGGTATCTTTTATCACCTCAACCCTTTCAAGAGAAGGTTCTCTATGCTCATCCTGCTCGAGAAATTCCTCTTTCTTTTCAATCTCAACATTACAACTGACAAATTGTTGTTTCCCGACTATGTGAAATATATTTCCGATGGATTTGATTGGTTGATTGCTACTTTCAAGCTGATGATAAATATTTTTATGACACCAATCAACTGCTGGTTGCCCTGCATGATTTGTTTATGTTTTAAACTCATCATCATCATCAGACTGATAAAAAATTGGACAATCATTAGTATAAACAATTTCAACAATCAAGCATATTGGGTTATCAACAGGTCTTTCTTTATTCCAATCTACAAGTTTATTTTCTGGTTCAAGACAATAAGGTTTGGTAGGTAAATGAGCAAGAGCGTTTGTTTTATGAAAGTTTTCAGAGGCTGGCTGTTTGTTTAATACATGATCAATTTCTTCTTCTGTCAAAAGAGGGATTTCATTTTTAGCATGGATAGAAGAACAAAAGTCCTCTTTCTCTTGTGTTAACTGGTTTTGAGGCTAGATGTCTTCTTGAGCCTCTTTTAGTGAATCTCCACTTGAGTTTGCAGGGAAAATTTGAGGATTTTCTACTTTTTCCTGATCTTCTTCTGTTTCAAACAATTCCTCATGATTATTATGACACTTAGTTTGCATATAAGGTTCATGAGTTGTTTCTTCTACATTATCAGGATGCCACTCTTCTCTTAAAATCTGAAATGAGTTATAGCATAGAGGGAGAGTTGCTATATGTGTTGATTTAGCTTCTATTTCAAGTTTTGTGTTTTATAAGTGGCTACTTGTTTCCTCAAAGTAATGCTCATTATTAGTATTTGCAATTTGATCATGAAGTTCTCTTAACAACATAGTACAAGATATAGGGAGGCATTCAGGAGTTTCTTGAAAACCTTCGTCATTGATTTCTTTGTAACCTTGCTCATCATCTTCTATAAATTCTTGATCATCATACATATCTTGCTCATTGTCTAGGTCTTGAAGTGATTGAGCCTGTGTTTGATCAGGGAAAGGCATAGGTTTCTCTAGATCACCAATATTTAAATTAGCCTCAAACCTATCCATTCTCTTTGCAAGCATGTACATCATCTTTTCCATCATGATTAGTAGTTTTTCTTCATTTTTTTCTCTATAATCTTGCTTATCACACATGTCTTGCTCATCATACATGTCTTGTAGTGGTTGAGCTTTTGTTTGCTCAGGGAAAGGCATAGGTTGCTCTAGATCACCAATATTTAAATTAGCTTCATACCTATTCATTCTCTTTCCAAGCATGTACATCATTTTTTCCATCATGACCATTAGTTTGGCTTCTGGGTCTATATCTAAATCAATGGTTGTAAATCAGAAAAGAGGTCATTGTATCTTATCAACCAGTTCAGAGTCTTCTACCACTGGATTCATTTGGTTTTTTAAGAGTTGTGGAGTCACCAGGTGGATTATTTAAATTTTTCTATCCACCAACAATATGATTGGGTTTGCTCAATGCATTTCCAAAGGAGTCTACAAAGACAGGAGGGGTAATAGGCCTACTAGAGGCCAGTGGAGTCACCAGGTGGAAATTTTTAGCTCTTTGGAGGTAAAATGTTTTATGGTCCACCACCATTTATTGATATACCAATCTAAAAATGTTTTGGGTCTTCTGAGGTTTTTAAGGATGTATAAGATGTAATTTTTCTCAGAATTCCCCAGTGGAGTCGCGCAAATGTTAGGTCTTTGTAGTTTGCAAGATTAGAAAATACAAAGCTGCAGAGCCTACTTATGAACCACTTTGGGATTCTAGGATCTAGCCCTCCTGAATCCAGAGAGGGATATCTCTATAAGTGCAAAGATTGATTTATATTTTAAGGTTTTAAGTATGATATTAGGCTAGTTATTAAGAACAATGGTTTTTTGTTTGTTTGTTTGGTTGGGTATGATCTTTAATTGAGTGGAAAGTCCTAAAAATGAAAGGGTTTCAAAGGGGTGAAGGTGCTTACAATAAAAACAAGGTTCATATGATAGGATAGGCATGAAACAACACTTAATCCATTGGGCTATGGAGTCACAAAAGGTTTTAATTGTGCAACAATTTCAATAGTGGTCCATGGGGCAAGTCATCTATAACAAAGGATCTTTTGGATTAAATGATGGAATGGAACATTAAAAGTGTTGTGAAGGTGGGAAAATCCAATAATTTCAACAAGGATTTATCAACTTTCCAAATAATAAAATCATTTTTAAGTAACTGTTTGAAACCAGCCTAAGGACAGGGCTAACCATAGACTTCTTTGGACAAGCTTGTATTAAAGCTAACTTATCAGACAAACTATCCAGTAATCCACATGACTACTTTCAGAAAGGATGAAAACATATAAGAAAAAAAAGTGTAGCTTAAGATCAAGTAAGATATCATTAAAATCTAGGCCTGCTTTTAGCACACTCTTAGGGAGACTTTCAAACAACCTTTGGAGAAAGAACTAGAAGAGAGGGAAAACAATAAACTTTCCTAGTCCAACTCTACTTAGCATGTAATGAAAATATCATTCAAGAACAATTTTTAAATTTTATACAGTAAGACATGGGCTCACCAACATTCCTTGACTGCTTCAACTGTATTAAATCATTCTTAAATACATAAAGGAGGAAAACATAAAGATAAAGCTTATCAGTGAGAGTAGGGTACTTGTAAGAGTAAATCCTAGCTCTTTATTTGTTGTTCTTTATGTGAGAAAAATGAACAATTTTGTGAAAAACATAAGAAGGAAAACAAGAACAATGAGAGGCACATCACCAATGCTATAGACCAGGATCCCATGAATCAAATTTTGTATTGATTTCAATCCAGTTACATACTTCAAGTCCAATGTTTCAGTACAACAACAACTTCTCTTCTCAGCCTAACTTATTTGACTACAAACAAAGCTTCAACGGCCTCCGAAAACTATTTACATGCAAAAAGTTTGGAGAAGCAAGTATTACATCAAATTCCAACAACCAACCCTTTAAAATTTTCTCCTCAAGGAGATTTTATAAGGAAATGAGGAGGTGGAAGAGTTTCTAGGGTTCAAGTATCATTAATTCCATAGTAAATGCAATTCCTACCCTTCAAAACCATGCAAGGCATAAGGCAGGAATGCATTCTATCTGCTTTTCTGTTTCATAACTTTGTTTTCTATTTTTTAGGCTTAGTGGATGAAAATATTGATTTAAAGGCTCTTTCTTATCTTTATAATAACTCTACTAGCATTTTAGAATTTGTTCTTTCGTTTGTAATAATTGTTAGCAGTCTTTTAGGCAAATATATTCTGACTAGGAAATAACTATGCCTTCTTTTGATTTATTGAGGCTGCAAGTGGCACTCTGGTAGCTGAAGAGGATATTTTAGCCTCTGATGTGGCAGTGGAGGCCTCCTTTACTGATATTTTTCTGTCTTACCTTAAAACTCCTTAATATTTCTTTACTCTTTGTTTTAGGCTTAATTAGCCTTGCTCTTATTTCTCGAGTCTTTGTTCCTTAACTCTGTCTTTATCCTTTAAACCTCTTGATTAAAAACCTTGATCTTCAGGTTTTTAGGCATTAATCCCTTTACTGTTAATTCTTCATTCTGATACACTTTGTTTGTTTGTTTATGTAGGAGGCTTTATGCAATTGGAGGGCTTTTGCTAAACCCTGGATCGTGATCCAGATGATTTAAACTTGGATTCAAAACTCGCAACTCCTTTTTCCTTTGATTTTAAGCCACAAAATCGTCATTCTGGGCCTTTTTGTCACTTGAATGTGATTGGGAAAAACACAGAGAAAACACCTTTTAAACCCTGCAAAAACACACAAACTTATTATAAAATCTTGCGGAATTGGGTTAAGACTGCTTAATAGGTTTAATGGAGGGGATGGAGCTATGCGAAATGGAGGAATTTGCAGCAAAAAAGGGAGAAAACCCTCGGCGGAAGCGAAACATGTGCAAATGGAGTTTGGGTGTGACAGTGAATAAGAGCCGTTAGATTAGGATCATCAACGACAGATATCACCCGATGGAATCACTTAGAGAATAGATGGAGGGTAAAAGACTTGGGGTCGCGATCTGATGTGGACTATCAGAGTAGAATAATGAATAGTCAAGATTGACCGATGAAGTTTTTCGGGAGTGAATTAGGTGAAAAATGAATGGGTGCGAGATTAATTTAGGACCGTCTAATCTGAGAGATTGACGACCAGGATCAAATCAAGAGTTACATTATGGAGGGGGAAGCGGTATAGCAGAAAACCATTACTGGTCTTCACGCAACATTCAAGCTGTTTAATATTTTGGTCGAAAAAATGTGATTCCATACATCGCACAATACTTGTCCCTCCCAATACCACCCATTTCATGTAATTTTTTGGTGTTAATTCGTGGGTGCGAAAATTTTGTGAAACACATCGTCCGCTGTCGGATAGGAGGCTCCAGATCTGACGGTGTGGATCGCACGCGACGGGGAAGTTGCACGAGCGGGGAAAGTAGTGGGGTCATAGGATGACGTGTGGTCTTTTGTCGTGGAGTGGTCTGGTTAATTGGGTCATCAGGTTTAGTCCTGATCGTCAGATTTTTCGGACGGACAGTCAAGATTTGATCAAGGGGCGAAGTTTTGAAAAGGGAAAAGGGAAGGCATGATGGACGGGTGGAGAGTGGATAAACCGAGGGCCGTTGATATGCAGAGATCAACGGTCTGGATTAACTCAGACAAAAACGTAGGGGTAAATGAGAAACAAAGGAAAAAAGGGGTTTGGGAAATGGTTTAAGGCTTTTAGCACCCGATTGCGGGGCTTTAGGACATATGGAGATCAAGATTTAACGGACATAAGCACCTAGGGGCTTAGTTCTCTATAAGCGCAAAAGACTTTTTTAGGCCCAAAAATAGTGTTTTTTAAGCCAAACTCAAGGTTCCGATAGGCTAAAGGGAGGATTTTAAAACCAAATAAAGGGGAGATATAAGGTTTTAAAGGGGATTTTGATGATTTTGAAGGTTAAAATGAAGGTTTATGTATGGATTTTATGGGGGAAATAAGGATGAAGATGGTGGAATTTTTTGAATGAAAGGGGGATTGAAATGATGGAAAATGGGCTTCTTAAGCAGTTTTCTTTGGTAAACAACAGGGTTCTTTAGGATTATGAGGGAAACAACAGTGAAGATTAACTCAAAGGGTAAATATCTTCATAAGACTTTAAGAACTAACAATTTGAACATGAATTGTTTCTTGAAGGCTAAAAAAGAATTTAGCCACCATTTGGTATGACAAATTCTTATAGGTGGCAAACAGAATCCATGTAAATGAGATAGTTATTGATAGAAAGGAGTGGTTGGAGGAGGAATGCTATAGGTCGGTCTAAATAGAGAAGACAATGTTGTTTCCAAGTCTCTCAAAGAGAAAATTTTGTTTACGAAATATGACAAACTGAATTGTAGGATTATAACATGGGGGCTTCACTCAATGAACCTCTATCATAGCAAGTGTGTTTGTGGCATACTAAACAATACTCTTAATTTGAATCATATTGGAAAATACCTTTGAAAATCACATTATTTAACTGCTTAGCATACACCTTCCCAATTTAAAAAGCCCCTAATTTCACTAGATATTTTAGGTTTCCAAAATTTTCATTAGCATTTTTTTATACCCCTTTATATTTTTTTGTTAAGTTTGAGCACCATTTTTTATACTTGTCAATATTAAAACCCTTTACCCCCTATTATATGCTCAATATATTGTGTAATTTTTTCCTCAATATATACCCTCCAATATAAACCCACTTGGTATGGTATTGCTCCCCCAGTGAATCCCCTGTGGATTCTAGGGAATAGGTTTTGTAGTAGAGATTAGTGGGATTACAAGGAAGAGGCTTTCTAGTAGAGATGATTTCATAGAATACATTTTTATTTGGATTATATGGACTACAGTGAGCATCATGTAATCCATTACACATACACTCATATGATAACAAAGAGTAAATAGTTGAAGCGTGGATATATAATTTAATGATGTTTCAAATACTCCCAATTAATACGTTAGGGTTGAGATTTATTAACTAGAAGATGAGGAAATTCTTGTTGTATCTAATTGATGTGATAAGGAGAGACATGTGGTTTGTTTTTAGGCCACTCTATTCGCTAGTGTAGCATCTAGGTGAATTAAAAATGAGAGAAGATGACTCATAAAAGATGTGCAGTTTGGTGGGGAGATACATTACAAATTCTTGGTTATGAGATATGTTTTCCAAGGATTATCTTAAATAGTTGTTCTTTTGTGCATAATACTTAGAGTGAAAAACATATCTATAAAATGTGAATAGGTTTCAAGAGAGTCACATTTTTTATGAAGAAGCAGAATCAATAATTGGAAATTAATAAAGAAAGTGTGGGCATGTTAAAAGTTTACTAGTAATTTATAATCATTGGATAGGGTTTTGGGGTGAATTGTTGTTGCAAGTAAATAATTGGAAGCATAATAATACTATAGTTTGTGTGAAAATAGGTCAATAAGATGCAATATGGATAAGGTTATGGTTTCATATGGGTTTAGGGTTAGGGACTATGGGGATATGCCATTATATTAATACGAGGAGGAAAAAATGGAGTAGGGAGATGAAGGTACTTGTTGTGTTCATGTTCAAATGTGTGGGAATGAGGGAAGGATTCATATAGACTTATTCTCTAAAGTAAAGATTATTAAGTTTGAAAAATTACTCCAAAATCAAAATTAAGAATGAAAACCACTTTAAATCTCATATATAGAGTTGCACCCAAAGAATGGAAAAAATCTCATTGTCTAATTGGATGATTTATCCTAAGTCTTGTCATCCCTACAGCCATATACATCAAGCTCTACAGGTTATCATGATGGTAAGAACACTATAAAGGTAAGGTATAAATAATTTCATGTAGAAACAGACATGTAACTAGGGTTGACTTCTATGATTTCAATGGGATCAATATAATTATGTGTGTGTTCAATGTGATATTTTTTCCATGCTTGTACCATATATTCTATGTGATTACTTTTGAGAGGATTTTTTTTCTTCATTCATATTTCGACAAGTATTGAAATACAAAATTATGATATAGATCAATGAGTCTAAAAATTGACCGTACATTCTCCTTTTAGATCTAGATAATGAAATATATATATCTATTTGGAAATTACAGATGGGAACCCTAAATGGAATTTTAGGGAAACCATAAATAAATAAATAAACAATGCTAAATATACAAGTTTAACCTGAATCTAAATAAATTTAGATGTGCATTGAGGCATTTTCTGAGGAAAGTTCCTAGAATGACAATACACTATTTGAAGAATGCATCCAAGGTGGGAGGTATACCTTCAATAACTCAAATTATGCTTAGAAATGCAGTGGTTGAGTTGTCTTTGGAGCCTACAAATCCTTATCTAAAAAAAAAAATAGCCCTAAGAAAAGAGCATTTCAGCCCTTTTTCAAAAGAATGATTTGGGTGGGAATGCATGCTCTAAGAAGCTCTAAAGAGCTATAGAAAAAAGAACTAAAAAAAATCCTTGAGAATGACGTCATGTAAGGTTTACATCTAAGCATGATCTAAGTGAAAAGGGATTCTCAAAAGAGAATAAACCTAAAAAATAATGTGTATGGCATGACATGGTTCCCTAAAAATCCAAATGCTACAAAAATTCCTACCTAAATCATAAGATTCAATACCAATTAGTGAAGCTATTTTTCAATGTTTCTAACAAAATCAAGAAATCCAAAGAAGAAAGATTAAAAACATTGAATAGATTATAATAGATGTGAAGGTAAACACCTTTTATACTTCTACAATGCATTCACTCAATCTAAATATATAACTACATAAATAATAAACTAAATTCATGTATATTGAAAGATGAAATACAAGTTTCATGCCACACAAAGGATAAAAGAAAAGATAAATGAATTGCATATGTAGATATCTTGGAGGCTAAAATATGGAATTAACGATCCTTGCATGTTGTTAAAGAACTAGAGGATGCCCTAAATGGATTTTTGTTGTTGGTGAGGTATCCTTCTAGGGGAGTGCACTGCAGCAATCCTCATTAGAGAAATAACCCACTAGTATGATCGACCTCATCTTGTGTCTCTTGTTCAAGGAGCTTATTGATATGATAACTATTGACACTTGCCACTTATTTGTTGGATAAAGTTCTATCTCTCTCTAAATTATGTTGGATGGATACCTTAGAATTGGAAGATGATCATTGTTTCTATGTGACCTACGAGTTCCTTCAACTTCCCCAATCCAGTAGAATCCTCTCTTTCCATTCTCTCTTTTTTTTGGCTCAAAGTCACCTCTTAGCATGCTCCAATTTATCTCTCTTTAATTCATAATAAATATACCTTAAATCAATATTAGGTTTTCTGAAATTTTTCATTCTAGAAACTACATATCCAAACATATTTTTTTCCATGACAAGGCTTGCATCAATATCTTGTTAATTTTTTACACTTCTACACATGGTTATTTTCTTTCTTGAACTTGATTTTTTGTTGTAGCAGGTAAATTGTAACAATGGAAGATCTATCTACAACACATAGAATGTAATAATAATATACTATTGTGGAGGATGGAAAGCAATACCAACAAATATATCCTTCTCATTGCTTTGGCCATGACCAACATCCCTTTATGATTGTGAATGAAAAATTTGTATTATATAATCCCTTCAAATCTCTCAAAATCTCTTGAGGAATCATGTTTGTCCTTAGCCTACACATAGGTGAAGTGTTTTCTTGTTAGTTAGAGTGAATGACATGAAGGAAAACTCATTTCTATGAGTATTTTAACCCCATAATATCCATTTCTTGCCCAACATATCTAACATGTCAAGACATGTTAGATCATCATCCCTTACATATGTTGTAAAAATATCATGTGACATTACAAGTATCACCATGCCTTAGAATTCTCCATATATCATCATCTTGTGCCCGTTGTGGAAGGACCCTGTCTATAGGATGGCCATTGGCGCTTGTCTCTTATTTATTAGTAAATTCAACTCCACTCTGACTTATGTTGGAAGGATTCCTCAAAAACCAAAGATGATCAACATCCCTATGTGATCAAAATTTCTCTTTCCACATACCCTAACCAATATAATTGTCTCTTTTGTTAGCTCAAAGTGAGCTCTTAACATGCTCCAATTTCTCTCTCTTTAAGGCCGAATAAGTTCCCCTTAACTTAGTAATAGGTTCCCTCAAATTTATCATAATAAAAAATAGATGTCTAGATATAATTTCCTCCTCCAAAGCCTTTGTCTCAAAATCTTGTTAATTTGTTATATGTCTCCACATTATTTTTTATTTTTTATTTTTGTACATTTATACTAATCCTAATCTTTCCATTTTTTCTCATCCCATCCCACCCACGGGTTTTGAACCGGTGACCTTGCAGACGGAGTGCCTTAAGAGTGCACCTCATCACCGATTGCTCTACACCACATGGGCTATGTCTCCACACTCTTATCTACTTTCTTGGACTTGACTTGTTGTTGTAGCAAGTTATTTGCATAAATGGAAGCTCCACTTGCTACATATGGAATGTAAGCAAGAATAGATGGGTTTGAAGGAGCAGAAGCAATACTAACACCATTATCCTCACCATTATCCTTCTCTTTTCATTGACAGTAAGAAACATCCCTGAATGAACATGTATGACAAAAATACTTGTGTTGGAGAAATGACAAACTTTGTATCATAGAATCGCTTCAAATCTCTAATAATCCCTTGAAATTTTTTATTTTTCCTTAACCTACACTCAACTTGAGAATTTACCTGCTATTTAGTGTGGATGAAATAAAAACAAACACATTACTATAAGCATTTTGGCTAATCACTATCATTTTTTAAACAATATATCTAAAATGTCAAAACATATTAAAGCATCATATCTAAATTATATCTTATAACATCACATATATCACCAAACCTTAGACTGAAATAAAGAGAAAAGTCACACCAAATCACTTAAAATGTATTCTAATTATGTTTAGAGATTCACCAAAATGTTTAAAAAAATAAAAAAATAATAATATCTAAATTTAAAGTTATAAAACATCAAGCCACATGAAATTTATGTTTCTTTTATTTAGAGTTTAGACCAAAACGTGTAAAAAATGAAAATTAATATATAAATTGGAAATTAAAATAATTGAATAACTATTTTTTTTAATGGCATACGGAGATATAACCCAAAATGACCTTTAAAAAGTATTCTAATAAGGTAAGGATTGGTGGGCACAGATCAAGTGGCAACCTTTACAGGTACAACCAATAAAATGGCCCATGGAGCGCCATGGAGGTATCGAATTCAATCTCCGCAAATATCATTTAGAACAAAAAGTAAAAATTTTGAATGATTAAAAGTAATAGAAACTCCGAGCTGACGATGCAAAAGCTAGGATCGGTAAAAATAAGGACTCTCGAGTTGGATAGACACTCTTATTCACCGTTGCGAAATAATTTATGCCACTGTTGTTTATTTTATTTTAATTAGTTTGTGTTATTGGTCTTTATTTTATCTCAATTAATCACGGTGATGGTTGATCTCAGTGCACTTTTTCATTAATTATAATTAATCATGGTAATGGTTGATCTCACGGCACTTTGTTTTATTAAAAAAATCATGGTGATCGTTGATCTTAGTGCACTTTTTAATTAAGGAAGCTGAAGGTTGATAGCAAGCACCTTTTCGTTAAATGATCATGGCGAGGGTTGATCTTAGTGCACTTTTTCAATAATTTTAATTAATCATGCTGATGGTTGATCTCTGATCATGGTGATGGTTGATCTTAATGCACTTTTTCATTAATTAATCATGCGGATTGATCTCAAAGCACTTTTTTCATTAAATGATCATGGTGGTTTCATTAAATGCTCATGGTGATGATTGATCTTGGCGAGCCTTATTTCAGCTGCCATAGGCCCATTAATGCGGCCAGGCCGCTGATGCCCGCCCCATTAATGTGGCCAGGCAGTTGATGCCCGCCACACGATGATCTACCGCTTTAATCAGACGGCGGGCATCAGCTGCCTGGCCGCATTAATGGGCCTATGGCAGCTGAAATAAGGCTCGCCATTAATCTTAGTGCATTTTTTTTTAATTCTAATTACTCATGCTGATGGTTGTTTACAGAGTACTTTTTCATTAAATGATTATTGATGATGGCTGTTGGTGTTGGTTATTTTTAAACGAAGTAAATTTCAAAAAAAATAGTTTTCCTTCTAAATAGCTTTTGTAGGTGTTCTATTTTTCACTAGAAGATTAGCTTTGCAGTTTGAAACTTTGATCATAGAGAATTTGAGACTGTTTCATAGTATCATAGCATTTTTTATTTAGTTATGTCATTGCAATTTTTGGTTAATTTTAATTAATCATGGTGATGGTTGATGTCATTGCACTTTTTCATTAAATCTAATGACTTTGGGAAACTGAGGATGATTAAGGCTATCTGACATTAGCATTTCACGGATTTGAGTATTGTTAAACTAATTTGAAATTAATACCAAAACTTTCAATCGCGTTAAATTCAACGACGATGCAAGTAGAATAGCTGGTGCTCCCACTGTAACAGTTGCATCGAGCATAGAATTAGAATGATTGGTTAAATTCTAACAATCATTAAAGTAGCATAGCTGGTGCTCCCACTGTAATAGTCGCATCGAGCATAGAATTACCATGATTGGTTATATTATCCTGTACATCAGAATCTTGCGAAGTGTCAGTAACAGCTTCTAACCATGATATATTCCTGCCTCGGAATATCTATGATTGTTTCTTGATTGAGAAAGAATGCGAATCAATTTCTAAATGTCTTTTAAGTAAATTTAATGAGGTCTTGGAAGTGGGGATCCTGTATATGTAATTGACATGCAAGTAGCAGAATTGGTGCGCCAACCGAACGAGTCCCATCGAGCTTAGAATCACCGTCAATAGAGACTTTTCCTCTCACAAATTCGCATATATCTACATAGGTGCAATTAGCAATTTGGTACCTGTGTTAATTTGGTTGGTTAGCAGTGAACTCGTAAATTCAAGAAGGCATACATATTTTATCTCTAGTTCTAATTTAAAAAAAAAAAAAACAAAATACTTATTCTTAATCATTAGATTCATTTATTAGACTCATTCAGGTCATATAGCTTATATTATAAGCTATTCATAAATTTATGATTTATATATAAATCATATTTTAACATATTCTTAAATTCTAGTAATAAAATTAAAATAACAAAACATTTTAAAATTTTTTATCTCCTTGAATTTATTTTTATATATTAAAAAATTCTATTTATTTATTTATTTATATAATATGTAAAAATTATCAAATTCAAATTCTTATAATAACATTTAGACTTGACCCATTCCTCAATGCAGAGTGCTTGTGCCATAACCAGAAATGTTAATGTAGGGAAATCGATCTTAATACCGGCAACTGAGTGGTAGTTTTCTGGAAAATCTCTCTTGATGATGGGCTATGGCTGGTGAGGTTGCAAAGAGATTAAACCGCATCCAGTAAGAAACCTCATGTGCTAGATGTACTGCGCAGCTGCTTACGAAGCATCATATGCGATTGAAATATTTTAAATGAAAAAACATTGTCAGTTATAATAAATTCATAAATGATTATATATATTTTATTAGTTTTAATTAAAAGCTTTACAAAATATGCATTTTTATCCTATTCACTTGGTTAGTTGATTTTTTACTTTCATTTTTCAATTAATAAATAAAATATTTGTATGTGATTTTATATAACTTTACATGCATTTTCATGGTCCTTACTTGGTTAGTTTATATTTCATTTTCACTATTCTTTAAGTAATAAATAAAATATTTGTTCAGGATGCAGGTGTTAACGTGCAATAAATTGGGACGCCACCTTCCTCGCAGACGATGGACATCATGGCCACAACAAATTGATTAAAGCATGGAGCGTGAGCCCTTTATACTCCACCACCCTTAAACGCTCTGCAATGTCCTCTCCGCTTCATTCTGGCATTAATGTCGTCTTGCCTCCATTCATTTTTCCTATCATGCCAACTTTCCCTCTACTGCCATTCATGGGCCTTAAATTTGTGCATGTTGCTCCTCATTTTAGCATTTCATTTTCTCTTCAGTTCAATTTTGTCGCCACCAAGCCCCTGATCCATTTATGTTCCTTTGGCTCCCAGCTGCGACGCTGTGCTTCCCCCCTCACCTCATCCCTTCTCCTCCACTATGCCCCGTCATCACTGCATGCGTTGTCGTAGGGGCGGTGAACACGGGCTCTCTTCCTAGCCTCCCATTCATGCCACTGTTGGTAGAACTGTGAATTTCTCCATCGATTAGGAGGAGCCAGACGTCCTAGATCCCATTTGCCTCTCCGCCCGTCTATCAATGAACCTTCCTAAGCCCTCCATTGAGTCCTTTGGCTCAAGTTCCTGCTCCAGGAAATGTCCTTGCAAATCCACCATCTCCCCCACCTCCCCCTTTCCCCCTTGCAAGATGGTGGCTTTTCCGATTTAGCAAGCCTCAAACAGTGATCGTAGTAGTAGCTCAGATGAGGACGAAACCAACATCGACACTGATGCCCATGTGGCATCCCCTCCTCAGCTGAACGCCTAGGTGTCGAAGCTTGAGGATGATGACTCCGAGTACGTGTGCCAAATTTTTGAGGAGCTAGTTCAACCACCAATTCAAGATGACAAGAAACCAATTTCTTAACAACTGGTTTCTACTCCCTCTGCTTTTTTTAGTCAATTTCGCTCTAATCCAGTCAATTTGTCTCTTCTCATTTCTGGGTCTAGATATGATATGAACATAGTTGGTTTCCCTAAATGGGCAGCTCACTCTAAGTTTAATGAACATATCTCATGGGCTGGTTTCCCCCTTTGGAGCAGCCACTATCTTTATATTTTGAATCTCATATTTCACACCGGAATTGGCTTGCCAACTCTAGACGATGACGAATGTAATTTTTTTATGTGTATTATATAATAGAAATAGACTTCACAAAAAAAAAAGAAAAAAAGATGGATGTAATTTTATAAAACATTACAGAGATAAAACAATTAAAATTTTAAGAAAACTTCTATTTATAAACCAATTTAATATCCATATTAAAATATATATATATATATATATATATATATATATATATATATAACTTAAACAAATGGTTTGAATATCGATATTAAATAATATATTTCAATGTGATCTCTCTTTATATATATGTGTGTGAAATATCCATATTAAATAATATATTTCAATTTTATATATACGTGTTAGTTATCTAATGTTTACCTTCGTAAAATATTTCAATGCTCAAAAACAAAATGTAATTAAAGTTAAAATAATTCTGTTAATTTAGTTAATTCTTAATAGAAGGAAAATGTGTAACTCATTCAATTTTTAATATAAAATATTAAAAATAATAAATCATTCAAAAATACAATTTAAATAATGAAAAAGTACATATGTTGTATATAGAGCTAGATAGACTTATCTTAATCATTGATTTATCAAGCACTAAAACAAATTAAATCTTTTTTCAAGTTTTGCATTCTAAAAAAAGATTGCATATAATAAGGTTTGATCACTTTAGCTCTTGGTATATCCATGGTTAAGATGGATCTATATTTTTATTCTAATTTCATGTGGTTTATTTGAAAGTGTGATGGCTCTATTGTTAATTGTTAGATTATATATACAAGGCATTGTAGCATGCATATGTATGAGCAATGACATGGTCAAATGAACACATATGTTTATGAGCAATGAGCTGGTCAAATAAACACATAATAAAATAAGCACAAGAATTTTGATTTATATATTGTATGGCATTATTGTTGTTGCAGGAATGTGAGGAAGAGAAAGTGGATTATGCCCTTTAAGTCCTTATGATATATGTCTGAAAATGATGAATTTTATAGTTTAATGAGAAGTAATTTTGGAATGACCTGTCCTTTATAGGTTTTGAAAATCGACTTTGAATGATGTGTATAATGTTGATTTCTATAAAAACCTTATGTTTCCCAAGAATTCGCATTTGAGGAGAAAAGGCAAGGTCTTGGTAAATACTTTAAATTTGTGTTCATATTGGAATGAGACATTTAGCATTTGGGTATACTTAATTTTGCTAACAATGTAGGAGATCCTAGTGTCTTATGAGCTAATATCATTATTAGAATTAAGGTATGAGAAAGAGATGAGATTGAAAATGTAACTAGGTTAAGTAATTTTATTAGAATATTTGGTAGGGTTTCAAAAAGGGAACAAAATAGATGGGTTGTACTGAATTGGATCTCATGGGAATTGAGAATGGAAACAAATGCATGAGATATGGATAGGAAGGAGAGGCTGGAGGGATATTATATTGGGAAGGGTGGTGTAAATAAAGAATACATGTTTGTTCCATGTATTTGATAAGAAGAAATGTCTTTATCTAAAGTGACTCATTAAATTGTAGGATTACTGGAAGAAGTTTTGTAGTAAGGGTGACTTCATAGACTACCTTTTTGATGAGGTGATCAAATTTTAGCTCAAAAATGAAAGTTCCCAGAAAGTCTTGAAACCAATGCAAGTCAAAATGCTCATTGTTCTGAATCCAATGACATTCGTTTCACCTCAATCTGAAACTATATTCTCAATTTATTGCATTCTGGCCATTTGGCCCAACAACTAAAAAAGTAGCAGATTTGCTGACTGGGCGACCATACAGTTGAGTTAGTAGGTTGATTGTGCATGTACAAACTTATCGGGTGCTGACACTTGGCATCTCTTGGTTTGTTGGTTGGTCTAATTTTATTGGTTGATGGGGTTTAATATTGTACCAATGAAACGGTTCCACATGGCCCAGTCATGGGCTGTGACGTGGCACCCCCAAGGTGTATTAAAATTTTGGCATGGTCGGATAGATGCACAAGTGGATCGAACTCCTAACCTCCAACTTAGCAATGTAGTGCTTTACCATTAGGTCTCATGGTGGATATTAATAGGTATGGGGTAGAACCCCTATAAAAAATTTACAAATAATGCCAATGGGGGGAAGCGGTCGAGGCTAAGCCCCTAGCCCTTAGTCACTGCATATCACATAACCAACGTGCAAGGGGGAGGGGACTTGGGGTCTTAGTCCGACCCCTAGTCACACATTCCCATGGGACCACAATATTCGATAGGAATGTGCTTGGTGGAGGGTCATTGATGAAGGGGGCCAACCCGGCCCGACCCTCAGTCTAGTTGACCCAATGTAACCGTAGCCCAACAATTAAGGGGCTAGGCCGGCATGGGTAAGCGTTAAGGCCTAGCCCGCGGCCTTATGGGCCATGTGGCATGGTTTTTCTCCCTTAAGGGTTATTAGGATAATTAATTTTGCAACAAATTTCACCACCACAGGATGAATGTATTGCCTCGTTAGCAGAAAATATGGTGGATTTATAGGACGGTTAGTGTGTAGATCCTATTTTTAGGAAAAAATAACAACAAAACTACATGGAGATCTTGTGGAGCCATATATTTATGATTTTTCGGCCAATTTGAGCTCAAGAAGTGTCCACTTAGGGGTTTTTCCACATTCTGGATCCAATGCTAACATGTATTTTCTATCTTGAGCACATTTAAGAATACCTTTTGCAGTTTTAATTCAAAAGGTGTACAATCAATGAGTATTTTGGAGAAATTTTTGAATGTGTTTGAACATGGAGAAGTCCTTGCAGGGGTTTTCTAACTTTCATAAGTTTACTGTAGCAAATGTTACTTGCACGGTTCATCTCATATTTACTTTTCTCACTCTATCATGTTGAGGAAATTTTTTTTTTGTCCTTCAATCTGGAATTGAAGTGCATTATGCTCATGTATGCTCAATTTTAGTTGGAGTATAGGGTATTTGTAGGATACACCTTGTGTTGTTGAATTCTTCATGATTGAATGTAGTTTTTCATGATGTTATGTGAGACTTATTCGCAAGAGAACATTTCCTTCAAGGGGAAAAACCCACATGTTTCATCAAAAAAAAATTATGTACTCCCTTTATACTGAATATATGGAGCCTTCTATGTGTGTCCGTAGGCCTAGAGATGTAGCCCATATGGGGTGAAATCTATCACCAAATCCTTTGTTGTGATATTAATGTATGTTGTATGAGTTATGTGATGTTGTGTTTCTTATGTTTACGTTTACATGTGGAAACTAACTCATAACTTGAAGAGATACCATTTGGAAAACATGTTTTGTGTTGACCCATTTTTCCTCGCAAAGTGCAAGTGAATGATCATTTTAAAAAAGAATAAGTTATCCTTCAATGTTCAAATCAGGTGGTATCAGAGAAAGGTCTAACAAGTTGCAAGAATGAGAAAGAAGAATCTCCAAGAGCTAGAGGAGATGAATTTTCCTCTTTATATGGAGAGTATTGATTTTAGAAGAATGTTAGAAATGGATGAAGAGGAGAAGAGACATATGCATCTTCAATTGCAGCATGAGCTTGAGGAACAATTTTTTGAAAGTTCCACTCTCATGACAGCAAAAGACACCTCCATAATGAAACCAATACCTAGTCATGGTTCAAACTGTGGTTATGGACCTTATGAGGAAGATGATGCATGTGCATTTTGCAAGAATCTCCAATATTCTCACCATATGGGAGTTTGTAAAAGTGGGTGGCTAGAGTCATCTAAAATGTCATCGTCATCATCAGAAGCTAAAAAGATGAACGATAAGTTCAAGGGGGTAATAATATTTTCAAGTACAATTCATTTGGTTTGTGTTCATAAAACCTCTTTTACAACATTTGAGCAACATACCAAAGACATAGGTATGAAGGTCCTTTCTAAATTGGGTTATGAAGGATGAGGCATCAACATCAATGGCCAATGGATCACCAATCCAATCATGGTACAAGAGATACCAAGTATCGAGGGTTGGTATATGGTCAAAGGTAGTTTGGAGAATGCTCTAAACAGTTTGATGCACAAAATTCATCAAAGGATTAGATGGCACACCAATATGGTGGTGACAATTTTCATTTGTATCATAAGGGAGATGAGTGCTTGAAAGGACCTTTTCTATCATCATCCACTCCACATTGTCAAAGATGTAGTTACAGAGAAAAATATAAATCTCGTAAATGTTTTCCAAATGATGGTAATTTTGACTATTTTTGGAATAAGTATTCTTCTACTTTTTGTGATGCATTTGAACATTGTGTGGTTTCCTATGACCAATGCATGATAATAGTTAAATTAATGTATCATATTCTAGGCATCAACCATAATGAATTTCCTTCACATGAGAGGACTTCTTTGTCGGTAGGGAAGAGAAATTTATTTTGCACTCATTGCAATATGCATGGGCATGGAAATGAACAATGTTGGTAGTTACATCTAGAGCTTTGTTCTAAGAAGGGAAAAGAGATTGTGCAACCTAATTCAAGGAAAGAAAAACGTGGAAAAGAGGAATCACAGAAATCCAAAGAAGAATTCAAGGAAAATATGATGAAAAAAGAGAACCCATAATCCTAGCAGAGGCAAAGATTGAGTAGATTGTTTGTAAATTTGTATTTAATTGTTGTTGTTTACCTATTTCGGTACTTTTGTAAACTGAAGAATAATAGTCACTATGTCCAACAAGTATTTGTTTTTCATTGATGTTATTTATTGGCATGTTTATAAGCCCATATGTTTAAAGGACTTTTGGAATGTACAAGTTGTCATTCAAAGTTTGTCTACAATTATGTACGAAATTTGTTGTGAATAGAATATTTGTTTCACGATTGTAGAAGATGACTATGTTTTCTAGGAAAATTCAATTATGTCATTGAAGTTTTTCCAGAAGTGTACTTTTTATGTAAACTATCAATTTGAGGACATTAAAGAAAGTTTATGTTTCTTGTAATTTCCAAGAAGGAGTCAAGTTTTTCTTCAATACTTGAAATTCAATATGAATTTCTTTTGAGCCAAGAAAGATGATATTAAAGAGAATGTTCATATTCCACTCATTATTATTTTGTTCCCACATCGGAGATAATAATATTGGCTCATTTATTAACAAGACACTAGGTCTTCACAAAGAGGATAGGTGAAGTGTCTTGATTGGGGCTTGAGGGGAACCAATTGAAAAGTAAGCATTTTGGATTGAATTTTTGGTTGATTTTGAGTTTCAATCTCATTTTATTTACTAGGGAAGTAAAATTTTGGAGTCCAAAAGCTCCTAGTGGGAAGGTTTGATTAGGTGATCAAATTTTAGCTCATAATGAAAGTGTCTTGAAAGTGTTGAAACTAGCACCAAGCCGAATTGCTCTGAATCCAACGATGTTTGTTTCACCTCAAATTGACACCGTATGCTCAAGTTATTGGATTCTGACCGTTTGGCCCAATAACTAAAAAATGAGTACTTATGTTGACTGGGCGACCGTAGAGTTGAGTCGACAAGGTGATAGTACATGTATGAACCAACTGGGTGCTCACAGTGGACCAATGAAACTGTGCCATGTGGGTGAGTCATGGGCTACCACGTGGCACCCCCAAGGTGTATTAAAATTTTGGCATGGTCGGATAGATGCACAAGTGGATCGAACTCCTAACCTCCAACTTAGCAATGTAGTGCTTTACCATTAGGTCTCATGGTGGATATTAATAGGTATGGGGTAGAACCCCTATAAAAAATTTACAAATAATGCCAATGGGGGGAAGCGGTCGAGGCTAAGCCCCTAGCCCTTAGTCACTGCATATCACATAACCAACGTGCAAGGGGGAGGGGACTTGGGGTCTTAGTCCGACCCCTAGTCACACATTCCCATGGGACCACAATATTCGATAGGAATGTGCTTGGTGGAGGGTCATTGATGAAGGGGGCCAACCCAAGGCCCTATGACCACCCAAATGACCATGACGTAAAAATTAAGTGGTTTCGACTAGAAGTGCGGGTCTTTGGACCGACCCTCAGTCATATGGACCCAGTGTAATCATAGCCCAACAATTAAGGGGCTAGCTCCACAGGGGCGGGTGTTAAGACCCAACCCACAACCTTATGGGCCATGTGGCCTAGTTTTTCACCCATAAGGACTATTGGGTTAATTGAGTTTCCAACAATTTGCACCATCAGAGGGAAAAATTTTCGCCTCGTTAGCGGAAAAAAGGGTGGATTTCTAGGATGGTTAGACTGTAGGTCCAATTTGTAGGACACGTAAAAACAAAACTACATGGAAAACTTGTGGAGCCATATCTTTGTGACCTTTATTTGATGATTTGAGCACATCTAAGATGAGGTTTTGCAGGTTCAAGTCCAAGGGTGCATGGATCAATCAATTTTTTGGAGCAATTCTTAAAGATGTTTGAGCATGGATAAAGCCTTGTAGGGGTTTTATTACTTTTAAAATTTTAGTGCAGCAGTTGTTACTTGTAGGGTTCAACTCATCTTTATTTTTCTCACTATGTCATGTTGAGGAAAGTTTTTTTTTTCCCTTTAATGTGGAATTGAAGTGCTTTATGCTCATGTATGCTGAATTTCAATTGGAGTACTATAAGGTCTTTGTAGGAGATACCTTGTTTTGCTTAAGCTTTCATGATTGACTGTAGGTTGTCATGATGTTTATGTGACTCATTTAAAGGAGAATATTTCCTTGAAGGGGAAATAGCCACATGTTTCATCAACAAACTTTTATGTTCTCCTTTACACTGAATATATGGAGTGATCTGGCTATGTTGGGAGACCTGGAGATGTAGCCCAAGAGGGTGAAATCCATCACCAAATCCTTTGTTCTGCTCTACATGTATGTTATATGATTCATATGATGTTTTGTTTCTTATGTTTAACTTTGCATGTGTAGACTAACTCATAACCTGAAGAGATACCTTTTCGAAAACTTGTTTTGTGTTTAAGACCAATTTTTCCTTGCAAAGCTTGAGAAAATGATAATTTTTAAACAAGAGAAGTTATGCTCCAATTTCATATCATTTTTTTAATTAGTTTATATGCACTATAATGAGAATTATGTAATACTTTAAGCCTACATTCATATGGGATGCAAAAGAGTAAATAGTTGAACAAGGGATATCAAATTTAATGATGTTTCAAAAAGGCCGTATGGAAAATGTTAGGGTCCAAAATTATTAATTGGAAAATGAGGGACAACTTTTTGTATCCAATTGAGGTGATAAGGAGAACAATTTGGTTTCATTGGGAGCTAAAAATAAATTAGAAGTATCACATATGAGAAATTTTTTTTTTCTCTATCATTGTTAATGGTAGACACTCATAGCGAGTTGTTCTTGCACTGAATACTTTGAGTGAAAAGGAGATCTATAGAATGTGAATGTTTTCATTTACTCATTAAGAGTAAGGTAGGGTAATCTATAATTGATTAGGAAGAATGACTATTTTTTGTTAAGAAGAGGGATCAAGAGATGAAAAATTAATGGAAAAAATTATGGTCATACTAGTAATTTCTTATAATTATGTAGGAGTTTTGTGGTGGATTGTTGTTGTAGGGAACAAAAATTGGAAATTTCATCATAGTGCAGTTTGTCAGCAATAAGGTTGAGTGGTTGCACTACTCATAGGGTTATAATTTTGAATATGTTTATGGTCTGGGTTGGGGTGGATATGCTAATGTATTATTGAGAGGAATACAATATGGAGGAGGATGAGTAGCAAGGAGATGATTGTAATTTTCATGTTCATGTTTAACTATGAGTGACTTAAGGAAAGTTTTATGAAAAGTGTTTCTCTTACTACATTCGAAAAATCACTAGTAAATAAAAATTAATTTAAGATTAAATTCATCTTTAAATCTAAGGTCTAGACTTTGTATCATAGGATCCCTTCAAATCTCTCATAATCCCTTGAAAATTTATATTTCTCCTTAGCCTACAGTGAATGAAATGAAAACAAACACATTACTATAAGAATTTTGGCTAGGTGGGGCATTTTGGCTAATCACCATCATTTTTAGACAATATATCTAAGATGTCAAAACATATTGAAACATTATATCTAACTTATATCTTATAACATCACGTGTATCACCAATCGTGAGTATTATTGTAATAAAAAACCAACTGGAAAATTCACACCAAATCACTTAAAATATATTATAATTATGTTTAGAGATTCACCAAAATGTTTAAAAAAATTAAAAATAATAATATATAAATTTAAAAGTATAAAAAATCACGTCATATAAGATTATTGTTTATTTTATTTAGTTTATACCAAAACATAGAAAAATTGAAATTTAATATATAAATTAGAAATTAAAATAATCAAATACCTATTTATTTTAATGACATCACGGAAATATAACCCAAAATGACCTTTAAAGAGTTATAAAGGTTTCGAATCAATCTGTTTTCTGAAGTAAAGACAATGAAAACATAAAGTGTAATTAAAAGTATTCTAATAAAGTAAGGTTTGGTGGGCACAGATTAAGTGGCAACCTATATAAGTACAACCAATAAACTGACCCATGGAGGGTATCGAATTCAGTCTCCGCAAATGTCATTTAGAAAAAATAAATAGATTTGAGTGATTTAAAGTAAACTCCGACTTGACGATGCAAAAGCTCGGATCGGTAAAAATAAGGACTATACAATTGGATAGACACTGTTATGCGCTGTTAATTAGTTTGTGTTATTGGTCTTCATTTTATTTTAATTAATCATGGTGAAGATTGATGTCAATGCACTTTTTCATTAATTATAATTAATCATGGTTATGGTTGATCTCGGCACTTTTTTATTAAAAATATTATGGTGATGGTTGATTTTAGTGCATTAATCATAATGATGGTGGATCTCAGTGAACTTTTTCATTAATTTTAATTAATCACGCTGATGATTTATCTCACAGCACTTTTTTCATTAAATGATTATGGTGATAGTTGATCTTAGTAATTTTAATAAGTCACGCTGGTGGTTGATCTCAGAGAAACTTTTCATTAAATAATTATTGGTAATGGTTGTTGGTGTTGGTTATTTATTAAAAATAAATTTCAAAGAAATTAGTTTTTCTGGTTGTGTTGTTAGCTGTAAACTTCAGTAGGTTTTCTATTTTTCGACTATAAAAGTTATCTATGAGACTCATGCATATGTATATATACACATTCATTTTTTTATGTGTTTAATATAGTAGAAAATTGGCTTTACACTTTGATCATGGAGAGTTTGAGATTCTTTGATAGTATGAGAGCACCTTTTTTTTAATCATGTTAGTGCAATTTTTGGTTAATTTTGATTAATCATGGTGATGGTTGATGTGAGTGCACTTTTTCGTTAAATCTAATGAGTTTGAGAGCACTTTTTCTTTAATCATGTCAGTGTAATTTTTGGTTAATTCTAATTAATCATAGAGATGGTTGTTGTGAGTCCACTTTTTCATTATATCTAATCAATTTGGGAAATTGAGGATGATTACGACTACGTGACATTAGCATTTCACGGATTTTAGTATTGTTTACCTAATTTTAAATTAATCGTAAAACATTTAGTCATGTTTAATTAAATGATGATGCAAGTAGAATAGCTGGTGCTCCCACTCTAACAGTTGCATATGTTGGAATTATACTCCTAACCACTGCCATGAATAACTAGAGGTAGTAGCCCACACTTCATCAATTTTGTAGCAGAGAAGGACAATCATAGATCCATAGAGTCAGAGGCGTTTTCACGCAACCACAGAAAATAGAGTACCCGAGCCATACCTTTGCATTTATGTCCATTTTCGGTGTTGACTTACCTTTTTCTCGGCATCGTATTTCCCTTACCTTAGCTCTTAACGCTTTCGCCACAATGTTAAATCTCCGCTGATGCGATATCAATCGAGACCTACCGTACACCCCAACCATGTTGCAAAACCCATAAATCCTTTTTATTTCTGCAAAACCTTTGGTTTGTGCATTTCGCACTTACCACAACTTACCGCGTCACCGCTCGTGCTTCGTAAATATTAAGCCTTAAACCTTAAGCCCTCACTGTATGTTATGTTTCCACTGATGCGATATCGATAGGATCCACCTTAGCCTTACTGCATGAACCAAACCTTTGTTATTCCGCTATTTCCTTTGTATTTTGTTTCACCATGCTTACAAAAATTTACCGCCTGCAATACCGCAAATCGCAAAGTTTTGTGCTTTCCATTAAGTGCTCCTCAAGTTATTTTTTTTTCAATGTGATATCACCGCCGCATATCACCATCACACATTGTGCCCGCAAAGTTTTAAGTTTCCCATATATCGCCCACAGTTATGTTATTTTGTATGCGATGCGATCGCAATCGCACATTGCAAGGTTTTGTGTTTAAGCCATTTTCGCACATATGTTAAACACTAAGATCATTGATTTGCAATCTGCGATAAAGCGTCGGATGTGATGTGGACTCAGAACCGTATTTCATATTATTTGGCATCCACCCTTTCATGTTTTGAATGCATTTTTACATGTTTTTGTGTATAAACTGAAATATGGTATGTGCGTTGTTTTAAAGAAAAAATGGGTCTTTTGACAGCCCAAGGATGATTGGTCGTTGAATGTCCATCCAGAAATTGAATTGCATTGAATTGTATTAGGCTTTTCAGGCTACGACCATTTTGATATAAGCTTATGTAATTTCATTATGTTCAGAGAGTAGAATGAATTGAAACTGAGAGAAGAGTTGAATAAATTAAAAAAAAGTTCTGCTCCTATGTTACATTGTCTGCTTATGTGTATGAATGTTAATTCCGCAACAATTGTACATTCTCTGTGTTGTCGAGGAAGCATTCCTGTGTGTGATTATTTTCCTTCAATATTTTCAACATGGTATTAGAGTAGGTCTAGACTCTCAGTAAAAGAAAAAGTTCTCTTTACTGAAGAAGCTATAAGATTGTTTGTTTTGTAGAAGCAGAAGTCTCCAGTAGTGAGAAAGATTTTACAAAAGTAAGAAAGTTTGTTTTTACATAGTCATAATGGAAGCAGCAGGCATAAGCCTGACAAATCCACAATTACCATAATTCAATGGTAAAAATTATGATTATTGGGTCATTACAATGAGAGCCCCATTTGCTTCACAAGATATATGGGAGCTAGTGGGAAATGGATTTCTAGAACCACCAGATGAAGCAGCGCTTACTGCCTTGACTACAACAGAAAGAGACCTGCTGAAAGATAATAGGAAGAAGGACTCCAAAGCCCTCTTCTATATCTTTCAAGCAGTACATGAGAGTATTTTCCCAAGGATTGCAGTAGCAAAAAATTTTAAGGAGGCATGGGATATTATCAAGACAACCAATCAAGGCATGTAGAAGGTGAAGACAACAAAATTATAAATGCTGAGGAGAGATTTTGAAACTCTTTGTATGAAACAGTCTGATAGCATAGACTCATTCTTCACACACGTGATTGGGTTGGTTACCCAGATAAGGTGTCATGGAGAGACTTGAGGACAGAAGAATAGTGGAGAAAATCTTAAGAAGTCTACCTTCAAGATTTGATGCCATAGTAATGGCAATAGAAGAGACAAAGGATCTCTCAATATTTTCATTAGATGATATTTTTGCATCCCCGATGTCTCATTAACATAGACTGAATAGGACAATGAACTCCTCATTGGAACATTCTTTCAAGACACAAATGTCTTTCGGCCGAGGAAGATCAAACTATAGAGGAAGAGGAAGAAGCCCACAAAGAGGTGGAAGAAACAACCCTGCAAGCACAAGTGGAAGGGGCAGCAACCAGAACTCAAGTGAAGGCTCAAGCCAAAATCAAGCACAAGGACAAATGTATGATAAATCCCAACTCCAATGTCATTATTGTAAAAAGTATGGCCATTATTCCAATGAATGTAGAAAGAAACAAAATGCCATGAGCAATAGAAAAAATGTAAATTTTCCAAGAGAAAATAAGAACCAGAGTAATGTGCTTCTAACTTGTAATGTAGCACAAGAAAAACAAGAAGATTTATGGTTCCTAGACTCAGGTTGTACTAACCACATGAATGGAAACATAGCAATATTTTCCAATCTGGATGAGAGCGTTAAATCGGAAGTGACAACGGGGACTCATAGTAAAGTCTCTGTCATGGGGAAAGAAAGAGTATTAATGCTGAAAAGGAAGGGAGAAAAGAGGTTTGTGCCAGATGTATATTATGTACTTGGCCTAAAATGTAACCTTGTAAGCATCGAACAACTTGTGAACAAGGGTTACAATGTATTTTTTAAGAATGATGTGTGCACAATCATGGACATACCTCCAAGTAAAAGGGTCATTGCAGAAGTGCAAATGAAAATTAATAGGATGTTTCCTTTCAATATCAAAACAAACTTGAAGGAAGGAGGTGTGGTAGCAGTAGTCACACAAGAGGTCTTTCAAGAAGAAGTGAAAGACAAAAGCTGGTTATGGCATTTGAGATTTGGACATCTCAATTTTGGAGGTTTGAACCTCTTGCATAGAAAAGAGATGGTAAATGGATTACCACTCATAGAGAAACCAGACAGCCTATGTGAAGGCTGCATCTTTGGCAAACAACATAGAGAATCCTTTCCAATAGGAAAGACTGTAACGGCAAAGGCACCCTAAGAGATTGTCCACTCAGAATTGTGTGGACTAATGCAAACACCATCTTTAGTAGGCATTCATTATGTCTTGACATTTATACATGATTATACAAGGAAGACATGGGTGTAGTTCCTAAAGATAAAAAGTGAAAGTGTTTGAACAGTTCTACCACTTCAAAGCTCTTGTTGAGAAGAAAAGTGAGCACTACATAAAAGTGTTGAGAAGTAATAGAGGAGGAGAGTATATCTCCAAACACTTCCTACGTTTTTGCAGGGAGCATGACATACACAAGCATTTTAGCCCAAGGTACACACCACATCAAAACGATGTTGCAAAAAGAAAGAATAGGACCATCATGGACATGGTCAAAAGTATGTTGAAGGCAAAGAATTTTCCAAATGAGTATTGCGCAGAAGTTGTAAATTGTGCAGCTTATATTTTAAATAGACGTCCAACCAAAGTGGTTATGAACAAAGTTCCAAAAGAAGCATGGAGTTGAAAAAAATATTTTGCCACTCACATGAGAGTATTTGGATGTGTGGCATATGCACATGTCCCATATCAGCTAAGGAAGAAGTTGGACAGCAAGGAGAATAAGTGTATATTTTTTGGATACATTGATGAATCCAAGGCCTACAAACTCTATAATCCATCAACCAAAAAAGTTATAATCAGTAGAGATGTGCAGTTCATTGAAGAAGAAGCTTCGGATAGAAGTTTAGAGAAGAGTGTAAATGTGAAGACATGTATTTCACATGAATATAGAGAGGAATTGGTTGCAGAAAATAATCCCTCAATGGTGGCTCCTCCTCCACCTACAGAAGCTCAGTAGAGCACACCACAAGAAAGCAATAGAATGGCTCTGAGAAATCAAGGAAGTGCTTCTCCAAGCACACAATAGGGATCTGAAACTCCCTCGAGTTCAAGTGGAACTCCAAGCACAATAAGAAGACCAAGATTCAGAAACTTGAGTGAAATTTACGAGCAAGATGAAGGTGATAATAATGTTGGTCTGAATTCTTTATTTTCTTTGTTTTGTTATGCTGATGACCCAATCCATTTTGAAGATGCAATAAAAGAAGATAAATGGATTGAAGCAATGAATGAATATATTGGAGCAGTGGAAAAGAATGATACATGGGAGTTAGTGGACCTCCCACAAGGAAAAGAAGTTATTGGAGTAAAATGGGTCTATAAGATCAAGAGCAATGTTGAAGGCAAGATAGAAATGCATAAAGAAAGACTTGTTGTGAAAAGCTACAAGCAGCAACAAGGAAGAAATTATGAAGAAACCTTTGCACCTGTTGCAAGGATGGAGACAGTGAGGACAATGTGGTCCATAGCAGCACAACAAAAGTGGAAAGCCTACCAAGTGGATGTAAAATCAGCATTCTTGAATGGAGTGTTGAAAGAGGAGGTATATGTTGAACAACCTCCTGGCTATGAGATAGAGGCCCAAGAGCACAAAGTCTGGAAGTTGAAGAAAGCTCTGTATGGCTTAAGCAAGCACCAAGAGCATGATACAATAAGATTGATGCTTACCTGAGGGATAATGGGTTTGAAAAATGTGATGGTGAACCCACACTCTACATTAAAGAAAATGATGCTAAAATCCTTATTGTTGTTTTATATGTAGATGATTTAATTTTCACGGGCACTGAAGTTTCTCTTATTGTTGATTTTAAAGCAGTCATGAAGAGTGAATTTGAAATGACTGATTTAGGTTTATTGAGATATTTTTTGGGAATAGAAGTAAAGAAAAATGAAAACGTAATTTTTATTTCTCAAGAAAAATATCTTGAATAATTTTTAAAGACACTTAACATGAAGAACAATAAAGCAGTTGTAACTGCAACTGTCATGGGTTTAAAATTAAGCAAATAATATTGTAGCAAGAATGTTGATCTGACATTGTACAAAATCATAGTTGGCAGTCTAATGTATTTGACTGCAACTAGGCTTGATATTATGTATGCTGTAAGTTTAATATCCAGATTCATTGAGACACCAAAGGAGACACATTGGCAAGCAGCCAAGAGAATATTGAGGTATGTGAATGGAACGAAGGAGTATGGTGTTCTATACTCAACTGATAATTTTAAATTGATCGGCTACACTGACAATGATTGGGATGGAAATGTAGATGATAGAAAGAGCACATCTGTGTATGTGTTTCATTTGGGACCGGGAGCAATTTCATGGGCTTCCAAGAAGTAACCAGTGGTTGCATTATCAACAATAGAAGCTGAATATTTGGCAGTGATAGAAGCAACATGCCAAGTAGTATGGATAAGAAGGTGTTGTACGTACAAAAACCCTCCCCATTTTTAAATTTTAGAATAAATCTCATTTAAAATAGGTCCCCTTTTTATATATCTTTTTCCCTTAATAGAAATAAAAGATCCATGCATAAAATGATGCATATCACATTTCTTCACAAAGTATACAAACTTTAAAAACTTTCTGATCCGATGAGTTAGAGGACCTTTTAATATATTTGGAACATATTAAAAAGACTTTATATACTTACTAATATGTTAAGATGAACAGTAATCGCAATCGAAAATTCGGAAAAGTTCTTTTAAAGAATTGTTATTGCTTTGAAAAGTTCCAATGCGAACGCACTCAATCGTAATCGCATTTCGGAAGAAAAGTTAAACATTGCATTCCTTTCGTTAAAAGTTCCGATGTGATCACGTTCAATCGCAATCGCATTTTTGGAGATAGCATTAAACGGTCTATTCCATTTTAAAATCTCCGATGCGATCAGTATTGGATAAAAAGCATTATCACACTTCCTTCTTAAACCAATTGCGATGCGATTGTCGCAATCGGAAAATCGGCAATGAATTATATTGTATTATTTTGCGCACTATTGAAGACTTGCGATGCAATTGTTATTTCGCATTATATTTATTCATTGCATCACAAAGAATCAAAAGCGAATTTTAACATCTATTCCAAGCATGCGTTGATCTCCGATTGTACGACACCATTAATTGGAAATCAGGCAAAATATCATGGGTTATTTCGTTTTCAATGCGTCAATGTGACCTCTTGGAGAAGCATTTATGTTGTAAATACAGGGAGATTAGATGGTAATTAAATAAACAGATATTTGGATAGTTGTTCTCATTATTATGTTTTATCTCTGCTGAAAGCATTCGTTTGAATTGCAGAAAAAAAGTTCGAATCCTTTCATTCGCAGAACCATAGAGAATTTTCTCGACACCAAAATGTCAAAGAGAAGCAAAAAATCTAAACCTGCTTTTGTTGCAAAAGCTCTTTTATTAAACATGCCGCCCAAGGAGAAACCGACGAGGCTCAAGCTAGTCACAAACACCTCCTGTCAAGGACTGGGGAAGATGACATGGGAGAATGTATACAATTTTCTTGAAAAAGAGAAACCTAGGGTTATTGTGCCTAAAGAAATTGTTCCCGATGAAGAAGATTTAGACTCTGATTCTGAAACTCAACTCAGTGCATTGGAAAATTCATTTTTACACCGAGTAGCTGCCCAGGCAAACATTTTTCCCTACTATGATGTTATCAGGTGGGTCATTGACAATGTGACCATTCAAAATAGGAATTTTTTTTCTGCTTCTCGATCAGTGTTCAGGTCATTTAGAGTAGAGGATATTAAAGCAATGTACCATCTTCCCAACCCGGAAAAGACTTACAACAAAGAATTCCTTAAAGAATATGTTGCAGAACATCCAAAAAAAGCAGAGCCAATGAAAGAATGGAGGAAAAATCCTGAGAAACATAAGCATGAAGCATCAAGTATGTACTTTGTGGAGTCACTCTCACCTCCATATTCTTATGCTGCAGCGATGATTTGTAGGATGTTCGGAAACGATAACTCTACTAGATTTTCTATTCAAATGGTCCTGTTAATTCATTTTGTTGTTAGTTCTGAAATTATGGATTGCGCTGTGATTTTATCGGATAAAATAGCCAATCAGATTCTAGAGTACAGAAAAGACAAGAATTCAGGGAATTCTACCCCTTTTCATTTTTGTGCTTATATTTTAGATGCCCTCTGTTTCAATTCTGAGTTCCCCATGCTAGGTTGGAAATGGACTCCAAAAGAACCTATCCCTATTCATGTGTATCACAATTTCTTATGGAAATATCATTTCAAACTTCATGTTTACAAAGTCTACCATGGTTTTCTCATTCCGATTTACCAAACCATTTTTGGTCATTTCCCTCCTAGACTTTCTAATAAAGCCAAGATTGATTTGTCCTCTATCTGAGATTGGTTCGGGGAAGAAAAATTCACTTATATCAGATTTTTTGGGAGTATTGTTCAGCCACATATCGTTCCCCTATATGTTCTAGATAAGCTGTTAGCTCAGGAGATTTCTTATCAATTAACAGTAGAAAGAATGTCTAGGACTTTGAAAACCAATTAAAAGCCCATGTGGCCTACCTTCCCTTTTAAGTGTGGTGACTATACTCTTAATAGTTTCACTCATGCTGAAAAAGAAGTTGGTAAGATTTCTGATCTTAAGTTTTCAACAATTCCTAGAAGACAATACGACCCAAGGAAAGTGGCGTATGATTTTACTACCTCTGTTTCGATTGCCCAGTTCGAACATGAACCAGACATTTTCGATGATTCATTTGTTTCCATGGATGATATATCCCAAGTTTTTTGATTCAACCAAGTCCAAATTACAAGTTGAGGACTCGAAATATTTTTTGTTGTATAAAAGCCATAGGTTACTTAAAGTGCCTCTTGATCAGTTGAGAGCTCCCACATAGGAGAAAGGATCACAACAAGCAAGAAGTACTTCTGGTAAAGAATTAACTGGAGCTGATCCTGTTCTAGAGAAAAAGGATGACAACAACAAAGCTGACACTACCAAAAGAGAAACAGCTGCTCAAAAAGATACATAAAATCCTTTAATTCAAACAGAAAAAGGGAACATGGGTACTGATGCCCATGTAAAAAATATGAAAGGAAGCACTGAAAGTAAAAACACTGAACAAGAACCCAAGAATGATACAAATGTAGGTTCTCAACTTGGAGGACAAGTAGATACTAAATTGATCGTTTCTCCTCATTTTGTAAATCAATATCAACAATTTGCTCAGCAAATCGGACTGCAAAACACTCTTCAAGTTGATAATCCCAAAGATCAGGATGTAGAAATCATTCTTGAAAACCCCACAGGAGAAATTATGCTAAAGGTAGAAGAAATCCCTCCTTTAGACATATTCTACAGTCTGAAACATAGGGTTATGGTAAGAAAACAAAGGAAAAGGAGGAAAATAGATCAAGATGCCCTTTTGGCATCACAGGGGGAATTTCTAAATATTGTTTATAAAAATGCTGAGGTGGATCCATCTGAATATGTCACCAAATTATATCAGTATGCTAGTGCCTATAGTGCTGCCACTATAGATAAAGCTTCTGAAGTTTCACAACTGGTAAAACAAAAGGATATGCAAATTTCTATTTTTGAAGAACAGGTTGCAGGAGATCAACAAAATATTATTCAGTTGGAACAACGAGTACAAGATGCAGAGATTAGAACTAAACAACTAGAAGAAAAGCTGAGCCTTGAAAAGAAGAAGATTGATGAACAAGACTTGGACAAACAACAACAGTTGAATCAAGAGGTAGAAAAGTTACAAAATATTATACAAAATGAGAAAAATTCAAAGATTGAACAGGAAAAAAGGTTCCAATCAACATTGGACAAGTTCAAGGAGTATCCTAAGTTAGCTCAATTCATAACCGAAGCTCTTGAAATAAACAAACTGCCATCTCAACATTTAAATGAATTTTGTCTAAAGTTGACACAAATTGAGCCTTTGTGCGAAGTAACATCATCTTTGATAGATAAATCAGTCACTCTTACGCAAGAAATTGATGATGTTGATGATAAAATTTCTGAGTTCCTTTCATGGCACGATACAGAGCAAGGAAGAAAAGCTAATCTTCCTAGAATTGAAGAAAGACACAAAGAAATTTTATTTATGGAATGGGAACAACAGTTGATGAAATTAGAAAGAGGCATTTCAAGGGCTAAAGGTTTAACGAATAATAAAACCCAATTGATTAATGACAGCTTGTACACTGCCAATTTGATCTCAGATTGTACCCCAGGCGAATTACCTAAAGTAAAAGAAGATGATTTCAGGTGGAAGGAAGAGATAATCAATAAAAATCAACAGATTAGAAAACTTCAAGGAATTTCATGGGATACTATGTGGACTTATCTGATCAAGCCACATAGCCAATAGATGGCCATCAAATTCCTTTCGAATGCTATTCAATGTATCATTCCTGAATTCTTTGATGCTACATACACTGGGCAGTTACATTCAAAAATGAGTCAGCCAACAGAAGTTCAAGATATGCTCAATATCTGCCACCTTCGCACATCCACCTCAATTGATGATCAATGAGCCAGTCTTCTATAAGTTCACATTTCAGTTTTATATATTTTTTATTTTAGATAGATTGGAGGAATAGTTTTAGTTATTTTGTTTTGTTAAGTACCTATTTAAATCCCTTTCATGCATTTAGAAAGGGGTCCTTAATATTTTTGACTTGGAGATTACATTTATGTACTCCATTTACTCCTATATTCTTTTATAAAGGATCACATCTGGTGATTCTGTGCGGAATTATTTTTAAGAGTTGCATTTATGTACCTTGGAGTTGATTTTGCATCGGAATTGTTGGATTAGAGTATCAGTTTGCATTTGAAAGTCTCAACATGGACATGGTATTTCTATCTATTCATTTTTAATTTCTTTTGTTATATGATATTCTCTTTTTTAAATTTGCTATTGTTTATATGTACTTCGTTTTACAATATTTCTTTATATATATATAATTTCTGAGTATATTGGAGATATTTATCTTTCAAAAGTATATGTAAATGATATACAATGATGAATACAATATGCTAATATAACTCTATTTAATTTCTTAAACAGAGTTATCTTTATTTGTTGCTGCACATTTCAATTAAGCTATAATAAATTTTTATGGTTATTGTTCAATTGAAACAATTTTAAGTTGTATTCACATATGATACCCGAGTTAGTTTTAGAAATTCTTTATCAGTATTTAAATTAGATTAGTTAGTATTTTTATTTCATTCATTTAGTCCCATTTTCTTCCATCCAATCATTCCATTACCAACCCATTCAAATTACTAGGAAAATCGTCCTATCAATCCAGTCGGAGCCACCATCCGAAACAGAAAAGGAGTTGTCTTAAGGTCCCGACTAGGTGGTTATACCGCAATGTTTGAAGTAGCAATTTTTGAGGCTTCAACATTTTTGGTGCTAGGAGGAGGGCCATAAGCTATCAATGGTAGATAAATCTAAATTTTAAAGCCATTCTAAGAGCACATCACCCTCATCACCTTCAATTTCTTCCACATCTAAAATCACAATAGAATAAATTGAGAAAATTATTTGAGCACCCACTACCCAAGTTTCAGATCAATCAAATAATCCAACTCCCGAGTCCCCTTAAGTGGAGACCTTGACCCAAAAACTTCAAGGATTCTCATTATCATTAGAAGAATTGAAATTATCTTAAGGTAGTGTCACTTCGCAGTTTGTTTCCTCCAGACCTCTTACTAGATCACAAAGTGGAAAACTTGGAATTTCCCCAAAAGAGTTTCCTATTCCTAGTAGGGTCAAATCAAGAAAAACTCTGCCGAAAACAGAAAGTGGTACCAGTTCTTCATCGCATATTCAATCACTTGTTTCCCAAGCTCCAAATCAGGAAAGTACAGTAGTCTCATCTACATCTGCTCAATCTTCCTCCTCTATTCAAACTTCATCTGCTCAATCTTCATCTCCTCAAACTACAACTACTCAAACGTTAATTGTCTCTTCCGGTAATTCAACAGTTACTACTAATATACCAGTTATCCCTTCTAGTTCATCTATCATTGTTACAAGAATGGCACAACCAGCACAAATACCATGGACCAGACCAAGAGCTGTGAATATGGCTGCACTTTTACAAGATCTACCTGATCATCTTGAAAAATGGCTCCCAAAGTTTAGTCCAGATAGTGGTGTATCAGCAGAAGAACATATCAATAACTTCATGCTTTATATAAATCCCAATCAAGTGATGCATGAAGATGTTGTAGTCCGAATATTTCCCTATACTTTACAAGGAACAACAGGATCTTGGTATTTTTCCTTACTTGTTGATTCTATCAGTGATTGGGATATGTTTGAGGAACAATTTTTAACTAAATATGGAGATGATAGATCAGTTGCCACCTTAATTAACGATCTCTCCAATTTAAAGACTCAATCAAAGGAACCCATTAAAGACTTTAACTCGCAATTTAATAAACTCTTGAACAAGATACCTGCAACATCTAAACCTAGTGAACAAGTTAGAAGTGAATGGTACATTAACGCTTTACCCTCAAATATAGCAATTTTCATAGATAGAGCTGCAAAGCCAACTTTAGCTGAAAATATGAAAGAAGATATTTTCGTGGAAAAGCAGATGATTGCTCTTGATAAGAAAAACACTATTATGAAAGAAAATCAAAGAAAGTCACTTTTAAAGATGATTCCAAGAAAAATACACCAAGAGATCCATATGACATGGAAGGTTTATAGAAAGTTCTTAAAACCATGTCTAATGAGATGGTTGAAATCAAAAAGAAGGTAGCAGAGACTTCTACAAAGAGATCGTTTAGAAATTTCAAGAGAAATCAAAGTGAATCAAAACCTCCCAATGCAATTTCCAATGCAGAATCAGAAGATGAAGAAGAAGAAGAAAATTTTCTAATATCAGACGAAGAAGATGAAAAAGAAGAAGAAGTTGAACTAAATGGAATGTGGGATTTCATTCTCCCTCATTCAGATAGTGACATGGAAGAAGAAGCTATTCGTGTAAGTACTAGGAGAAAATCTACATCGGAACCTGTTCAAACTGTTCCAAAGAAGAAAAATACAACTCCAACTACCAAAGACAAAACTTCTGCAAAAAAGACTTCTTCATTACCCACCTAGAATCAGCCATCATTCCTCAATCCTCCCACATAATCATCCAAAACTCTGGTAGTATCAGATCCAATGGACTATAATATTGTTGAGGACATGAAAAATACTAGAGTGAATATCTCATTACATGAACTTAGTAAACTCAAACATCAACAAAAGCTATTATTAAAAGAGTTAAACGCTACACCAATCACTCCTCTACCAAGTAGTGTAGTAGCTAAAGCAGCTAAAGGGACTGGTAAGCCACCATACAAAGTATATGCATCCAACACTGTTCTTATTGGAGAAAGATCAGGTTCCTAGACACCTCCTTTTCTTCTAACCTATGAAATCTACAATAAGAATTTGCATAATTGTTTGATTGATTCGGGAGCATATTCCAATATAATTCCTTCTTCAGTTTGTGCTAAGTTGAATATCTAGCCTCAAAAGTTTGTTTTTCACATTGTACAATTGGATCGCTCCAAGGTTCAAGTTATTGGAGAAATCAATTCAGTCACCATTAGACTACCTTTTGATCCTAGGATTGTCCAAAGAATTGATATTTTAATTTCTGATATCCCAGAATTCTATGGGTTGGTCTTAAGCACGGACTGGTTTGCAAAACTTAATGGTTATATCTCAACCGATTATTCACATATGTCGCTTCTCTACAAAGGGAAACCTAATCAGATCAAAGTCGAACGAGAGAAACATATGACACACACTGTAACTAAATTCGAGCAACCTAATGAACCTGTAGCTTTCAACAATAATATTGTAGGAGGTTATTTTGTCGAGTCTTTTCTTGGATATTTTATTTCTCCACAATCACCATTCTCTGTAAATACTTTTGTTTCTCAAATTGAAATTTTTTTGCAATATGATTCTTCTAGAATTGTAAATATTTATGATTCTTTTGTAGATAAACCTATAGATAGAAATTTATTTTGGTCATTATATTTTGATGGATCGAAATCTAATGATGGAGAAGGACCAGGATGCATCCTAATTGATCCAAAGGGAGAGAAAAATATGTTATCATGTAGATTATAATTTGAGTTCACTAATAATATTGCTCAGTATGAAGCCTTGATTCAAGGGCTTTATAAGGCCATAGGGTTAAATGTAAAATACCTGAAAGTTTATGGAGATTCCGAAATTGTCATAAGACAAGTTAGGAATACCATCCATTGTCTTTTAGGGCATATTAAACATTATCAAACCCTGGTACATGATCTTACCACTCAATTTCTAGCATTTAATATTTCTTCTATTCCCAGAAATCAAAACACGTCAGCTGACTTGTTAGCTAATGTTGCATCCAAACTCCTTCTTGTTGAAGATTGCAGTCTTGATACATTTTTAGTAGAGTTGATTTTTCGTCCATCTGTCCCAGATAATGTGACTAACTAGAGAGTATTCTACCATGATCAAGATATTGTGAATTTCTTAAACTCTGAGAAATCATATGATGAACAACTTATTGATGAAGACAATCATGATCTACAAATTACTTCAAGAAATAATGAAAATCTGATTCCTAAATCTATTGTTAAAATTGAGGATCTTTGTGATATTAAGGACAGATTCATGAAAGTTACTAATGCCAAAATTCAAAGTTCAACTTTGAAGTTTGAATTAGTCAATCTTGGCTCTGATTCTAAACCCTAGAATGTAAATCTAGGTCTCAATTTAACTCTAGAAGAATTATTTGCTTTCATTAAACCCCTGAGTAAATACAAAAATGTCTTTTCTTGGAATTATGATGATTTAAAGACTTATGATACTTCTGTAATTCAGCACACAATTCCAATGCTATCTGATGTTAAGCCCGTGCAACAGAAATTGAGAAAGATTCATCCAAATCTTGAAGATCAAATCAAGACAGAACTCAACAAAATTCTGAAAGCCAAAATCATTTTTCCTGTAAGGCATTCCAATTGGGTTTCTAATATGGTACTTGTCAGGAAGAAAAATGGTGATATTAGAATCTGTATTGATTTGAGGAATTCGAACAAGGCATGTCAAAAAGACAATTTCCCATTGCCAACTATGGAGAAAATCCTCCAAAAGGTATCTGGTTCTGAACTCATGTCCTTCCTTGATGGATTTTCAGGGTATAATCAAATTCTAGCACATCCAGATGATAGGTTAAAAACCACTTTCAGGATCAAATGGGGAACCTATGCTTATCAGAAAATTCCTTTTTCTTTAGTAAATGTAGGAGCTACTTTCCAGAGAGCCATGGACATAGCATTCAAGGGTATAATTAATAGATCAGTTGTTATTTATCTTGATGACATAACAGTTTATTCAAAAAAAAGATCCAATCGTCTACAAGATCTGAAACAAATATTTGAAAGATGTAGAAGATTTGGTATTGCATTAAACCCAAAGAAATATTTCTTTTCTCTTGATCAAGGAAAACTCTTAGGGTTTTTTGTGTCAAAATATGGTATATACATCGATCCTGATAGAGTTAAAGAAATTTCTGACATTTCTTTGCCTCACAATAAAAAGTCCATGAAATCATTTCTAGGTCAGATTAATTTTGTAAAAGGATTCATTCCAATTTTTTCTCAAATTGTTTTGCCTATGCAGAGTATGATTAGGAAAAACTCGGTGTTCAAATGGGGTAATAAAGAAAAAGAAGCCTTCAATGCAATCAAGAAAGCAATTATTGATGCACCTGCATTAAATACTCCCAATTTTTCCAATGATTTTATTTTGTATACTTTGGCAACCGAAACTTCTTATGTTGTTGTTTTAACACAGCTCAATGATAAAAAATTTGAAGCACCAATTTCATTCTTTAGCTCAAATATGCAAGGAGCTGAGCTGAATTATTCTGATGTTGAAAAACAAGCTTTCACTATATTTAAGTCAATCAAGCATTTTAGGGCTTTTCTCTTAAAAACACACACAAAAGTGATTGTTCCTTTCTCAGCAGTAAGACAATTACTAATTCAAAGAGAAGTAGGAGAAAAAGGGCTAATTGGGTGACAGCCTTGCAAGAATATGATATTGACATTAAATCAGCAAAGATTGTTAGAGGACAAGGTTTTTGCAGATTATTAGCAGGAGCTCATAATATACCAGAAAATCAAGATCCAGAAAATGGTATTCAAGTAAGTCAGATAAGTGTTACAGATTCTAAATCTCAGTATGATGATCTGATATTTTACTTGAAAATCAGGTATACTCTTTCGAATCTTAGTTATAAGAATAAACATCCTTTAATATTGAAGGATACTAAATATGAAATCATTGATGATGTGTTATTTAGAAAAAATTATGATTCGATCTTACTAAGATGTCTTGAAAAGACTGAAGAAAAGAAGGTTTTGTAGGAATTACATGATGGACCAGCAGGAGGTCATTTTGGAGGCGATACCACAGCCAAAAAAATTATTCATGCTAGGTATTATTGACCTACCCTTTTTAAATATACTCATGATTATGTGAGGAAGAGAAAAATTTGCCAAACTGCTAGTGGAAGGCAGAGGAAGCCAGCTTTTCCTCTACAGCTAGTAAACATTGAACAACCATTTGAGAAATGGGGGCTTGATATTATTGGTGACATAACTCCTCATTCTTCCAAATAGCATAAGTAAATCCTCATAGCAAAAGATTACTTCACAAAATGGGTAGAAGCAATTCCTCTAAAGGTAGCCAAATCTGACGTAATTATTGATTTTATCGATCAATTCATCATTACCAGGTTTGGTGTACCTAACGCTCTAGGCTTTGACAATGCATCTTATTTCTCTGGTAATAGTATAATGGAATTTGCAATTAAGAGAGGTTTTAAATTGAAACATTCAGCTAACTATTATCCACAAGGTAATGTTTTAGCAGAATCCACCAACAAAAATCTCTTAAAGATTATTAAAAGGACTATTGATCAAAATCAAAAGAATTGGCACAAGTCTTTAATCTTTGCATTATGGGATGATCGTATTACTCTTAAAACTTCTATTTTAACTTCACCATTCAATTTAGTTTATGGTAAAGAAGCTGTAATACCATCAAATCTAGCTCTTCCATCATTAGCCCTGGTGCAATTCATTGAATAAAATCCTTCCTCATCCATTCAATTGAGATTTGATTAGATCCTAAAATTATAAGAGGACAAAGAGAAAGCAAGAAGTGTTCATGAAAAACATCAACAACTTGTTAAATCTTCTTTTGATTCAAATTCCACTGGCTCAAATTTTTTTTCAATTGATGATCTTGTTCTGAAATGGGATAAAGCACATGAAGAAAAAGGTAAGCATACCCAATTCCAGAAGATGTGGCTTGGACCATTTCAGATTGCTGAAAATATAGGCTCATATACATTCATACTTTAGGATTTAACAGGAGAGAGAGAATCTCTTCCTGCAAATGGGCTTGTCTTAAAGAAATTCTTTTCATAAGGATGTAACCCCTTCTTAATTGTACATATTCCTTTCTGCAATTTTCATTTGATTTTGGATATAAAAGTTGTTAATAGTCTTTAATTGACCTTTTACTATTAGAAAATTGTCTTAGAAAGAATGTTATAAATATTTATTTTAAGTAAATAAGAATTTTAGGGAATTGATTACAATTTTTATATAGTTTAAAATAAAATGTTAAACTTTGAAAATTTGTTTAAAACATTTGCATGATGTTATGAAACTTTGAGGAAAATGTAAATCATTATAAGTTTATTAAGCAGAGAAAGGTTACCTTTAAAAAGTAAATACTTTTTCAAGCTTTAGCAAACAAAAACTCTGAAAATTGTCATCCATTTATTCTTAAGGATACAACTTTTGATTGTGATTTTTTAGAATGTAATTCTAAAGAAATTATATGACCAAATTTAGGAGATAAGAGGTCTCATCATGAGCCTGCTTACCATGATCATAGGAAGTAATCAAACTGACATTACCAATACTGCATACCAAAACATTGTAATGGCTTATAAATTAAGACAAGGGGTCTCATCACGAGCTGCCTTGTTCAGTTTAATTACAACTAGTGAATGGCATTATTACTAATTGGATACCAAACCAGAACAATGGCTCTTAAATTAAGAAAAATAAATAAAAAGAAAGAAAAAAGATGAGAAAATATGTTTTATGAATTTATTTTTTAAAGAGTCATAATCTTAATTGGATGGGACAATAAATAGTTAATGGTTAAAAGGTAACCCTGTTGAGACTATGAACGTTTGTTGGTAGCATATGTGATACCTATGACAATAGAGTATATTACATAAGCTAAACTTGAGAAAATCCACTTACTTTATTATTATCAACCAATCAAAGCTTGAGATAACCCAAAAAAAAAATTATCCTTGAAGAATTAGAAAGAAATTGTAAGTGATTTTTATTCTTTTTCACAGTTAGATTTTATTTGAATTATCTTAAGAAAAGTTTTCATTATCTTTAGAAATTTCTACTTACTAAAAATATAGTATTCATTTCATTTTTTCAGAGATAACTGTTTCTTCCAGTGAATCGCCAATTGTTGTACTGTACAACAACCCTCCCCATTTTTAAATTTTAGAATAAATCTCATTTAAAATAGGTCCCCTTTTTATATATCTTTTTCCCTAAATAGAAATAAAAAATCCATGGATAAAAGGATGCATATCACATTTCTTCACAAAGTATACAAACTTTAAAAACTTTCCGATCCGATGAGTTAGAAGACCTTTTAACATATTTTTAACATATTAAAAAGACTTTATATACTTAATAATATGTTAAGATGAACAGTAATCACAATCGGAAATTTAGAGAAGTTCTTTTAAAGAATTGTTATTGCTTTGAAAATTTCCGATGCGATCGCACTCAATCGCAATCACATTTCGGAAGAAAAGTTAAACATCACATTCCTTTCGTTAAAAGTTCCGATGCGATCACGCTCAATCGCAATCGCATTTTCAGAGATAGCATTAAACGGTCTATTCCATTTTAAAATCTTCGATGCAATCGAGATTGGATAAAAAGCATTATCACACTTCCTTTTTAAACCAATTGTGATGCGATTGTTGCAATCGGAAAATTGGCAATGAATTATATTGTATTATTTTGCACACTATTGAAGACTTGCGATGCGATTGTTATTTCGCATTATATTTATTCATCGCATCACAAAGAATCAAAAGAGAATTTTAACATTTATTCCAAGCATGCGCTGATCTCCGATTGTATGACACCACTAATTGGAAATCAGGCAAAATATCATGGGTTATTTCTTTTTCAATGCGTGAATGTGACCTCTTGGAGAAGCATTTATGTTGTAAATACAGGGAGATTAGATAGTAATTAAATAAACAGATCTTTGGATAGCTGTTCTCATTATTATGTTTTATTTTGGCTAAAATCATTCATTTGAATTGCATAACAAAAGTTTGAATCCTTTCATTCGCAGAACCAAAGAGAATTTGCTCGACACCAAAATGTCAGAGAGAAGCAGAAAATCTAAACCTTCTTTTGAAGCAAAAGCTCCTTTATTAAACATGCCGCCTAAGGAGAAACCAGCGAGGCTCAAGCTAGTCACAGACACCTCCTGTCAAGGACTAGGGAAGATGACATGGGAGAATGTATACAATTTTCTTGAAAAGGAGAAAACTAGGGTTATTGTGCCTAAAGAAACTGTTCCTAACAAAGAAGATTCGGACTCAGACTCTGAAACTCAACTCAGTGCATCGGCAAATTCATTTTTACACCGAGTAGCTTCCCGGGCAAACATTTTTTCCTACTATGATGTTATCAGATGGGTCATTGAAAATGTGACCATTCAAAACATGACTTTTGTTTCTGCTTCTGGATCAGTGTTTAGGTTATTTAGGGCAGAGGATATTAAAGTAATGTACCATCTTCCCAACCCGCAAAAGTCTTACAACAAAGACTTCCTTAAAGAATATGTCGCAGAACATCCAAACCAAGTAGAGCCAATGAAAGAATGGAGGAATAATCCTGAGAAACATAAGTAGGAAGCATCAGGTATGTACTCTATGGAGTCACTCTCACCTCCATATTGTTATGTCACAGCGATGATGTGTAGGTAGTTCAGAAATGATAACTCTGCTAGATTTTCTATTCAAATGATCTCATTAATTCATTCTGTTGTTAGTTCTGAAATTATGGATTGGGCTTTCATTTTATCGGATAAAATAACCAATCGGATTCTAGAGTACAAAAAAGACAAGAATTCATGGAATTCTACCCCTTTTCATTTTTGTGCTTATATTTTAGACGCCCTCTGTTTCAATTCTTAGTTCCCCATGCTAGGTTGGAAATGGACTCCAAAAGAACCTATCCCTATTCATGTGTATCACAATTTCTTATGGAAATATCATTTCAAACTTCATGTTTACAGAGTCTGCCATGGTTTTCTCATTTCGATTTACCAAACCATTTTTGGTCATTTCCCTCGTAGACTTTCCAATAAAGCCAAGACTGATTTGTCCTCTATCGAATATTGGTTCGGGGAAGAAAAATTCACTTATATCGGAATTTTTGGGAGTATTTTTCAGCCACATATCCTTCCCCTATACGTTCCAGATAAGCTGTTAGCTCAGGATATTTCTGATCAATTAATACTAGAAGGAATGTCTAGGATTTTGAAAACCAATAAAAATCTCATGTGGCCTACCTTCCCTTTTAAGTGTGGTGATTATACTCTTAATAGTTTCGCTCATGCTGAAAAATATGTTGGTAAGATTTCTGATCTTAAGTTTTCAACAATTCCTGGAAGACAATACGACCCAAGGAGTGTGGCGTATGATTTCACTACCTCTGTTTCGATTGCCCGGTTCGAACATGAACCAGACATTTTTGATGATTTATTTGTTTCCATGGATGATATCTCCCAAGTTTTTGATTCAGCCAAGTCCAAATTGCAAGCCAAGGACTTGATTTTTTTTTTTTTTTTTTGGTATAGAAGCCATAGGTTACTTAAAGTGCCTCTTGATCAGTTGAGAGCTCCCACATAGGATAAATTATCACAACAAGCAGGAAGTACTTCTGGTAAAGAAGTAACTGGAGTTGATCCTGTTCTGGAGAAAAAGGATGACAACAGCAAAGCTGACACTGCCAAAATAGAAACAACTGCTCAAAACGATACACAGAAGCCTTTAGTTCAAACAGAAAAAGGGAACACGCGTACTGATGCCCATGAAAAAATATGAAAGGAAGCACTGAAAGTAAAAACACTGAACATGCACCAAAGAATGATACAAATGCAGGTTCTCAACTTGGAGGAAAACTAGATACTGAATTGATTGTTTGTCCTCATCTGCTAAATCAATATCAACAATTTGCTCAGAAAATAGGACTGCAAAACACTCCTCAAGTTGATAATCCCAAAGATCAGGATGTAGAAATCATTCCTGAAAACCCCACGGGATAAATTATGCTAAAGGTAGAAGAAATCCCTCCTTTATACATATTATATAGTCCAAAACATAGGGCTGTGGTAAGAAAACAAAGGAAAAGGAGGAAAACAGATCAAGATGCCCTTTTGGAATCACAGGGGGAATTTCTCAATATTGTTTATAAAAATGCTGAGGTGGATCCATCTGAAAATCTCACCAAATTATCTCAGTATGCTAGTGCCTATAGTGCTGCCACCATAGATAAAGCTTTCGAAGTTTCACAGTTGGTAAAACAAAGGGATATGAAAATTGCTATTTTTGAAGAACAGGTTGCAGGAGATCAACAAAATATTATTCAGTTGGAACATCGAGTACAAGATGCAGAAATCAGAACTAAACAACTATAAGAGAAGCTCAGCCTTGAAAAGAAGAATATTGATGAACAAGCCTTGGACAAACAACAACAGTTGAATCAAGAGGTAGAAAAGTTACAAAATATTCTACAAAATGAGAAAAACTCAAATATTGAACAGGAAAAAAGGTTCCAATCAGCATTGGACAAGTTCAAGGAGTATCCTAAGTTAGCTCAATTCATAACTGAAGCTCTTGAAATAAAAAAACTGCTATCTCAACAGTTAAATGAATTTTGTATAAGTTGACACAAATTAAGCCTTTGTGCGAAGTAACATCATATTTGATAGATAAATCAATCACTCTTAGGAAAGAAATTGAGGATGCTGATGATAAAATTTTTGAGTTCCTTTCATGGTAGGATATAGAGCAGGGAAGAAAAGCTAATCTTCCTAGAATTGAATAAAGACACAAAGAAATTTTATTTATGGAATGGGAACAACAGTTGATGAATCAGAAAGAGCCATTTCAAGGGCTAAAGGTTTAATCAATAATACAACCCAATTGATTAATGATAGCTTGTACACTGCCAATTTGATCTCAGATTGTACCCCAGGTGAATTACCTAAAGTAAAAGAAGCTGATTTTAGGTGGAAGGAAGAGATAATCAATAAAAATCAACAGATTAGCAAACTTCAAGGAATTTCATGGGATACTATGTGGACTTATCTGATCAAGCCACGCAGCCAATAGATGGCCATCAAATTCCTTTCGAATGCTATTCAATGTATCATTCCTAAATTCTCTGATGCTACATACACTGGGTAGTTACATTCAAAAATGAGTCGGCCAACAGAAGTTCAAGATATGCTCAATATCTGCCACCTTCGCACATCCACCTCAATTGATGATCAATGAGCCAGTCTTCTACAAGTTCGCATTTCAGTTTCAGATATTTTTATTTTAGATAGATTGTAGGAATAGTTTTAGTTATTTTGTTTTGTTAAATACCTATTTAAACCCCTTTCATGCATTTAGAAAGGGGTCATTAATTTGTAATATTTTTGACTTGGAGATTACATTTCTGTACTCCATTTACTCCTATATTCTTTTATAAAGGATCGCATCTGGTGATTCTGTGCAGAATTATTTTTAAGAGTTGCATTTATGTACCTTGGAGTTGATTTTGCATCAGAATTGCTGGACTAGAGTATCAGATTGCATTTGAAAGTCTCATCATGGATATGGTATTTCTATCTATTCATTGTTAATTTCTTTTATTATATGATATTCTCTTTTTTAAATTTGCTATCGTTTATATGTACTTCGTTTTACAATATTTATTTATATATATCATTTTTGAGTATATTGGAAATATTTATCTTTCAAAAGTATATGTAAATGATATACAATGATGAATAAAATATGCTAATATAACTTTGTTTAATTTCTTAAACAGAATTATCTTTATTTGTTGCTGCACATTTCAATTAAGCTATAATACATTTTTATGGTTATTTTTCAATTGAAACAATTTTAAGTTGTATTCACATATGATACCCGGGTTAGTTTTCGAAATTCTTTATCAGTATTTAAATTAGATTAGTTAGTATTTTTATTTCAGTCATTTAGTCCCATTTTCTTCCATCCAATAATTCCATTACCAACCCATTCAAATTACTAGGAAACTGGTCCTATCAATCCAGTCGGAGCCACCATCCCAAATGGAAAAGGAGTTGTCTTAAGGTCCCGACCGGGTGGTTATCCCCCAATGTTTGAAGCAACGATTTTCGAGGCTTCAACAAAAGGATGATAAGAAATTTGTGTCATGATCAAGACAAAGGAACCACAATTTATTGTGATAATAACTCAACAATTGCATTATCAAATAATTTTGTTTTCCACAAAAGAACAAAGAACATAGATGCCAAATATCATTTTATAAGAGAATTGGTTAACAATGGTGAGATTGGTTTGCAGAATTGTAGGACAGAGGATTAGTTTATTGATATCCTCATAAATCCATTGGGACAAAGAAGTTTTATTTATCTCAGATAGTGTCTAGGAATGGTCGATGGCAGCAGTGGTGATTAAGGGGGAGTGTTGGAATTATACTCCCAACCACCACCATGAATAAGCAATGGCAACAATCCACACTTCATAAATTTGGTAGCAGAGAAGGACAAGCACAGATCCATAGAGTCAGAGGTGTTTTAACGCAACCACAGCAAACAAAGTACCCAAGCCATACCTCATCATTTATGTCCATTTTCGGTGTTGACTTACCTTTTTTACAACATCACATTTCCCTTACCTTACCTCTTAACGCTTTCGCCACAATGTTAAATCCCCGCCGATGTGATATCCAAAGGGACCTACCATAAACCCCCACCGCATTGCAAAACCTGTAAATCCTTTGTATTTCCGCAAAACCTTTGGTTTGTGATTTTCTCACTTACCATAACTTACCGCGTCATCACCCACACTTCGCAAATATTAAGCCTTAAACCTTAATCCCTCATTGTAGGTTATGTTTCTGCTGATGCGATATCTGAAGGACCCACCGTATCCTTACTGCATGAACCAAACCTTTGTTATTATGCTATTTCCTTTGTATTTTGTTTCACTGCACTTACCAACCTTTACCACCCGCAATACTGCAAATCGCAAACCTTTTTTCATTCCATTAAGCGCTCACAAGTTATTTGTTTTGAGATGCGATATCACAACCGCATATCACCATCACACATAGCACCCACAAAGTTTCAAGTTTCACGTATAGCACCCATGGTTATGTTATTTTGTATGCGATGCGATCACAATCGCACATCACAAGGTTTTGTGTTTAAGCTGTTTCACACATATGTTAAACATTAAGATCGTCGATGTGCGATCTACGATAAAGTGTCGGATGCCTTATGGACTCAGAACCGCAATGCATATTATTTTATATCTTCCCTTTGATGTTTTAAACACATTTTTACATGTTTTTGTGTATAAACTGAAATACGGTGTGTGTGTCGTTTTAAAGAAATAATGGGTCTTTTGATAGCCCAAGACCGATTGGTTGTTGAAAATCCATCCAAAATTTTAATTGCATTGAATTTTATTAGGTTTTTCAAGATACAACCATTTTGATATAAGCTTATGTAATTTCATTATGTTCAGAGAGTAGAATGAATTAAAACTCAGAGAAGAGTTGAATAAGTTAAAAAATAGTTATGCTCCTGTGTTACCTTGTCTGTCTATGTGTATGAATGTTTATTCTGCAACAATTGTGCATTATCTATGTTGTGGGGGAAGCATCCCTCTGTGTTATTGTTTTTCTTCAATATTTTCAACAACATCGAGCATATCATTAGAATGATTGGTTAAATTCTAACAATCATGCAAGTAGCATAGCTGGTGCTCCCACTGTAATAGTCGCATCGAGCATAGAATTACAATGATTGGTTATATTTCCCTGTACATTCTAATAACAGGCAAGCTATAAGAATCTTTCGAAGTGTCAGTAACAACTTCTAACCATGATATATTCCTGCCTAGTAATATTTAGAGGATAGATATAATTGTTTCTTGATTGAGAAAGAATGTGAATCACTCTGTAAATGTCTTTTTAGTAAATTTAATGAGGTCTCGGAAGTATATGTAACTGACATGCAAGTAGCAGAACTCGTGCGCTAATCGAAGGAGTCACATCGAGCTTAAAATTATAGTCAATAGACACTTTTCCTCTCACAAATTTGCAGTTGTGGATATAATCCACATAGGTGCATTTAGCAACTTGGTACCTCTGCCATCTTGAACTGGTTGTCAATGTAATCGTCAGATTCTATTATTGGCCCACTAACAACGTAGAAATCACAATCCTCAACCATAACTGTAGCGTAAACGTTACATTTGGGTTTTTAGGTTAGGTTAACATTTCATTAGTTTTTATCATGAAATAATTATATTTATTCTCTTGTTTATGGGATAAGTAATTTATTTACATTCAATGATTTGACTGTTAAGTTTAAGAATGCATACATATTTTATCTTTCTTCTTCTAAATCTCTGACCTCTTAGGAAGAAACACTTATTATTAACAATTAAATCCACTTAAATTATATATAGATCATATCATATCCTAACATATTCATAGATTATATTAATTAAATTTAAATGAAAAAACATTTCAAAAGTTTTTATCTCCTTAATTTTCTTTTTTTTATATACTGAAAAACTCTTATTTATTTATTTATATAATATGTAAAAATTATCAAATTCTTGTAATAATGTTTATACTTAAATGATTCCTCAAGGCAGAGTGTTGTGCCATAACCAGAAATGTTAATGTAGGGAAATCAATGTTAATCCTGGCAACTAAGTGTAAGTTTTCTGGAGGATCTATCTCTTGATCATGGTCTATGGCTAGTGAGGTTGCAAAGAGATTAAACCAAATCCAGTAAGACACATCATGTGCTATATGTACTGCGTAACTCCTTTAGGGTTATATAACGAAACATCATTTGCAATTGCAACTGTTTTAGCATTAAGTTAGGGTTTTAGGTAAATTTAACTCACTTATGGTTACTTTAGAGTTGGTGGTAGTATGAGCTTGATGTGTAATTCCTCCTCAAATTGGTGTTGACATTTGAATTGAAAAAAATACTTTAAATGAAAAAATATAGTCAATTATTATAAAAAGCATAAATGATTATACATATTCTATTAATTTTAATTAAAAATTTTACAAAGCATGTATTTTTATCTTGCTCCTATAATTTTACATAATTTTACATTCATTTTCATCGTACTCTGTTGTTTAGTTTATATTTCACTTTCTCTCTTCAAGTAATAAATAAAATACTTAGATATAATTTTATATAAGTTTACAATGATAAAGTAATTAAATTTCTAAAAAAACTTTCATTTATAAACCAATTGAATATCCATATTAACCAATATATTTGTATATATTTATATAAATATATTTCAATGTGATCTCTCTATATATGTGTGTATGTGTGTGTGATATATAGATATATATATAATTTAATATCGTGTATATATGTCTATGTGTTAGTGTTTATCTTTGTAAAATATTTCAATACTAAAAAAGAAAATGTAATTAAAGGTAAAATAATTTTGTTAATTTATTTAATTTTTAATAGAAGGAAAATGTGTAGCTCATTAAATTTTTAATATAAAATATTATTAATAATAAATTACTTAAAAATACAATTTAAATAATGAAAAAGTCCATATGGTGTATATAGAGGGAGATAGAATTATCTTAATCATCAATTTATCAAGCACTAAAAAAGATTTAAATCTTTTTTCATGTTTTTCATTCTAAAAAAATGATTGCATATAATGAGATTTGACCTCTCTAGCTCTTGGTAGATCCTTGGTTAAGATGGATCTATACTGTTATTCTAATTTAATGTGATTTATTTGAAATTGTGATGAATCTATTGTTAATTTTTAGATTAGATATAGGAACGTTGTAGCATGGATATGTATGAGCAATGAGCTTGTCAAATAAACACATAATAAAAGAAGCATGAGAATGCTGATTTATATATTGTATGGAATTATTGTTGTTGCAGAAATATGAGGAAGAGAAAGTGGATTATGCCCATTAGGGGAATTTTGAGGTCTAAAATGGGCCTCCTAAGAAAAATGTACAACCAAAATAAAGTTTTTAAGAACCCATAGGATTCAAGGTAATGATGCCATCCATGGGAGATGATTCACCGTTTTTTAAGTAAAAGGGTAAAAATATTAAAAAATAATAAAATATAAAACTATTTTTTCAACTCGTATTTTAAACTTATCTCCCAAAGTTTTTACTCAAATTTCGAGTGGGAGTACTCGTTGGATGAAAATTTTAATTCCACATCCAAGAAGTACCCATGTTGCATACTTTTGATGGACCCTACTACATGAAAAATGACAAATACATGAAAAAATATGATTGCAATCACGTTTTTCATGTATTTCTCATTTTTCATGTAGAAGGATCCATCGAAAGTATGCAACATGGGTACTCCTTGGATGAGGAATTAATTTTTTCATCCAATAAGTACTCCCTCTTGAAATTTGAATAAAAATTTTGCGAGATAAGTTTAAAATACGTGTTGAAAAATATTTTTTCTTTTTTCCCTCTAAAATTTGATGATGTAATCATTTTTTATTTTATTATTTCCACTATTATTTTATAATTTCCTTAGGAGGCCCATTTTAGACCTCAAAATTCCCCTAATTTTTATAGTCATTATGATATATGGTTGAAAACGACGAATTTTATAGATTAATGAGAAGTAATTTTGGAATGACTCATCATTTATAGGTTTTGAAAATCGACTTTTGAATAATGTGTATTATGTTGCTTGCTATAAAAACCTTATGTTTCCCAACAATTCTCATTTGAGGAAAAAAGGCATGGGCTTGGTAAATACTTTGAATTTGTGTTCATATTGCAATGAGACATTTAGTCTTTGGGTATATTTAATTTTTCTAACAATGTAGGAGATCCTAATGTCTTATGAGCTAATATCATTAGCTAATATCATTATTGGAATTAAGGCATGAGAAAGAGATGACATTGAAAATGTAATTAGATTAAGTATTTTTATTAGAACCTTGTGTAGGGTTACAAAAACGGAATAAAATAGATGTGTTGTACTGAATTGGATCTCATGGGAATTGAGAATGGAAACAAATGCATGAGATATTTATAGGAAGGAGAGGTTTGAGGGATATTATATTCAGAAGGGTGGTGTAAATAAAGAATATATGTTTGTTCCATGTGTCTGATAAGAAGAGTATTTATATGAAATGACTCATTAAATTGTAGGATTACATGGAAGAAGTTTTGTAGTAAGGGTTACTTTATAGACTACCTTTTTTATCGGGTGATCAAATTTTACCTCAGAAATGAAAGTTCCCAGAAAGTCTTGAAACTAGTGCCAAGTAAAAGTGCTCAATGTTCTGAATCCAACGAGGTTCATTTCACTTCAATATGAAACTGTATGCCCAATTTATTGCATTCTAACAACTAAAAAATCAACAGATTCGCTGACTTGGTGACCATACAATTGAGTCAATAGGGTGACTATGCAAGTGTTGGAGCGGGGTCTGTTGGGGTGCATTTTGAGCAACATTTATTTATTTTTAGCTATGCTCGATGCACGAAAAGTTCAAGGGGATTTGGGTATGGTAAAAGTCACTCTTTTGTGTAAATGGGTTGTAAATGGTAAACTGTGGGCCTGAAGCCATGGTTGGACACCATTGTATCTGGGCGGTGGATGAATAAAAATATAGATAGATGGAGTCTAGTAAAAGGATATGATATATTGATGGAATAAGTGTTTATGATTATGTGAAAATTTTTTGTAAGGGTTTATGGTCTGGGTTGGGTAGAAAGGCTCCCACTGGCTATGTGCGCAGAGACCTAGACCTCCCTATATGTGGACTCCACAGGCTATGTGCACTAAAGGGTAGTTGTAAGAGAAAGTATGACTGTACTGAACTATTTGATCTAATACAATTAGTGTTTTGACGAAAAAAATGTTTTATGTGTTCAATATCTGAGCTATATGTTTACTGTTTAATTGCTTTGATATCATTTTACTTCTGTTATGATCAATTGTATCTACGTAAGAAAATCTATCCTTTATGCATAATATCTATGGATGATTAAGTACATCACTAGATATGCTTAAGTTATTATACATTGTGAATATCTAATCATGTTATTTATATATCTGTGACAAAGTTGATGTGCAATTCTCTTATCTGTTATGCACATTACCTATGTTTGAGACGAAGCTCATCAGATAAGTGTTGATCTATATATGAACGCATCTATTTACAATCTCCGATAAGATCCACTATAAACCTATTTAGGGCCACCACATTAATTTCTTCCTCAGGGTGTGGAAACCTAGTTGCAACACCCCACCATACTGCTTCAGGTGAGACTTTGATCTACACAAGTAGGTCATTGCCAAAAGGGCCAGTAGTTGGAGGATATGTTGGTTGCGTGATAAACTCTGAACCTGGGTTAGGATCGCTCAAGCCAAAAAATGGTTCCGTTGTCAGGACCAGGATCATTTTGAGGGATATTTGATGTTGTCGCATCCTATGCAGAATGAATTACAAGATTGGATGGATAGAAAGATCCAAGAATTCACGATCCAAGAGAATCGAAGTTCTAAACTATCTACTGAAAATTTGGTTTAGAGGTATATATTCACAGAATTTCACTAGATATTCTTTGTGTCCTTTGCAATAGAGTTGCATGAGTGGTTGTCACAACTCACTGAATTTAGTACCTATGAGAAGGACGACATTCTCACTCAGTGGACACTAGAATTGGTACAACAGTTAGAAAATACAAGCAATATGATCACCCACATGATAGATCATTGGATCGATTGTGTCTTGCGAGTATTTGAAATTGAAGTCGCCATTGATTAGTTTGCATCATACTCTGAAGCAGAAAGGATATTTTTCAAGGGTCCTAGAGGTAGGTTCCTGCACTCTTTGAAGTTACTATTGAAGATTCTATTGTGTGAATAGGGTTCTTTGTGCGAACATATTTTGTGAATGTCCCGAGGAGACCCGACTATGTGCAGTTGAAGAATTTACTACATGAAACTACCAGGAGGGTTTATTTAGAGTCCTCTCAAGGGTAGATATGATAGTGAGGACGAGCCAAAAACTAGTAGCTGTAGTGAATCTACGTGCTTTGAAGAAGAGGAAGTCTCCCAAGAAGATGTTTCACAAGATTAGAATAATCAGGGATCCATGACCATAGTTCATATCCCATCCACTCCACTTCCACACTCATCTCCCAAGTAATCCACTCCATCTTCACCTCCACCTCCCCTAGGCACAGATATGGCCACGTCTATGAGGCTACCTACTTTCAAAGGTATTGGAAATGAAGATACTAAGAAATTTTTCTTGGTCACTCATGTTGTATGGAGAGCACAATAGGTTAATAATGATGATGTTAAGAAACCGAAGTTAGCCATTTCTTTTCAAGATCGTGCATTATATTGGTATATCAAATTTGTACAAGAAAATGCTAATGTAACGATGGATGAGTTGAAATATTCCATGAAGGAGATGTTTAAAAAGCCTAAGTCATATGTGTAGTGTCTCACAGAAATGAAAGAGATTCACTAGAAATGAATCTATGTGGGAGACAGATCAGAGACTGAAGCGAACTATCAGAGATGGTGGATTCACTATCGATGATACCCAACATAAGGAGTGGTTTATTTCTATGTTTCTCCCAAATCTACACCAGCCATTGATTCAGTAGAAGATTGCCACACAGGCTAAGGTTGTCGCAATTGCGATGAAATTAAAAGCTACAATGGTACTTGTTGTGCTTGGGATTTAGAAGATTCAAATTTAGTTAGAAGCAATGCATTTGGATATTTAGAATTTGCACAAAGATAAGGGAAAGGAGGTATGCGCAGAGGTCTCTTGCATACGGTATAAAGTTTGTGTCCATCATAAGGATCAGTGTCCAGTCTTCAATGATTATTGGCACGTTGGAGGACCAAGCCCGTTGAAGAGCGTGGTAGGGATGAGTGGCACACCTCTACTATGGTGTGAGATTTGTTAGGTTATGGGTCTGCATGCAACAAATTTATGTCCAAGGATCAGAAAATATAAGCCTAAGCTTAAGCAATTGTTTTGTAGATCCTCTTCGTCACTAGGACATGATGAACAAAATTGTCGAAGTTTTGACCTGATGATGGACAAAGCTGAAATATATATAATGCAGGCTGAACCTACCTCACCAGCATCCCTATTTGGGTGCGGTGGATTCCATAACAGAGGATGACGAAGAGGAGGAGGGTCAGTTGGTCGAGGAAGGGGACAAGTTATTTGGTGCAGTTGCGAAGATGTTGGACTCTATGCACGTGACTGTCCAGATCCTGCACAATAATCCTGTAGAAACTGATATATTTTGATTATGGATTAGAATATTTTCCTATGTTAATTGCTAAAATGCAAGAGAAATATACGCAGAATCTAACACAGAATATTTGGATGGTTAGGGCGGAAATAGGCGAGGAATATCGTAGCATAAATGTGGTCACTCGTAGTGGTGCGGCCACTAGTGAGGTTAAGGGAGAGAAGCCAGATGTTGACCTTTGGATTCGTAAGGCACCTAAGAACAAGGATGGATTTGATTTGCAGTGCAAAAAAGAGACTAATGTTGTAGCACGAAAGTGGTTTTAAGATGGAAGCACATCGACATTAAGTATATCAATGAAGGAGGTAGGAGTATATGATGAAATGAAGCCATTTTTAATTTCTTCCATTAAGTGTCTGCACAACAAAAAGGTGGTGGATAACCTTGAGTATTTGATAGATAACTTCACAAAAAGGGAACAACATTCGATAGAAAAGAAAGCTATCAACAAAATCTATAATAATAAGAGGAGAACTGGGTGAGAGATGCGTTTGACCACTCAGATCGGTGCTTATGAGATGGATCAGGTTATTATACATATAGGGTCTGATGAAAATATCTTACCCAAGAAAACTTGGAAATGCATGGGAGACCCTAAGCTAGGGTGGTCTACCATTCAACTGGGCATGGAAAACCAACAGAAAATCATTCCATCAGGAAGACTGCCACAAGTGGTAGTCAATATTGAAGGCATTAAGGTACTTGAAGATTTCAAAGTTATACAAATTCTGGATGATACTGATCACTCTGCTTTAAAATACATGGTCAATAAGCTTGTGTTGGGGCAAAGATCTACAGGTGGTTGTTACTATTCCAGGAGTATGAATTTGAGTTCATTATGAAACTAGGAAGACTGAATAGTGGACCCAACCATCTATTGCGCATTGTGACTCGCGAAGAACCTACTAGCTTGGAGGATATATTACCAGATGCACAGGTGTTTTCAGTCAAGGTAGTTGACTATCATTTCCCTGATATTATTCAAAAACTTACTATTGGACGCGCACCTAAGGAATATACAGTGCGGCAGATGAAAGAGCTCTTGCCGCTAATATTATTTCTTGTGAGTTGTACAAGGTGGTGAAGACAAATTTTTGTGAGGATATTTTTTGGTATTTGAAATTCGTAACATCTTAGATGAAGCTCATGGAGGGGTTTCCGGCAGTCACTACGCAAGGAAGGCAACCGCAAAAAATATTTTGTGAGCTATGTTATGGTGTCCAACATTCCACAATGATGCCTATGCCCATTGTCGCACATGAAATGTATGCTAGAGGACCGGAAATCCATCGCACAGAGTTAAGAATTTGGTTGTCAACTTTGTTGGACCTATTAACCCTCTAGGCAAGAAGAGTGTTGCGCGTTACATAATATGGCTGTGTAAATGAAGCTACCTACTTTCATATTTATTGGAAATGAAGATACTAAGCAATTTTACTTTGTCACTGATGCGATATGGAGAGAAAAACAAGTTAAGAATGATAATGTTAAGAAAGAATAGCTAAATTGATATATCATATTTTTATAAGAAAACCCTATTGTAACTATGGATGAGTTCAAAGATGCCATAAAAGAGTAGTTCAAAAAGTCTAAGTCATATGTGCAGTGTGTCACAGAATTGAAACAGGTTCACTAGGAGATAAATGAATCTATGTGGGAGGTAGATCAGAGACTGAAATGCACTATCAGAGATGGTGCATTCACTATCGATGATACCCAACAGAAGGAGTGCTTTATTTCTATGCTTCTCCCAAATCTATGCCAACAATTGGGTCCACAGAAGATTGGCACATAGGTTGAGGCAGTAGAAATTTCCATGAAATTAGAAGCTATGATGGGACCTGTTGTGCTTGGAACTCAATAGATTCAAAGTCAGTTAGAAGAAATTCATTTGGAGATTCAGAATATGGACAAAGATAAGGGAAAGGATGTATATGCAGAGTTCTTCTGCATATAGTATAAAGTTGTTGGCCATCATAAGGATCAATGTCCAGTCTTCAATGATTATCTGCACATTGGAGGACCAAGCCACCTAAAGAGTGTGGTAGGGCCAGGTGGGACACCTCTAGTATGGTGCACTATCTGGTAGGTTATGGGTTTGCATGCAACCGATTTCTTTCCAAGGATAGGAAAATATAAGCCTAAGCTTAAGCAATTGTTTTTTAGATAATGTTCATCACTAGGACATGATGAACAACATTGTTGAATTTTTGACATGATGATGGACAAAGCTGAAATATATAGAAGGAAGGATAAAAATACCTCACCAACATCCCTCTCTGGGTGCAGTGGATTCCATAATAGAGGAAGAGGGTCAGCAAGTCAAGGAAGGGGACAGGTCATTTGGTACATTTGCAGAGATGCTGGACACTATGCGCACGATTTTCCAAATCCTACATGACAATCCTGTAGGTATTGTAGATAGTTTGATTAGGTAATAGAATATTTTCCTGTGTTAATTGCTAAAATGCAGGAGAAAAAGACACAGAATCCTACACATAGTATTTATATGGTCAGGTCAGAAACACACGAGGAAGATCCTAGCATAAATGTGATCACTTAGAGTGGTGCGACCATTGGTGAGAATAAGGGAGAGAAGCTAGATACTGACCTTTGGATTCATAAGGCACCTGAGAACAAGGATGGAATTGATTTGCGGTGTGCAAAAGAGACTTTTGCTAAAGTGGTTTGCAGATGGAAGAGCATCGAAATTAAGTAGACAGGTGAAGGAGGGAGGAGTAGATGATGAAATCAAGCCATTTTTACAAGCTTGCATTATGTTTTCGTGCAAAAAAAGGTGGTGGATAACCTTTAGACATTGATAGATAACTGCGCAGAAAAAGAAGAACCTTCGATAGAACAGAAATATATCAACCAAATATTTAAGAATATGAAGACATATGGGCAAGAGATGCATCTGACCGCTCATATAGGTACTTATGAGATGGATCAGGTTATTCTAGATCTAGGTTCTGATGAAAATGTCTTACCCAAGAAAACTTGGAAGTGCATGGGAGAGCATAAGCTGGAGTGGTATACCATTCAGCTGCACATGTAAAACCAATAGAATATCATTCCATGAGGAAGACTATCACAAGTGGTAGTCAATATTAAAGGCGTTAAGCTACTTGCAGATTTCAAAGTTATAAAAATTATGGATGATACTGATCACTCTGATTTAAAATACCTGGTCAATAATCATGTGTTGGGGCGAATATTTGCAGGTGGTTGTTACTATTCCAGGAGTATGAATTTGAGGTAATTGTGAAACGAGCAAGACTGAATACTGGACCCAACCATCTATCGTGCATTGAGACTAGCAAACAACCTACTAGCTTGGAGGATAGATTACCAGATTCATGGTTTTTGGTGATCAAGGTAGTTGACCATCATTTCCCTGATATTATTCAAAACCTAACTATTGGACGCACGCCTAAGGAATATACAGTGCAGCAGACGAAAGATCTCTTGGAGTGCGCAATCAACTTTACTATTATTGCTGCCCATTTGTACAAGATGGGTGCAGAACAAGTTCTGCAAAAATATGTTTTTAAATTTGAAAGGCATGAAATCTTAGATGAATCCCACGGAGGGGTTGTCGGCAGTCACTACGCAAGGAAGGAAACCACATAAAATATTTTTCAAGTTGGGTTATGGTGGCCCACATTACACAATTATGCCTATGATCATTGTCGTGCATGCGATATATGCCATACGACCCGAAATATATTTCTCAGAGATGAGATGCCCCTACATCCATGGGTGGTGTTGCAAGCATTTTAGAAATCAGTTGTCAAATTTTTGTACCTATTAACTGTCCAGGCAAGAAGAGTGGCACACATTACATAATGACTGTGATTGACTATGTAACAAGATGGGCCACAACCAAGCTAGTGAAGTATTGTAGTGTGGACACAAGTTTTCACTTTATTTTCCAGAATATTGTGATTTGCTTTGGATGCCTTAATATTTTGATAAGTGATCAAGGTACACACTTTGTGAATGAAACCATTGAATAATTGATAGAATAATTCTAGATTCATCATCAAAATATCACTCCATACCACCCACAGGAAAATGGTATGGCGAAATATTTCAATAAGATATTGGAGATTATGCTTACTAAGATTTTCAATTATAACTGGAAAGATTGGGATGAGCGCATACCAGTAGTTATTTGGGAATATCGAACCACCTGTAATTGACTGGTAGGATACCATTCAGGATGGTGTATGGGAAAGAAGTTATGTTGTCGATGGAATACATTGCTCCCAGTCTACACATTACAACATTCACAAATATGGAAGAAGTGGATATTATGGAGGAATGGTTGTAGTAGTTGGTCGCACTTGAAGAAGATATCTTTATTGAAAATTTCCATCAGCAAGTACAAAAGGCATGTGAAAAGGTATTTAAGGAAGACGATTTGGTCTTATTATATGACAGTAAGTTTTCCCACCACCCAGAGAAGTTCAAGATGCATTCGCTAGGGCCATATATTGTTAAGGACATAACTCATGGAGGTGCAATGTGACTAGACATGTTGAGCAGAAAATATATTTCCAGGTATGTCAATGGGAGCCATTTGAAGCCATACATGGGCGGCCCTCTCCCTGTGCACACCAAATGACTATATGGGCGGAGTATTGTATCTGCGGAGAAGGGATGGTGGATCTAGAGACATGTAGAATACGTGTGCAATAGTTGCGCCTGGAGGTTGACTAGGTCGTAGAAGTGAAAAAATATAGCCATTGGAATAGTCAATCTGGAAAAGATAGTTTTATTACTGTTTAAGGGAGCATCCGGGTTCCATTGAATGAGGGGATTTTACCAGATTTGGAACCATGCTGTCATTTATGGAGACACGTTAATGCATAAGGGACTGTTGAAGACATGCCAAAGCTAAAATATGACCTAAGGGGTCTCATTAGATCCCTTTTCTTTCTATGTAAATTTTCTGCCCTGATTTATCTCATACCCACAATATACTCATTGTTAATGTGGGGGCTCGATCCGAGTTTTGAGGAGGATTTGTGCAATAGGGCTCTAGGGTACATTATCCCTCCAAGCATGATAGCTACACACCCTGAAGAAGATCCAGCTACACCAGTCGCTGAGAGACCTGCACCCACAAAATCCAAGAAGGGTCAGATATCAAGGACTCGCAAATCCCCAACTGAGAATACTTCGAATCCGCACTCTACTATAGTTGAGTGCGAGAAGAAACCCATGTCGTAACTACCTAATAAAATCATGGAGGAGGAGGAATTAGTCGAAGTGGCCCCATTCTCATGGATTCCAACCTATGGCACACTGCGCAAGGCATTAGTAAAGGTCCCAAAGGATCTCGACAAAGTGAGGGCATACATTAATGTGCTTTTGATCCCAGAAAATGTCCTAATTGAAGGTGATATGTCCGCCAAAGTGACGCAATTAAAGATTAAGGATTGGGACCTCGCCGATGTGGAGAAATTCCCTGAACTTGCACCTAAAATATATCTGGAATGTGTCCCTTATGAGTGTGACTTCTGCGAGTAGAGCCAAAACATTAGGTGTTGGGCCTGCACAAGGCAGGGATTTCAAATTTATTACAGGTTCCACATTTTTGGTGCAACACGATAAATGATATAAGTGTGCGGAAATTTCTCTCACTTGTCCATGATGAAGATTTTTGGCTGGGAGAGTGTGTACCTATTGATGCCACGCCAATCTATTGGACCATCGGCCTGCCTAATCAAGGCGTATATCCCATGGCTTATTTTGGAGGAAAATCCCATGAGAAGAAGGTGGCAGTAAAAATCAAGGTGACCTACAAGGTATCGCGCCAAAATTGAGGATTTGAAGTAAGTGAAATTAATGACCCAACCATCCAATTTGGGAAGCTCATCCTGGCATGCAAGATGATGAGGAAATGCAAACCTAAATAAGTCCTTGCACAAGTAATCACACTTGTAGGCCAATGTGATAAGGGTGCCATCTACAGTAGGGTGTAGTATTTGTGCAAAGAAATTTTTGAGAATGTGCGTGAGGCACAAGAGGAGGGCAAGAATTTCTACTACGCTTCGCTGCTACTATTGATAGCCCTTATCAGATGAAAGACTCTAGAGGAGACATATTTTTGTGAAATATAACCTCAGATATGTGAAGCCGCGGAGTATGCCATGCTGTGGAATTCCTCCGTCCCCACGTGCATAATCAAGAACAAGATATTCTGGGTCATGTTCGATGCCTCAACTTTTTATGAAATTAAATCTAAATCGAGGTTCTCTCCAAATTTTTACGAGCAGTAAAAGTTGATTGTTTATTTCAAAGCAACATTCCACAACATTCACATCCGCACGAACGGTGTAGTTAAAGGAATCTGTTATGAGTTGCCTTATCTTGTCACTGAGGATGATTTGTTGCACATCACTGTAGAGTGGTTGCCAACTCGTTTGGAGCTGGGAAACATGGAAGGTGCCTCCACTTCTATTCTTAAGATGCCCACCAAGCCCTGTATTGGTACACAAACAGCTAAGAATAACACTAGAGAAGATCACACGCCAAAAAAAATAGGCAGGAAAATTGACATTGAGACAGACACTGCACCTAAGAAGAATGGTGTCGGGCCTAAGGAGATCGAGGAGCAAGTGGAATTCAAAACTTCCAAGGGGACAAAGCATGGTTCTCAGGCCGCAGGAGGTTCAAGGAAGAAACACAAAGGCTCCAAAACCACCAGAGAAGAGGAAATGACGCTGAGCAAGGATGATTTCAATGAGATATCCAACACATTCACGACAACAACAGAGGACATGTAGATAGAGTTAGAAGTGCAGTACAAGGATGTGCTTGATGGGGTGCAGAGCGGCATCCAGGAGCTCCAAGTTCAAGCAAGCCTAATTCAGGCAAGCGTAGCACAAGTGAGCCAAATCCAAGGGAGTGTGTTTGCTGCCGATGCGTAGCCCCTCACAACAATATTACATTCAACAGTGGAGACATGCTTAGTTCAAATCCATGAACAATCCATTCATGCCAAATCACCAATTCTGTGTGCGCAGCTCAGAGCCTTCCAAGAAATAAATGTTGATTTGGTTGTGTTACCCACGGGTAAACTTCATATGGTCCATAGCACGATCATGATGAGTTGTAGTTTCGAGAAGCTGACACCTACTTTGATATCACTGAGGCACAACAACATGTGATTAATCCCCAGCATAAACAATATGGCATAGAAAAAGCATGCCAAGCAGAAGAGGCTCAACACGATACTTTAAAAGAAAAGATCAAATAAGTCTGCAGCAACACACTGAAAGGTCCTACGTGCGGATTTTTAGATTGTTCATGCAAAATTCGAACATCATATTGTGGATCTTCAGTCGAAGTTGCAGTGAGAAACCTTGCCAAAAGTCAAATCTTAGAGGGTTCAGAGGTCTAAACAAATATATATAGCATATTTGTCGAAATTACACAATGCAATCAGTTATTTGATGAGCCTATGGGTGTCTAGACTTCGATTTAGAATGACCCAATGGTACAATAGTTGCGAAATGAATTGCATGTCAAAGAGCATGAATTGGTTGCTATCCGAATGGCAGTGCCCACCATTGTGATTACACAACGCCTCTCCCGCCTGCAGGGTTGTGTAATTCAACCAAAAATTAAGGAATTGTGTCGCAGATAAAATTTTCTAGAAGAACAGATGCAGACATGGGAAAAGGAGGATCTAAAGCTGTTGCAAACACTTCATGGTGCACTAAATACCCTTCAGCAACTTCAGAGGAGTATCGAACTTGCAACTGAAGGGTCGACAATGGAAAATCTGGTAACTGAAGCATAGGGAGTTGTTGCGTAGAGCTTTGAGGTGGTGTTTCCACTAAAAATGTTTGTCATTGCACTCCAAGTGAAGATTAAGAATCCTACCCCACAGTGAATTAGGACGAGTCACGAGTTTGTGTTGGGGTCTTGTTGGAGTGAGGTCCCCTGGGGTGAATTTTGAGCAACTTTTTATGTATTTTTGGTTATGTGCACTGCGCGGAAAGGTGAAGGGACTTTGGGGTGGGTCAAATTACCTCTTTTATGTAAATGCGTTGTAAAGGGTAAAATGTGGGCCTCAAACCATGGTTTAATACCGTATTATCTACGTGGTGGCTGAATATAAATATAGATAGATCGATTCTAGTAAAAGCATATTAATCAATTCTACAAATCTCAACAATTAATGAACTATTTATTTAATTTTTAAAAAATTTTAAGTCGGCCTCACTTGCTTCCCCACTCATCATCCATCATTTTCCTATTTATACCTTACGTGTGAGATCACTCTTACCCATGGATCTTTTCCTGAAGATGAACCTTGTTGGCTGGGTTTGAAATGTCAAAATTACCAAGAATGGATGCGATTGATCCAGAACACTTCTCTACACATCATATGATATATTGATCGAAGTAAGTGTTTATGCTTATGTGATACATTTTTGTAAGGGTTTTCAGTTTAGGTTGGGTAGAAGGGCTCCTGTTGGTTGTGTGCGTGGAGACCTAGTCCTAGTTGTGTGTAGACTCCACTGGTTGTATGCATTTAAGGGTAATTATCAGTGAAAGTCTGACTATACTGGAATTTTTGATCTAATATAAGGAAAATTTTGGTGTACCAATTATGCTATGTGTTCAATATTTGAGCTATCTGTTTATTGTTTAATTTCTTTGAGATCGTTTTACTTATGTGATGATCAATTGTACCTATGCAAGTAAATCTGTCCTTTATGCATGAATATCTATTGATGATTAAGTACATGACTAGATCTCCTTAGGTTATTGTTCATTTTGAAGATCTGATCCATTTATTTTATATCTGCGATGAATTTGATCTATGATTCTGTTATCTGTTATACTGTATAGGGAAAATTTTAAGGATGGGAAATTATCTTGAAGTTTAAAAAATTGGCGAATCTAGATAGTCCCTAATATGAAAACTATAAAAATTTTATTGATGCATTTGTAAAATTATTCAAATTTATAATGATATTATATATATTGTCTACATAATGTTGGCGATTTTTAACGTAAAATAATTTTATTTTGTAAAATTTGGGTGAATCATTTTTATAAAAAAATGGAAATTGGCGAATATTTTTTTTAGAAAAACCATGGAAAATTAGCCCACCTGCGAACATTAGCCCCTAAAATTTTCCATGGAATTTATACGCATTACCTATGTTTGAGATGAATCTAATTGAATAAGTGTTGATCTATATGTAATGTTCCCCATTTTTCATGGAGAAAATTGGAACATTAATTTTTCCATTTTTACATAGGAGATGAATAAAATGGGTAGGAGACCCATTTCTTACTTAGATAGAGAATAAAAATCCTCTTGGCATGAGGGAGGATCACTTTTGGAGCTTGATTTCACACCTCCATGTGTGAAAGGGGGCTTTTGGTAGAAGGCTATGTCAAGTTGACCAAGTCAAACTACATAGTAGCATGAGGTGGAGAGCACATTGTGGGCCAGCGCAGTGGGATAAGGAGGGAAGCTTCTAGATGAAGGAAACCCTTATAAGTGGGGTCCATTAAGAGGAAGCTCACATTGTTTAAAAGGAGGGAAAGGCTACCAATGCAAATCATCTTGAGTATTATTCATCTTTGGTTGGGTGGACTTGCAGCAACATGTTGTTGGTTAGCAAGAATTGTTGAGGGAATTCTTGTTTAGGATTTCCTCTCCTTCTTGAGTAGCTCTTGGAGGATTGCACTCTATTCCCCATATTCATACATTGAGGTAATGTATGATCCATCTTCATCAGCGCAGTTCCAGGTGGAGTTTGTGCAGTGTTTTTGGGTGCTGCTGGGGAGGTTTTCCACAACACCATCCTTGGCTAGTTTTCCAGAGGAGGGAGCTTCCATCTCTTCGGAAGATCAGAAAAGGAGGTTCATGAGCTTATTCCACCATATTTGGCACAATTCAAACCACTTTCCATCATATGCAGCGTAGTCCCTCTCTTAGACAGCGTTATCTTGGAGAGCATTTGTTGTGAGGGATTATCAGACATTTGGAGGGTGAGATATTAGGTGAAAGAATCAGTCTATCACTTCAGATTTCCCAATGGAGGAGGCCATTTCATATTGAGGATCTCATTCATCCATTTCCTCCTATTTTTTTTATGAGTTGCTGCTGCCCAACAACTCCGACATTATTGTATTTTAATATTTTGTACATGTATTGCAGCCAATCCTTCTAAGGATTGTGTATCGGTGTTGTATTAGTATTTTCAGGGGCTGAGAGCTTGCTCCCCCTCTTTATTTGAGCTAATATTGATATATCATTGTATTCACATTTTGTATGTCGCAGTCTCCATTCATAACTACGCAGTCATAGCTACGACATGATTACATAGCAGTGTTTTGTCACATTTCATGTACTTGTCTTGTTTAGGCTTTCATTGCCAAGCTTCAGTGATTGAATCCTCAAAGCATTGTACACATTTACTGCTATATTATTCATTTATCAGCTATTCACTTCTCATGTGCCTTGGCTCGGTAAAATAATGCTATCATTCCATTTGTATGTTCATACATCATTGCAACCCCATTCTTTAGGCAATTCCCAAGGAAGGAATTTTCACATATCTATAGACAGAGTCTGTGAAGGGCCAGGTATCCTCTGAATCTAACCCTTCCTTGTGAAGGTCACATATCCATAAAATTTCCCCACAGTCTATCTATGGAATAGACTTGTGATATTTCTGAAACAGGAATATTACAGTGGTATCAGAGCAACTTTCTTGGCTCAGCCTGTGGCTTTCAAGCCCAAGAGAGAAGAAGAAGAAGATGATGAAGCAGATGAGCTTAATCTCATCTATTTTCAGAGAAGAGAAGAGCCTCCCTAAGGAGGATATGTAGAAAGAAGAGGAACAACCCTGCACTTCCTATTCTCATCAAGGAGACAAAGAAATAAGTAGAAGAAAAACTCCATCCTTTGGAGAAGAAAAAGAAAAAGGGGATAAGCTTACCCAGCTTCTTCCTGAATCTATACATATGATTCATGAAGTGTATGAGGAGATCCAGAGAAAGTATAGGGAATCTCCTAGAGGGTTTGATTCAAAAGCAAACTCTAGATTGGAGGAGTGTGAGCATGCAGCTACACACCATCTTGCACATCGCAGTCATATGCCTAGGATTGCTGGAAGAGAGATGGGAAGAGAAGAAGAGGTTGCTAGGATCATCTCAGTTTTTCAGAGTTTTTAAAGATGAAGGTGAATGGGAAAGAGCAGTAGGATAGATTTCATTTATCTACCTTTGAGGGTTCACCTACATATTCAGCCAAAGCTTGGGTGGAGGAGTTAGAGACCTTTTTGCAACAACACCAAATCCTTGAAGAAGAAGCCATCAAAGTTGCAGCGCTGGATATTAGAGGTAAGGCTTTTGCCTAGTGGATATTTGAATCCTTTTCTTTGATAAATGTAAACATTTCATCTTATGCAAATTTCACTGAGGAATTAGTGAAAATATTTGATAGAGGGATTCATGAGACACACATGGAGGAGCTGAATCAGAAAACTAAAAAAAAACCCTTGCATAAAAACACAATGCCATTTCGGAAAACAATGGGGAAGGCTGAAAATTTCCACCATACTTTATCAGAGGGGAAAATTTCATCTCACACCTTTGAGCAAAGGAGCATGGAGATCTCTTTTTCAAAAGGGGATCCATTCATGGGAGATTTTCCCATTCATGTTGCAGAGATTGAGGGTAACAACACTGTTAGATCTAGAGTTGATATAGAACCTCATGTAGAGGAAAGAGGAGCTCTTGCTCCACATAGAGGGATGCTTTCATCCTTGCAAGAAATTCCCCAAGATCTCATGTATGGGGATCAAGGAACATCTCATGTTTTACCTGTGCCATTGTTGAGGAGGTGTGGAACCATGGAGACACAAGGAGGAAGTAGGGAGAAGACCCAACATCATGAGATAAGGAGTACACATCCCTATTCATATATGGACGTTGATGCACTTGAGAAGGTCATTAGATTGAAAAATGGAAGCATGGAGGGTTATCTCCATTCATCTATTTAGTCACCTCTTGATGTTGATGTCTCATTGCATGAAGACATTTTGCTGGGAAGACCACTCGACCAGCAGAGGAGGATAGGTGCTTCACATATTGAGGCATAAATCATTGATTTCAGGAGGGTGGAAACCTGGAGAGAGCTGGATACAGCACGGGGAGTCTAGGGTAGACTCAAGGAGGGAGAGAGAATTATCTCAACATCATCAATACCCACTTCCATTTCAGATTCTGTGCTATGGAAGGAGCAGCATGGGAAGGATAGCAGCCTTCCAACTTGCATCTTTGGCACGAGAGATGTCAAATAAGATGATGACCATTTGACAGGTGCTCTTTATGAGAGATCATCAGCGTTGTCAGTATGGATATTAGATCCACATTGGAGCTCCCAGCTGTTGGTGGAGTATTCCAAGTATATTTTTACTTGCATGATCTTGGATGGCCAGTTGCACTTGGAGGAGTATTTAGTCAAATATGGGGTCATCTTTTATCCTAGTAGGATCTTCTTTCCTAGAGCTTCCAAGCTCAAGGAGAAGTTGCTACAAGCAGCTCGGGAGGATTTCCTTTTTAGCCCCACTTGTTCTATGAGAGCATACCACACAATCATGGAAGGGTATTCTTGGATGGGCTTTGAGGAGGAGATACATCAGCATATGAGCAGATGCATGGAACAGATGGAGATGGAGGAGAGATATGACTCTTTGAGAGAGTTAGCACAACCATCTCTTTCCACTTTGAGGATGAGAGGAGACTCATTTATGAGCCACTCCATTTGTATGAGTAGAGACTATGGTAAGGGTATTCCTTGTTGTTTACATGAGAATTTATATGATGTATGTATATGTCCCTTAACCATACATGTGCATGATGATGCTCCAAGGAGGAGCATTCTTTTTTCTAGACCACATGGTTTAAATGAGGCCATAAGAAAGATTGATGGCCATTCCCTAGGAGGACTTGGGGAAGAGAGGAGTTATGGAGGACATGCTCATTGTACACCTTGCATTATTCACTTCCTCCATATTTATGAGGAGATTAGAGCAGTAGGCAGGTGGTTTAGAAGCCACTCATTTTATCAGTCTCCATTGTAGTTGAGGGTAAAAATGCATTGGTTGCACTTGAGGGACCATTTTCCTTCACATTTGTTGCATATGGTAGCAAGCATAATTCTCATATTTTCTCCCTATGGTTCTACTGTTTCTGTCTTTATGAGGAGCATGCTTGCGAGAGAGACACATTGCATGGATGTTTCCTTCAAGGGAGAGATTCCTCACATTTTTTTCACTACATGTTCTAAGGGGAACATGGGATATGATATGGTCACCTTGATAGAAATTTTTTCTCTTTATGAGGTGAGCCATATGATGGAGGAGATTCCATATGATGATGACTTCCAACTCATCATATATGGGGATACTTGGGCCAACTTGATTTACAACGTTGGGGGAGGGATCTTTGGAGGTCTAGTCCTCATCTTGCCACTTGAGGGAAAAATTATTGCAGCCCATGGACAGCCAACACTCTACACTTATCATAAGTGGAGAGATGGATAGTGTGGGGTAGGCTACATTTCTTACCATATGCAGATTTTCATCCCACCTACTTTGCTGGAGCCAAAGGTGGATGACAGCTTTCAAGAGTTGCCTAGCTGGAAGGTAGCTCATTTTGCATGGCTCATAGCTTGGAGATGGAGGATCCATATGGGGAAGATAGTTCCCATTTGTTTTCAGATCCCATTCTTCAAGGGGACCTCTAGACATCACTTTTCTATCCTCTTGAGTATTTCACCTTTACATGATGATGGCTTGATAGTTGACTTACATGCTGAGGAGGAGCATTATGGAGATTTGATTGATGAGATGGCATCACTTTCCTTGGAAGAGATCATCATACAGGGATGCTACAGGGAGAGGAGAGGAGAAGAACTCAGTCTATCATTTCACTTGCTTGAGGACAAGCAATCTTTGAGAGGGGAGGAATGTAATGTTACCAATTTTTCATGGAGAAAATTGGAACATTAATTTTGCCATTTTTACATAGGAGATGAATAAAATGGGTAGGATACCCATTTATTTCTTGGATAGAGAATAAAAATCCTCTTGGCATGAAGGAAGATCAATTTTGGAGCTTGATTTCACACCTCCATGTGTGAAAGGGGGCTTTTGCTAGAAGGCTAGGTCAAGTTGACCAAGTCAAACTGCACAGCAGCATGAGGTGGAGAGCACATTGTGGGCCAGTGCAGTGGGATAAGGAGGGAAGCTTATAGAGGAAGGAAACCCTTATGAGTGGGGTCCATTGAGAGGAAGCTCACATTGTTTAAAAGGAAGGCAACGCTACCATTGAAAATCATCTGGAGTATTATTCATCTTTGGTCCAGTGGACTTGCAGCAACATCTTGCTAGTTAGCAAGAATTTCCGAGGGAATTCCTATTTAGGATTTCCTCTCCTTCTTGAGTAGCTCTTGGAGGATTGCACTCTATTCCCCATATTCAAACATTGAGTTCAAGTATCATCTATCTTCATCAGCGCAGTTCCAGGTGGACTTTGTGTAGTGTTGCTGGGTGTTGCCGGGGAGGTTTTCCACAACACCATCCTTGGCTAGTTTTCCAGAGGAGGGAGCTTCCATCTATTTGGGAGATCAACAAAGGAGGTTCATGAGCTTATTCCACCATATTTGGCACCATGCCAACCACTTTCCATCATATGCAGTGTAGTCCCTCTCTTAGACAACGTTATCTTGGAGAGCATTTGCTGTGAGGGATTAGAAGACATTTGGAGGGTGAGATCTTAGGTGAAAGAATTAGTATTTCACTTCAGATTTCCCATTTAAGGAGGCCATTTCAGATTGAGGATCTCATTCAGCCATTTCCTCCTATTTTGTTTTTTAGTTGCTGCTACCCAACAACTCCGGCATTATTGTATTTTCATATTTGTACATGTATTGCAACCAATCCGTCTAAGGATTATGTATCGGTGTTGTATTATTATTTTCAGGGGCTAAGAGCTTGCTCCCCCTCTTTATTTGAGCTGACATTGATATATCATTGTATTCAAATTTTTTATGTTGGAGTCTCCATTCATAACTATGTAGTCATAGCTAGGGCATTATTACATAATAGTGTTTTGTCACATTTCATGTACTTGTCTTGTTGAGGCTTTCATTTCCAAGCTTGAGTGATTGAATCCTCAATGCATTGTACACATTTACTGCTATATTATTCATTGATCAGCTATTCACTTCTTCATGTGCGATGGCTTAGTAAAGTAATGCTATCATTCCATTTGTATGTTCATACATCATTGTAGCCCCATTCTTTGGGCAATTCCTGAGGAAGGAATTTTCACATATCTATAGATAGAGTCTATGAAGGGCCATGTAGCCTCTGGATCTCACCCTTCCTTGTGAAGGTGACATATCCGGAAAATTCCCCCACAGTCTATCTCTGGAATAAACTTGTGATATTTCTGAAAAAAGGAATATTACACTATATATGAATGCATCTGTTTACAATCTATAATAAGATATGCTATAAACTTGTTTATCTAAATATTGGAAAACTAGTTATTGCTATGCTAGCTCCCTCATCATTATTAAAAATGTGTGTTTAGGACCGTCTCAAGTTAATCAATTGTGAAGGGGTTTATGTGTCTTTGATTATAAAATTGTGAGTTAATTAGATTTTAAAAACACATGTAAAACAAATTAAATGCATATAAATAACACACAACATACACATAATACAATCATTGATAACGGATTTCACCCCTCCTGGGCTACATCTCCATGGACCTGCTTCAACTATCTAGGCCCTCTTGGGATTAAGAGTAAAATGCCTGATTACATGCAGATGTAGCACTCCAATGTATTTTAAACTAGATCCATTAGCTTCATAAGACCCAAAAACCTCTAAAATCACTATTCAATCTCTGAAATTGGTTTTCAACAGATCTAGGATTGACCTCCCATCATGGCGGCCATGGGTTTGTTTAATCTCCAAAGTGACAAAAACACTTTAAGAAGTGCTCCAAAGCCTCTTAAAACTGTACCACTATGTTCAGAGCATCAAATACATCTAAAATTACTCTTCTTGAGCCAAGATTGGTCTTCATTTGATCTACGCATGGCCTTCTCTCCTGGTGGCCCTCGGCTTCAATTTTCTTCAAAGTACCAAAAACACATCTAAAATTACTCCTCTGCCTTTGAAACCTATACAAATGGATTCTTATCATGCCTATCTACTAGGAATGACTCTTCCTGAGCCACAATTGGTCGATAATTGCTCAAGATATGGTTCATTAAATTTTCCCCTAGATTCCTCCTCCAAATCTGGAGAAGACTCTAGATAGCTCCGCCAAATTAGAATATCCACCAAAAATGGGGGTGCCTCCAAATATGTCATTGTTTTAATCTCTAATTAATAAAATTTAATCAGTGGATTAATGGGGATAAGATGCGCATTAAGCGCAATTAGTTTTTGGTGCGAAGGACTGGGACACATGGTGCAGTCGCATGGGAGGAGGGATGGCCCCCTCCATTTCTGTCGTCAGAGTCTTGATGAAGTTCAAATGTAAGCTCGCAACCACACATAAGAAGTATTGTCTGCATGGTGTCTTGGTGAAAGCGTTGAAATAGGAGGGGGAGGTCACGGGTTCGACCCGCACTCTTCCCAACCTAATACATGTTTTTTCCATATTAAAATCCTCATTAATATGCACTCCAACCTTTGGAAGTTGGCCATATTAAATTTCTCTCCCACCATAGAATTAAACTTTTGCAAAATTTCATACTTGTTTAATTAAATAAATGTGCCATCGGACTTTGCAATAGTTTAAAATTCGAATATGAAATAATATGGGGAAATCTAATTATAAGGTTTAGAAATTTATATATCTATATATATATATATATATATCCAACCTTCATACAGAAAAAAATTCCAACACATAAAAATTCATGAACCCAAATTCAACCTTCGAGCACATTGGGAAAATTTCACCTTCTCTAACCAAACCTGGCGAATCCAGTTGTGACGCTTGTCACAGTTCCACTCAAAAAAAAATGAAGAATATTCGCTGCATGCTGACTAGGCTGCCATGTCATCAACATTTCACTGTTTTGCAATTTATTTTTAAAAAATTTACCTATTCTTAATGAAGATCAACAGGTTATAGCTTCCTCATCCGAAATTGGTTTTTCACGAAACGAGTTGCATTGGATTCCTAGAGACAGGCCGGTGATTGTTGTTCTAGTTTGGTGCAATTATAAGCACTTTGAATTTTGAGAAAATTTTTGGCCCTAATCAATATTTCCATCACTCCTTCCCACTAACATTTTGTTGGAACCACAAAAGTTTCTTATGTCATGACTGTTGAGTACTCTTATGTTTCCCAAGTTCTATCATCTTCATTCTACTTGGAGAAATCGCCATGACAACCACTTGGGTTCATTGGCATGTCGTGGCTTGCACATGGTTGGGATCTTAAACCAATGTCCTCCTTTTGCAGCTGACCCAATCCAACACTTTTTGGTTGCTTCCTGACTAATATAACACCTTGTTGTACCAAATCGATTCCTCAGTGCTTGGAAAAATAACTGATTTCCTTCCCAGTGAGAATCATGTTCCTTATTTGCACAAACATGAATTTGATGTAAGCTTCTCCTTGGAAACAAATTTTCCAAATTAAGCCCATCTGAGTGAACTACGACAATGAGTTACAACATCAGTAATACCAAGAAAAAAAATGACCATTCTTTTACTTCCATGATTCGAAATTCCACATCTGGAAGAATTCATTTGCCATCTCCTTCTCTTCTTGACGCCAAAACATAAAATGGTCTAAAATGGCTACAATTTTTTTTTTTTGACACCTTGTCACAAACACAACCATCAATCTGAAAAACACATCATGCAAAAAACATAACTTGATGACATATCCTCTTTCTCCTTCAAAGAAACAAATTTCACATCATGTGAACATCACCATGTGCTATTACATCTTGGTGTCAAAACTCATCGACCAAACACAAGTTGACAAAAATGCCTCTTCAAATGACTGACTCTTAAGTCAAGCATAAGCATGTGTAATAATTTGACAATTCTTTTCCCAAAACAAAATGAATTTCACATTTCATGAAACACTTCGCCAACATCTCCTTTTCATCTTCGGAGACAAAATCAACTCTTCAAAGTCAATATCACATGCATGAAACACACAATCGACCAACACAAGTGGACACTCATGCATGTGCAAATGATCAACACTCTCAAGTTTACAACATACATGTTAAACAAAGAAATCGACCAACACAAGTGAATTACTCATGCATGTTCAAGCACAATGAAAGCATCAAAATTCCATTTTTCATACACAAAAACTCTCATGCATCTATAAAATTATTCAACTCTCTCATAAGTACAATAATAAGTAAAAGAACCCAATTCATATGTAGATATACTTAAATATCTTAAATGAAAAAAAATTGCTGCATAAAGTGAGTCAACATACTCCGCTTTCAAACACCTTCTTGGCGTAAACATGCAACATGCCTTGTAGAGACAAAAGAACAAACCATTTCAATGGCACTTCTTTCAGCTGCACTTCATCATGTGAATACTCCTGACCCACATCAATTATGGAATCTTCTTTTCCATTCTTTACATTCTCTTTCTCCACCTTCTTCAAATGTCGTGGATGACTTACTGGATACAAAGTCCAACACTTGTCTACAATATTACCTTGTTTATGGCAATGAGTGCAAAACAATTGCGTCTTATTTTTAACATGGTTTTCTTTGTCTAATGGACCTTTGTCTTCCTACCTCATTTTCTTTGAAATTTCATGTGCATGGAAATCTTCTTCCAACACCTTGAAACATTATGGTTATCCAAACCACGAAAGGAGAATGCATCTTTTCTCCAAATCAAAAGAAGCTTGATTAAAATCATATTTATACCTTGAACATTCACCCATGTCACCTTCTTGAGGAGGTGAATTTGATGAGTTAGTGGCTCTCTTTGGAATACCAACAACGCATTCAAAGAATTTAGAGCTTTCAACATCCTCTTGTTCACCATCCTCATTAACTTCATGATTATGAGCACCTTCTTGCAAAGTGGGTGTAAAAAATTTTCATTCCTCATGAACACAATATTCACAAGCTTTAGGTAATGAACATGAATGAAAGTCCTTCTTGGAACACCTTCATGTGCCTCCTTAGCTTTAGAGCTTTCTCCATCATGTTGTCCATAACCAAGACCAAAATACTTAGGCCTTTCCTCAACAACAATTGGCTCAACTGTGCCTTGTGCATGTTTTCCCAATCCTTTACCTTCATATCCCATCTTCATTAATAATTTTGACCCTATTCCTCTAGTGTGTCTTTAAAAATCACCTACACATTCATTTTTAGAGGAAATTGAAGATAAACTTGAATTTATACCTATTTTTCATGCACATACATGACTAAGGCTTCCTTGGCATCATAGAGCCGAGTCTCCATCTCCTCCTTTGTGGAAATAAACTACTCTTGAAGTATAATTTTCTCCCTCTTATCCTCATACTTCTCTTGCACGATATCAATCGTGATGTATAGCTTATATAACATCTCTTTATCAAAGAGTTTTTCTAAGTAATATGAATTAGAAACATTTCTTAATGAAGCTTCCATCACACCTACAATGCATACAAAGACTCTTTCTTGTGATTTGAAAACTGGGCTCTCAATCATGACCTTCTCCATCACACATAATCTTGCACACACTTAAATTCTCCTTGCAAAAATTCAAAAACCAATAGCTAATTATTCTAGCTAACGTTGGCTAAAATGATTTAAAATTTTCTTTGATACCAACTTGATCTGAATATAAGAAAACTAGTTATTCCTATGCTAGCTCCCTCATTAGTATTAAAAATGAGTGCTTAGGATCATCTCAAGTTAACCAATTGTGAAGGGGTTTATGTGTCAAGATTTATGTGTCTTTGTTGATCAAATTGTGAGTTAATTAGCTTTTAAAAACTCATATACAACCAATGAAATGTAGAGAAATAACACAAAACATACACATAATAAAATGGTTGATAAAGGATTTCATCCCTCCTTGACTACATCTCCATGGACCTACTTCAACTAACTAGGCCCTCTTGGGATTAAGAGTCAAATGTCTAATTACATGCACTTGTAGTGATCAAATGGATTTCAAACCTACTCCATTGGCTTTATAAGACCCAAAAACCTTAAAAATGACTATTCAATCTCTGAAATTGGTTTCCAACTGATCTAGGCTTGACCTCCCATCCTGGTGGCCATGGGCTTGTTTAATCTCCAAAGTGACAAAATAACCTTTATAAGTGCTCCAAAACATATGAAAAATATACCACTATGTTTAGAGCATCAAATAAATCTAAAAGTGACTCTTCTTGAGCCAATATTGGTCTTCAGATGATATGGGCATGGCCTTCCCTCCTGGTGCCCATGGTCTTCATTTTTCTTTAAAGTGCCACTAAGACCTGTAAAATTACTCCTCTGCCTCTGAAACCTGTACCAATGGAGTCAGATAATTCCAACCTGCTAGGAATAACTCTTCCTAGGCCAAAATTGGTCGAAAATTTCTCAATATATGGTTCATTAAATTTTCCCTTAGATTCATCCTCCAAATATAGAGAAGACTCCAGATAGCTTCGCCAAACTAGAAAATCCATAGAAAATGGGGGCACCTAAAAATATGCCATAATTTTAATCTCTGAGTTAATTAAATTTAATAAGTATATTAATGGGGATATGATGCACACTAAGCGTAATTAATTTTGGGTGCTAAGGATTGGGAGACATGGCGTAGTCACATGGGAGGAGTGTTGTTCTGTGGGTTAGCCCCCTCCATTCTTTTTCTCGAAGACTTGATGAAGTTCAAATGTAAGTTTCCAACCATACATAATGATTCCTACCCCCGTGGTCTCCTGGTGAAAGCGTTCAAATAGGAGGGGGAGGTCATAGGTACAAGCCATCCTTCGTGTTGGGTGTGGAGCCTGATTATCTTGTTTACTTTGTATCACAACATTGGACCCTTGTACCTTAAAAGGAGCCGTAACGCCTCCTGTAATTAATCGCTACCATGGGGGGTCCAAGGGTGGGCGACAACGCTTTTCGGCGCCCCCCCCCCCCCCCCCCCTGGCAGGGGGTTTCGGGGGCAGTGCCCTTGAAGATGAAAACAAATGTAAAATTGCCTTGTAAAAGTATAGTAATTTCTAGTCAATCTGGGCCGTTCATAGGCAGATGATCTGACGGTAGAAGTTATGTTTAGTTTAGGGTTTTTTTCCCTAGAAGGAAACCCCCTTCTATATATGAGGGTATTGTATTGTGGCTGTGTATTACGTGAGTATTATTAGAGCGAGAAACATATAGGGAGATTGCTAGAGAGAACAGAGGATATTATAGCAGATCTGTTGTAGGTTTTGTCTCTTCAATTTTTGCTGGATAATAGAAAGGAAGGACTAACTGTTAGGGGTGGACGTAGCCCAAATTGGGTGAACCACGTATATATGTGTCTCTTTGGTTTTATGTGTTTTGTGTGCTTGTATTTTTCGCATATTTTATGTGTTGCATTGCTCCATAATATATAATTTTCTAACAACTGGTATCGAAGCTGAAGGTCTATTTGGCTGATAAAATCACATGAAAGAAGGCTTCCTGGTTCGAGTGGGAGCAATGGCAGAATATGGTAAATTTAGGGTCGAGAAATTTAACGGCCAAAACTTCCCATTGTGGAAGATGCAGATGGAACATTATCTGTATCAGAAGTCGGCGGCCATGACAGATGCGGAATGGAACATTCTCGATAGAAAGGCACTCAGAACAGTATGGTTGTGCCTTGCGGCATCAGTTGCCTTCAATATTTCGAAGGAAACAACAACAGAGGGTTTGATGCAGACGTTGGCGAAACTATATGAAAAACCCTCAGCCTCAAACAAGGTATTTCTTATGAAACGATTATTTAATATGAAGATGTCGGAAGGTGGATCTGTTGCAGACCATTTAAATTATTTTAATATAGTTACCAGTCAGTTAAGTTCTGTAGGGTTAAACTTTGATGATGAAGTTAGGGATATTTTAATTCTATGCTCATTACCAAAAAGCTGGAATGGTTTAGTTATGGCCATTAGTAACTCCATCTCTGGATCTAGTACTTTAAATTTTGATGATGTTTTCGGTGCTATCCTTAGTGACGAAATGCGACAGAAAAGCTCTGGTGAGACATCGAGTAATGCTTTGAGTGCAGAGTCTAGGGGAAGAAGAATGGAAAGAGGAAAGAGCTCGGGTTATCACAATAAATCAAGGAAAGGCAGATCCAAGTCCAGATTGGTGATAGTGTGCTGGAAATGCAGAAAGAGAGGACACCTAAATAAAGATTGTAGATCTTGGAAGGGAAAAGAAGCAGATGCACAGCAAGAAAACAATCATGAAGCAAATGTGACAGGTGATGTGTTACAAGATGCTTTGATTCTGTCTTTCGAAAATGTTACTGATTCTTGGGTTGTAGATTCAGGGGCTTCATTCCATGCCACAACTGATAAGAAATATTTTCATGACTATGTTCAAGGAGATTTTGGACAAGTTTGTTTGGGTGATGATAAACCCTGTAAAATTGTTGGAATGGGTAAGGTTCTTGTAAAAAAACATAATGGAAACCAATGGCTACTAAAGGAGGTAAGGCATGTTCTAGATCTAAAGAAAAATATGATTTCAACAAGGTAGTTAGGCAGTGAAGGTTGTGTTACAACTTTCACGGATAAAACTTGGAAGGTCACCAAAGGAGCCCTGGTAATAGCAAAAGGCGAAAAGGTTGGTACATTGTATTTATGCAATGGTATTTCTAACTATGTTAATGCTTTAACTTCCAAAGGAGCAGATGCAGCATTATGGCATCATAGGCTCGGACACATGAGTGAGAAGGGAATGAAGATTCTTCAATCAAGAAATTTGTTGCCAGGTTTGAAGAATGTTGATTTGGATTTTTGTGAAAATTGCATTTATGGAAAACAAAAGAGAGTCAGATTTCTCAGAGTTGGGAAAGAAAAGAAGAGCGAAAAATTGGAGCTTGTGCATATAGATGTATGGGGACCTGCTCAGGTATCATCTCTCGGTGGCTCTCGTTATTATGTTACTTTTATTGATGATGCAACTAGAAAAACATGGATTTATTGTATTGAGAATAAATCTGATGTATTTGATACTTTCAAGAAATGGAAAGCTTTGGTTGAGATTGAGACAGGAAAGAAGTTGAAGTGTCTCAGATCAGACAATGGAGGTGAATATTGCAGCAAAGAGTTTGATAGGTACTGTTTAGAGCATGGAATTCGTAGAGAGAAGATAGTTCCAAGAACACCACAAGAAAATGGTGTGTCAGAAAGGATGAACAGAAAAATCATGGAGCGTGCAAGGTGCATGAGATTGCATGCAGGATTTCCTTTACAATTTTGGGCAGATGCAATAGATACTATTGTTTATCTAATAAACAGAGGGCCTTCAGGTTCCTTGGATGGTGGTATTCCAGAGGAAGCATGGATAGGTAAAAAGGTAAACTACTCTTTTTTAAATCCTTTTGGTTGTGAGGCCTTTGTCCATATTAATAATGAAAATAGAACAAAGCTTGAGGCAAAATCAAAGAAATGTACCTTTATTGGATAAGGTGTTAATGAATTTGGTTATCACTTATATGATTATGAAAATCACAAAATCATTAGGAGTAGAGATGTAATATTAAATGAAAAGGTCTTGTATAAGAATTAGTTGCAGGAAAAGAAACAGGAAAAATAAAGCAAGGAATACACAGTTCTTGATGAGAAAACTGAAAAAGTAAAGGTGCCTGAAAATAATAATAATCAACAACCACAGCAGTAGCAACCACCACAATAGTAATAGGCACCTCAAACACCTGAAAGTGGTGTTTGAAGATCTACCAGGATAAGTAGACCCCCTGAACGATACTCTCCTTCATTATATTATTTATTGTTGACTGATTCTAGTGAACCCGAATGTTATGAAGAACCAATGCAGGTTGAAAGCAAGAAGAAGTGGGAGCTAGCCATGGATGAAGAGATGGACTCCTTAATGGATAACCAGACTTGGGACTTAGTCAGGTTGCCTGCAGGTAAAACTACATTGTAGAATAAATGGGTTTATAGGCTGAAGGAAGAAGATGGAGGAAAACAGAGGTACAAAGCTAGACTTGTGGTGAAGGGGTTTGCATAGAAGAAATGTATTGATTTTGATGAAATATTTTCTCATGTTGTTAAAATGACTTCAATCAGAACTATTTTAGGTCTTGTAGCAGCGGAAGATTTACATCTTGAACAGTTAGATGTAAAGACAACATTTCTTCATGGAGATTTGGAGGAAGAGATATACATGCAACAACCAGAAGGATATGAGGTCAAAGGGAAAGAAAACCTAGTGTGCAGGCTAAAGAAGAGCTTGTATGGCTTAAAACAGGCTCCAAGGCAGTGGTATCTAAAATTTGACAAGTTTATGTCTGAACAAGGTTATACTAGATGTCACTCTGATCATTGTGTTTATCTGAAAAGGAAAAATTATGGTAGCTATATTATATTGTTATTGTATGTAGATGACATGCTTGTTGCAGGGTCTAACATGCAGGAAATAAATGTGCTCAAAATAAAATTGGCAAATTCATTTGCAATGAAGGATTTGGGAGCTGCAAAACAAATCCTTGGTATGAGGATAGCTAGAGACAGGAAAAATCACAAATTAACACTGTCTCAGAATGAGTACATAGAAAATGTGTTGAAAATATTTAATATGCAGAATGAAAAACCAGTTAGTACACCTTTTTCTATCCATTTCAAACTTAGTAAGGAGATGTGCCCCAAGACCCAGGAAGAAATGGACTATATGTCTAAAGTTCCATATGCATTAGTAGTTGGAAGCTTAATGTATGCAATGGTTTGCACAAGGCCTGATATTGCACATGCAGTGGGAGTTGTAAGCAAGTACATGAATAGTCCAGGAAAAGAACATTGGATGGCAGTAAAATGGATTCTCATATATTTGAGAGGTACCACAAATCAAGCATTATGTTTTGGTGGTTCAAACATTTCTCTATAGGGATATGTTGATGCAGATATGGCAGGTGACAGAGATAATAGGAGGAGAACTATAGGATATGTATTTACTGTAGATGGAACAACTGTCATTTGGGTTTCAAAAATCAAAAGTGTTATTGCACTTTCAACAATAGAAGCAGAGTATGTTGCTGCTATAGAGGCTAGTAAAGAAATAATTTGGTTACAAAGGTTCATGGATGAATTGGGTAAGAAGCATGATATGGGCACGCTATACAGTGATAGCCAAAGTGCTATTCATCTTGCAAAGAACTCAGCATTTCATTTCAGGACTAAACACATACATCTCAAGTACCATTTCATATGGTCAGTATTGGAAGATGGAGAGTTGAAGCTGGAAAAGATACACACTAGCCAGAATCCTATAGATATGCTAACAAAAGTTGTAACCAGGGAGAAACTGAGAATGTGCTCAGTTTCAATTGGTCTTCAAGGATGACGATGAAGATGAGGAATAGCCAGGTCCAAAGAGGAGTCATTGTCCAGCAAATGAAGCAGCGATGGAGTTGCTACAATCAGTCTCCAAGTGGGAGATTGTTGGGTGTGGAGCCTAATTATCTTGTTTACTTTGTATTACAGCAATGGACCCTTGTACCTTAAAATGGGTGGCAATTCCGCCCGTAATTAATCGTTGTTGTGGGGAGTCTAGGGGGGGTGGCAGCACTTTTTGGAGCCCCCCCCTGGCGAGGTGTTTCGGGGGCAGTGCCCCTGAAGCTAAAAACAGATGTAAAATTTCCTTGTAAAAGTATATTAATTTCTACTCAATCTGGGCCATTCATAGGTGGATGATCTGATGGTAGAAGTTATGTTTAGTTTAGGGTTTTTTTCCTTAGAAGGCAACCCCCTTGTATATATGAGGGTATTGTATTGTGGCTATGTATTACATGTGTATTCTCAGAGCGAGAAACAGATAGGGAGACTGTGAGAGAGAACAGAGGATATTACAGTGGATCTGCTGTAGGTTTTTTCTCTTATATTTTTGCTAAATAATAGAAAGGAAGGACTGGCTGTTCGGGGTGGACGTAGCCCAAACCAGGTGAACCACGTATATCTGTGTCTCTCTAGTTTTATATGTTTTGTGTGCTTATATTTTTCGCATATTCTATGTGTTGCATTGCTCCATATTATATCATTTTATAACACTTCGCCCATCATAATACATGTTTTTTCCACAATAAAATCCACATTAATATGCGTTCCAACCTTTTGAATTTGTCCATATTAAATGTTGTTCACACCATAGAATAAAAATGTAATGTTCCTTTTTCAGAAACATTTTCAATCGACAAGGAAATCTGTTCTAGATATGGACTGAAGGGGAATTTACTGGATTTGTCACCTACACAATGAAGGATGAACACCAGAGGCTTCCTGGACCACTATCAGACTTTATCTATAGAGTGATTGTCAAAGGAAAATATCCCCAAGAGGGAATACAACACTATTGGGAATCTTGCAAGATAACCCAAAGATGCAGCTACAACAATATAAAGACATAAACTGGAAATAGAAGTGTATAAAAATTATGCCAAAATGTATGAAAACACTTGAGCCATTTTATTATGTAATAACAGTAGCAAAATGATACAATTAACATCAAAGGAATAAGGCAAGAAGCCTTCCATGAAAACATATGCCAAAATACACAATGCTGCATCATAGCAGAATACCCATGAATAGGGACTGCGCAGTCATAGAAGGGAGACTACTGTACTGAGTGAAAAAAAACATGGTTCTACATATACATGGCTCATACATCATTGGGAGAGAAGATATAAGCTCCCTATCACTACCTCAAGTCAATCCTAGGAGGATTGGCTCAAATATGCAAAACTGCTAAAATGCCGGAGTTGCTGGGTAGCTGCAGCAACTGAATACATGGAATGGAATGAAGAAGGCTGAATGGATGAAGCTAATGAAGAGCTCTTATCCTTTGGAAATATTAATTGCAAGGCTAATCCCTACACCAAAGATCTCACCCTTTGAAATATCTGCAACACCCTCACTGCAAATATGCTCGAACAAGAACACAGTCTATGAGAGGGCCTGCGTTGTAACTGATGGTAGTGGTTGGAATTCAGAAAAATATAGTGGAATAAGCTCTGGAACCATCCTTACGAACCTCCTGGAGGTAGATAAACTCCCTCCTCTGAAATATCAGCTCAAAATGGTGTTGTAGGAAACCTCCTAGCAACATCCCGCAACACTGCACAATAATCTACTACAGACACTGCACTGATGGAGTAGGCCGATGCTATGGTCTAAATGCTGGAATATGGAGTCTGAGTGAAATCCTTCATGAGCTACTGAAGAAGGAGAGGAAATCCTAAACAATACTCCCTCGTGCCCGAGGGCACTACAGCTCTGCTGAACAACAAGAGGCAGCAATTTGTTTGAATAGACAAATAATCAAATGATCTAAGATAATCTCAATAGGCTGCTTTGCTCCTCTTTTAGACACTACGAAGTCTCCTCCTTCCTTCCTCTAGAATTTTCCTCCCCCATGGAATATTCCTCCACTAAAACTGCGCTGCCCCACCTAGTGCTTGCCAACTCATGCCAACGCAGTTTAACTTGGTCAATTAGGCCTTGTCCATTTGCATTTTAACCTCTTTCACACATGAGGGTGTGAAATCCAGCTCCATGATTATCCCTTTTCACATTTTAAGGGATTTTATTCCTATTTATTACATGAATGGGTCTCTTTACCAACTTTTATTCAACAAAAAGAAAATATGCAACTATAATGTTCCATTTTAGCTTGAGGCTAAAATTGGGAACATTATAGTCCTCCCCTCCCACATGTTTCTTGTCCTCAAGAAACTGCATAGAGAGAAAAAAAATGCCTCCTCCTTCTTCTCTTGTGGCCCCCTCATCCATGGTCCCACCATGGCTCAAATATGCTGCAATAAATCTACCCTCCAATGCTCTCTCCCAAGTATGCAAACTGAAAATGATGCTCCTCATGGAAAGATAGAAGGTGTAGTGGAATCCTTCTTGTTGGAATGTGGCCCTCTTAATGTAGGAGTGATGATAGGCATGGGATAATTCTACTCCCCATGATGATCCTCTCATCCATTCTATCATCCAAATGAAAATCTCAACCCCCAGTTTCTGCAATGTGTTGGGGCTGAATGGAGAGTGTGCTTATGCTTCTCAAGATAGTCCTCTCTCCATATGTAGTACATATGGGGCTGCCTCTATCCTTGGGCTAAAATGGTATGGCCTCCAAGAGTGGCCCAAGCTACCCCATCAAGAAAATCAGCCATGAAATGCCTCTGCAAATCCTCCAAGTGGTTCCTCCCACAAGAAGAGACAAGTAACAACGTGGAAATCATGGTTTTCCCATGGTATCTCCTGCAAGATAAGGCATATACAATGGGGAGAATCATCCTCCAAATGGGCTGTACATACAATGATCTCCAAATAATGCTCCTCGTAAGTGTATAAAAATAAAAAATATAATGGAGCAACATGGAATAAAAACAAGTTGTCAAATGAAAACCTAAGAGTGGTTCCAAATCCCACTCATGGAACCTGCGCAGTGCCTCCTTGGTTTTCCTCAAAATAAAAAATAACAAGTGTTTTACTAGCCATTTGTTTGCTTCCACAAACATCTCATGAGATGGAATCATGAAAGTACAAATAGGTGCCAATGGTGCACACAAAGAAGTATGTGGCTTCCCCCACAACCATTGCAAAAATAGCCAAAATCAAGGCTACAAGTAGCGTCAAGTACACTATACCAAGTGCAAGAAGGGATGATCCTCCTTGATCAATATGCTGCTCATATAATGTAAAGAGGTACAAAATGGAAAATGATACCTTCTCTACCATGTACTTGGGACCTTGAGCTGAAGTGGCTCATCTGAATGTTCTCCCTCTCCTCCAATGAGTAAGGGAATGGTTGTGCGAACATCTCCATAATCATCCGGGATCTGTATCTAAGCATATGCTGATGTAGATCATACTGGATGCCCTCGCAAGTGAACTCCTCTAGCAAAGCAAAGTATGCATCCTAGTGCATAGCTAGGAAGTCCTCACATGCTGCATGTAATAATCTCTTCTTGGGACTAGAAGCCCTAGCCAAGAAGAATTTTCCATAGTGTTAGATGACCATATCATAAAATATGCATCATTCATCTCCCTCCTAGTCATCAAGAATCATGCATGCATCAAGATCCTGGGGAATACTCAACCAAATCTAAGTCCTCCATCCTGGATCAATCCTCCATATAGACAGTGTTGGTGTTCCGCAATATGGTGCTCCATCACGCTACTGCCTGCTACCTTGCGATCCCCTCATGCCAAAGTCATCCTCCAAGTTTCTGCCATGCCAACATGCAGCTACTGATGCTCAAATATAAATGATGCTCTTTGAAAATGAGCCTCCCATGAGAGACTATCACCTCCAAAGAATCTCTCGATCTAGGGCAATGTAAGCATGAGTGGCCTCCATCTACTCCAATGTATGAAAGAGTCCTTCCTCAAAGGAAGTATCATCTCTCTCACCAAATCTATGGATCAGCCATCTTGCATCATGAAGATGCTACCCTCTATCTCTGCAGCAACTATATCAGCGTAGTATAATTGATGAGAGTGGGTGATGCCAAAAATGAGAGAATGTCTCCCTCCTCCTTGAGTTTATCCCAAACTCTCTTCACTGTTCTGAAATCTCCCAAGGTTTCCACCCTCCTAAAATCAAGGTTTGAGGCCCCCAAATGTGGAGCATCCAACCTCTTCTACTGATCTAGTGGTCTCCTTGGTGCAATGTCTCCATGCAGTGAGACACCATCATCAAGATATGACTGAATGTATGAATGGAGAAAACCCTCCATGCTTCCACTGCGCAATCCAATCATCATCTTAGGTGAATCAACCTCATAAAATAGACTGGGTGTGTGCTCCTCATCCCATGATGTTGATCATCCTCCCTGTCTCTTCCTTCTATCTCCATAGCTCTGCACCCTACCTCCAATGGCACAGATGTATCATGAGTTGTGCCTTGATCTCTACATGGGAGATCCTGGGAAATTTCTTGCAATGACACAAGAATCCCTCTATGTGGAGCAAGAGCTCCACTTTCCTCTACATGAGGCACTGGATAAACTATAGCTATACTAGCACAGTTGCCCTCCTCCTCATCAACATGTAGGGGAAAATTCTCCAAAATTTGATCTCATTTTGAAAAAGAGACCTCCATGCTCTCTTGTGCAAGAATATGAGATGGATACCTTGCCTCCAACAAGGTATTATGTAATATTTTAGCCTTCTCAACAATGTCTGAAGTGGATCTGAGTTTATGTTTCCTCCCTTTACATACAAGATTTTGGTTTGTTTCTCCCCATGTGTTTTAGAATTTCTCCCACCAAATCCTTCCATCATTGCTTCAATAAATTTGAAATAGGAAGAAGTATTTTCATCCTTTAAATAATATGACTCAACTATCCACCATGCATAGGTCTTACCTCTAAAGTGCAGCGCTGCAAATCTGATAGCGTCTCATTTGGATACTTTGTGCTGCTACAACATGGCCTTCAACTCCTCTACCCATGCTTTGGCTGAACATGTAGGTGAACCTATGAAAGTAGATAGAAAAAATCCATCTTTTTGCTGGCTCCCCTTCACCTTAGTCTTGCAAAAATCCATGAAAGTGAGATGATCTCTGAATTCCAGAGTTTGAAACTCAAACTCTCTCAGAAAATCTCCAAGAGTTTTCCTCCTGATCACCTCTCCTTATTTCCCATATTTTTCATGACAAGCTGCACATGTGACTACACTGTGCATCAAAGGATGTGACTGCATGCTCACATTCCTTATCAAAAACCCAAGAGTTTGTTTCTGCTTCAAACCCTTGCGAAGATCCTTCAAATCTCTCCATTTTCTTTTGCTTGTGGCTCCCATGAAAGCCCAAGATGGATTTAGGGAGAAGCTTGGCTAGATCATCTCCTTTTGCTTCCTTATTCTCCACAAAGTGGAGTCTTCCTCATCTTCTTAGATGACATCTTGGTGAAAATCCACAGGTTGAGCCAAGATTATGCTCTGATACCACTGTAATGTTCCTTTTTCAGAAACATTGTCAATCGACAAGGAAATATATTCTAGAGATGGACTGAAGGGGCATTTAATGAATTTGTCACCTTCACAAGGAAGGATGAACACCAGAGGCTTCCTGGCCCACTATTAGACTCTGTCTATAGAGTGATTGTCAAAGGACAATATCCCCAAGAGGGAATACAACACTATTGGGAATCTTGCAAGATAACCCAAAGATGCAGCTACAGCAATATAAAGACATAAACTGGAAATAGAAGTGAATAATAATTATGAAAAAATGTATGAAAAACCTTGAACCATTTCATTATGTAACAAAAACAGAAAAATGATACAATTAACATCAAACGAATAAGGCAAGAATCCTTCCATGAAAACATATGCCAAAATACACAATGCTGCATCATAGCAGAATACCCATGAATAGGGACTGCACAGTCATAGAAGGGAGACTACTGTACTGAGTGAAAAAAAACATGGTTCTACATATACATGGCTCATACATCATTGGGAGAGAATATCTAAGCTCCCAATCACTACCTCAAGTCAATCCTAGGAGGATTGGCTCAAATATTCAAAACTACTAAAATGTCGGAGTTGCTGGGTAGCTGCAGCAACTGAGTACATGGAATGGAATGAAGAAGGATGAATGGCTGAAGCTAATGAAGAGCTCTTATCCTTTGGAAATCTGAAGTGCAAGTCTAATCCCTACACCAAAGATCTCACCCTTTGAAATATCTGCAACACCCTCACTGCAAATATGCTCGAACAAGAATGCAGTCTATGAGAGGGCCTGCGTTGTAACTGATGGTAGTGGTTGGCCTTCAGTCAAATATAGTGGAATAAGCTCTGGAACCATCCTTAATAACCTCTCAGAAGTATAGAACCTCACTCCTCTGAAATATCAGCTCAAAATGGTGTTGTAGGAAACCTCCCAGCAACATCCCGCAACACTACACAATAATCTGCTACAGACATTGCGCTGATGGAGTAGGCTGATGTTATGGCCTGAATGACGGAATATGGAGGATGAGTGAAATCCTTCATGAGCTACTCAAGAAGGAGAGGAAATCCTAAACAGGACTCCCTCATGCACGAGGGCACTGCAGCTCTACTGAACAGCAAGAGGCAGCAATTTTTCTGAATAGACAAATAATCAAATGATCTAAGATAATCTCAATGGGCTACTTTGCTCCTCGTTTAAACACTACGAAGTCTTCTCCTTCCTTCCTCTAGAATTTTCCTCCCCCATGGGATATTCCTCCACTAAAACTGTGCTACCACACCTAGTGCTTGCCAACTCATGCCAACGCAGTTTGACTTGGTCAATTAGGCCTTGTCCATTTGCATTTTAACCTCTTTCACACATGAGGGTGTGAAATCCAGCTCCATGATGATCACTTTTAACATTGTAAGGGATTTTATTCCTGTTTATTACATGAATGGGTCACTTTACCCACTTTTATTCAACAAAATGAAAATATGCAACTATAATGTTCCATTTTAGCTTGAGGCTAAAATTGGGAACATTACAAAACCCTTTGCAAACTTTCGGACTTGGTTAATTAAATAAATGTGCCACCGGACTTTGTAATAGTTTAGAATTTGAATCTGAAATATATATGTGGAAATTTAATTATAATGTTTGGAAATTAAGATATATATATATATATATATATATATATATATATATATATAACCTTAACAAAAAAAAGTAATATCCAACACATAAAAATTCATCAACCCAAATTCAACCCTAGAGGACATTGGGAAGATTTCGCCTTCTCAAAAAAACCCTGGCGAAACCAGTTGTGACACTTGTCATAGTGCCACTAGGGAAAAACTGAAGAAGATTCCCTGCATGCTGACTAGGCTGCCATGTCATCAACCTGTCAATGTTTTGCAATTAAAAAAAAAAAAAAAATCTTGTTCTAAATGATGATCAACATGCTATAACTTCTTCATCCGAACTCAAGTTTTGAAAAAATGAGCTACATTGGATTCTCGAAATGGGATGGTTGATATCATTTGAGTTTGGTGCAATTATGAGCACTTTGAATTTTGAGCAAATTTTTGCTACTAATCCATATTCTGATCACTTGTTTAGGACCACAAAATCAATTTCTTCCTCAGGGTGTGGAAACCTGGTTCCAAAACCACCCCATACTACTTCGAGTGAGACTTTGATCTACGCAAGGAGGTCATTTCCAAAAGGGCCAGTAGTTGGAGGGTTTTTTGGTTGTGCGATAAACTCTGAGCCTGACTCAAGACCCCTCAAGCCAGCATCAGGTACAAATTAATTGGGTGTTGAAACTTGGAACATCTTGGTTCATTCATTTTGGTTGAATTTGATTGGTTGATTTGGTTTATCAGTAGACCAATGAAGTGGTTCCAGATGGCCCAGCCATGGGCTGCCACATGCCACCCCCAAGGTGTATTAAAATTTTGGCATGGTCGGACAGAGACCCAGGCAAATCGAACCCCTGACCTCCAACTTAGAAATGTAACACTTTAACGTTAGGCCTCATAGCGGGTCTTGATAGGTATGGGGCATAACCCCTATATAAATTTTACAAGTAACACCAATGGGGGGAAGGGGTTAGGGCTAAGCCCTTGTCCCCCGGTCACTACATAGCACAAAATGAGGGCACAAGTAGGAGGGGGCTTGGGACCTTAGCTCGGCCCCTGGTCACGTGTTCACATGAGACCATAAGCTCTGACAGGAAGGCACTTGGTGGATGGGAACTGCTAAAGAGGACCAGCCTGAGGCCTTATGACAACCCAAATGGCCATGGTGAGAAATTTAAGGGGTCCTGATGGGAGGCGTAGGTTATTGGCCCGACCCTCTATCCAATGGACCCAATATAAATGTAACCCAACAATTAAGGGGCTAGGCTGGCGGGGGCGGGAATTAAGGCCCAACCCATGACGTTATGGGCCATGTGTCATGGTATTATCCTTTAAGGGTTATTGGGATAATTAAGTTTCCAAAAAATTGCACTGTTAGAGGGTGAAAGTTTTGCCTCGTTAGTGGAAAACATGGTGGATTTATACGAGGGTTAGTCCATATATCCAATTTGTAGGATAGATAACAACAAAACTACATGGTGAGATTGTGGAGCCATATCCTTGTGAGTTTTTGGCCAATTTGAACTCAAGAAGTGTCCACTTATGGGTTTTTCGAAACTATGAATCCAATGGTAACCTGTATTTTCTAATTTGAGCACATCTAAGAATACGTTTTGCAGGTTTAAATACAAGTTTATATGGATTAATTAGTGTTTTGGATCAATTCTTGAATGTGTTTGATCATGAATAAGTCCTTGTAGGGGCTTTCTAACTTTGAGAATTTTACTGCAGTAGATGTTACTTGCAGAGTTCATCTTGTTATCACAAAATCAGACCTGATAGGCTGCCAATAAAATCAATCTCATGTAACTGTTTTAGACCAATATTTTGATTGAGGCTTAGCCTCATCAACCTGAGAGGGCTCTCTCAAGAGTTAATGATTTTTGATAGAAATATATATGGCTAACTATATGTGGTGCAATAAGCAGATAAATGATGGATATTGGTTGTATTTCACATTAGCAAGTGCACATTGGGCTTATGGAGTCTAAATAGCTTCAGTAAAACAAAGCAATCTACGTAGCATGGAAGTCAAGGTATATCAAAGTTCTAGTTCAGAGATACACATGTGAAACTATAAAACACACAGTCAGTTTGTTTATGAAGGAAGTCAGAGTATCAATGATGAATTCTGAGTAGCATAAGCAAACAACACTTCAATAGGATAGTAAAAAGATGCAATTGGAACAAGAAAACACTAGAACTCTTTATGAACCTCAAGTTAGCTAAGTAGAAATCTCTGTATTAAACTGAAACGAGTCACTTACAATAAAAACAGTCATTTTGCTAAAAATGTCCAACCCTTGGCATTTCGAATTATTCATCTTTTATAGATAATTTACAACATAGGATAACCTTATCCTGAGCTAGATACATTGAATTCCTAAACTTTGACACCTTTCCTAACCATATGACATGGTATTTATTACAAAATGATCGCTGCAACTCTAATAAACAGTCCTATTACAAATAGGACTCAAACTCCTTAACTCTACTCTTAAAAACCTTATCTAAAATAGATTACATAATTTTCCAACTGTATTCCCAGAAGGTCAAATATAGATGGTAAGTTTCAACACTTTATGACCTCAATGTTGATCTACATTAAACTAGGAAATTTTCCTGTGTTTTCTAGGCATAGGGTCCTTTGTTTTCTTGAGACACTTTGGCCATCATGAACCCATGAATTTGAGATTATTTGCTGTCAAGAACTGAAATAACACCTACCCAAAATAATTCTTAAGTGCCAGCTGTCCAAGACCACCATTAAACTGTTCAAAATAGCTGATGTAGACCTGTGCTATGAAAACAACACAGTTTCGTAGCGCTTTTCATAGCGCAACCTTTTTACCCTTTTACCTTCAAAACTTTGGCTTCTTTCTTCCATATTTATCTTCATTATCAATTTACACAGCTTCCCTATCAATTTTAGGTCCTAATCGACACTTTTTCCATTCAAAATTTTAGGGAAAAGAGTGAAAAAAAGCTGCTACAACATTTTCATAACGCTTTTCACTCTTTTTGCATTGTTTGCACTACAAACTGCTGAGTGAGTAGTTTTGCCAGGATTTCTTCAAAATTTAAACCAAAATGTGCCAAAAATTCAGAATACCAATGGTTTCACCAAAACAAAAATCTTAGGAACTGATAAACACAATATTCTTGACTTAGCTTATGACTTTTTAATGATTTTGTCATTCTGCACTTTTATTTTTTAGTTCATTCTGAGTCAATCTCAACTGCTGCTCCAATACCTCCACTTGATCTCTTAGTCTTATATTATTTTCTCTTGAGTACTAGTTACTCTGAAAAATTTCACTTCCTTGATGTCTGGAACTGTCCATGTGAAAAATGGTTCTGCACTGCTTGGAATTTCAGAGCTAGAAATAGTTTGACCCTCCCAAAGTGCCTTCATTATTTTGAACTCTATTTTTTCAATACTGTGCTTTCTGGCCTTATTTCTCATCATTTCAATCTCTTGGTTTTCTAACCTCAATATACCCTCAAGATGTTGACACTCTGTCATTTGTTCTTTTCCCTTCATTGTCTTGCTGCTTGCATGCTCCACTATTGGTGATGAGAGATCAACCACCTCTTTAGGGACTCTGGCTATTTCAACAGTTTCTTGGACCTCTTTGCTGCCTTCCTTCAGATTCTTAGCATGCCTAGTTAAAGGTTTCCTTTCTTAGAAGATAAAGGCTGCATATTCACCCTCAAATTCAAGTTTCTTTGCTGACTTAACCTTTTTCTGTTTGTGTTCATCTACTCCAATGAAATTAGCCTACACAATTGGTGATTTATCTATATCAATTGCATGAAGGATGTCATATAAATTTCCCTTTATCACTGGGTTGTCCTCTGTACCTGAAACAACTGTTTTTCCCTTTGATGCCAGTTCTTGGCTTCTTGTCACTTTCTTGATTTCCTGTTTTTTGACAACTTGTGTTTGTTTTGCCTCTTTGAAACATTTTGACATTTGTTTTGCAGGTGATGGAGTTGCTGCAACAAGAACTTGTGTCTTCTCTATCCTTTTCTCAACTTGTTTCCTTGGTTTCAACTTTACAAACCTCTTTCATTTTGTAACCACAGGTTGACTAGACTCTGCTACTAGTGGTGAAGGAGTTCCTTTAGTTTTAGGGTTTCTAGATGAGCTTAGGGTTTCTAGTTCAAAACCATTCATAAAAAAAAGGAATACCAATCCTTGATTATTTTCTAAAGCTCATTCAAAACCAATAACTTTATCAAACCATGGTGAAACAAATATATTTCACAACCATCAGATTTGGCTTGTACTTTATCAGCCATTTTGGCAAGGCTCCTATGCAAATAAAAGGGAAAATCTAGTGATATCATACTTGTGAAATGCAGAAGCAGCTTTAAATGATAAGTATAAACTTTATGGTGTCTTCCTTCACATGTAAATTATCTTTGAATGTTGAACAACATCTTTGCATAGGTGTCCCTGATACAACTTCTAGGTATTGCATTATTCAGGTCCATATCTACATACTTATGTTTCCTGAATTTCTTGCATGGTTCCATGTCAAAATTAAAAACTTTAAACCAAGTCTCTTGCTGCCTTGTTATTTATGCCACAAAAGCAATAATCTCAGGTGTGACTGGCACATTTAAGATCTCAATCTTGGTAGTTGTTCCACTGAAGTGTAAGGAAAATTCTTTAGACACTTATGTGTGGCAACCCTACAACTTTTCAAAAAACTAGAGACAACCTTCTTCGCCAAAAGCCTCCATCACTATTTGATCTTCAATTATAGCCTTCACATTTTTAGGCTCATATCTTAAGCAATGTCTCCCTCTATGGAATTTCTTTTCCTCTGTAATGCTCTTAGAAAAACCTGTCAGCTTCTCTTGAATGTATGAAACAACCTTGCTTGATTAGGATATGAAAAACCTCGCTTGAATATATGAACAACCTTGCTTAAGAATATGGAACAACCTTGCATGATTATATTGAAGATAGCCTTTGTATAGAACACCCACAGGCTTCGCTCGACTGCTTTAGAGCTTAGACACTCGTATGGAGGCAAATGAAAATGAGATGACCAAATTAGGCAAGATTTTGAAGTTGAAATGTCATCTCATAACATAATTATGCCTCATTCATGCCCTATCATGACAATGATGACTGTAGAATGGGTAAGTACAGTGAATATCATCACTAACTCCTCAAACCGCTAATCTATCATTTCCCAACAGATTCAAACATATTTCAGCTTAATTGACAAGACAGTTAAGAAACCGCGCTTTTGTAGCGTTCATAGTGTATTTTTGCCAATTTTTGCTACGAAAGTATTAACTCTTTCGTAGCGCAAATTTGCTTTTTTGAACTAGCAGAACTACAAAATGAAGAATCCTTGGCTAATTGTAGAAATTTAACCCGAAACCTTATGGAATGACTCCTAAATGGAAAATGTGAGTATTTGATCATTGAATGGACCTCTAAAATACTTTATTTGAATTCAATGATGACCTTGAAACTTACAAAAACTCTAACCTACCCTTAAACAAATCCTAAAATGACTTTCAAACCTATTTTGAGACCATGATAGAAAACATAGTTGACACAATGATGTTTTGAAATTTTTTTGGGTGATAATAGTGGCTCCACTTGGGATACTGTGCCCCTGTGGTATGCTAAGAACTAGTATTTCAAGTGTTGCTATCCATTTTCCTGGCCAAAACAAAAAAAAATTGAAATTTTCAAGCTTCCTCCTAAAGCTCTAATGGCCTTCACCTCGGGCTCAAGCTCACTAATTTAGCTTGTCATTATTAGCTGAAAAAGTCATAAAATTAAATATGTACAATGACATGAAATGATCAATCATATTTTAGGAAGAGTAATGCTTTAAAAACCTGCCATTGATAGGTCCTCCAGCATATGATTTCTTCTATCCGTATAAATTTGCTGAATAATGAAGCTTATTTGCCGCAATTAACCTGATCATACATCAATTCGAATTGCATGCATAACACATAATCGCTTCTACCATTAATCGTCACATGCGGAAAATAAAACAAAGCGACATAACATTAAATCACACACATAGAACGCAGCATGTACGGGGAAAGCTTATAGCTGAAAACCCCCAGCTATATGTATCATATAATGGATGAGAAACATTCAGCAATACAAAATACAATACTCCTCACAAGTACTCAGTACTATCTCATATACTGAACACAAAACTAGCTAGATCTGAAACTAGTCACAGGTTCAGATCCTTCTGCTGCTCTACCTGCCTCTACTGCGCAATCCAAAAAGTGAATATAGCTGAATGGAATTCGAATTCACCTAGTTGGTACAACGCAATCATCATTGGCATCATCATCCCACCGATTGCAGTAAAATCTCATGGCATCAAATGTCCTAAATCGTTGTCGGCCTCAATTTTCTATCTACCTTCCACTTGTCTTCATCGAACCGTCCATGCACTCGAGTTAAAATGATGTGTTCAGTTGAATAGTTATTAATAATCGTTGAATTAAATAATATTTAATTCACCCAACTCATCTCTAGTGTAATCGTGAGTTAAACTGATCACAATCAGGTTCAACTAGTTAACTTAACACAATCTCCATTAACTCCTTAATCAATCACCAAAACTCGCCACATGAGTCTAATCAAGTCAACCATGCAATAGCTCAACTAACCCATAGGAAATTGAATTTCCTTATTTCAGCTTAATGCTCCACCTAGATCAAACTGAAGTGCTCCAAGAGAGTAAACTGAAGTTTAGAGTCCAAATATTATTAAGGGTAAATAATATTTGAATGTTCTATTTTTAGCCCGCCAGTCTAAAAATAGACTTCGACCTAAATGCTAAAAATAGAGATCCATCTATTTTTACCAACATGACCAATCCTCCAAGAATAGCATACTGCAGCTCCCGGTCCATGATCCATATGTCTAAAAATAGACATAGTCTAAAAATAGACTTTTAGACAAAAAATCACATGTGTGGTCCCCACCTAGTTTAGGTGATCACTTTCCAACTAGGATCAGGAAAGATGTTTCAGGAGGCCTCCTTCACTGTTTCTTGTTGCCATTTTCAACACTCCCTCTCAACAAGAAAGGACTATCTTTGCATGCGACATGCAACTCCATGCATTCGCCCTGCAACCTTCACAAGCGCCATGCAACTCCATGCATGCGACATGCAACTCCATGCATTCGCCATGCACTCTTTGCATGCGCCATGCAAACTCATGCATGCACCATGCAACTCCATGCATGTGCCATGCACCCTTTGCATACGCCATGCAAACTCATGCATCTGCTCTGCAACTCCTCTGAAACTGAATAGGCTCCAAACAACTCAATCAGTCTTGATGCATCTAGCATCTATCATCAAAGTCTTCGACTTCTGCTTGGCCAACTGCACATGTCATCAGGAACCACTACGCTATTGAACTCTTTGCACCCATGCACTCTTGCACTTGCTGTCAACTCTGATCCGCGCTCCAGTATCCGACACTGTCACTTTGATCTGCCTGCATCATCTCCAACTGATCATGCTACTGCTGTGTTGTGGGAACCTCATAGCCAGGTTCAATCCATGAGATCCACAACATCTCATGAATCCTGCCCAGAAATCTCCTCTTGGGATTAATCATGCATGTCGCCCCACCTCTCACCTGGTGGTATAGCTGCATGCACTCCCTCTGCCCGTCTGGCGCGAAATTTCCCCGCATGAGTGGTTTCTTCCACTCCATGATCCTCTTGTGGCTGCTCCACACCCCGAGGTTCACTTTCACCTGCATGCAAAACTTGCTCCCTCTCAAGCTTCAATTGCATGTCTTTCTCGCCTGCATGCAACACTTGCTCCCTCTCAAGCTTCAGTTGCATGTCTTTCTCCCGCTTCCCAACAATAGGAAGCTCCGTAGACATCCCATCTACTTCAAGTCTATAGAGATTCTTTGCTCGAATCCCAACCTTCTTGACTTGTCCCGTTGCCTTGTGCCGAAGGAAAACTTTTCCTTCTCTAAAGACAACTTCATACCCTTTATCCTCTAACATTGCGACTGAGATCAGATTCTTTGTTAGACCTGGTACATGCAATACATCTTGTAAAAGAATGAGTTTACCTGACTCCCTCTGAAATGTTATGGTACCAATGCCGGTCGCATTGTATCGTCCACCGTCGCCCAACTCAACATGCATCTGGAGACCTTTCTCCACCAAGTCACTGAAAATATTTGCATCTCCCGTCATGTGAAAGGAAGCGCCACTATCAATATACCACCCCGATCCCAATGCACTAGACAACATGCATGTGATCAATGAGAAGTCCAGCTCAAATTGCGAGGCAAGAGCCTCACCAGCTGCAGCTCCAGCAGCCTGCTTGTTCTTCTTCTTCTTTGGGCAATTCGTGGTGTAATGTCCATGATCGTGACAGTGAAAACACTTCACTTTGGACATGTCACGCTCTTTACCATCCGCACCGGATTGAGAAGCCTTCTCCTTGCCCTTCCCCTTCCTTGCTTTGGCAGCCAAAGCGCAGTCTTCTTCATCAGATACCTTTGATGAAGATCCATCTCTGGTATTTCGCCGGATCTCCTCTTGCACGAGATCAGAACACAGTCTTTCCCATCCCGGCAACTTTTCCCGACCATTGACACTATCTTGATATGCATGCCAACTCTTCGGCAAACCAAGAAGCGCCAAACTCACCAGATCCTCATCCTCCACCGTCACACCAACACTTCCCAGCTCATCCCGACATTGGGTGAACCTCGTGAGGTACTTCGGCATACTTTCCCCCTTCTCACACTTGATGTTCCTAAGTCTATCTTTGAGCGCCAGCTTCCTCTGATCGCTCTTGCTTTGGTACAGATCCGTCAAGGCTTTCCACATCAAATATGGAGAGGCCTTCCCGTGTAAACTAGATACAATGTGATCCTTTACACCCTCCAACAGGATCCTTCGACATTTTGCTTGTTTCTTTTGCCATGCTTCCACAACAGCTGCATCAGTAGAAGTAGGCTTTGGAATCTCTTTCTTCACGAATTCCAACAGCCCATTATCATCCAATACAGCCTCCATGCGGTCCTTCCATGCAACATAATTCGAACTGCCTTCCAAGTCATATTCTAGTCGCAATCCGTTGAAAGACATTTTCGCCGCGGCACCAAGAACACAAATCTGCAAATTCGAATTTCACCACCAGCTGATAACTCAGTTGCTTCCGATCTACACTTGAGAGCTAATTATTTCCAAACCAGAGATTGACTGCATGGGCATTCACCAGATCTTTCACCTTACAAAGAAGGATGAATATTCCGGAGGCTACCTGGCCCACATGCAGGCTCTGTCCGAGGAAATAATAAACAATCACCGTAATAGATCTCGACGATTAATTTCGCTCCGATACCATGTAGAAATTTGCTGAATAATGAATTTTATTCGCTGCAATTAACCTGATCATACATCAATTCGAATTGCTTGTACAACACATAATTGCTTCTACAAATTAATCGTCACATGCGGAATAAAAACAAAGCGATAGAACATCAAATCACACACATAGAACACAGCATGTATGGGGAAAGCTTATAGCTGAAAACCCCCAGCTATATGTATCATATAATGGATGAGAAAAATTCAGCAATACATAATACAATACTCCTCACAAGTACTCAGTACTATCTCATATGCTGAACACAAAACTAGCTAGATCTGAAACTAGTCACAGGTTCAAATCCTTCTGCTGCTCTGCCTGCCTCTACTGCGCAATCCAAAAGGTGAATATAGCTGAATGGAATTCGAATTCACCTAGTTGGTACAGCGCAATCATCATTGGCATCATCATCCCACTGATTGTGCAAATCTCATGCACAACTGATGTACAACTGCTGTCAGTCTCACCCTTTCATCTACCTCTTCCACTGGTCTTTCACTGAACTGTCCATGCACTGAGTTAACTGATGTGTTCTTTAGTTGAATAATGAGTTAATAATCGGTGAATTAAATAATATTTAATTCACCCAACTCATCTCTAGTGTAATCTCCAGTTAAACTGATCACAACTAGTTCAACTAGTTAACCGGAACACAATCTCCATTAACTCCTTAATCAACTCCACCAAAACTCTGCCACATGAGTCTAACTGAAGTCAACCATGCAATAGCTCAACTAACCCATAGGAAATTCGAATTTCCTTATGTCAGCTGCATGCCCCACCTCACTAGAGGTCAAAGTAGCAGAGGTGCTCTTGAGAGGATAAAGGCCAAAGAGTTTATAGTCAAATATTATTAAGAGTAAATAATATTTGATACATTTCTATTTTACCTTTGGCACAGTTTCATATAAAACTACACAGTGTCTAAAAATAGAGGTCCATATATTTTTAACATGACAAATCTCCAGAATAACTGTCTGAAGCTCTAGATACATGATCCATATGTCTAAAAATAGACATGGTCTAAAAAATGAACTTTTCGACAAAAAATCACATGTGTGGTCCCCACCTAGTTTAGGTGATCACTTTCCAACTAGGCTCGAAAGATGTTTCGAGGCCTCCTTCTTTGTTCTTGTTGCCATTTTCAACACCATCCATCTCCTGCAGTATGTAAGTATTGTTTCCATGAAAAGTAGCTATTTTTAAAGGACCTTTCCATAAGTTTTCAAATTTACCATGCTTGCCTTTCTCTTCAATTCTGGCTTCCCATTTCAGCACTTCATCATGAATTTGAAAAATTTCTTCCTTAATCCTCTTATCAAATGTCCTCTTAAGATGGTTTTGAGATTTTTGATTGCTGTTATAAACCTCATTCCTCTTCTTTTGCAGAGCTATCAGCTGATTAATTCTCCTCTGGACTGCATTTGGTTCCTCTTCTAGCCCTTGAATCAGCTTCATGACAAGTACCCCTAATGATGTAGGAAAAATAGCCTCAACGCCATATACCAATTCATATGGTGAAGTTCCAGTTGACCTCTTTGTGCATATCCTATCAGCCCATAAGGCATACTTCAGCTTTAAATTCCAAGCCTTCTTATTCTCCTACAACAACTTTTTAATGATCCTCACAAGACTCTTGTTAGAAGACTCAACAAGGCCATTCCCTTGCAGAAAACATGCAGTAGAATGCCCAAGAGTAATATGATATTGATGACAGAAATTGATCAGCTTCTTAGACTTAAATTCCTATGAATTATTAGTTATAATCTTCATGGGCCAACCAAACCTAGACAATATATTATTTTCTAAGAAAGAAATAATCACAGAATAATTTTCTTGCCTAGTTGGGATTGCTTCAATCCATTTGGTGAATTAATCAGTCGCTGTAAGAATCCAGCGATGCTGACCTAATGATGATGGATGAATCTCCCAAATAAAATCTAGCCCCCACTGCTGGAATGGCGCTTCTACATAGATAGGCATCAAAGGTAAAGGTACAAGCTTCTTCTTACCCTTGAAAATATGGCATTCATGGCAGGCATCAATCCTTTTGTAGACATCCTTAAACATTGTAGGCCAATAATACCCTGCTCTTAGAATCTTGTTCACTGTCGCCTTCCAGTAATGGTGACCTCCACAATCTCCTTTTTTGAACTCCTCAATTAATTTATCAGCCTCCTCTTCCAGCAAACAATTCAACAAAATTCTGCCAGTATCCTTTCAAAACAGATTTCTATCAAAAATAAAATATCTCAAGGATTTCAACTTTACAAACCTTGCTTTATACTTTGTTAAATAAGAAGGTGCTTTATTGTGTTGTATGACAAAAAAAACCTCCTTGTACCAATCTAAAGTGATATATTTTTCTTCAATAGGAACTAGTTCTTCTTCATCATCTAAAATTTCTAATATTTCTGTAATCAAGTTTATGTTGAGACAACCAAAGTTTGACTGAACCATAAAATTTTCTAAGCCTTTCCCTTTGACCAATTTTTTTGGCTTAATCTATATATCATACTCTAGCAATTTAGCATTCCATTTCCCCCTCTTACGACCAGGGTTGGCTTGAGTGAGGATGTCTTTCACAACAATATTGGGAACAAACGCCACAATATGAGAATGCAGAATATAAATTCTGAAATCTTTGATATCCTTCACCAACGCATAGGCCTGCTTCTCTAAGATATTATACTTTAGGTTAGAGTTGGCTAATGTCCTACTAAAGAAATAAATCGGCTGCTCAATACCTTGTTGTCCCTTTTGTAGTAGAACTCTAGTGATAGTATTCTCTGATGCAAAAGTAAAAACTAGAAATTCCTTTGAGAAATATGGATTAATCAATACTGGTGCTTGTGTGAGTGCCCTTTTGATTTCCTCAAATGAGTGTCTTTCTTCTGCTGTCCACTTAATATCAACTCCATTCTTCAGCATCCTTGTTATGTCTTTCACAATCTCAGCAAAATTAGGAATAAATCGTCTTACAAAAGTTACCTTTCCAAGGAAAGATTGAATCTCCTTCCTACTTCTTGGAAAATCCACCTTTTGAATTGCATTGACCCTATTTGGATCAATCTTAATCCCATATTTAGAAATGATATGTCCAAGTAATTTACCTGAAGTTAAAGAAAAAACACTTTTGGTGGGATTTAGAGAGATGCCAAACCTTCTACATTTCAACAGAATTATTTCGGGGTATTTCAAGTGATCTTCTTCCCTTCTTGAGAAGATTGTTATGTCATCAAGATAAACAGTCGCCATATTTTCCTTCTCTTCAGAAAAAGCAATTTCCATTTCCCTCTGAAAGGTAGCTCCTACATTCATGAGACCAAATGGCATCTTGGCATACATGAAAGTGCCCCATGGCATAGTAAAGGTTGATTTTTCCTGATCATCACAATGTACAAGGATATGATTATAACCTAAAAAACCATCAAGCATAGACATTCTCTCAGAACCAAAGATAGTTTGAAAAATTTGATCCATATTTGGGAGGGGATAATTGTCGTTCAGGGAAGATTTATTCAAATTTCTGAAGTCAATGCATATTATGATTTCTCCACTCTTTTTCCTAACTAGAACCAAGTTTTCAAGAAAATTTGAAAATCTGATTGGAATGATGATTTTGGCATCAAAGAATTTTTTGACCTCCTTCTCAATCAATGGCATGAGAAGTGGATCGATCCTCCTCAATTTATTCTTGAAGGGCTTTTCATTTTCTTTTATGGGAATAGAATGTTGAATAATGGTGGGATCATATTCTTTAAAATTAGCATAGTTCCAAGAAAAGAAATCTATGAATCTCTTCATCATTTCAACATACTTAAACTTCATATCAGCTGAAAGAAACTTTAAAAGTTTAATCATTTTGGGCATAGCTATTGTACCAAGGTTACAACTCTCAACTTCTTCATCATCAGCTTGTAACATAGGGGATTTAAAAACATCATTCTAATCAAATTTTTTTTTTAGAGGTATGAGTCCCTTTAGTATGGAATTTCTATTTAGTTGCAAGACTTCAAAATTCCCTTTAGATTCAGTGAGCATATTTTGGTGATCTACTTGTATATTTTCAAACTCTTCTTTCAACTCAATAAAGTTTTTCACTTTTTGATCATCCTAAAAAACTTTTCAGTGAGTAATATTATCAGGGATAGATGGTCTATGGCGAATCTCAACCTCATATTTTTCTATGGAATGCATAGGAATAATGAAAATACTCGCAAGACAACAAGAGAATCAACAATGGAGTTTTGTTCTCTAGTTTTGACCATGAATGAATAGGCTTGAAAGTTTTCTAACATGTCCAAAACCAAGTTCCTATATGCTCTCATCCTTGTATCTTTTGTTTGGTAAACACCTTCAACCTGTTAATGACTAATTCTGAGTCTCCAAATAAAGGAATGTTTTGAGCATTCATTCTTTTCAAAACTTCTAGACCCAAAATCAAGGATTCATATTCAACCATGTTGTTCGTGCAATCAAACTTCAGTTTATAGGAAAAGAAATTATTCTCATCACTTGGATTTTTAATCCAAATCCATGCTCCTGCTCCTTATTTTCCTGTTGATCCATCAAAATGTAATGACCACCAACCTTCCACCTCCTTATCGCTGACTTGGTGATTTTCTGTTTGCTTATTTTCAGACTGCTGAATTTCAGAACTTTGATTTTCTGCTTTCCTCTCCTCTTCTGCTTCACTAGTCAACTCATTGAAAAGAATAGCAGAACCAAGTTCAGTATAAAGAGCATAAATTGGAAAATTTTGGGGTTTTTCTTTACTACTCACCGTGTAGGCCATTCTTGTCTCTCGATACAATCTTCTTTGCTCACCAAAAATAGGAATGGTATCATAAGTGAGATCCTTCTGCATTGTACCTTTAATTTTCGCTACCCATGACCTTGACAACAACATACCAAAATTTAGTGGAATGTCTGCTACTACAATGTCCATGATTATAGCCTTAGCATGAACTTGTGTTAGACCAACAACAACATCCTTGAATAAACCAATGCATTGAAATCTTTTCGAATCAAAAGAAAATAAGTATTTATATGGCCTAGTTATTTCTAACCCCATTCTTTCCAAGATTACTTTGGGCATAAGATTGTGAGAGGCCCCTGAATCCAACATAGCATTATGCAATGTCATGTCATGAATGCTAAGGCTCACATAAAAATGAGGGACCTCCTCATTTTGTTCATCTTCTAGTCTTGGATCCAAATATATGGTTGGATGATCTTCTAATACATTCAAGATATCAGCAGCGCTTGGTTGTGAATTTAACATTTTAACAACCTTGCTTCTATATTCATCTACCTTGAGAATCTCACCAAAAGGGACTGATATTTTAATTTTAGAAATTTCATTCTCAAGGTTGAAAACAAAAACATATTTTTCAGCTTCTTTGATAGGAGGAAAAACTGGTGTATCTTTCTTACCTTTAGTGACCTTAGGAGCATCCTTCTTGCCATTAGCAACATTAGGTATATATTTTTTAGGTTGTGTTCTGTTTGCAATGATAGGCACATTTCTATTTCTGAGATTATATTGTTTTTGCATATTGAAAATAGCATGTTCATACCCCTTTCGATAGTCTGATGTTTCCACTTCATGACTGCTTTGGTTTGATGATCGTGTTCTTATTTTTTGAAGAAAATTCCATACACTTCCTCATAAAAACAGTGAATAGACTCTTCAGGAATTTTAGGATCATATTCTTCATCAACCAAGTTCTGTTGGAAAGGAGGTCTCACTGGAGGGCCAGGCTATTGATTTCTGTTTTCCCTTAGCCTTTGCTGATTATGAGGTCTCTTGAATTCAGGGTTTTTGAATTAAGGTTCATGTTGTGCAGGAGGTGTAGAGGTATTCCTAAGGGCTAATTTATCCATAAAATTTTCCATTTTTTTCATCATTGAATCTAGCTTATCCTTAGAGGCAGAGGAGGAAGGCTTCTCTTCTTCTTTCAACTTAGTCTTACCCATTTCTGACTTTTTAGATGCTATCAAGTTAACCTCCACCTTCACTGCATCACTTTGCATTTCAACAAGTGTAGGGGATTCGCTTTCTGTCAGTAGTATGGAAAACTCATAGTCAAAAGCTTCAGCATACCTCATTTGAGCTAAGTCTTGTGGTGTTTTCAAATGAGCAGTAATAAAGTCTAATACCTTATTAAACCTTTTTGAAATTTTTTTAACAGAATCATCAACTTCTCCCTTCAAAGTACTATACTCGGTGATGGTTTGTACTAGATTAGTTCTATTTCCCCATTTTCTCAGAAAAAACATCTTCAAACTCATTCCAATTATGAATACTTCTAGGAGTAAGGGCTTTATACCACTTTCTAACCTCACCAGTAAAACTCTGAGAAAACAACCTCAACTTAACATATTCATCATGAACCTCCTCCCTGTCTATAAAATCATTAAATTGATGCACATGTTCCTCTGATGTAATGTGTTCATCACATCCCCAAGTTTTGATTCTAGCAGCATATTTGCTAGGGAGATCATGTAAGACAACTGGAAGAACAAGAGGGGAATATCTAGTAGGTGCAGCAGGTGGAGGAGTTATAGTTCCAGCCATGGTTAAAGGGACTGGAGTAGCTTTAGGGATGGCACAAATAGAGGATGAAAAACTGCTATGAGGAGGACTATTTGGTCTTTGTGGTTCACTGATAATTGAAATCCCATTTGGAAGGGGCAAACCAAATTTGCTTTTCAACAATACTTCAAAAGGTTCAATCTCTTTGAATTTATCTAAAGAGTCTTTTTCCAATAATAACTCAGAAGTAATAGCTTCCCAAAACTCTTCTTTGTCTTCCTGTGTTACTGGGGCTGAGGTATCAATACCTCTCTTATGCAAGTATAAGATAATTTAAATTAGTTATTTTTCACTTTATGATCTAAACAAAACCTCCTGAATTTTATCATCAAATCTTTTATCTTTAGGACTTCTTAGAATTTCATAGGACAAGGATTTTGAATGTGGAGTAGCTGATATTTCATAAATGCCTTTACTTCCTCTGGAAATGGTGTTTGGATTGTCGACGATGGTAGGTGGATCTGGGTTAGGATTACTCCTCATGTATCTCCTTCTCGAAGCCACCTTTAATCATATAAAATTTAAATGATGTCACCAATTTAGATGAAGCCTTGAAAAGCTTTCTGAGCTCCTGCTACCTCCAGAAGTTCAACTTCAAAATATTGGGAAAGTATAATCTTCAGGCTCCCGGCAAACGCACCAAAATGTTATCACAAAATCAAGCCTGATAGGCTGCCAATCAAATCAATATCATGTAACTGTTTTATACCAATCTTTTGATTGAGGCTTTGCCTCCTCAACCTGAGAGGGCTCTCTCAAGGGTTAATGCTTTTTGATAGAAATAGAGATGGCTAACTCTATGTGGGGTAATAAGAAGATAAATGATAGATATTGGTTGTAAATCACATTAGCAAGTGCACATTGGGCTTATGGAGTCTAAATAGCTTCAGTAAAACAAAAAAATCTACTTACCATGGAATTCAAGGCATATTAGAATTCTAGTCCAGATATATACATGTGAAACTTTAAAACACACAGTCAGTTTGTCGATGAAGGAAGTTAGAGCATCAATGATGAATTCTGAGTAACATAAGAAAACACCACTACAATAGGATAGCAAAAAGATGCAACTGGAACAAGAACACACTAGAAGTATTTATGAATCTCAAGTTAGCTAAGTAGAAATCTCTGTATTAAACTGAAACGAGTATCTTACAATAAAAACAGTCTTTTTGATAAAAATGTCCAACCCTTGCCATTTCAACTTATTCATCTTTTATAGATCATTTACAACATACGATAGCCTTACCTTGAGCTAGATACATTGAATTCATAACCTTTGACACCTTGCCTAACCATATGACATGGTATTTATTACAAAATGACAGCTGCAAATCTAATAAACAGTCCTATTACAAATAGGACTCAAACTCCTTAACTCTACTCATAACAACCTTATCTAAACTAGATTACATCATTTTCCAACTGTATTCCTATAAGGTCAAATCCAGATGGTAAGATTCAACACTTTATGACCTCAATGCTGATATCCATTAAACTAGGAAACTGTCCCCTGTTTTCTAGGCATAGGGTCCTTTGGTTTCTTGAGACACTTTGACCATCATGAACCCATGACTTCGAGATTATTTTTTTTCAATAACTGAAATAACACTTGCCTAAAATCATTCTTAAGTGACATCTATCCAAGACCACCATTACACTGTTCAAAATAGCTGAAGTAGATCTGTGCTATGAAAACAACACAGTTTTGTAGCGCTTTCCATAGCGCAACTTTTTTACCCTTTTACCTTATAAAATTTGGCTTCTTTCTTCCAAATTTATCTTCATTATCAATTTACACAACCTCCCTATCAATTTCAGGTCCTAATCCACACTTTTTCCATTCAAAACTTTAGGAAAAAGAGTAAAAAAAACTGTGATAGCCGTTTCATAGCGCTTTTCACTCTTTTTGCACTGTTTGCGCTATGAAACTACTGAGTGAACAATTTTGCCTAGATTTCTTCAAAATTTAAACCAAAATGTGCCAAAATTTTAGAATACCGATGGTTTCACCAAAACAAAAAGTCATAAGAACTGAGAAACACAATATTCATGAGGTTCATTCATAATTTTTCACTTGACTTAGCTTATGACTTTTTAATGATTTTGTCATTCTACACCTTTGTTTTTTAGCTCATTCTGAGTCAATTTCAGCTACTACTCCAAGTCCTCCACTTGATATTTTAGTCTTCCATTATTGGCTCTTAAGTGAGTATTGATTACTCTAACAAATTTGGTTTCCTTGATGGTTGGAACTGTCCATGTGAAAAATTGTTCTGCACTACTTGGAATTTCAGACCTACAAACACTTTGACCCTCCCAAAGTGCCTTCATTCTTTTGAACTCTATTTTTTCAATACTGTTCTTTTTGGCCTTCTTTCTCATCATTGCATTCTATTGGTTTTCTAACCTCAATCTCTCCTCAAGATGTTGACACTCTGTCATGTGTTCTTTTCCCTTCATTGTCGTACTGGCTGCATGCTCCACTATTGGTGATGAGAGATCAACCACCTCTTTAGGGACTCTAGCTATTTCAATAGTTTCTTGGACCTCTTTGTTGCCTTCCTTTAGCTTCTTAGCATGCTTAGTTAAAGGTTTCCTTGCTTGGAAGATAAAGGCTGCATTTTCACCCTCAAATTCAAGTTTCTTTGCTAACTTAACCTTTTTTTGTTTGTGTTCATTTACTCCAATGAAATCAGCCTGCGCAATTGGTGATTCCTCTATATCAATTACATGAAATATGTCATCTAAATTTCCCTTTATCATTGGGATGTCCTCTGTACTTGAAGCAACTGCTTTTCCCTTTGATGCCACTGCTTGGCTTCTTGTGATTAGGAGATCATATCCAAGATATGGAAACTACTCAAAAATGAAAGTCTTCAAATGTGGTTGCATTCTTAACGACTGGAAAGATCTCGTCACTTTGATTCTGGTGCCATGAATAGTTTGCAAAACAGAGGTCGTATGCAAAAGTTATTAAGGTTTGAAGTCTCTATTAAACTTCATTTTTCAGTTGACCAAGTTTGACTTTTCTAAATTGGAAAAATTAAAAAAATAATATTCCAAGGAATATTCTCGAAATATTCTTCAGAATATTCCCTAGAATATTCCATTCAGATGTATCAAATTATGATAAGTGGCATTTTTTGATTCGAAGATTGATTGACTTCATGGTTTTCTGATCAATTACGGGCTGCCATGTGGTAGGCCCGGAGGCTGCCATGTGGTCCCCAGTTCAACAGAAATGGCATTGCAAAAGTTTTATGTGTCCACAGGATTTGAACCCGAGACCTCATCTCTGCAAGAATGAGCGCATATTGTCTTGGCTACACCATGTCACTTACACATTATGTCCATCACGTTTATTTAAACCGTTATTTGGATTCCCACAGGTGACAAGGGGGCCAACCCCACTTCATAGAACCACACCCCGCGTCCAAGTGCCTAACCTCTGGTGCTTACCACATGGTTAGGATGGGCCCATGTGGCCAATTCCATAAAGAAAATTTAATATGACAGTTTATTAACGGTTTTTAAAATGGATTTGCAACGATATGCCAACGGTTTCAGCGGGGGGTCATATGACCACTCCGCCCGGAAATTTAATGTTAACCAAAACAGTTCCATCAGATTTTGGGGAGCACACCCATATTTGGGGCATTTCACGAAACTAACTCCAGTTAGCTTCAGTTCCTCCACATTTAGTGGCGTTTTTTAGTGACATTGGGCAGTTTTATTTGAGAGGTCATAAATCTCTCATTATTGAACCAAATTGGACAACGTTTTAGTATATTTTGGGTCTATTCGACCTCCTGAACACTTTGGGACAGGTTTCAGGTCGAATGGAGGTAATATTCAGCAGATGTTTCTTCAAGAAAGATGAAAGAGCCATCAGGGCCACCATGAGACAAATTCAGTTTGAGGCCTAGCCAGGGGAGCTAGAGTCCTTTTCGAGAGTTCCAATAGTCTAAATTTGATAATTAAGATGTTATGAATCTGATGAAATGGTTTTTAGAGCATATAGGGAATTTTTGAAGGCCGAAAATCTTCAGTAAAGTTCCACGGGCCATTACTACCACCTTTTTCCAGTAGCAGTGTAGGACTTAGACTGAGCTATTTGAGACCCGTTGCAGTCAACTATTGGTCATTCTTAGATGAAAAAATAATTATTAATATATTTATAGATGTTTTAGAAAGTTTTAAGGACTTTTAGAGGTCGAAAACTTAGCAAAGAATTTTTCATTGACCCTAGTGCCAGGGGGTGCTGATAGGTGATTGAGGCGAAACCAGAGTAGCCAGAGGCCATTTCCGATGAATGAACCACCTAACTTGACTATTTCAGACACTTTAGAACCAATGGAAGTGGTTTCAGAAACATTTGAGAACTTATAGAGCTCGAAAAGTTTATGTCAACTTCTAGGCAGCCCTGGGAAAACCATGGAGGATAGCCTATCTGGGGATGCAGTGCTCAATTTGAGAAATTTTTAAATTGGTATTTGGTGTCTGATGTGTATTTTATACAGAATTAGTGCTTTCAGTGATGGAAACATAATTACGAGGGATTTTGTGCCATTTGGAAGCTAAGAGTAGCTTAGTGCACCGACAGAAGGAGTCATGTCAACAAGAGCCTAAAGTTGTTTTCACAGTATGGAAAGCCAATTGAGGGATATTTTTGGTATTTTCAGTCATTTGGATCATTTTTTTATTCATTGGAATTAAGTATTTTCTTTTTAAAAAAACTTACCATAATCCCAAAGAGCTGAGTCATGATGACAAAGCTCAAAGGAGACGTAGCCCATGACATTTCGGGTGAACTCCTAGATTAAATTTGCTGTTGTGTTGGAATGATTATTTTCTGCATTATGTTGTTGTAATACATGTTAAATTGTAGAAATAAAAAATGAAGTTAAGACACATAAAAAGTAAAAATTCATACACCACTTTCAAGTAAATAATTCCGCAAAATTGTCAAGTACATGCTAGATCATTTTAATTTAAACTAAGTGGTAGGTTCTTGAAATACATACAATTTATCTAGACCATTTTCAGATTAGGTTGGTAGCAGAGCATAGTTTCTTTATTTACATATTAGTTTCTTGCTTTTATAGCTTGAAAGGTGTTTAAACAGTGTAAAATATTGACTATTTTATTGTTTTCAAACTGATTGTTGTTTGAGTTTGCATGAGATTTTGGGATAGCTTCTAATTAGCTAAGTCTTGGAGAGAACAAAAAGGAAGAAAGAGTTGAAGGCTTCTTCCTTACCCCAAAGTAACTTATGCTTAACATTGGAACACAAACACTCTTGATGTTTGTTTGTTAAGAAGCTCTTGGAGTTTGTTTGTTGTTTGGATGCTTGAATAAGAGTTTGTCTCTACAACCATTTGGTTAAAAAATCTTGTCATTTTTTTGAAAGCTTTGAGAACTTTGTTGAAGTTAGTTTTGTTCATTGAAATAATAATGACAACCTCTACAAGTGAATTTTCCTCCTTCACAAGATTCTTCGATGATGATATGAAGCATGACTTTATTATATTGAAGGACATGGCACAGATTTTGTTTGAGGATAAACGAGAAAGAACTGAAATTCATGAACAATTTTTTTCCATGAAGGAAGAGAAGGAAGAAATTCTTCAAATATTGCATGATATGGAGAGGAAACTCCATCAAGGCCAAGAGGTTTTGACCAAGAAAATGCATGAGGAAGAGGTAATCCATTCTAACTTTTCTTCAGTTTCCTCATTAGAAAGATGTGTTGGCTCTTTCGAAAATCATACAAGGGGAATAGGGTCAAAACTAATGATTATAATGTGTTATTAAGGCAAAGGGTTAGGAAGGCATGCACAAGGCATGGTTGAACCTACGACCCAAGAATCTTGGTCTTGGTTATGTGCAATTTAATGGCGAAGAATCCAAAGCCATGAAGGCATGTCGGGCTATTTCAAAGAGAACCTTTATTCCAAGTTCTAAGATTCAGATATCTCAAATTTGTTTCAAAGATGATTACCATTGCTTTAAGCCTTTTTTGCAGCAAGAAGATGGTAGACATGCATCTTATGGCGAGCATGAAAGCTCATATAGTTTTCAAGACAATAACGATGATGTTAGTCTACAAATGAAAGCTATAGCCTCTACTAGTTCACCTCCTCAAGAATGAAAAAGGGATGAACATTCAAAGCAGTACAAGGGGTATAAATCTTCTCATGATCGATTTGATTGTGTTTCTGCAAAGCATGATAATTTTACATGCTTAAAAGGAAGAAAGATTTACTATACATTTTGTGGTGGATTTAACCATGTTGTTTCAAGATGCTGGATGAGGAAGAAAGCATACAGGAAGCAGATAAGGCAAAAACAATTTTCAAAGAAGGTGCATAAGTTTTGCACATATTGCCAAAAGAAGGGACATGATGTCTCTCATTGTTGGTCTTTGCATCCAACTAGTCATCCCAAGCAAATGTAGCAGGAGGATAGAAATATTGGCGCAAGTGGAACTATGAATTCCATTATTGATGTGAAAATGGAAGATTCACATGAATAAGTGATGCAGCAGAAAAAGTCGCCATGGAGGTGGCTTGGAAAGAAGTGGATGGACTTCTTAACATAGTAAGAAATACTCTGTACATATGCACATTTTGGTTGTATGCATATATTTTTGTTGAAAATTTTGATGCAAGATTGCATATAAATGTGGTTCAGTTGAAGGAATTTCTTCTTTGTTGCAAAATTTCGCTGTGGAGGTGTAAAAGATGAGTATGATACTCACTTATATTGCAGCAATATCTTTTAGTTCAGCTCTTTAGTTACCCACATGTTTTTGGGATTATGTACTTATTGGTACTTGAAAGGAGGAGTTTAAGGTGTACATGTGCATGGAAGTTGTATGTGTAAATAGTGAACTGTAAATAGGTTCATTGTACATTGATACATGCAAATGTGTTTGTCAATATGTATCATGTTGTTTATCGACTTGTGTCTATTGTGTCACACATGTTTGTCGACTTGTGTCGATTGTGTTGCACACTTTTTACATTGATTTTGTGTCAATTGTATAGCACATTTTATGACGACTTTTTGTTGATGTCGCGTGTTGTACGACTTATGTTTGAGCCCCCTTGGATCATTTATCAAGGTAGCAATGTATATTTTACTTCTGCAAATTTCTCGCCAGAAATTTTTTGAGTGAGTTCAAGAAAGACAGCTCTTGATAGGAGGACAAGTGCATCGAGAAAGGGAAGTGTGAATTGTTTTCTAGTTGTGGTTCAAATTCACTAGCCATGCAAGGCAAGCAATTGGAGGCTGAAGAGAAGATGGTGCAGTATTCTTATTCACTGTATAGATCAGTTTCAGTATTCCAGAGAGATTTTCGGGTCCAAAAGCTTCTCATTTAGGAGGTGTCATCAGGAGATCATATCCAAGATATGAAAACTACTCAAAAATTAAAGTCTTCAAAAGTGGTTGCATTCTAAACGACCGAAAAGGCCTCATCACTGTGATTCTGGTGCCATGAATGGTTCACAAAACGAAGGCCGTATGCGAAAGTTATTAAGGTCTGAAGTCTCCAGTAAACTCCATTTTTCAGTTGACCAAGTTTGACTTTTCTAAATTGGAAAAATTAAAATAAGAATATTCCATTCAGACATATCAAATTCTGACAAGTGGCATTCTGTGATTCAAAGTTTGAATGACTTTGCAGTTTTCTGACCAATTAGGGGCTGCCACGTGGCAGGCCCAAAGGCTGCCACGTGGCCCCTAGTTCAATGGAAATGGCATTACAAAAGTCTTATGTGTCCATAGGATTTGAACCTAAGACCTCATCTCTACAAGAACGAGCACACAATGTCTCGGCTACACCATGTTACTTGCACATTATGTCTGTCACATTTATTTAAACTGTTATTTGGATTCGCACCAATGGCAAGAGGGCCAACCCCACTTCATAGAACCACACACCGCATCCAAGTGCATAAATTCCAGAAATTACCACGCAGTTAGGATGGGCCCATGTGGCCAGCACCATAAAGAAAATTTAATGTGACAATTTATTAACGGTTTTTAAAACGGATTTGCAACGATATGCCAACGGTTTCAGTGGGGGGTCACGTGACCACCCCGCCCTAAAATTTAATTTTATCCAAAATGGTTCCACCATATTTGGAGGATCATGCCCAGATTTGTGGCATTTCACCAAACTAACTCCAGTTAGCTTCAGTTCCTCCACATTTAGTGGGGTTTTTTAGTGACATTGGGAAGTTTTCTTTGAGAGGTCATAATGCTCTCATTATTGAACCAAATTGGACAAAATTTTAGTCAATTTTGGGTCTCTTCGACCTCCTGAACACTTTGGGACAGGTTTCAGGTCGAATGGAGGTGATATGTAGAAGCGTTTTCTTTAGGGAAGATGAAAGAGTCATCAGGGCCACCATGAGACAAATTCAGTTTGAGGCCTAGCCAGGGGAGATAGAGTCCTTTTCCAGAGTTCCAATAGTCTAAATTGGATAATTAAGATCTTATGAATCTGATGAAATGGTTTTTAGAGCCTTTAGGGAACGTTTGGAGGCCGAAAAACTTCAGTAAAGTTCTGGGGGCCATTAGTGCCATCTTTTTCCAGTAGCAATGCAGGGCTTAGACTGAGTTTTTTGAGACCATTTTCAGTGAAACAGTGATTATTATTCACTAAAAAAATAATTATGAATCTATTTACAAAGGTTTCAGTAAGTTTTAAGGACTTTTAGAGGTCGAAAACTCAGTAGAGAAGTTTTCATTGACCCTAGTGCCAGGGGGTGCCGATAGGTGACTGAGGTGAAATCGGAGTAGCTGAAGGCCATTTATGATGAATGAATAACCTAAATTGACCATTTCAGAAATTTTGGAACCGATGGAATTGGTTTCAGAAAATTTTTAGAACTTCTAGAGCTCAAAAATTTGATGTGATGTTCTGGGCAGCCCTAGGCAAACGGTGGAGGATAGCCTATTTGGGGAATGCAGTGCTCAATTTGAGCAATTTATCAGTTGGTATTTGGTGTTTGATGTGAATTGGATATATTAGTAGTGGTTTCAGTGACAAAAACATGATTCTGAGGGAGTTTGTGCCATTTTGAAGATAAGAGTAGCTTAGTGCATCGACAGAAGGAGTCGTGTCAACAAGAGCCTAAAGCTGTTTTCAGAGTTCGGACAACCAATTGAGGGATATTTATGGTATTTTAAGTCCTTTTGGATCATTTTTGTATTCATTGGATGTAATTATTTACTTTTTAAAAAAACCTACCATAATCCCAAAGAGTTGAGTCATGATGACAAAGCTTAAAGGAGACGTAGCCCACGAGATTTCAGGTGAACTCCTAGATTAAAATTGTTGTTGTGTTGGAATGATTATTTTCTGAATTATGTTTCTGTCATACATGTTAAACTACAGCAAGAACAAATGGAGTTAAGACACATAAATAATAAAAATTCATACACCACTTTCAAGTAAATAATTCCTCAAAATTGTCAAGTACAAGCTAGATAATTTTAATTTAAACTAAGTGGTAGGTTCTTGAAATACATACAAGTTATCTAGACCATTTTGAAATAATCTTGTCACTCTCTTGATTTCCTATTTTTTGGCAACTTGTTTTTATTTTTCCTCTTTGACACTTTTTGACCTTTGTTTTGCAAGTGATGGAGTTGTTGCAACAAGAACTTGTGTCTTCTCTGTCCTTTTCTCAACTTGTTTCCTTGGTTTCAAATTTACAGACCTATTTTATTTTGTAACCATAGGCTGACTAGACTGTGTTACTAGTGATGAAGGAGTTCCTTTAGTTTTAGGGTTTCCAGTTCAAAACCATTCATAAAAAAAAAGGAAGACCAATCCCTGCTTATTTTCTGAAGCTCATTCAAAACCAATAAATTTATCAAACCATGGTGAAACAAAGATGTTTTACAACCATCAAATTTTTCTTGTACTTTATTAGCCATTTTGACAAGGCACCTATGCAAATAAAAGGGAAAATCTGGTGATATCATACCTGTGAAATGCAGAAGCAGCTTGAAATGATAAGTATAAATTCTATGGTATTTTCCTTCACATGTAAAGTATCTTTGAATTTTGAACAACAACTTTGCATAGGTGTATTTGATACAGATTCTAGGTATTGCATTATTCAGGTCCATATCTGCATACTTAGGTTTCATGAATTCCTTGCATGGTTCCATGTCAAACTTAAAACCTTTAAATCAAGTCTTTTTCCCCCTTGGTATTTCTGTCACAGAAGAAATAATATCAGGTGTGACTGGCACATTTAACATCCCAATCTTGGTATTTATTCCATTGAAGTATAAGGAGAATTCTTTAGACACCTGTGTGTGGAAACCCTGCAGCTTTTCACAAAACCGGAGACAAACTACTTTGCTAAAAGCCTCCATCACTGTTTCATCTTCAAGTATAGCCTTCACATTTTCAGGCTCATATCTTAAGCAATGTCCCCCTCTATGAAATTTCTTTTCCTCTACCATGCTTCTTAGAAAATCCTGTCAGCTTCTCTTGAATCTATGAAACAACCTCGCTTGATTAGGATATGAAAAAACTCACTTGAATATATGAATGACCTTGCTTGAGAATATGGAACAACCTCGCTTGATTATATTGAAGATAGCCTTTGTATTGAACACCCACAGGCTTATCTTGACTACTTCATAGCTTAGACACTCGTATGGAGGCAAGTGAAAATGAGAATGACCAAACTAGGCAAGATTTTGAATTTGAAATGTCATCTCATAACTGAATGATGCCTCATTCATGCCCTATCATGACAATGATGACTGTAGGATGAGTAAGTACACTGAATCTCATCACTAACTGACTCCTAAAACCACTAACCTATCATTTCCCAACGGATTCTGACAGATTTCAGCTTAATTGACAAGACGGTTAAGAAATCGTGCTTTCGTAGCACCATAGTGTATTTTTTCCAATTTGCGCTATGAAATTATTAGCACTTTTGTAGCGCAAATTCACATTTTTGAACTAGCGGTGCTACAAAACGGAGGATTCTTGACTAATTGTATAAATTTAACCCGAAACCTTATGGAATGACTCCTAAATGGAAAATGTGAGTATTTGATCATGGAATGGACCTCTAAAAGACTTTATTTGAACACAATCATGACCTTGAAACTTATAAAAACTCTAACCTACCCTTAACCAAATCCTAAAATGACTTTCAAACCTATTTTGAGACCATGATAAAAAACAGAGTTGACACAATGATGTTTTGAAATTTTTTTGGGTGATAACACATCTCATATTTACTTTTCTCACTATTTCGTGTTGAGGAAAGTTTTGTTTCTATCCTTCAATGTGGAATTTAAGAGCTTGATGCTCATGTATGCTCAATTTCAGTTGGAGTATAGGGTATTTTTAGTAGACACCATATGTTGCTAAAGTTTTCATGATTGAATGTAGTTTTCTATTATGTTTATGTGAGAGTTATTCGTAGAAGAATATTTCCTTGAAGGGGAAATAACCACATGTTTCGTCAAAAAAAAATTATGTACTCCCTTTACACTCAACATATGGAGCGTTCTAGCTACATTTGCAGGCCTAGAGATGTAGACAAGGAAGGTGAACTCTGCCACAAAAAAAAATTGTTTTGATCTTCATATATGTTGTATGAGTTATCTAATGTTGTGTTGCTTATGTTTAAGTTTACATGTGGAAACTAACTCATAACTTGAAGAGATACCATTTGGAAAAATTGTTCTGTGTTTAAGACCCATTTTTCATTGCAAAGTGCCAGTGAATGATCATTTAAAAAAAGGATAAGTTATGCTTCAATTTTTAGATCAGGTGGTATCAGATAAGGGTATGACAAGCTGCAAGAATGAGAAATAAGAATCTCCAAGAGATAAAGGAGCTGAATTTGTCTCTCTGTATGGAGAATATTGAGTTTAGCAAAATGTTAGAAATGGATGAAGAGGAGAGGAAACATTATTGTGGGTAATGTTACCCTAAGTTCTTAGGTTGATAAACCTTCACAGATCAGGGGCATTTCATCACAAGAAGGACTCACTTAACCAAATTCTATGCTTTAAACTAGAAACCGAAGGTTTCAGACCTTACCCGTTTATCCTTTGGTTGTAGTAGATCCCGTGGGGTTCAAACCCCTTGCAACTCTTTGTGCTCCAGAACCTACAAACCAAAAAAGAAAAAGCACAAAAGCCTAGATGTACAACATATATATGTTCTAGAGGTTAGTGAAAATCATGCATAATCTCATAAAAATAACAATAAATGAACTATTTAATATCATTAGACATGTATAAGAGACAAATGACACGTGAACATCGGGAACAATATGACACTTCTTTTATTGATAACATGTACATTAAACAAATGTGGAGATATCACCTGAAAAATTGCATGGCCTCGATCATACCGTCCTCTGGATTCGTCCAGACCTAGCCTCACAAAACTTCTTCGAAGAATAGTGCACAATGGATGTCACATAGGATGAGTGAGAATCTCAAGGAAACAAAGGTTTCCTCAAAATCTAGGAAGTTTAGGAGGCACAGGGGAAATATTAGACTTGGATGGGGCTCTAATAGAGTATAATATCTATAATTCTCTCTCTTCCTCCCTTATGCCATTCCCTTGTGGGGTTTTTTACTCCCTCAAATTAGTTTTTTCAGTTGATGAACAGTTAGGCCATGGGCTGGGGTAGTTAAGTTACTAGAACAATTGTAAACCCCGCCTCAAAATTAGGTAAATTATTTATTTTTTAATGTTTAAAATATCATATGCGGTTCTATATGTATGGACTCCCGTGTATACATGGAAAATTCTGGGCAGAGTCGCGTATGGGTTTTGAGAAATTCTTTTTTGAGAAACATGACCAAGTCTGAATGGAAGGGGTGCCCAAGCCCAATGCATAAGTCATAAAGTATATAATGGTGATAAATGATGATATAACATATGCCCCTTAAGATATGAGGCCAGAAGGGGTTACATGATGGCCAAAATGTATTATTTGCAGAGAAAGAACCTTGCAATGACTAGAGAGGACTTCACCAAATTTGAGCCTGCCAAAAAACCAGTGATAGAAATAAGAAAGATAGCTCATGTCTCACGCGGGCATACCCATTCTCAGTTAATGAAAATCATGTCTGAATATGAAGTATGGAGTGGATCCAATATGTATACAAGTAAATATGAAATGTGAAATACATAGTGAATCATTTGATCACTGCCTGGAAGTAGAAGTCAAAATCATGTCCAAGTATCACATATAAAAGACTGATCAAAGATGTTGTAAAGATATCTGATCACTGAAGTCACAACTGAATCTCCAAGCACCAAATCATAAGTGGTGGAACAAATGGTACAACATGCAACTCGGGAGCCAACATATAAGATGCTGTTGTGATGAAACTGCAACATATAAGGGTGGATGGTGTCACTGGAAGAAAACTGAAGGAGCTGTCAAAGTGAACCAAAACATGTTGATGCAAACCCAAGGTCTTCACCGATCACTATGGCACAATTCTACACAATGGGAATAAATGAGCTGAGGTCGACCATGTGAGAAATAATTTGATTACCGTTCATTGATGTATACAGCTAACAAAAGCAAGACAACCCACCAATAATGATAATGAGTGTCAACGTGCCCCAGTAGAATCTAGCAAGTGCGAATGAATGAGTTGAAGTCTAACACTTGAAAGAATCTATCAATTAGGAGGCAATGATGTATCGTCATTGTTGATAGCGAAGAGTCTACCATTGATGACTATAAACCCTAAGGTACTAACAAAAGGACTCTAGACCTTATTCCCAGAGCAATGAGTCAGAGTCGATGAGAAAATATCTGTTGGAAGGAAGGCATTAAAGCATCCAACATTAGACCAGAACAAGTGTAACCTGTAGGCCAATATTTGGAAGGAATCGGATGAAGTAAACTATAGTAACCAAACCGAATTACATTTCCAGCATGCACAAGATGAAGCTAGCACATAGAAAGAATCCTTTGAACAAACCAATAATGAAAGCTTACAAAGAGGCGAGATATCCACCGATAGGATCAAATTTAAATCAAGGTACTGCATGAATCCCAGGTGTGACAATATAAGTTGAAGTCAACAAAAGGAAACCACTTATTCAAAGACCCATGATTTTGATCAAATTTTGAGCACAAGGTCACCTATCAATGATGTAAATAGGACCATGGTGAAGCTCTAGGTTTTCTCTCAGAGAAATATGTCGTAGTTGATAAGAGACAAACCTGCCAGCAAAAATTCAGTGGAGACCTTATCAAACCGACACAAGAAAAGGACCAAATATCTGATGTGATAGAACAAAATATTGGCAAGACTGGGAAGATCGACTGAAAAATGAGTCAAGAGACACTACATAAAGGTCAATTTAGATTAACTTCCCATGAACAAAATCACAACTCATGTTGACTATGGAAGCAAATGATAACTTTGTATAAGTTTGTCATGCCGGAGGCATAAAAAAACCCAACATATGATTGGAAGAGATAACCAACCCGGGGAGTACTAACTTAAAACAAGGTTATGGCTTCTTCTAAGTCAAAAACTAAAACCATCCCAAACGGAGAAAATACTTAGCTTTTTTGTGCTTTGTTCAAGGGGGACACAACTAACACTGTAGTTGCCATCAGGTATGGAAGTAATATCCCATTCCTGCTAATTTAATTTAATTTTTTTTCTTTTTCATATTTGAAAGCCTGAAAAATAATAAAAGAATGCCTATAGTAAAATGGATATAAACAGTGTCGAGAAACATATGCACTAGTTTTGGGGATAGGAAAAATCCTATGCTCAATGCAAGGTGGCGAAAACTGGTAAGTAACACTCAAAGGAATATTCCATCCATGGGTAAAGGTGTCAAGTTGCAAAAAGTATAAGTGATGGCATGGTTAAATTGTACAGAAATTCATGGTCAAAAGAGGGCTTAAACATGAGCCAAAATGAAGCGAGCTAAAGGCCAAGATAAACAAGTAGTAAATATGCAATGCAGTAATACAACTCAACAACATGTGTGAGCCTCTAGGGTAAATGGCCAGAATAAAAATAGCGAGGAAGAAGAAGAATGAAACTTCAATACATAAGTCATGGCGGGACTAAAGAGGACTCTCGAGCCTACATAAATTGCAACATGGATGACAAATTCTAGCAAGGAAATAACTAGGAAGCCCATATAAAGGATGGCTCTACCACCAAGTCATTATTAAAAAAATTGATGAGTGAAATGGGTTAAGTACTCATGACATGATGGGATCGACCCTATGGAAAGTGATTATAATGGAGGATAGTATGCAAAAATGTCACGGAAAGTGAATTCCCTAACCTATATGCTAGTTTGAAATCAAATACTTTCCATGACAGGTCAGTGGTCATGGATCCAAAGGAAAACTAGGAATATCTCAAATGCAGCAAAATGTACTTGAAAAATAATTTTCCTAACTCTTAAGAGCCAAAAGGTTAAACAACCTTAATCAAATTCAAAAAATAAGTACAAACGAAATTTGTGAAAAAAATTCAAGTTCTGGGCATAAATAGACAGTTCGACTCACATTTTGTTCATTTTTACATTGCAAAAGTGGAGAGAAATCTCTAGGTCAAAAATTCCTCTTCTCAAATACAAAGAAACTATCCACCAAATCACTCCAAATCAATCAGGTTAACCTTAAACTCATCATGTTCATAAATTTCGTTCCTGTTTGAAGCAAAATTTTGGATTTTTGACCATAGGAAAGAGATTTTCTTTGAAACCCTCTACGCATATGTGGGTTTGTGTGGAGGAACCTGCGTATTATACACAAATATGTACAAGCAAGGTCGCGTATGCATAGAGCAAAAATTAAAAACTTATATGTAATCATTCAATTGCTGATTTTTCCCAGGATGTCAATCAGTTGGAGAGAACATGAGCATAGTGCAATTGATAATGAGGTGATGGAGGACAAAACATCCTTATATATTCTTCAGAATTGTATTTTGCTCAAATTTTTCAAAATGCTGAATATGAAAATAAATGTTAGTTTTCTTCAAATGTTGGTTGATCATTGGGAACCGGAAGAAGATGGTTTCATAATTGATCAGATGCCACTACGAATAGAGGTGGAAGACATATAATTTATTACTGGGCTCTCTCGAAGGAGAGACCAGTAGATTTGCACGGAAAGCTTGTTGGAGGGCTTAATGTGGAAGATTATGTCTAAGTCTATTGCGTAGACGATGCAAAGAAAGTTGGAATGCGGATTCCCATCAAATATATGAATGATTTATACATGAAGATCCTTCTCTTCACCATTGGAAGAGTAGCAAGATCATCTTCTCTACCTCAAGCATCACGTACACACATGAGTATAGCAGTGGAATGCTTGATTAATATTTTTGATTGGTGCACAGCCTTGCTAAAAAATATGAAAAAACAATTGAATTCAATCCAGAAAACAAATACTAGACACTTTGGGTACGGTAAAATATTACTGACATTATTCTTCAAGAGGGTCCGAGGGCTTCAGCCCAAAGTCATCTCTACTATCAACAACGAGAGAGATCCAAGAATAGATCGATGGGTAGATCTGATGAAGAGATTGGGGGGGAGTGAGGTTCCTTGAACCACTTGGGATGATGAGTTCTTCCAATGGTGGGAAGAACAAATCATCACCATGGAATATTATCCCTATGTTGGGATCGAATTTCGTGTAGATCCTAATCTAGTCCTTCCACCCAAAGCACCATGGGGGGAAATTTGTGAGATTTCCTTTTTTGATTTTTTTTTCAAATTATATGGAAAATGAAAAATGTTTTTCATAGGACAAAATAACTTACAAAATTTGAATGATCATGATGTAGACATGGGACCAGTCAGGCCAGAGGGGTACCCAAGGCACAAGCATTGCAGAGGTGAGGCAGATGTTGAAGACCCTGGAAGGACCCTCCATGAAGTATAGAGAAACTTGGAGAGTTTGAATCACCAAGTGCCTATGGCTAGTATAGAGGACTTACCAGAGGCTATCTAGAGGCGGGTGGTAGTGGTACCACGAGACTAGGTGTGATTATTCCATCGAATAGCGACTTCCATTGTGTTCTATAGGAACACAAATGTTGGGTAGGGACCTCAAGAGTAGATTATAGATGTGATCGCATGACTGTGATATTTTTTAATGATAGACATGATCAGGCATAAGCCCTAATTTTGTAGGACATGATGGTCTAGATTTTTCATATTTTTTAACACACTGATCTATATATATATATATATATACATACATAGAAATTTATATGATGTGATGCCTCAAATGTATGATAATGAATGATGTTTTTGATATATTTTTAAAGTATTGAATGATTAATATGCCAATCAAGTGCTTGATTAGCTAATAAGTCTACCAACCAATTGTCAAATCGAGGAATATGAATGAACGTATTAAATTGAAATGATCATTGTAACAATCATACCCTAAAAAAATCAATTTAAAAGGGGGTATGTGACATGATAGGTTTTTTTCAACTACGAAAACACTAGTAGTGAATCCAAGTAAACTACTAACAAATCAACACCAAAAGATATAGCTTCCGAAAGTAGGTTGACCACTGTAGTGTATTCTGCTACATTGTTGGAAGCAGGACCAATGCAGATACCTCTTGAAACTAACAACTGACCAGATGGATAATGGATTACCCAAGCCGTGGAACCCAAGTTCTAGGTATGTCTACTAGCACCGACGACGAAACCAAAATGACTCATTTCATCCAATATTACCTTCCAAATCATATCAAATTCATCAAAGCCACACAAAAAATCGAAACACAGATATGTACAAAAATACAATATATACAACAAATAAAGTGCTAGGCCCAAGCCTAAGCATAATAATTTTTCAAATAGAGCCCATTTTTCGGCTCCGCCAACTCGTTCCCATCAAATTCAATCATGGAATAAGCTCCTTTCTTCATGACATTTTTGACAATAAAGCGGCCATACCACATAGATTTTAACTTTGCTGCCCCCAAGGCATCCTTCTCTTGGGCATAAATCAAGACAAGGTCACCTTCATAGAAAACCCTAGGTTTGATCGCCTTATTGTACTGAACCTTCACCTATTTCTTATGTGCCTCATTCATTGTAGCTACATCTCGGCACTACTCATCGAGATGTTCTAGATGAGGAAGGCGTTCTTCGAGGTTGGAAGTGTCAGGAGGAAGCTCAATAGCTGACTTAAGGGAAGGAATTTTTTATTCAATAGGAAATATAGATTCCAACCCATAAGCCAATTGAAATAGAGTAAAACCGATTGTAGTTTTTACCGACATCCAGTATGCCCAAAGTGCATGATACAACATGATATGCGAATTGCATCTGGCTTTATCAATTGTATTTTGAAGAATTGTCTTCAAGGATTTGTTAATGGCTTCAACTTTCCCATTGTCCTAAGGATAATAAGGAGATGAATTCTCCTGCCGAAAACCTAATTTCAGAGCCAATTCAGCCATCATGTTGTTATGGAAATGACTTCCATGGTCAGTGACAATCTCTTTGGAGATACCAAAGTGAGAATGACGATTGAAGAGGAACAGGGCTGCTGTCTCACCATCATTCCCAAAAGTAGGCATAGCCTCAACCCACTTTGTGAAGTAGTCGATAGCTACAATAATGGACTTGTGACCTTTAGCTAAAGGTGGGTTACAAGTAGTATAATCAATACCCCACTTTTTGAAGGGACCGAAAATGATGACAGGAAAGAGTGGAGCTGGATGAGCGCGCATCTTTCGAGTATAAACCTGACATGGATGAAATTTTTTGAGTAATTCAATACAATCTTTGAGAATCAAAAGCCAAAAGTATCCTGCACGCAGGATTTTTTGGGTTGTAGCAAGCCCAGATAAATGACCACCACACGCTCGACTGTGGCAATAATAAAACACAACCTCAGCCTCTTCGAGAGTTAAGCAGTGTCTAAGGATAAAATTGACCTGACGGTGATATAGAGTGTCACCAATAATCAAATAAATTTTGGCTAAGTGACGTAAATTTCGGCACTCATATTTCGAAAAAGTTGAGGGAAACTTCGTAGTCTAGAGATAAACTATGAGATCCCGATACCAAGGATCCTATGAAGAAATGAGAAAAAGGTGTTCATCAGGAAATGATTCATCATAAGAATATCTTCTTCACAGGGAACTCAAAAATCAACTCTGCAAATACTAATGATTTCTTGGACCTGGCAGACAAAAATTCAAGATCAAATTCCTGCAAAATAACAATCCATCGATTGTATTTGCGCCCAATCACTTGCCTACTAAGAACAAATTGAAATGGATTGACTCCTGCCAAAACATATATTTTGAAAAGGAGAATGTAATGTTTGAGCCACTAAACAACATGGAAAGTTGCTAAAGAAAGTTTCTCTATTAGATAATATTGGAGTTCAGGACCTACCAAGCCTCGACTAAGGCAGTATATAACATGCTCGGAAAGAGCATCATCCTCCTGAACAATAACCATACCAATGGTAAATTCTTCTACAACAAGATACAAGATGAAATCCCTGCTATAATCGGGTGGACTCAGTAAAGGAGCAGAGGTCAATTATTTTTTCAAAGTATCGAATGAGCGTTGAGAAAATTCATCCCAAAAGAATGGAACTCCTTTCTTTAATAACCTCATAAATCCCTTTGTAATATCGTCATAATTTATGATGAATCTCCATAGGAAATTAACTTTTCCTTGCAGAATTTGAAGTTGATGAATTGAAGACAAAGGAGGAAACTGAAGTATTTCCTCAACCTTGAAGGGATCTACCTGAATCCCTTCTATAGACATGATGAATCCCAACAAATGACTAGATGTGATAGTGAAAACACAGTTATTAGGGTTCAACCGAATTTTGTAATACTGACATCGTTCAAAAAATTGACAGAGGTCAGAAGGATGATCAATTATCTTGCGAGAACGAGAAGCTACATCATCCAAATATGCCTTGATAATATGTTTGATGTCATGGAAGGCATAAGACATGGCCCGTTGAAAGGTAGCTCCAACATTTTTAAGGCCAAAAGGCATCTTCTTGTAAGAAAAGGCACCCCAAGGACAAATAAATGAAGTCTTATATTGATCTTCAGGACAGATAGTGATTTGATTATATCCCGAGAAACCGTCCATGAAGGAGAAAATATCATTCCCCGCACACTCATCGATGATCTGATCTATAAATGGTGTGGGGTAATTATCATTAGGACATGCCTTATTTAGGTTCCTAAAATCAATGAAAACTCTAATTGTTCCTTGTTTCTTGTCCACAGGAACTCGATTTGAAACCCACTCAGTTAATGGAATGGGGTAAATGAAACCCTCCTTAAGTAGCTTCTCCACCTCAGCTTTGATAGCTGATGCCTTCCTAGGGTTGACTGGACAAGGCTTCTACCTGATAGGCTTAGCGTTTTTGTATATTTTGATCTCATGATGGAAAATATATGAATCTATACTAGGCATTTCCTCATATACCAAGCAAACACATCCCTAAAATCTCGAAAGAGGTCGGTGTAAGTTTGAATTTCTTCAGGGGAACACTCGGCGCCAATGAAGACAGTATCTATAATGTTGGGATCTCTAGAGATGGTCACTGGGGTAGTAGCAGAAATAATAGCCATGTTACCTTCAATAATAACCTATGCTGGTTCTAAAGGGTTCAGGACTGGGTGAACAGTACCAGAAGATTGATGGCTAGGGAAACTTGATTCAACTTCTCGCAAGTGTAGTAGAAAGTAAGACTAATGATGCAAATCATCCCACAGTCTCTCTACACCAGTCATTGCTTCGAGGATGGCCTCTTCAGATGGAAGAGTGGTATCAAGGAAATCTTGCAGAATATGAACCAAGCTAGAGCCACATATCCATCCAAATCCTCTAGTGAAAGAGAAACTAGAATGGAATCTACAGAGTCAACAATACATCTATAAGCAATCTCAACTACGGACATAGGAAGTGCCATTCCACCCACTTGACCTTCTTCTAATGTAGAGGTAGGAGAAGGTAAGGTCCAAGGGTCCAAAAAATAATGAGTTATGAAGAACTCTCTCCGAATAGGAACCCTGGAGGATGAAATAACATTGACATCAACCGAAGGAGGTGGAAGATCAAAAGTACCCATCGGGGATGTATACATTCCAACCCCTATATTCTCAATAGGTTGCTTGGTATCCTTCAACAAAGGAATGGTTGAGTCAGAAGATGCATTCAGATCTATAGGAAAAAAATCCAGTTCATCAACAATTATAATTCTCCCTTCATGAGGGAAACATACAATACGAAATAATGAGGATGTAATAGCATCCATCTCATACATCCAGTTTCGCCCCAACAGAAGATTAAAGTCTAAGCTTGCATCGACAATATCAACTTCTATATTAACATTTTTACCCCCAACGTAGATGGGTAAAGCTGGAACAATACCATGCGACCTGTGAGAATGACCATCAAACATAGTTAGAAGAGTGGCTGAAGGTACAGTTGAGGGAGATCCAATAGCCTTCTAGCATGCAAGAGACATTACACACGTGGAAGCGCCCTCATCAATATTCATTCTAAAGATATTAAATTTCCATTAGGTTGACCTGATATGGAAAACCATATGATGAGAAGGCTCCTTTTAAAATTCGACATGTCAAATGTGATAATCGGAGAATTCTTTGGATCAATAGCCCCAATGGCAGTGGGCAATGCACTCCTTTGTGCACGACAAGGCTGGAGCACCTCTAATGCAGACATGGCACAAGGATTTTGAGCGAGATCTTCTATAATCGAGTAGTTCTCGGAAACCTTGGAATTAGGATTGATCTTCATACACTTTGTAGACCCTTTCGGCATCCGAGGTATAGGCTCAATTGCAGGCTTCTCTATATGGAGCGGTTCAGCACTATTAGGAGTAGCCTTATCTTTTGAAGACTTAGCTTTCCCATAATCACGAGATCTCATAGTGTGTGTGAGAATTCATCATGTATATGTTTGATGGATTTTCCCCTTCCTAGTTGCCCCCAAAGGGAGCCCCAGTATTTGCATTTGCGCCAGCAAATAATTGTTGCCCTTGGGGAAAAGGGTTTGTCAGCACATCCTGAGCACTAGAAGAACCTTGCTGAGCTAACAAGCACTGAGAATATTGACTTTTAGGGTAGAGGTGCATAAGATGGTCTTCATTGCACAACTTGCATGGAAACTTAACTTAATTTTTATCCTTCTTACCATCTCCAACATGATCATTGGATTTGTTTTCATTCCCCTTCCCATCCTTGTCCTTCTTATTGTTATTTTGTCCCTTCTTCTTACCATCGATCGAGCTGATAAGCCCGTCACCATGAGGACTAGGTTTATTTTTTTTCTAAATATAATTTGGAGTGAGGATCATCTGGAAAATTTGTATTAAGGACTCCAGACTGAGAATAAATCACTTCTAGTTGGTGAGCCCTAAAAATAGCCTTCTATTCATAAAATAGACTTGAAAGGAACACATCCTTTGAAATTTCTAGCTGTAAATATTTCAAAAAACATTCAAGAAGGAATTCATTCGGGACTTGGGCTTTGCTGAGCCACTTCCTTCTTCGCCATTCCTGAATATGATCAGAAATGTGAGTTGCCTTGTCCTGCTAAAAATTGGCTAGGTGGTCGGTTCCGGCGTCACAACTCACAAGAAAATGAAAATGGTTTAAGAACATGGTAGCCAACTCTCCAAAAGTAGAAAAACTGCCCCCAGTTATCTTAATGTACCATTTGGCTGCATTTCCATTTAAGGTTCGTTGAAATAATTAGATCCTAATCGAATCGTCGATAAGGGAGTTTGATGAACACCATAAATGGAAAGTGGTGACATGATATGCCAGATCCTCACAAGTCTTCCCTTCAAACTTTGGAATGTCTGAGGGGAGTTTGGTGAGGACCGGAGGCCAACCTGAATTATATCTAATAGGATCGTTAGTCAATTTCGGTAGATTTGGCAAGTTTAACGTCTCCATAAATGGTAAGCTTGGAGGAACCTGGGAATTCCATCCTCTGTAGGAAGGATTCCCCACATTATGAAAAGAATAACTTGGATTTTTTGAGGTACTAGGTTTCCAGATTGTTTTCATAGAAAATGCTAGGCCATAATAAAATCCTTGCTACCCAGCATTTGGAGAAGGACCCCCTCCCAACATAGAGTTACTATATATAGAAAAATTCCCTCCAACCGAGGTATTGAATGAAGAAGAAACCCCTTGGTAAGGGTTCCAAGAATTTGAAAATGGAGAAAAAACCTAAGAAGCACTAAATGAAGGGAAAGGAACATTCCCTTGTTGACCAGCGAGAACCTGGCTCCCTACTCCTAATGTTGTAATGTAGGGTTCCATCCTGAAAAAACATTAGAGCTTTCACCACCAGAAAAAGGATTGAAACCTTGATTTTGAGAGGTGAAGTGCATGGATCCTAAGGAAGGGTTTGAATGAGGGATATGCCCACTTACAAAGGGGAACCCTTGAAAATAATCTGACCCACTAGCCATAGAAGATATGGGCGCAGAGAGAGCAGAAACAATGGAAAAGGAAAAAGAAGGAATTCCACTAGGAGGCATTCCATGAGAAAAGGGACCAGATTGAGAAGCATGTGCCTGGGTGTTTCCAATTGAAGACGGAATAAAAGAATAGCCATGCACAAAAGCACTAGAAGTGATTGTCGATATGGAAATAGCTCCTCCTCCCTCAACCGAAAGAGGAGTATGAACACTTGCAGTGCCCAAAGCTGAAACTGTGCTCCCAGTCGTTGCCATTGAAAGAAATGGATATGATGGAAAAGGACTAGCCAATCTCTAAGACTCAGGCCCAATGTAAAAAAGGACGTCAGGAAAGCTAGCAGGAAAAGGAGATGGAGGAGACTTAGGAGGCTGAGGAATTTCCTGTACTTCGACTTCTTATACTTGAACTAAAAATCTAGAGATGAGTGGAGCACTCCTCTCTAAACTGACACTCACACCAGGACCACCCATAGAAGCAACAAGCCCAGATGGAGGATCACTCTCTGTTGCATTTTAAACCATTGGGTAAAAAACACCCTCTGAATTACTCCTATTCCTTCTTGAATAAGGCTTGGCACTCGCAGCAGAAAACCCATGAAGCCTCGTTGACCGACGAGGTGATCAATCAGCTACTTTAAGATATTAATTTTAGACTCAAAAAAATACAAGCTAAGAAATATAGGAGCACCGAGCACATTCTAAAAATTTCCTAAGATACAGCCAAACATGCAGCTTTCAGGTATTTCCGCTCTAGGTGATGAGGATCAGACACCAAAATACAAGAAATCAAAGTAATAGGACCTTCCAAAAATAGTCTAGGGTAATTATGCCCTAGTCCTACTAGCGAAGGTAACAAAAATAGTTATGCTGACCTCCCAACAACAGCCTTTGCCGGTGCAAGTCCCCAAGCTTGACAAGGGCACCCTCTAGAATTACTAATGGAAGTGATGCAACGTCTATCTCAAGTACCACTAGTATTCCCCCCCAGAGTCACCTGTGTGGTCCCTAGGAGAGGCAACTAAGGGCACCAATACGTATCGGCAGTTGGGCGGAACGGTCTTAGATCAAGATTCAACAAATAGGAGAAGGGGTATCTCTCTTCTTTGCCTACAATCTCCCTCGCGCTTGACACTCTGGAGGAGATATTTCTTGGTCCACTTAATGGAGTTGGATTTTGCTCTTTAATAAACTTTATATGTTTAACAGTTTGAGCGTCCTTGGAGAGTTAACTCTCCACTCCCCTATTCCAAGGCCCTACAACCTAGCTAGTTGGTGTATGATTTATGACAATGATATAAAAACTTCTAGTTGCTTTTAATTATAGCGCTTGATCTTAAATTGGTTGTTACTTAATTTGAGGGTATATGGAAGTGAAACTGATGGTGTTTTTTGATGTAGAAGAAATCAATGAAAACCTAACTACATGTGAATGCAATAATTTCCTTTTGATGAAACGATATCTCTACATGGGTTCTAGAAACTAAGTAAGAAAAAACTTTGTTTTTCTTTTCAATTACTCACACTTCACACAATCCAGAAAAATATGAAAAATACTAAAATGCTTCAATGCAATTAATGCAAAACTACCAATGTCATGCAAATTCTAATATTTCTAACTCTAAAGAAGCAAAAAGAGTCTCTAGAAAGAAAATGGTTCGATTACTTTTTTACAGAAAAACAGGGCTAGTTCCAAACAGAAATCCTATGCATAAAAATGCCAAAATGTACTTGATGCAAAAGAGAGAAATCGAGAAAAGACTTCCTTCAAAATCGAGCCAAGAACCAAAGAATAGAAACCAACAAAAATCTTCAAAAAATATGAAGAAACTGTAAAAATGAACTCAAATCAAAAGCTATGGAAAACACATATGTTTTTTGGGCTTTTCACTTATAATGGAAGAAAAATATTTCAAGAAGACAAACATAAAGCTACCTAAGAACCAGAATCAAGAAAAATGAGTCTCAAAAAGGGCTTCAAAGTGCTCAATCCAACTGTGCTACTTTCATGGCAGGACCTAAAAAAAAAATAATAAGCACAAAACTAAAACAATTGATTCAGTATAATAGCACAATATTTCAGTGAACAAAACTAAAAAAAGAAAGAAAGGATTCTTCAAGATTTGCCACAAAGCTAGTCCAAGAAATCAAGAAAACCAAGTAGTCAAAAAGGGAAAATACGAAAAGCGAAGAAATGCATAAGGCCAAGAAGAGAAAATGAGAAGAGGCTCACTATTCTGAATGGCCAGAATAGCCAAGAACTCTAGGAAGAGATCTTGGTGCTACAATCGCAATTGTAATCATACAAAATAGGAAATTTACGAAATGGATAGGTTTTCACAAGAACAAGAGATAAATTGATATGCAACCACAACAAACACAATCCAGACACCTTAAAGACACCACAAGAATGGTTCACCACAGACAGAAAAGACAACAGAGGCTAAAAACTCAAATTTTCAAATTTCCCCAAGCATACGCAGTTTTGCAGTATGCAACAAGCTTTTATGCGCGACTGTATCCAAGGAAACTTGTGTATACGTGGGTTCTTTTGGAAAAAACAGGAGGTATACGCGATTGTGAAAATACTAAGTGGTGTATGTAAACATATATAAGAAAAAAAATAAAATTTGAGCCTAATCAAGAGACCATGTCTTCTGTCTAATTGAAAAAAGACTTAATAAACTGTAAAAAGTGATAAACCTACCAGGGAACCTACAAGATAGATAAAACAAACCAAACTAGGAATTACACAAAGGTAATCCCCAGTGGAGTCGCCAGTTCTGTTGTGGGCAATGTTACCCTAAGGTCTTGGGTTGATAAACCTTCATAGATCAGGGGCATGTCATCACAAGAAGGACTCACTTAAAAAAATTATATGCTTTAAACTAGAAAATTAAGGTTGCATACCTTACCCGTTTATCCTTCGGTTGTAGTAGATCCCATGGGGTTCAAACCCCCTGCAACTCTTTGTGCTCCAGAACCTACAAACCAATAAAGAAAAAGCACGAAAACCTAGTTTTAGAGCATATATATGTTCTATATGTTAGTGAAAAGAATGCATAATCTCATAAAAATAACAATAAATGAACTATTTAAGATCATTACACATGTATAAGAGATAAATGACACGTGAACATCAGAAACAAGTTGACAGATCTTTTATTGATAACATGTACAATAAATAAATTTGCAGAGATCACCTCAAATCTACCACGACCTCACACATACCATCCTCTAGATCCGTCCAGTCCTAGCCTCACAAAACTTCTTCCAAGAATAATGCACAATGGATGTCACATAGGATGAGTGAACATCTCAAGGAAACAAGTGTTTCCTAAAAATCTATGAAGTGCAAGAGGCACAGGGGAAATATCAGACTTGGCTGGGGCTCTAACAGAGTATAATATCTATAATTCCCTCTCTTCCTCCCTTAGGCCATTCCCTTGAGGGGTTTTTATACTCCCTCAAATTATTTTTTTCAGTTGGGGAATAGTTAGGCCACGGGCTAGGGTACTTAAGTTACTAGAAAAACCATAAACCCCGCCTCAAAATTAGGGAAATTGTATATTTTTTAATGTTTAAAATAGCATATGCGGTTCTCTACGTATGGAATCACATGTATACGCGGATAAGGCTGGGCAGAGTTGCGTATCAGTTTTGAGAAACATGACCAAGTCTGAATGGAAGGGGTGCCCAAGGCCAATGCATAAATCATCAAGTATGTAATGGTGATAAATGATGCTATAACAAACATATGTGCCTTCAATTGTAGCATGTTCTTGAGGAACAAGTTTCTGAAAGTTCCACTCACGTGACAACAAAAGACACCTCCATAATGAAACCAATATCTGGTCATGGTTAAAACAGTGGTTATGGACCTTATGAGGAAGATGATACATGTGCATTTTGCAAGCATCTTTAAGATTCTCACCATATACCAGTTGGTAAAAGTGGGCTTCTAGAGTCATCTACAATGTCATCATCATCATCAGAAGTTAAAAATATAAAGGATGAGTCCAAGGAGGTAATAATATTTTCAAGTACTATTCATTTGGTTTAGGTTCATAAGACCTCTTTTGCAGCATTCAAGCAACATAGCAAAGACATAGGTATGAAGTTTCTTTCTAAATTTCGTTATGAATGAGGAGGCCTAGAAATCAATGGCCAAGGGATCACCAATCCAATCATGGTACAAGGGAGACCAAAGTATCAGGGGTTGCGATATGGTCAAAGGGAGTTTGGAGAATCCTCTAAATAGTTTGAGGCACAAAATTCATCATAGGATGAGATGTTACACCAATATGGTAGTGACAATGTTCATTTGTCTCCTAAGTGAGATGAGTGGTTGAAAGGACCTTGTATGTCATTGTCCACTCCACATTGTCAAATATGCAGTTCCAGATAAAAATATAAATCTCATGGATGTTTTCCAAATGATGGTAACATTTACTATTTGTGGAATAAGTATCCTTGTACTTTTTGTGATGAATTTGACCATTGCATGGTTGTATGTGAGAAATGCATGGTAATGGTTAAAATAATGTAACATATTCTAGGCATCAAGCATAATGAATCTCCTTCACATGAGAGGATTTATTTTTCAGCAAGTAAGATAAAGTTATTTTGTACTCATTGCAAGATTCATGGGCATGGAAATGAATGATGTTGGTAGTTACATCCAGATATTTGTTCTAAGAAGGGAAAAGATATTGTGAAACATAATGCAAGGGAAGAAAGAGGTGGAAAAGAGGACTCGCAGCAATCCTAAGAAACCTTCAAGGAAAATATGATGCAATTAGAAAACCCATAGTCCTAGCAGAGGGAAATATTAAGTAGACTATTTGTAAAGTCGCTTTGTAAATTTGTAGTTACTTGTTTTTGTTTACCTATTTGGGTACTTTTTTAAAGTGAAAAATAATAGTCACAATGTGCAACAAGTATGTGTTTTTAATTGATGTTATTTATTGGCTTGTTTATAATTCCATATGTTTAAAGGAGTTTTGGAATGTACAAGCTGTCATCCAAAGTTTGTCTATAATTTTGTCATGTACTCACCGATGCAAGTATTCGAGATGAATTTTTTTGTGAATAGAATATTTGTTTCAAGGATGTACAAGATGAATATGGTTTGTAGGAAAAATCAGTTATTTCATTGAAATTTTTGCATAAATTTAATTTTTATGTAAAATCTCAATTTGAGGACGTTAAAGCAAGTTTATGTTGCTTCTAATTTCCAATATGGAGTCAAGATTTTCCTTCAATACTAGAAATTCAAGATGAAGTTTCTTTTGAGCCATGAGATATGAGATTAAAGATAATTTTTATATTCCAATCATCATTATTTTTTTCCTGGATCAACGATAATAATTTTAGCTCATTTATTAACCGGACACTAGTTCTTCACAAAGAGGATAGGTGAAGTGCCTTGATTGGGGTTTGAAGGGCACCAATTGAAAAGTAAGCATTTTGGATTGAATTTTTCATTTATTTTGAGTTTCAACCTCATTTTATCTACTAGGGAAGTAAAATTTTCGAGTACAAAGGCTCTTAATGGGAAGGTGTGATCAGGTGATCAAATTTTACCTCAAAATGAAAGTGTTTGGAAATTCATGAAACTAGCACCAATTCGAATTGCTCATCGTTCTAAATCCAATAATGTTTGTTTCACATCAATTTGAAACCATATTCTCAAGCTATTTTATTTTGACCATTTGGCCCAATAACAAAAAAATGAGTTGTTCTGCTGACTGGGCGACCGCTTAATTGAGTTAGCAGGGTGATTGTACAGGTATGAACCAACTAGGTGCTCACACTTGGAATCTCCTGGTTGATTGGATTTGGTTGAATCTAATTGGTTGATTGGGTTTAGTAGTGGAGCAGTGAAATGGTTCCACGTGGCCGAGTCATGGGCTGAAAACCCTAAGGTGTATTAAAATTTTGGCATGGTCGAACAGTCACTCGGGCGGTGCGAACCCCCAGCCTTCAACTTAGCGGTGCAGTGCTTTACGTTTAGTCCTCACCGTGGGTATTAATAGTTATGGGGTGGAACTGCTATAAAATATTTAAAAATAATGCCAATAGGGGGAAGCGATCAAGGCTAAGCCCCTAGCCCCCGATCACTACATAGCACAGAATCATCGCGGAAGGGGGAGGGGGCTCAGGGCCTTAGACTGTCCCCTAGTCACATGTTCACATGAGACCAAAAGATCTGATGGGAAGGCGCTTGGTGGATGGGAGTCAGTGAAAGGGGCCATCCCGAGGCCCTATGAACACCCAAATCACCATGACCCTGAAATTAAGTGGTCCTGAGAGGAAGGGCGGGTCATTGGTTCGACCCTCGGCCCAATGGACCCAATGTAGCCTTAGCCCAAAAATTAAGGGATTAGGTCGGCAGTCACAGGTGTTAAGACCCAACCTGCAACCTTATCGGCCATGTGGCCTATTTTTTTCACCCCTAAGGGTTATTGGGATAATTGAGTTTCCAACAAATTGCACCGTCAGAGGGTAACATTTTATCCTCTTTAGCGAAAAAAAGGGTGGATTTGTAGGACGGTTAGACTGTAGGTCCAATTTTTAGGACAGGTAACAACAAAACTACATGGAGGACTTGTGGATCCATATCTTTGTGAGTTTTTGTCCAATATACGATCAAGAAGATTCCACTTAGGGGTTTATGGACATTCTAGATCCAATGGTGACCTTTATTTGATGATTTGAGCACATCTAAGAAGATGTCTCTACATTCAAGTCCAAGGGCGTATGGATCAATCAATGTTTTGGAGAAGTTCTTAAAGGTGTTTGAGCATGGATAATTACTTGTAGGGGTTTTATTACTTTCATAATTTTAGTGCAGAAGTTTTTACTTGTAGGGTTCAACTCGTCTTTACTTTTCTCACTATGCCACGTTGAGGAAAGTTTTTTTTTTTGTCCTTTAATTTGGAATTGAAGTGCTTTATGCTCATGTATTCTCAATTTCAGTGGGAGTATAAGGTCTTTGTAGGAGATACCTCGTGTTGCTGAAGTTTTAATGATTTACTATAGTTTTTCATTATGTTTATGTGAGAGTCCTTTGAAGGAAAACATTTTCTTGAAGGTAACATTAGGGGAATTTTGACGTCTAAAATGGGCATCCTAAGAAAAATGTACAACAAAAATAAACTCTATAAGGACCAATAGGATTCAATTATGATGATTTCAACCATGGGGGATGATTCACCATTTTTGGAGTAAAAAAAGTAAAAATATTAAAAAATAATAAAATAATAAAACTACTTTTTCAACTTGTATTTTTAACTTATCTCTCTAACATTTTACTCAAATTTCAAGTAGGATTACTCGTTGGATGCAAAATGTAATTCCTCATCCAAGGAGTACCCATGTTGCATACTTTTGATGGACCCTACTACATGAAAATTCACGTTTTTCATGTATTTCTAATTTTTCATGTAGTAACATCCATCAAAAGTATGCAACATCGATAATCATTAGATGAGAAATCGAATTATGCATCCAACGATTATTTCCTCTCGAAATTTGAGTAAACCCATAGGGAGATAAGTTGAAAATATGAGTTTAAAAAATAGTTTTTCATTTTCTCCCTCTAACATTTGATGATATAATCAAATCTTATTTTATTATTTCCACTATTATTTTATAATTTCCTGAGGAGGCCCATTTTATACCTCAAAATTCCCCTAATGATAGCCACATTTTTCATCAGAAATCTTTTATGTAGTCCCTTTACGCTGAATATGTGGAGTGATCTAGCTATGTTGGGAGACCCGAAGATGTAGCCTAGGAGGGCGAACTCTGTCACCAAATCCTTTTTTGTGCTCTTCATGTATCTTATACTATTTATATGATTTATATGATGTTTTGTTTCTTATGTTTAAGATTACATGTGGAAACTAACTCGTAACACGAAGAGATACCTTTTGGAAAACCTGTTTTGTGTTTAAGACCCATTTTTCCTTGCAAAGCTTCAAAAAATGATAATTTTAAAACAAGAGAAGTTATCTTCCAATTTCATATCATTTTTTTAATTATTTTATATGCACTATAATTAGAATTATTTAAATATTTAAGCCTACATTCATATGGGATGCAAAAGAGTAAATAGTTGAATGAGGGATATTGAATTTAATGATGTTACAAAAATGCCGTATGGAAAATGTAGGGTCCAAAATTATTAACTGGAAAATGAGGGACATTTTGTTGTATCCTATTGAGCTGATAAGGAGAAGGGTTTGGATTCTTTGGGAGCTAAATATATAATAGAATTATCACATATGAGATCTTCTTTTTTTCTCTATCATTGTTAACGGTAGATGCTCATAGCTAGTTGTTGCACTCAATACTTTGAGTGACAAAGAGATCTATAGAATGTGAATATTTTCCTTTAGTCATTAAGAGCTAGGTAGGGTAATCTACAATTGATTGGGAAGAATAACTATTTTTGGTTAAGAATAGGGATCAAGAGATGGAGATTAATGGGAAAAATTATGGGCATACTAGTAGTTTCTTATAATTATATAGGAGTTTTGTGGTGGATTGGTGTCGTAGGGCACAAAAATTGTAAATGTCATCATAGTGTAGTTTGTGGGCAAGAATTTTGAGTGGATGCACTACTCATATGTTTATTTTTTATAATATTTTTATGGTCTGGGTTGGGGTGGATATTCTAATGTATTATTGAGAGGAAGACAATATGGAGGATGATTAGTATCAAGGAGATGATTATAATTTTAATGTTCATGTTTACTATGAGTGACTTAAGGAAAGTTTTATGAAAAGTGTTTCTCTTAAATAAAATTATTCCATTCTAAAAATCACTAGTAAATAAAAATTAATTTAAGATTAAGTTCCTCTTTAAATCTGAGGTCTAGACTTAGATCCAAATCTTGGACAAATTCTCAAATGTATTATTGGATGATTTAGTCTAGGGCTTGCTTCAACTATAACCATATGATGATTAATCTCCATAGGTAACCATCTGGGTAAAAACACTATCTAGAGGCTAGGTATAATTTGTTCCATGTGGTGATGTACCTATAATTTGAGTTGGATGATATTTCTTCATTAGGTTCAATTTAAATCTTTATAGCCTCAATTTGAAATTACTTCCATGTGTCTGCCACACATTCTAAGTTGTTACTTGTGACAATAAATTTGTTTCTCTTCATTCATATCTAAAAAGGTGTTAAGATTTGTTGTTAGGTTATAGATCCTTCAGTTTGGAAATTCACCCTCCATTTTTCCTATAGATTTTGGCAATTAAAATGGGTATCTAGTTGGAAATTAGAGGTGGGAACCTTAAATTAGTATCTTGGTGTTGTGCAACCATATAAAAAATCATAAGAAAAGATATATCAATGACTTGAAAATCAACATCTTTGACGGGGGAATATCCTTTACATAACATAAATTAACAATTCTTGGATGATAAGAATGATAATACCTCCTTTCTATATATAGGAGTCTAAAGGGTCACAATATAATCAAACCCTACATAGAAATAATAATGTAAGGGAATAAGAATAATAATAATGGGATTCTATGGGGAACAACAGTAAAAATATTGGGGATACATTAAGAATAACAATAAGGAGAATACACTAGTATTATAGGGACCTATCATGCTCCTCTCCTTAAAACAAATGTGTTATCCTCAATGATTGAGTAATTATGGATTCTTCTGTATAAAATTATCATTCTCCCATGTGGAATATTCTGTAGGTAAGTTCTTCCACTTAATGAGATACTCTAAAAATGATCGGTTATGTGCCTATCAGGTTATTGTTTTCTTGACTACTTCATGCTCCAATATGATATTTCCTTCTTCATCACATCTTGGTAATATTGTTTGAACTGGGAGCTTTTCATCGATAACCTTCTTTAAGAATGAAACATGGAAAATTAGGTGTAATTGAGAAGATGCAGGAAAATCCAACTTGTATGCCATAGCACCAATATTTTGCAAGAACTTGTAAGGACCATAGTTGTTGGTTGATAATTTATTATCCTTGGAACTTTAGCTTGTTGAGGGGAATTTTATTGTATGGTTGTAGTCATAAAAATACCTAGTCACCTAGGTCAACAATTATTTCACTCTGATGTTGATCTGCTTGTTGTTTCATTTGAATATGCACTAGGGTGAGGTTATCCTTCAGGAGTTTGAGAACTTCTTTTGTATGATCGATGTGATATTCCAATTCTTGAACCTTAGAATTCTCTCTTAAATATGATGTGATGGATGGTGGGTGATATCCATTAAGTGCCATAAATGGGCTCATTTTTGTTGTAGTGTGGAAGGAAGTATTATACCAGCATTAAGCCAGAATTAACTCATGAGTATCAACAATAGGTATATTTTTGAGATCATGATTCCTTCCTCCAGCCTTAAAACTATATTTTTCTCAGAATAATTCACATTTTTTATTATATTATTATTAGTAAGAAGAGTAAAATTTGTTTTCCATATTATATGGTCTAATATGGTTTAACTGTCAGAAAATGAATCATTTTTAGGTATTTAATATTCAAAGGGTTGATGGAGACAACCAGGAGAGAATCTGGGGGGTTTTCCCACCTCCTTAACTCCCTAACTCGACTTGGGATGAAAACATCCTCTCTCATCAGTTAAAATTCATTGGAATACGAGTCACTCCTAGTACAAGTGAAGCTCAAGAAGGACAATATCCACTATTTTCGAGAGGAAGGAGGCAATCACTCCTATTTTCAAAGGATTTGTTATCAGCTACACTTTTTTATAAATAAACAAGATGGAAATCTCATTAGGATTCGAAGTTTTGTTTCAACTAGGTATAGCTATTGAGATCGGAGCTTGACATTTTCATTTCGAACTAGTTATTAAGATGCATCTAATTTTGTTTTAGAGGGCTGATACCCTTGGGTTTGTGCCCAACCTAGTGGCTTAGGTCCCTCTTGTTTAATTTTTTTTTTCTTAGCTTTAAGCATTCCCTAGCATTCTTTCATTTTAGTAGATATTAAGCTATAAAAAATATGTGATTGGAAGCTTTTGCATCACATCTCCTGTGGGAGAATGGTTGGAAGGATTCATAATCGTAGTAAAAAATATTGTGTTTATGATTTCTTGGGAATAGATGAATGCTAGTTTCCCTTCTGCCTATTTTATTTTTGTATCTTGAAATCTAGTTTAATGACTTGAGTAATGTTAGAATCATAAACTAGATGTTATTTAAATTCAACTCATCTTTTCATCTAAAATTTCTTTTTAGTTATTGTTGTGCTAATATAATTTTCATATTTATAATGAAAGTTCTTTTGTTTGCTTCTCGTACAAGCATTTATACATGTGCTTATGATTGATAAAAACAAACCTGATGAGATTAAGTTTATTTCATGAACATAAAATCATGGAAACTAAATGATGAACAAAAACATACAAATACGCAGTAAACACGAAAAATTGATTCAAATTCACATGGTTTTGATGAAGGAGCTCACCCATCTTGGGCTACATCTCCTTGGTCTAGCTTCCATGGCATGGGCCTTTGTATTAGCTTAAATTGTGAAAAAGTGTTGTTTACAATTTTCTGTTTCCTCTACAACCTGCTCCAATGAATCAAAAACATCAAAATATACCAAAAATGACTCTTCCTGAGAAAACATTGGTCGAACATTTCCTCTGTTATGGAAAAACCAATTTTTCCTACAAATTCTCCACTAAATTTGGAATCTGGCAAGATAACTCCACTAAAACTGAAGCTCCACCGCATTTGGTGGACTCCACCAACTATGTCACCATTCTAACTACACCATTAATTTATATATAAGCTCGGTTTAATTTTAATTAATTACAATGTTAGCACTAAGCGTGTTTAGCACTTAGACACAAATTGTGGTGGCTAATAGCAACTAGTGCCATTAATAAACATGGTTTATCCATTAAATTTTTTGTCAGTTCTGTAGTATTTCCCATGGTTCTCCACTCTCGAGCATATGGGAGGGGGACGACCCGCAGGGCTAGCCCCCTTAGGACCTCCACAATATGGCACAAACATAGTTTAAATATATGTGGACTTCTTATGGGTTAAGACCCACGGAATAGAGGAGACATAGACGTGATAGAATTGCATGTGGGTGGTCGTGAGTTCTACGCCGACTCTTGGTATATATTTTGTTCCAACCTAAAATAACTCATATCAAAAGTATAAACTTTGGAATACAAACTTATACGCTTATCCACCAGTTTAGTGATGGTACACCAACTCTGGCACTTCTGCTAAATAGAATCTCTGCCATATAGTTAGCCATGTCCGCTATATAAGAAGTCTCCACCATATGTTACACCTGTTCGCCAGTTGTAGAGAAACCTCTATAGTTAGCCTGTCCACCAGATATAAAAGCCTTCCATCTTAGGCTAAGGCCTAACATTAGAGTTAGAATAATGTGCACCATACAATTCCATTGGGCAAGGCATGTGGTAGCCTCTGGCTGCTCCACTTGGCCCTTCTACATTGGCTCAAATTCCACCATTATACAAATAATAATCCACCCATATAATTCAAATTTTAACCTTAGAATAGGAAGAAAAATCTCAATTTCCCAAGAAACATTGGCGAATATGACTGTGACACTTGTCACGGTGTCATTGCCTAAAAACTAGAGAATATTCGCTTGGTATTCCTGAAGTGCTGATTGGACTGCCAAGTCATCAGTCTATCCCTATTCTTCACATTTTTTACATGTTTGAGAAAATGGAAAGAAGGTCACAAATTACTTATACGGAGTCAAATTTGGACGAAATGAATTACGCCAGAATCCCGGTGACGAGATTTATCCGGTCATTCTAGTTTGGATCATTTCGGAGAAATTTCATGTTTGAGCTAAATACTGAGCCTCTGATGATTCCTCCCTACTAGAAGCATTTTGGAACCCAAAAGATACTATCGATTGCTCAGGAAGTAGGGGTAAAAATACCTCACCCTTTCACTCTCCATCCATTTGGCGTTTGAAGGATTTTGACCCTCGAGTCCCACTCTAAGGTATTTGACATTCCCTCTCCTTGAAGTTTTGGTTCTTTTGTTAAGTTTGACATCTTGTTGAATTTCATCAAGATATTCTGGCGATAAATCATATATTGATGGTAGTTGAACATGCTCTCCTTGATCATCAATAAAAGGAGGCTCAAATGATCTCAAATTATCAACATTAACGACAAAATATATTTGCATATGAGGAAAATCCAGCTTAAATGCTTTAGTGCCAATATTTTCTAGAATTTTAAATGGACCATAACGAATTGGCTTAAAATTTTTACCTTCCCCTTGCAATATTTCTTTGCTGATATATAACCAAGCTTCATCTCCAACCTTGAATTTTTAATCAACACGATGTTTATCATGCCTTGCCTTGTAGCTGCTTTGACTCTTTTCAATTTGTTCTTGCACTGTGTGATGTACCAACTGAATTTTCTCAATGAAATTCCTTGCTTGATCTATGCCACTATGACCATCTATAGAGATATCTTTCTCAAACATAAATTCCAAAGGTGATCTTGGAAATTACCCAAGACATGCCTTAAATGGTGATGTGTTCACGGAAAAAAAAATTTCCATGTTGTATGCATGTTGAATGTAATGCAACCGTTCATCCCACAAGTTGGGATGTTTAACCTCTGAGAAGATGAATGACTGTCTTGTTTACCACCTCAGTCCGACCATCTGTTTGTGGATGAAATTTTGTACTCTTATTCAAATTTGTGTCCATCATGTCCCATAATTTTGACCAAAAATTCCCAACAAATTAGGAATCTTGATCACTTACAATAGAATTAGGAAGACCAAAATGAACCCATACATTTTGAAAGAAAAGATTAGTTGTTTTTCATTTGTTATTGTTTTTTTACATGGCATCAAAATACACACTTTTCTGAACCTATCTACAACAACATACAAGAAACCATGACCTTTCCTTGACATTGGAAGACCACCTAGAAAATCCATTGAGATACTCTCCAAAGGACGTGAAGGAACCGGAAGTGGAGTGTAAAATCCAAGTTTCCTATTAATATGCTTACTTTTTGCACATAAAGAACATCCTTTAATAAAACGAGATACATTATCAATCATGTGTAGCTAACAATGATACCTTTCGAGAATCGCTAGCGTCTTTCCTAGATTGAAATGTCCATGAATAAATGAAGTGTGTGCCTCCGATATGATATTGTTTCTTTCTCCTTGTGGTATACCTAAATTTCCCAAGTGATAAAAAAAACTATTATGCACATGATATTCTAAGTCTTCATTTTGGTTTCCTTGACTGAAGCTCTCATACACAGTTGAAAATCACTATCATATGCATATTGTTCAATGTAAATTTCATCCATAACTAAATTGTTCTTTAGTATAATATATGAATTTACCATAGGAATAGAGAGCATATTAGCTACCTTATTGTATATTCCATTTTTATACCCAATAACCAAATGAAATTGTTGTAGAAATCCCATCCATCTGAAATTTCTTCATTGCTGCAACTTTGATAGTAATTGTAAGTACTGAAATGGATGAAGGTTGGTATGGATAATGGTATCTTTCCCCACCAAACAGTGCTTCTATTTCATTACAATCTGTACCAATGCATATAAATATTTGTCATAAGTGCGATAGTTAGTCACAACTCTATTAAAAATTTCAAAATGAAATGAAATAGGCTTACCATGGTGCATGAGAACTACTCCCATGGCGTAATCACTTGCATCTGTTTGGATGTGAAATGGTTGTCTAAGATCCAAAAGAGCCAACACCAGTGTTGAATTTATCTTTTTCTTTAAAGAAACAAATTATTTTTGTTGCATATCTTCCCAATGTAAGACTTTCATGACACTTGTAAATGCATGTAACAAAGTTGCAATTGAAGAAAAAATAGCGATGAATTTCCTCCAATAGTGTGTTTCCCCAAGAAAGCTCCTTACCTCTGTAACTGTATTGGGCTTGGGCCAATTCAGAATGACCTCTACTTTGGAAGGGTCTATATTCAAATCACCTCCTCCAACAATGTGTCCCAAATAAACTAAAGAAGTCTTTCCAAACTCACACTTTGACATCTTTAAAAATAACTTCTATTTTTTCAACACATCAAGTACCTTGTTCTCATGCATGACATGGTCATATCTTGATTTCATGATAATCAAAATATAATCTAAGTAAACAATGATTAATTCATCAATAAATGTTCTTAGCACATCATTCATGACTCTTAGGAAAGTAGCTGGAGCATTTGATAGACCGAATGGCATAAATAGCCACTCAAACAATGCTTGTCTAGTTTTAAATGCAATTTTCCAAATGTCCTCCTCAACTATTCTAACTTGATGATAACCACTTCATAATTATATCTTAGTGAAATACTTTGCACACTTTAACTGATCGAGAAAATCATCAATGCATGGGACTGGGTAGTGATTCTTTACCTTGATTTTATTCAATGCACAGAAATCTATGCACATGCCCCAAGTCTCATCCTTCTTTGCTACCAAAATAATTGGTGAACCACATGGCGAAGTAGATGGGCGTATGATACCTTTGTTCATAAATTATTGGATTTTCTTCTTGATTTCCAAACTCTCAATAATTTACATGCAATACATACCAATGTTTGGAAGTGAAACATCCTACTACAGTTGAATTTCATGATGAATTCCCCTCTTGGGAGGTAACCCATTGGTTCTTGAAACATCTCGCCATGCTAACTTACTACATAAAAAAAAACAGATTTTAAGTTTTCATAAAATCCTTCAAAAGATTCTTAGTCAACATCATCTTTTTTATATATCATGAGAAGCACAAAATTTTTACTTGCATTAACTAGCCTCTTCATTTTCCTTGCATTAACTAAAGCAATATTCAGCTTTTTGCGATGAGCTCTCACAGTATATTCCACCCCATCCTTAAGAAAATGATATTTTTTCTCATGGTGATAAAACACCACTTTCCTGTCATACAAATATGGACTTCCAAATATAATCCTAGAAATGTCAAGTGGAACCACATCTAACTTGACTTCATCAACAAAGTTGGCAGTAGTAGGAAATTGAAATATGCATTTCCTTGTAACCTCTAAATTGGAATTCTTAACTATCCAACCCAAAGGGTATGGTTTATGATGTGGTACAATTTCAAGGCTAATATTTTGACCAAGTCTTTTGAAATCAGGTTTACTTGTGTAAGATTCCCAATTTTCCCACAAGATAACTGGAATATTAGAGTTCTTAATTTCCATAATTAATTAAGAAAATAAGAGGGTGGAGGGACCCACAAACCCCAAAGATAAATAAAATCCACTTTTAACGTGTGTATGTGGATATTTCAGATCTAGATCTACATAATGGAGTAGTGGAGCATCTACTTAATGTGAAAGGAGTGGAGATCATGTCTCATTAATGAGAAAGATCATGGAGGTTGAAGCAGTCAACTAAGATCTTGGAAGGAATAAAATGTAAGACCATAGAGCATTTATGATGAGATGATGGAGGAAGTGGTGCACTAATACACACATGATGGATTGGTTGATCATTACATTCACACATTATGGATATCATGGAGAGACAACTTAGTCAACATGGAGACCTATGTTCACATGTACAACGCAGTTATGAGGTGGGCCTAGGAATGAGAAGGTTCGAAAAATATATAATGATGATGGAGGCAACATAAATGTCATTTCTTAGCTAAGATTGCAAGTGTTGTTTAGCACTGGGTGTTCCTGGTCGGGAATCCAACCTCTTTCATTGAGTATCTCTTGAAAGAGTATTGTACTTCAGTCATCATCAGAAATTGGTGCCATATTGTTCCTACTTTATACAGAACATCCATATTCATAAATTTCACATTTCTGAAGATCATTTTGAGAGGAGTACGTTGTCCTTCAATATTTCAGTTGAGGAACTGGTGAAGGATTCATCCTATCACCTTGAGATTCAAGATAAACATTCTACTTCTTCAAGTCTATATAAGGAATTATGCCATCTATTATTCATCTCCTAGCACGAGTATTTCCATCAAGAATTGTGCAGTCCATTCTTGTAGATCCATGGGAGAAAGGAAGTTACTAGTATTTCAGCTAGTAATCCTGTGAGGGACCATTTCCTCACCTTTCCATCACCATTTCCATCAACTTGGAGCTTATTACAACACATTTCAGTAGGAATAGAGCCTCATCATCTTATAAAGAACAGTTTATATAGCATCTTCATATTCAGTTGTTGCAACTTGAAGGAGGAGGAAGAGGAGACAAGATCTCAAGCTTCTAGCTTGTAGATTTGAAGGAGGGATTATCCCTTCAAGCTTAGATCTGATCTTGCGACATATTTCAGCCATCTATTTGTTAGATCTAGCTTTAGATTTTCATAACCCAGCAAACCAAGGATAAAACCCCCTGAGGGTAAACTTCCAATATCATAGATCTGGAATTTCCTTTCTGGGTTATCTTGGGTTGCCATCATAGAGCCCAGATCTAGAATCTTGGCATCATCAGAGCTCCAGACTTCTGTAGATCTGCATTTCCCTTTTCAGCCTCTAGTCATATATTCATTATCTACTGAAGGGACAATGCAGTATTTTCTTCTAGCAGCTCTCCAGTTACGTAGAGCCTACTTTGGCATGTTTTCAGGGTCATTGTAGGCCATCTCGTTGGCTAGATTACCTCATATTCTGTACACTGTTGTAACTGAATCTTATCCACATAATAAAATGGATCAAAAATTATATTTATATCTTTTTTGATCATAAACTTACATGTACATTTTCTGTGTTACAAATATTATGTTTATGCATGCATTATTCCATTTGGGAATATTACAGTGGTATCAGAGCATGATCTTTGGCTCAACTTGTGGAAATTTTGACAACATAAGAAAATAAGATAGTAGAGATCTACTATGGAGGGAATATGTTTTTCCTAATCTTCCTTTAGATCTATGAAGGATATCTCTAAGGAGATCAATGAAAAAAGAAGAGAAAGGAAAAGAGAAACCTCAAGAAGGTTTCAAGATGAAGAAGGTCCTAGCACTTATTTTCAGCAACAAGGAAGACCAGAGAAGCAAAGAGATTCACATTATTCCACTAGATCCACTTTCTTTAATGAGAAAGAGGACTTGTCTGAATATGTAGAAGAGTTGGGGCATGAGACCCAAAGTGAATATCTGTCTAAATACAAGTCACAACCTAGAGCATTGAAGGCGAATCTCTCTCTCCAACACTTTCTACAACTCAAAGAAGAGAGGAGATCCAAAAGTAGTAATAGAAGAAAGAGGCATAGATTCTTCTTGCCTACATTTGATGGGTCTTCCACAAGCACATTAAGGGCTTGGAGGGAAGAATTATTTACATTCTTTCTGAAATATCCTATATCATAAAGAGAGGTTGTGGAGTTTGCAGTGCTGCACCTAGAGGGTGAAGCAAGAAATTGGTGGTTCAGTCATGTATCACACATAGAAGTGTCTGCTTATGCAGATTTTATGCAAAGACTAAAAAAGAGATATGGTAGAAAGAAACCAGAGACATCTCACATAGTGACATCTCCCATCATCAAGGAGATAGTACATGAAGATCTAAAATAATATGTCATCAATATCACTCCAGAGGAGGAGCCTCTACCACCACCAGTTGTAGATGTGTTTATAGCAAGAGGATTATCACTCGCAATATTGCAAGATGGTCTCGAGTTGTTGACATTGGGAGGCCCATGCATGATTGATGAGATGCATGATGAGGAGGAGATACTAGGGCTGATACACTTATAGAAGTGTATCCATCACCCTTACGAGCAGTTTGAGGGACTATTGTTCCGGTTGGAGGAACTCTTGTGGTATTGCAAGAGGTTCCCACACATCAGTTGATCCAAGGTATTCAACCACTTTAATTTCATATTGTTTCAGTACCTCTTAATGAAACTTATGGGGACATGCCATTAGGGCTATTGCATGACCAAGGGTTAGAAAAAATGCTGATTTGGAGGAGCATCATATCACTGCATAGGGGATCCTTGATCTAATCAAGGAGGAGATGTGAACCCATCCTATTTTTTCATTGATGAACTACATTAAACCATTTTAATTGAAATGTATAATTTTAGAAGATGGGATGAGTATGATCCTATGTACAATGGCTAGCTATGAGTTCAATATTGTGCCTTGCTTTGAGACAACACATGCATCACCTTGCAGTTCTATAGCGTTGTTAATGAGCAGCAGTGAGAAGAAGAGGACACATTCCTTATGGGAGAAATCATATGGCAGCGTCATTCATGAATAAATGGAGGAAAATATTATAGATGGTATACATATTAAGATGAGGAATATTTTCTCCTTTCTAGAAGACACTTTCTTAATGAGAATCTCATAGCTCAAAGAGAAACTTATACCTGTAGCAGATCCATAACCTTATTGGTTTTGGAGGGCCATTGATGAGAAGAAGATCTCATGGAGAGATTTCATTGGAGGTGCACTTAAACATATCATGGAGTGAAAAGTTATTCATTAGTTTAAGGTGGATGGTATTCTACAATGGAAATATATCATATTTTTGCATAATGAGATCCATCATCCTCATTGGGATGAATGGTTGATGATGTGGAGTAAGGGGTTGCCAAACCACTTGCAGATCTATGATACAGGGCCATAAGAAACATGGTTGTGCTAGTTTCTCTTGGGTGAGTATGGTTACCACCCAATGGATCATATTTTTCTGACTCATGCCTTACACATCACTGGAAGAATGCAGAAGAAAAAGGCATGGTTAATTTGGTTGTTGATGAGAGAGTTTGGACATCACATGATATATTTTATGTCCTTGTATTTACTCTTGTTTGGGATATGTCTCATGTATTTACATGTATTTCTGTTTGGGATGTATCTCATGTTCATGTATGTAATTGGGTTTGGGAGGAATCATAACTTGCACATGATGTGGCATAGGGGATATTTTTTGTATTATGTTGATGATACATCTCACATGTCCATTACTATATTGTTGCTCTATGACTTGAATCATGATGATGTAAGGAGGCAACAAGAATCCTTGTTGCTATGGTTACTGTTGGGAGAGTATGGACTGAATTCTTCCCATACATTGCATGAAATTGTTGGAGGATGGCAACAAGAGGCCTTACAGCATTGGCTTCTGTTGGGGGATTATGGTTATTCTACATGGTATAATGATGATGTGATGGGGCAACAAGATTACTTATTAAGGTGGCTTCTATTGAGATAGTATGGCTCTCATAATCTCATTGATGTTGATATGGCATGGAAACAAGAAGAATTTTTGTGGTGGATTCTATTGACAGGGTATGGATCTCATATTATCATTGATGTTGATTTGGCATGGAAACAAGAAGCATTGTTGCATTGGCTTATTTTGAGAGAGTATGGCTCTCTTACTTGTTTTCAAGATCATCCATCATGGCAGCATAAGGCTTTGCTTCATTGGTTTTTATTGGGAGAATATGGTTTGACATTGTTAATGTTCATCCATATGTCTCTACTTCTTGTTTTTCACTATGTTGATGTGATGTTTGATTTCTACATGGCCAACAGGGCTAATGATGTGAGAATTGATAGATGCAATCTACTCTATGTATCATGGGTGGGAGATATAGTTCATGAGTTGGGACTTTACACTTTGGGAATGAACCAATTCATCTTATATATCTCATGTGTAGAGGAGATCTTGTGTCATCATATGGTTGCCACTTGGATATTCATTGATGAGGATGGGTATCTAACTTTTCAGTTCGAGGCCATTCTAGACATTCTAGAGAGGCAGCTTTAGATTTGGACATGCATGCCACATTGTGACAGATGGGAAGGCCTTCCAAATGAGGATTCCATTCGGAGGGAGGATGTTTGCTGTAGCATCCATTTGTCGGGGAGGATTGTAATATTCCTAATTTTTTCACAAGATAATTGGAATATTAGAGTTCTTAATGTCCATAATTAATTAAGTAAATAAGAGGGTGGAGGGACCCACAAACCCCAAAGATAAATAAAATCCACTTTTGATGTGTGTATGTGGATATTTTAGATCTAGATCTACATAATGGAGTAGTGGAGAATCTACTTAATGTGAAAGGAGTGGAGATCATGTCTCATTAATGAGAAAGATCATGAAGGTTGAAGTAGTCAACTAAGATCTTAGAAGGAATAAAATGTAAGATCATAGAGAATTTATGATGAGATGATGGAGGAAGTGGTGCAATAATGCACACATGATGGAGAGGGTGATCATTACATTCACACATGATGAAGATAATGGAGAGAAAACATAGTAAACATGGAGACCTATGTCCACATATACAACGCAGTGATGAGGTGGGCCAAGGCATGAGAAGGTTCACAAACTATATAATGAAGATGAAGGCAACATAGAAGGAATTTTGAGATTATTATTGATTTAAAATATGTTTAGATATAGAATTTTCCTTTGACATTCCATGCTTTCTTTGGCTGTTTAGCTAAGATTGAAAGTGTTGTTTACCACTGGGTGTTCCTGGTCGGGAATACCACCACTTTCATTGAGTAGCTCTTGAAAGAGTATTGTACTTCAGTCATTGTTGGGGTGTTTTTGGTGCGTGTATGTATGAAATCACACCAACTTAAGGGGTGTGATGTACCCACTTAGGTTATTAGTAACATGTAGAAAAAGAAGTGGAGTCAAGCAAGTTAGTGGAATAAGCTAGAAACATAAGCATACTAGATAGAGAAATAGCATGCATATATAAACTAAAAACTAAAAAAAATAAAAACGAGCTCTGAAAAGAGTCAAAAAACAAAAATAATATGAATGATGGCTCTAGGTCCCTCTTATTGAGCGCTAGTAGTAATAAGATTGAAACTTTACCCTCTTTCCGAAGGGCCCTTGGACCATGAGTTTTAGGTCCTGATGCAAGGATGTTTTTATCCCAAGCTTGCCTTGGTGTAGTTTCCCCCTCTACTATGTTGGAATGAACTTTTTGGATGGCCAAAAATTGAGTCCTCTCTATCTTCAGCTTCAGCTCACACACTGCTGGTATTTCTTGGGCAATTCTAGCCAACATAAAAATGTGTTCACAAATTCTTCATCTCATGGTGGCCTTATATAGGAGATTTCAAATCCTCCCTTCCCTCTCTTGGTACATGGAGGATGGTGACCCAAGAGAAGGGTATGATTCCTTTGTGTGTTCCAAATACTCTATTGTGTGCTCACTTGATGTCTAAGGAGGCATTGGTGGCTGTCCTTAAGTGGCTTCAAGTGTGTGAAATAATTTTCCTATGCTTTGTGTGGTCCTAGAAAGTGACATTTCGCCACCCCCATGATTGTGCGCATTTCGGGTCAAAAAGTGCACCAAAGGCGCGCTTATCGAAGTATTTTGCGCACAAAATCATTTATGACTTGCTCAAATTTGATTTTTCCTTAGACCTTAGAGATTTTTAAATACTTTCTAGATTCTGTAATGTCGTCTAGCCCTGTAAATCCTTCTGCTTGACATTAAACAATGTTGTCTTCTGTTGTACGATTTTCCAGTGTTAACAGTTGCCCCCTAATTTGTGAGGTCTATGAAGAACTGTATATCTGAAATACATTATAGTTTCTTTTATGTATTGTGCATAGAGAGAGAGAGAGAGAGACCTGCGTGAAGCTTGGAATTGAAAACACCCTGAATTGGTTCCAAGTATGACCATGTCCTAATGAACTCCTGTAAGAAAATATAATATAATATATATATACAAATTTTCTACGAGGCGGGAATGTACCATGCTTGTAATGCTATGGCTAGCTAAACAAATCTAGTTGACAGATACATGTTTTGTTTATGTCACTAATATGGTAGTGATTTTGGCAGTTGTTGACAACGATTACTGATGACCTCAGGGGCGTTTTTTCTTTGACAATAGGTCAAATATGGTACCCATATGCGTAAACTTGGTATGGCATATAACTGTGCATTGTACACATAGGTGCTGGTTGGGACCTTCTTGTGTAAGAATTGTTTGACAGAGACGCTTATGGAGGCATGGGTCTTTGATGGATTTGATCAAAGTGCAATGGTTGTAAGGTATGATACCATATTGACATGAAATATTTTGTTGTAGTCGAATTTCATGAGGATCGATGACATCTGTGGACAATTATGTCTCCCACAGTGCCACCCAAGGATGCCCCTTGTATGGAGAGGAGTGATCTAAGGTACCGCTTCCTTTTTAGAAAGTAGGTGTCGAAGTCGACAAAAAGGAAGCCTCAACTGAACGAGGGGTCACCGATACAAGGGATCAGGGAGCTAGATGTGATGGGTTTAACATGGGAATGTTGGCGAGGTGTGATTGAAAACTGATGATGGGGATTTAGTGGCCCAAGGTTGGAGTATACTAAGTAGCTTGCTGACAGTCATAGTTATTTCTGATGGGGAAATCCCTGGAGTCGGTAGGACTTCTAGGGTGGGTATAAACTAGCTATGAATGTCAAGATGGCTTGTGCGTGGGGGTATAATACTTCGACCAAGTGTTTTTCGGGATTTCTACCATGGGATAAAATATGAAATGAGAGGGTGAAGGATGTGGTACACCGTTCGAGGTCTTTGTACACTTACCAAAAGAATAAAATAATGGGGTTTGGTTTGTACAAAACACAGAGGCAGGTACCCCGAAACATGAAAATGTTCGTTCACTGATGGTGAGATGAAGGTGCTCTTCTGAGGGTGGGAGTCCCATTGGTTGGCCTCATGTGCGGGGTTGATGAAGTGGATGAGAAAGTATAACAGATGAGATTATGCTAATGGAGGTGTGGTGGGCCAAATGCAAGGCACGACGGTGCACTCTTGATCTACTTCTACAAACTAATCGTCCAGGAAGGGAGTTTAGCTTAAGTGGTAAACTTGTACTTATGCATGTTGGATGTATGGGCACGAGGAACTTCCCGGACTGAAGTGGTATGGCCATGGTGTCACTTTTGTTGTGATATATGGTCTACTGAGTTGACGAGTGCCATGGAGGGGAGACTCTACCGACCAACGAGGATTTGTATCATGTGCAGGGTGAGGTGATGATAAACACGGTCGGATGTGAGAACCCTATGGTTTATTTCTGATGGAGAAATGATGTTAGGATATGCAGAGTTTTCTGGGACTTTGTCATGCTTGGGGTAGAATGGTACGTGCTTTGGAACTTTTAGGAGATGATGTTGTGGATGGTTTGCAAAATTTTCTTGCAAAAAAAAACTACCTCAAGTGAAAGCATATTCTTTATCAAAATTTACTGGAAATCATGAGCTTTAAAAAAGAAGATGAGAGAGGGCATACCTACCGGCGCTAAAAATTTATTTTTTTGAGAGTGCGAATGTGTGGCATCACCTCTGTTCATCATGGAGTGCTGATTGTGGTGCAGCTTGTAGCCTGGTGAACAGATACTCTAAGCTCAAGTTTTGCTTTGGGATTTGTTACTTGGCTCCTAGTTTTGATTTCGGTTGGGGTTGCCCCAAGACTGAGATCACGGGGGGAGTTTCTGGTTACTTCCCCCTATCCAGGATCTCCCTTTTGTTTGTTCCTCGACTTCTTTTTGTAGAATTTGGAGGATTGTCATCATTCTCCTGGTTGTATGGTTGCTGATGAGCCTAGGAAGGGTTGCACAAGATTGACTGGCGCATTACGTTGTGCGAGTGGTCCATTCTGTGTGGGGAATGGGGGATATTAGTTCCCTTGTCCTTGGTTCATATATGAGTGATGGGGTGACTTTCATGATAGCTAGGTTGTGATATGTTCTCAATCGAATCATATGAGTATCCAGGGTACTATTTAATGCTCCTTAGGTGTCCTTGTGCCAAAGAACTGATCAAACCATCTGCAGAATCAACGTGCCTGGTACTACTGCTGCCTAGGTGATATTGGGAAAAAGACCAAATCAAACCATTTACAGGATCGGTGTGCATGGTCCTACTGCTATCTAGGTGATCTTGGGTCAAAGACCTGATCAAGCTGTCTGCAGAATCTACCTACCTAGTAACTCTCTGAGTATCATGGGTTCTACTGCTACCTAGGTGATCTTGGGTCAAAGACCCATATCAAACCATCTGCAGTAGATGACGCACCTAGTAACTCCCCGAATACAAATTACTGTTGCCTAGGTGACTTTGGGTCAATGACTCGATCAAACCATCTACATTAATTGACGCGTGTGATAACTCTAGAGGATGAGGCCACCAGGTTCCCCTGTCCCTGGTTGGTGTATGGTGGCTTGGGGGGAGGAGGGACAAATGGTTGAATTTATGGTGACTTCTCTTGCTTCTGTAGGTATAGAATGGCGCGAGGTTCATCTCCAACAGACAGTATGGGGGGATCCTCACGATAGGATTGCTCAATGGTCTGTAAGAAGTTCCTATATCACAGGATCTATGGGAAATGATGGGTATAGTGCCCATAGTTGTTACAGAGGGCGCATGCATGATTAGTATGCATTACTTTTCCTTTACCTTTGGTGGTAGGTTCCTTTTTACGGGAATGGGGCATTGCGATGTCTATCTCAGATCCAAGGAGTGGTTTTAATTCATCCAGCTCTGGACATATATGGGTAGGGTGACCTAGTACATCGCATATGGTGTAGACTAATGATTCCCATTGAATGACAGTGGTCACCATCTTCTTTCCTCTTTACTTGATTTTCTTAGTTGTAATCACCAGTTTTGCAATGGGAATTTCCTTTGCAGGGGTGGTTTCGATTGTTTCTTGGATGAGTGGGGCCTCCTCGGGACTGAGGGGATTCAATCCTGTGGCAGTAACATGGGTGGATCTTATTCCTGCAGCGGGAAAAAGGTACCAAACTGGGATTTCCAATGATATTTTGGGTAATACCCGTGTTTCCAAAACCTGCTGGGAGACAAAACTAGCTGGGGAGTAGAGGAAAGGGGTTTGGGAGGCAACGCAGGCTAGAGAGGTTGTCATGGCCGACAACGCGGTGCCATTACTGCTTGTGTCTGTGTCCTGACTAGCTTCAGCACTTTATGTGGACATCATGCACATCGGAGCCCCTGTGACATCAGGTGATGACTCAAGGATTATGGGAGGATCTCCTAGGAATGACCCTAGAATGAATGACAGTTTGAATTGGCCAAGGCCATATTCTTGGTACCGTGAGAGAGAATATGAGGATGTATCTACATAGGGTAGAATTACATTAGCATTTTTTAGGGGTCTCTTCTCACTATGCGTTAGTTGGTCTACAGTAATGCTGTGGTCCTCGTGGGGGAACATCATGATGCGGAATACAGAGGATGCTACGGAAGACATGGCGTACATATAACTCTACCCAAGGAGTATATTGTAGTCCAAGTGAGCGTCCAAGACTTCAATGTCTATGTGGACCGTCTTTCTGGCCAAGTAGACCAGGACATTTTGGTAGAGGCTGATGGGGGTTAAAGGACGACCGTCGTATGCTCAAAGTGTAATTACTGAGGGTTTTAGTTTGGGAGAACCTAACTTCTGCCAAACATTTTTGGACATGATGCATGTGGTTTCACTGTTGTCTATGACACAACGGTGAATAGTGATATTCTGCATCGACACTGGTATCTGGAATTCGACCATGGAAGGAAGCCTAGGGGTGGCTTTGTCTAAGTCAAAATCCATTAGGCATGTATCGGCAAGGTGGATAGCACTTAACGCGGAAAGTAGGGCTTTCCTTTTTTGGGGGCATGACTGCAATACTTCCAAATCTGACATAGCAGTGGGAGATTGTGCTAAGTCGTCCACGATACTATAATTATGGGTTGCTTTGGAGTAGTTTCCTTCTCGACTATTAGGTCCCTTTGCCATTTTCATAATGCCTCTATAGGCATATTTGAGATGGTCAAAGGTGCAGTCGGTGCGCTAGTAATTTCCCCTGATGTATTGGTGTCCAGTGGGGTGTCGTAATCGTGATTCCATATTTGGAAAAACATCTCTTCTCCATTCATGTAGATTTCATGGCTGCATTTCCTGGAATCGTCTATATTTTGCTGCTGAGCGCTTACCATCCCTTGATGGGGGGAATTTTCCTGCATCATAGCTTGTTGCTGGGAAGATCCTCCTTGTCCTCGGTTGCTCTGTATCTTCTTCAGCTCAGGGAGATTGGGAAAGTGGTGAGTATAGTCGCTGTACTGAGCACATATCAAACAAGAATTGTTTGTTCGAAGAGGTGGAATTTTTCTCTGCCATTGGGCATTGCTCAGCTCCTGGTTCTGATTTTGGTTGGATATGCCTCTAGCTTGGGATCATGGTGGGCGCTACTGGTTGCTACCCCCCTATACAAGGTTCCTTTTTTTCTTATTTTTGGATTTTTTCTTCACACCACGTTAGGAGGGTAGTTCTCATAATTATATTAGTGTGGTTATTTTTTGGAAAACTACATAAAGTTCACCTGTGCATTTGTTTGCATAGGTGGGTTGTGTGCTGGGGATTGAGCATAACGCAGTCTCTGGTTTGCACCTGGCTGTTGGAGGAGAGCTCTTCCGTCAATCTTTCTTTCTGTGTAATAATTCCCCTGAGCTGGAGGATAAAGTCCTCCCTGGTGATATGCTGGCGCCCTATTGGTCAAATTTTACTAAGGCATATGATGACTTTCAGAACCGGATTAAGGTACGTTCTAGGTAGAACTCTCTGTGTAACTGGGATTTTGACTGCTGCTGCCTAGGTAACCTTGGGTTAAAGGCGCAATTAGTATGTCTGCAAAGTTCGACATGCCTGGAAATTCTTGATAAGTTTATAGGCATGGGGCGTTAGGCAGGATGTTATAAATGTATACTGACAGCGTATAAATCAGCTCAAGTTGCTAGGATTTATGATTGCATCCTCTTCGGATGTGGACTTCTGCTATGCCACATCCTTTCAAATCCCCGTCTTAAGATTTTTGAAGAAAAAATCTAAGAGAACCCAATTTTCCATTTTAGCTTTACATAAACTGCGACGCCATCTCCATTCATGGAGATGGTCTAAGATATGGACGACCGGGGTTTGTCTAAAATGTGTCAGTAATTCCATTCTATAATCATGGTGAATGGGTAACTGAAAATATGTTAGGAACATGGTAGCGAGGGCGCTAAAGGTTCCATGTGAAGCCAAGGGTTGCTCCACATACTGATTTGCGACTACTCCTGTAAGAGTGCACTGAAATAATCTCAATTGAATAGTGTCGTCAATGATACCGTTCGATGAGAACCACAGGTGAAAGGTCATGACATGATTACCTGGGTCTTTCACTTGCTTGCCTTCGAATTTTGGAATATACGAAGGGAACTTTGTGGAAATGGGAGGCCATGTAGGATCATGTGTGATGGGGTCATTCATCATCTTGATTAAATCAGGCAGATTCAATGAAGCTAAGAAAGGTAACAGAGAGGTTGACACCATTGCAATGTGCGAAGACACAAAGTTCTAGTTAGGAAGAGGGTTAGTCTACGACGTACCCTGCTATGTATTTGGCTGGCTTCCCGAATGGGATGCACTCCTTTGCCCCCTATGGGTCTTGGGAGGAGTGGTGTGTGGTGTGGCATTGGGAGATCAACTAGGGTTCCCAACTACGGGTGCCCCAATAAAGGACGAACCAATAATGGTGGCAGCGTTCCGTATTTGATGCCTGAATGGCGAAAGACCTGGAACCCCTCCTAGTAATGGGGGGAGGTCCAAAAGACACCTAGACCAATGAGGTCCCCTTGGGTCCATCCTGGTGTTGACTATGTCTGGTTTTTGGAAATTTTTGAGAGGATAGAGTCTATGATCAAAAAAAATTATGGTCACATACATAAAACAAAGCAAAAATAAAATAAATTTTCCCTTTAAATTAATCTATGTGATCAAGAAATCAAAAAAGTGGATTTTGTTTGTTTGTGTATGATACTCAAAATCCTAGAAGACTTATTTTTCCTCACACACTCAAAAGTAACTGGGCCTTGAGAATATTTATTGCGAGTGCTAGCACAACATCCCGTAAGAGCTAGCGATGCCCCAAGTCAGCTGAAGAGAATCCACCAAGGTAAGGGTAGAGGGTCTAGCACTTGCCTTCTCTTACACAACATTTTGTCATTGTCCCTACAATACACATCCCACACATTGGAGGATCATTTCTGTGACAAAAAAAAAGTGTCATGCCTTGCAAAGATCATCATTTCATCCCTTACCATGAGGACAACATTCCTTCTATTAACAATTTCCTGAACAGACCATCAGAAACCTTTGTTTTGCCTTGGCGCTAGTAGAGCATTATGCCCTCACGTGTAATATTCCCAATTAGTCCTAAGCTAATGGGAATATTCATTTTTGTTTTATTTTTCTATTTCATGAATAAAAGTGTAAAGGAGGATCATAAAAATATTAAACAACAATACATCAATGCCAAATGTGAAAAAGGTTAAATCTTATCTATGTAAGCATGCACCCTTAGGTGTGAAAGGGGCTAGATGTTTTGACTGGGTCAACCATGACCAAATCTACAGTGTTGTCTTGGAGGAGTGGCCATCAATGAGGCACAATGTAGTTTTAGATGTTGATGGCTTGTGTGAAAGAAGCTATTTCATTGAAGGTGGTTTAGGGTCTACAAGCTCTTAATCTATATAAGGAAGGGGATGGTAGCATGAAAAGGTTGTTGAATGATATCAGATTTCTAAAGTATTATCTGTTTAGACATACAAGCTTTCTTTGGCTGTTTAGCCTAGATTGCAAATGCTATTTAGCATTCGGTGTTCCTGACCGGGAATCCCACCTCTTCCCATTGAGCAGCTCTTGGGAGAGTCTTGTATTGAATAGTTCACTATCTGGTTGAAGGCCAAGCTTCTTCTTCCAACTACAATGTAGATCTTGTTGAGGGTTTAGTTTTCTTTGAAAGCTGTAGTAAGTGGAGGCTAGATCTACTCAGATCTAGACCATTCTAGTTCTCCTTTTTAGTGGGGAAGGCTTCTATCCCATTGGCAAGAGGGTATTGGATCATTGGAGCTACATTTTCAGATCTTGGCCTGTGGCGAAACATATCTTAAATCCTACAACATAGTATTGCTTCTATATCTACATTTTTCTATAGGTGTTGTTGCAGGGTCACTTTCGCACGTCTTTTGGAGGAGTGTTTTTCATGTGTTGGGGATATGCCCTTCACCTTTGAGATCCATTAGAGAGGATAATTTTATTTTACATATCATATTAGATCTGAATATTCCTAAATATCTGAATATTTATGCAGATCTGCAGCTTTGGATCTTAGATCTACTCCTTGTACTTCATGTATTGCTGAAAACCCCAAGGGGATTTTGAAGAAGGGCCTTTATAGTGTATAGATCTGTCATAGATCTACCTTTTCATGCATTATTTTTCTCTAGATATAAGATGTAATAAAAAGATGTTGCAGTCAATAAAATAACATTTTCCAAGTAGTTTCAATCCATATATGTGATTGCAACACCTCTTTTTGAGGATTTTCTTCCATTGGAGACTTCTATTTCCTATTGTACATCTTATGGGCATCATTGTACATCTGATTTTCTGTTGTGAATGTTAAATAAGTGTGTACATATTGGCCTCCCGCTCCTACTTTGATGATTTGCGTTATTTTCTCTGCATAACTTTCTTATATTGCTGCATTCCGCATTTTGGGATATTACAGTGGTATCAGAGCATCATCTTGGCACAACCTATGCATTCTAAGAAGCCAATATGTCTTCTAAAGAAGAAGAACCTCTTATTGACAGAGAGAAGAGGTATCTAAAGAGAAGACAAAAGAAGAAATTTGGTTACACCAATGATAATGAAGGCAAGGGTAAGGCCCGTGAATTTGGAATTGAAGAAGAAGAAAAGGATTTTCCTAAGGTCCTTTTGAGAGCCATGCAAGATCTTGCTAGAGAGATCAAAGAGATGAGATTGGAAAAAATAAAACAATCCCCTAAAGAATTTCATCTTGGAGAAAGCTCTGGTATATCTCACCATTGGAATCATCAACTAGTGCATTAGCCACAAGTTTCCCAACGCTCTACCATGCCTACATTTTTGGCTGTGGGAAATGAAGGGTTTCAAGGGCAAGCATCCCTTGATGACTATTTTAAAGAATATGAGTCTCAAAATCAGAGATTCAAAGATCACTTGAGTTTTCTAGATTTTTGTCACCTCAAGGACAAAAGAAGACCAGGGCATAACCATAGAGGTGGTGGATTCATTCAGAATCATGATCAACATCACTCTATGGGCAGATTATTTTTACCCAAATTTGATGGGTCATCCAAGTGTTCTGCCAAATCATCGGTGGAAAAACTTGAAATCTACTTCCAGTTGAACAAGGTCCCAGAGATGGAGGCTATCAATATTGCAACACTGCACTTTGAAGGCGAAGCACACAATTGGTGGTTCCATGGCTTGTCTACATTGGGTCATGCCAATGTGACTACTTATTTAGAGATCAATAGAAGGCTGGTGGAAATATTTGATAGAAGAGATCCGAAGGAACCATTCATCAACCTTGCAAAGTTGAAAAAATTAGGTAATACAAAGTCTTACATTTTTGAATTTTTAATATTATCTATTATGGTTCCTAATTTGTTTTCAGCAAGAAGGGTGTACATGTTCATTGATGGCTTGGATGAACCTCTTCATGGGTTGGTTAAATATACCAAGTCCACTACCCTGAATGATGCTATTGAAAGGGCTAGAGACCTTCAAGATGCCTTGCCAAAAACCAAGGCAAGCTTTCAGCACAAACCCTCTTTTCCTTCAAAGGGAAAGGAAGATAAATTTTCTCTGTCCAAGGAGAGCTCATACAAGAAGCCTCTTGATGAATAATTCTAGAGAGATCTAAGAAAAAGGAAGCTATGCTTCACTTTCCAAGAATCATGGGCACCTGTACATAGATGTGCTACTAGGAAAGCACATTACATAGAGGTCTTCTCAGATGTTGATGAGGAAGAAGAAGATGAACCAAGAAGGGGTCAAAGTGCTGACACTGCAGCAGGAGAACCAACACCATCAGGAGATGGAGATGGAGAATTTTCTCCTATTGAAAGGGCTCTTGTATATTTGAGAGGAGTACCTAAGTACTTGACCTTAAGAGTTAAAGGTTCCATCTTGAATCATAGTGTCTCTCTTTTGATTGATAGTCAGGCAACTCACAATTTCATTGATGCCCGTCTAGTGCAGAGGAGGGCAATACCCACTGATACTTTTGAGGGATTATCTGTTTTGGTCCTAGGAGATAGAAAAATGCAGTGCATGCATTATTTCCTATCACTTTCAGTCACCATGGAAACTTATACATTGGTTGATCACTTTTTTGTGGTTGACATACCTCACACCAATGTGATTTTGGGTGTTCAATGGTTGATTACATTAGGGAAAGTCACCACTGATTGGGAAGATTTGAAAATGGAATGGGTGGACAAGAAGAGTGGTGAAACTCAAATGATCAAAGGCATACATACATCTCCCTCGCATACCACTTCTACACAAAGAACATAGATGGATTTTCACAATGGAAGCAAGGACCTTACAACCCCATCTATCATGCTCATGATATTGTTGCATGGGACACTCTTATATAGTGGAAAACCACCTGGGAGGCCACCTGATTCAGTTTTTTTGGGAGATATCTCACCACATGATGCTCCAAATTCAGATCTAGGAGGGATGGGAGCATTGGAAGACAAATATACAGCACTGGGAGGCTTGGGTAAGCTCAAGGAGGACGGATACTGTTGGAACACCTAATCCTCCATGGGTAGGTGTGGAATGCGAAAAGTCACAATGGAGTCCAAGTGACCTTGGAATATGAAACCAAGAGTCACACCATTGTACTATAAATGTACATCTTTGTATAATGGAAAATAAGTAAGCTTCACGCTTATCCTTCATTGTGTGTTGAGTCTCTTGTGTGTGTGTGTTCATATTCCTCATACACCATGTGGGTTTAACATGGTGTTTAACATGGCATCAGAGCAGGCGATTGCTAGCCCTGCTCCAATTTGAGTGAGCCATTTTGTGTTTATGGCCTGTGCATATCTGCAAAAATTTTGGCATTTTTGCAGCACTCGGAAATTGGGAGCAGCACTGCACATCTGAAGCACTCAGAGATTTCTGCAGTAGTCTTTTTTCCACATTCAGAAAGTGGTTTTGGAGAAGGAGCAGCATTCAGAAGAAAGAGTAGCATTCAGAATTTTTTTTGAAGAAGAGCAACAGTGGTTTTGAAGAAACGCAGCATTGCCCATCTGAAGGTTTTCATTCGCATTTTTCCTTCAATTTCTATTAATTTCTGCATTGAAGAGTTGCTGGAAAACACTGTTTAAAGAGGGTTTCTGAAGTAGAAGTTTCTGGCTTTTTAATGGAAAATAATTTTGAGTTTTTCTACTGCTGAGCTATTGGAAAAATTTCTGGGTTTTACTGCTAAAATTTTCTGGAGAATTCTGCATTTTTAAAGTCCATTTTCCTGGAAAAATTTTGAAGTTTTATTGGCAATCTCTGCAAATTTTTCTGTGGTGTATTACTACTTGAAATCCTGCATTTATGAAGAAATTTCCTGCTGCTGCTTTAAAGTCTAGAGTCTCAGTTTTACTCCTTTGTTGCTGGAAAAAAAAAAAATTACTCTGCTCTCTATTATCTGCTGTTTTAAAACAAAAACAAAAAAATAAAAAAAATAAAAAAAATTAGGCACCAGGCCTCTCGGCCCTCCTCTACGCCTTCACATCCCTTGCCTTCAGCTCTCTACACATACCTCACACCCTATCCTACTCTCCCTAACACATATCCGCCCAACTCACATATACTCTCCGCGCCCTCCATCTTCCTAACACTTCCAAACTCTTCCCTCTACACAGCTCCTACGCTCCTACAATTTTTGAATTAAAAATTAATTAACCCACTACCCAACCCACGCTGCACGCTTCACATCCCTCCGCCCTTACCCGAACCCCAGCGCTGCGCACTACCCTTTGCTCCCCAACCTCTCAGCTTACGGCAACTTCTATACACAACAATCTCACATCGCTCCCCCTTACTTCTTGACTCCTTATCCCCCAACAGGCCGTCGGCCATTCCCTTATCGCTCCTACCCTCCCCCGTGGCTTCTCCTACGTACTACCTTACAACTCCACCCCTTGCAATCAATCTCCTCCACTGTTATACGCCACTCTCGCCTCTCCCTGTGCTCTTACCAACCCCATGCACAAATGTAATAGCACTCCCTACCGGCTATCAACAGTGCCCCCTCTGCTCCGGCCCTTCATGCTCCTCCACGCTACGCAGCTCTAAATCTGTACCCCCTCTCCCACTCCACGGCCCTTCAACTCATTCTCCTTCAACACTCCTCCCTCTCCCACCATCTCACGCTCCACAGCTGCTCTCACGACCCTTTGCCGGCCCTTACCCTTCCATCTCTCCCTGTTATAACGCTCCCCCTCCCCATTGCAAAATGCTCGACTATCGACCATCCCATTTCAACGCTCACTTTTTTGATTCTACGCAGAGTCTATCTCTCCCTCTTCTCGCCCTTCCACACCCAACGTTCCCTTCTTCCCATGTTTTTTAAAGCTCGCCTCTCCCACCACTTTTAATTCTTCTTCCCCCACTTTTTAAAATTTTCCATAATATCCCCTCTCCATTTTGTTTCTTTAGCTTTTTTAAAATTTTAAAATTTATTTAATATCAAACTCCCCACATCTCAATAAATTTCCCTCTCATTTCAATACATTTCCCTTTCCTTTTAAATTCCCTTTATTTTAAACAAATTCTCATTTTTTATTATTTTTTTAATTAATTTTTAATTTAAAAAAAAAAAAAAAAACAGCAGAGAGAGAGGAAGGACATTGAAGACCAGAAATGAACATCAAAATTGAAGAAATGGCATGGACGATACTTAGAGAAAAGAGATTTACATTTTATGATTTGTGGCATTGATTTGAAGGGTGATATTTTGAAGAAATTGACATTTGAAGACAAGTTTGCCATCATTGAAAACATCTCTTTGAAAGAAAATTCAGCTGCCTTAAAGGCTTCTTGCATAGTGTTTTCAGCTGCACATTTACAAAATATTTTTGCAGAGATATTGACATTGTATTGTGAGTGGAATTTTCATCTTCATCCATAATTGCAATCAGTAAATTTGAGTTGTTGGATTGTTGATTGCCCTCCATCATTTGAGGAGCAGATTTTGTACTTTTAGATTTCCATAGTTGGAAATTCTTTTGAGTCAATTGTATTTCTTGTTGCGTCACATTGTAAACGGGTGCATTTTCGGTTGAAGCCAACACCCTTTCATTTTTTGAGCCTAAGTTGTTGAAATGGCTAAAATCAGTGAGGCATTAGTGTTGTTGAATAACCTCATTCATAATTTTCATCTTCATCCATAATTGCAATTAGTAAATTTGAGTTGTTGGATTGTTGATTGCCCTCCATCATTTGAGGAGCATATTTTGTACTTTGAGATTTCCATAGTTGGAAATTCTTTTGAGTCAATTGTATTTCTTGTTGCATCACATTGTAAACGGGTGCATTTTCGGTTGAAGCCGACACCCTTTCATTTTTTGAGCCTAAGTTGTTGAAATGACTAAAATCAATGAGGCATTAGTGTTGTTGAATAACCTCATTCATTCAAATGAGGCATTAGTGGGGTTTCTTCTCTTATCATCATCACCCACTCTCATTTCTGATTCTGCACTATGGGAGGAGAAGAATGGAAGGAATGACCTTCCAACATACACCTTTGGCGTGGGAGATGTCAAGGAGGAGAGCAGCAACATGACAAACATTTCTGTTGATACATTATCAGCGCTGTCATCGTTGGGCAGTTTCAATCCATATTGGAAATCCAACCTGTTGGTGGATTATTCCAAGGATCTTCACACTTGTATGATACTTGATGACCAGCTGCATGTAGAGGGATATTTGGTCCATGAAGGATTCATCTATCATCATGGTAGGATATTATTATCTAGAGCCTCCAAGTTCAAGGACAATTTTCTACAAAGGTCCTACAAAGAGTTTTGTTTCAGCCACACCTATTCTATGAAGCTCAAAAAAATAATTTTGAGGAGCTACTATTGGGAGGGCTTTGAAGGAGAACTATATCAGCATTTTGAGCAACATAAATCTACGGAAGAGTTAATTCAGCCCTCTTTTTCTCCTTTTAAGGGAGAGGATAGATCTATGCACCACTCCATGTGTATAAGGAGGATTGTTGGTGAAGAACATGCTCATGTTAAAAATGTTTTATTTTTTGATTGTATGCATTCTTTCACCATGTTTATGCAGACCATGTCTCCAAGGAGGAGTATTATATCTTGTAAACTTCATGGCCAACATGGGGCCACAAAAATTTCTAAACTTGGCCACTCCCTTGATGAACACAGAGAGTTTTTATTTCATGATGGGTGCATTCCTAAGGCACCAAATATATCTCATTTTAGCCATAGTGAGATAACACGGGCAGCAAGTAAGTGGTGGGGAAACCACTTACAACATCTAGATATGATGAAGGTAGGAGATGCACTCCACTGGTTCCACATGTGGGACTATGACCCACCTCCATATGCACAAATTTTTGTTTATATGTATATTGTTTTTCTCCCATACATTGATGATGTACTTGTGATTTTTATGGGAATGTATGGAGGGAGGATGGGAGATATGTATGTGCTCTATGGGATGGAGGTTCTCCATGTACCTTATGCTACATGTTTCATGGACGACATTGGGAAAGCCATTTTTTTTTCATTTGAGATATTGTCTCCTTATGGGATGCACTATTTACATCTCATAAGAACTTTAGAGGAACAATTCATGGAGGGCTGGATTGGTGAATACTTAGCTTATGGAGAGAGCTTATCATATGATGATGTCACCAATGGAGGAGGAGGAGAGTTGTAGAACTCACATTATCAGTTGCTTGAGGAAAAGAAACATTTGGAAGGGGAGGAGTGTAATATTCCCAATTAGTCCTAAGCTAATGGGAATATTCCTTTTTGTTTTATTTTTCTGTTTCATGAATAAAAGTGTAAAGGAGGATCATAAAAATCCTAAACAGAAATAAATCAATGCCAAATGTGAAAATTCTTAAATCTTAGCTATGTAAGCAAGCACCCTTAGGTGTGAAAGGGGTTGGATGTTTTGACTGGGTCAGCCATGACCAAATCTACAACGTTGTCTTGGAGGAGTGGCCATCAATGAGGCATAGCGCAGTTTTAGATGGAGATGGCTTGTGTGAAAGAAGCTATTTCATTGAAGGTAGTTTAGGGTTTACAAGTTCTTAATATATATAAGGAAGGGGATGGAAGCATGAAAAGGTTGTTGAATGATATCAAATTTTTTAAGTATTTTCTGTTTAGACATACAAGTTTTCTTTGGTTGTTTAGCCTAGATTGAAAATGTTGTTTAGCATTGGGTGTTCCTAATCGGGAATCCCACCTCTTCCCATTGAGTAGCTCTTAGGATAGTATTATATTGCATAGTCCACTATCTGGCTGAAGGCCAATATTCTTCTTCCAACTACAATGCAGATCCTGTTGAGGGTTTGGTTTTCTTTGAAAGTTGCAGCAAGTGGAGGCTAGATCTACTCAGATCTAGACCATTCTAGTGCTCCTTTTCAGTGGGGAATTCTTCTATCCCATTGGCAAGAGAGTATTGGATCATTGGATCTACATTCTTACATCTTGGCATGTGGAAAAATATATATTAAACCCTACAACGTACTATTTCTTCCAGATCTACGTTTTTCTATAGGTGTTGTTGCAAGGTCACTTTGGCACATCTCTTGGAGGAGTGATTTTCTTGTGTTGGGGATTTTCCCTTCACCTTTGAGATACATTGGAGAGGATAATTTTATTGTACATATCAGATCATATCTTAATATTCATGAATATTTGAATATTTTTGCAAATCTACAGCTTTAGATCTTAGATCTACTCCTTGTACTTCATGAATTGTTGAAAACCCAAAGGGGATTTTGAACAAGAGCCTTTATAGTGTATGGATCTGTCATAGATCTATATTTTCATGCATTATTTTTCTCTATACATAAGATGTAATCAACAGATGTTGCAGCCAATAAAATAACATTTTCCAAGCAGTTTCAGTCCATATATGTGATTGCAACACCTCCTTTTGAGGATTTTCTTCCATTGGAGACTTCTATTTCCTATTGTACATATTATTGGCCTCATTGTACATCCGATTTGTTGTTGTAAATGTTAAAGAAGGGTCTCCATATTGGCCTTCTGCTCTTACTTTGATGATTTGCATTATTTTCTATACATAATTGTCTTATATTGCTGCATTCCCCATTTTAGGATATTACATTGTGCCAATGAGGAAGATTAAGACTGGGCCCTGTGCTCATTGGTGCTTTGTCCTAGTTGGCTACCCATGCCAACCTATTTATGGAATGTTTTCTAGAAATAGAGGTGAATTTTCCATCATAAAAACTTTGTGTACGAGTCATCTGGAGTGGTTCGACTAAATAACCTTGGCCTCCCTCCTTCTTCCTCTTGTTTCCACCTTTTGGGGAAACCTCCCAAAGGATAAGGCCTCCCTTCCACTATTGTAGGGATCCAAACCTCCTCCTCTCCTCTATAAATATAGCCATCTTCCATTGATGAGCTAGCTGAAAGGATATTTGAACAAATAGCTGAACATATCATAGCTGATATGCTGAAGAGATTCCTGTAAATATTGCTGGAAAGATAGAATGAAAGAGATCCCCTGTTGAGAGATCTCAGGCTTGTGTCCTCATCTCATCTAAATTCCCTGACGATCCATCAAGACGTGCTTTGGCTGAACCCCGCTAAAGGAGGCTGTGACCTGAAGGCTCTGGTTGTAACCCTTTCTTCTATTAATACATATACATGACTATTGTATGGTTCCCATATTGCGTTATGTGTTTTATTTTATGCAATATTCTTAACCCTCCTTGACTATTTAGTTGATTATGAATGAAATAATTTTTTCATATGTTGCTCTTATTTACTGATAATCATGTAGGTATTCAAGCGCTATATCAGAAGGATTGTGACCCATCGAAGCATATATTAAGAGGCCATCACCAGCACAACCATGAATGCATTGGACTCCAGGTAGGTCTCTCTGCCTTGTCCTATTAATTCATTAATTAAGGAACCTACACTTTAGCTTATCCCTTTATTGCTAGGCCCACTGTAGGGCTAGAGGGATCATCTTTGTCCACAAAGAGGATTTACCTTTCCAAAAAGTTGGCGAATCCACTGGGGATAGTAGGAGTTTGTCGTTTCGTTGCCTTTTAGGAGTTTGTCTCATCAAGTTGACTTCGGTCATTTGCTTGCTTGTCTATCTTTCTTAGATTGTTTGAGTCTCTAGAATCATCCCGTTCAGCTCCAGTGTGTCAATATTGACCTCTTCTCACTGGTTCTTCCCTCCTCCCATAGCTATCCATCTTAACGCGATTTTTTCTTGAACATTTGTGCCAATTGGCACAGGTTGCTTTTGTTGCCATAGCACCAACCCATGTTTGGTGTGGATTACCACCTGACAGTCACACCCAATCCTGTAGGATTTGGTTTGCCCATTGTTTTGAGTTTTTGTTCTATTGTGCTTGACTCTGGATTTTTCCTTCATTTGAAATTGGTATTTTTGGAGTTTTTTTAACTATTTTAGGCTTTCTCTTCTCAGTTGTTTGTCTATTTCCTTATCAGTTCAGTTCGTAGCCATAGGGTTCTAGGTGTCTTTCGCTCACTGAGCCTTCTGATTGAAGTTTGAGTCTTTTGGGTTCTTGTCAGTTTGATTCCCTGATCAGTTGCTTGAGTCTTTCTTGATCCTTCGAGTTTTTCTTTTTTTGAATGATTACTTTGGTGTTTGTTTGACTCTTTGTCTCTTCATTTTCGAGCATCGATTACATTGCTCGTTTGGGTCACTTTGAAAGCCTCTCTTTGATTGAAAGAGTGCATCATTATTTCGAGTGCATTTCTATTTGTATTTCTTTGAACCATTCATTTTGAGTTCTCTACATTCATAGTGCTCTTAATTAGTGTTTGATTTGATTTTTGATGTAATCAGTGCATTGTGTGCTTCAATCATTCAAAAAACAAAAAATTGCATCCTTGCGTTTGCATTCGAAATGAAAAAGCCTTTTGCATAAATAGCGCTTACATCTAGGAAAGAGTTTTTCGTTTCTAATTTTGATTGTATTAGATGCATTAGGGGACTTCTTCGTATGTTTTCAGTGTTTTCTAATTTCTTAAATATCTCTATCCTTTTCGTAGTTAGAATTCATCGAATGGAAAATGGTGTTCTATTGCATATAGTTTGGATTTAGGAAATTTGAGATAAAATTCGGTAGGGCATTGAAATTAAAACATTAATTCACTATCAACTGTAAAATTTATTCAATTAACCTAAGGAAGCATTGGAACCTAATGCAAACATTTTTATAGGTCTAGGCTAGCGATGTGTTCCGGTGTTGTTAAACCTAGTAGCTGTCGTTCGCCGCTTGGCTTTAGACAGTGCTAGTACGGACTTGTGCTCCCCATACCGTAGAGTATATAAATGGAGACCCTCATAGTTTCATATCATTTTATCCTTTGGAAGCTGGGTCTGTCACCCTGTAACCGTGATAGACCGAACACAACATTCAGGGAGACTACCTGCACGTACATTAAGTCCTTGGTCATTTCTCTTTCATTTGATCACCAAGGCATATATTATAGTTCATGGAAACTTGGTACACCCTCTTTCTTATATTACTTGAGTAGTAATTTCGATCTTTTCGTGAATCCTTAAAAAGACAAGATATCATCGAGCACTTGTGCTTTCATGCTTGTTTAAAATTGAAATTGACTAGAGTCACCTTTTGTCTGTTTCTTGACTCTTAAAATATGGAACAATAGAGTTTTGTTCCAGTTTCGTAAAATTAACTACCCATGATCACATGCCCATTCAAATTTGTCTGCTTGTCTTGTTTTTCTCACTCCTTAGAGTTTCCTCTTGAAGCCTTGATTTTGTTTCTTCTCATTTTTTCCTTCCTGTGTTGAAATATTGTCACAGTGGTGGAACCACCAGTTTCGTCGTCTTCTTCACTGCCTACTAGTGGTAGTTATCTTCTTGACATTTCTTTCGAAACCCCTTAGTCCACTAGGTCTATCGAGCTTGCACAGTTATTCTCCTGAGTGTTCAACCTCTCACTACTCGATTTCCTCCTGAAGAATTAGTTGAGTTCAATTGGCCTCCTCAGGGTGCTTGGTATAGTTTTGGGAGTGAGGAAGAATTCCCTCCTCTTACTTCGGGATCACCTTTTATAGCTGCTATTATACCTCCTAGTCGTCATCATCTTTTCGAAGACCTTACAACTTTGTCAAACATGGATTCTTCGAGTCCTATCAGCAATGGAGAAATTCCTGTGTCCATACGAGAATATCATCTTTTCCTTGAAGATCTCCTACGTGTCTCTAATCAATATTCCCCTCCATCGGTGTCACTTCCACTTGGTTATCAGAATTTGAGTCATATTATTTCTAGTGTTGCATCCATAGCATCTTCCAGTACTTTGACTCCTCCAAGGAGTTCGGTCCTTCCTTCATTAGGACAGTCACCATCGACACCTAGTTTGTTGGTCGTTGTTACATTTGTCCTAGTCCAACCTACCATTTGTGTGGCTTCATCTAAATCGGTTGTTATGAATAAGTCATTAGGGTATTTTTACACTCACATGTCTATTTTTCTTAATCCTACATGGCCTATTAATCCTGGCCTAGGTAGATCACAACCGCGTGCTGCGGAGGCTATGCCTGCTTCTATTGTGGCTACAACTTCCTTTTCTCCTATGATTCCTAGTGGCCTTACTTTTGAAGAGTATCTGTTGGTTGTTTAACAACACAAATCTTAGGGTTCTCAGTAGCCCCAAGCTCCTGTCAATCCTCCAAATCACTATGATGTCTATGGTAACCCCGTTTATTTTCCTCCTATTGATCCAAATCAGGATGTTTGTCTACCTCCGGCTGATCCTTATCGAACCATCCCTCATCAGGGGCTGGCGATATAAGGAAAACCCTCTGTTCTACATGGAAATTTTTTTTTCTAGCAGGAACAAACTTATGGTCCACATGGACAACCCTTACAGAGTCAACTTTTAGTCTAGCAACTCTACAGTCCTTCCGGTCAACCTTAGTATCAGTATCAACCAGGAGCATCTTAAGTTCCTGGGGGGGGGAATGTATCCACCACAAGGACAAAATTTTGTGAAACAACAGTAGCCTTACATCTAGCAAGGCAAAAAAATTATGCAACAAGGACAACCCGATGGTCCTGCTCCAGGTCAACCTGGTCATCTGGCACAACCTGGTCCATTGCAACCATTGGGCCAACATCTTCCACAAGGGCAACCCGGTGGCCCTCAATATCCAGGCCAACCTGCTCCACAGGGACAACCTGCCTAGCCTCAGCAGCCATTTCAACCCACTCAGCAGCCGGTTCAACGAGTTCAACCAACCCAACAGCTAGTTCAACCTATTCAAATAGTTCAACATCCCATTTATCCTGCTCAGCAGGGTCCACCTGCTCAACCTCAAGGCGCTACTTACCCTTCTCAAGCTCAAATATCAGGCGGTATATGGTGCACCCCAAGGTTTCACTTATTACCCTCAAAATCAATCCCAGATGGTGTATAATCCACCTTAAGGCAATTCTTACATTCCGCAATAGAATCCATATGTTGCTTAGAAAGGACCTCAATGGTATGCTCAGAATCAGTATCCTAGTCCTCAACACCAGTATGGGCAGAACTATCAGGCTTATAACCCCTATGGTCAGAATCGTCTGGGACAAAACATATCAGGGCTGAATTTCTCCCAGACAGGATGGAATGTTTAACATGGGTCCTTATCAAAGGCCCACGATGCCTTTCAATCCTTAATTACCATTTCTCACTACGTTGGAACTAACATATTTGTCAAAGATTATGAATGATCCCATTCTTCATAACCCATATTGGCCTCCAGTTCCGACTAAGATTCCTAGTGATTGTCCTAAATTTGAGGGTAGGTCTAGAGAATACCCCCAAGCGCATGTTATGACCTACAATTTGTGGTGTTCCTCAAACTCTTGGGTCGACGATTCCATCCGAATCAATATTTTCCAATGGACTCTTACTGGTGCCACTATAAAGTGGTACATCGAATTATCTCGTGGTATTTTCCAAGATTTCAACTCTTTAGCCATGGCGTTTCTTACCCATTTTCAGTTACTAGTTCGCTATGAGACCTTGATGCACCTCCTCATATCCTTGAAACAAGACCGAGCTACTCATATCTCGAATCATATTCGTGAATGGAGACGCCATCGTCGCTTGATCAAGTTTGATATTCCTGACCAATTTCTAACTGATTGGTTCACTACCTTGTGCCCAGTACCTCGATCTCGTGTACTCTTAGTCTGGCACGTTGTATGATATCTTGCCTGATGCTCCTTGACCTAGAACTTCTAAAGCACCGATGACACAATTTTTCGATGGTACCATTGGTTCCGTGTCTTAGACTGCTCAGAAGTCTTCTCCTTCGAATCATGGGAAGCAAAAGTCTAATCCTTCCAATGATACTGCCTCTCAGTCTACCCCAAATCCTGGTAAAACCACGGAATTCAATGTCATTCAGGCAAACCCAGTGGATAAGACTTCGAAGGGGAAAAGAAGGGTAAAGATAAGGCCAAAGTCGATACTCGAAACCAGATTCATCTAAATCTCGTGCTGATGATGGTTCTTAGCATAAGCCGAAGTACCCTTGTTTGATTTTTGACGAAGAGCACTACACCAAGGAATGTCCTCGACGAGCTGAAGTATGTATATTGCTCAAAGGCACCTAGGGAACTATGGTTATTCTTAAAGAACCTTTTCCATCACAGCAGACCCAGAAGGTAAAGCAACCTCAACCCTCTGCCCCATTTTTCTCTCATGTTTTCATGATGAACGGTTCTGGATCCGTTTCTATTGCTACTCAGTCAAAATATTATTCCAGATCATGTCAGGTAGTGGGGAAAGAGATCACTGATGGTCCTCCTCCTTTGCCCGCTTCTGGCCCTCTTTAGATTGAAAGGCCCATTATTGAGCCTATTGTATGGCCACCTTCTAAAGGTGCACTCCACAAGTCTTCTTACAATTCCAACGCCCATGCTGCTTAGCATTATAGTATTGTTGAGGATTTGGCACAGACGCCATCTGTAATGTCTGCATTAAAATTACTTCAGATTTGTCTATCTCAATGAAAGGCTTTGTTATTCGTGATCATTGGGGTTGATCCTTCTAATACTAGCATTCTCACTTTCGACTTAGTGTTATAGCATCATTTCTCACCTTGACATGATTCATGATTGCTTCATGGCTTTTGGGCACCCATTCCTACAGACTTGGACAAATTCACTTAAAAACAGTGTAAAATCCCTCATACGCGACTATGCCCGTACTTTTCCGCGTGTATACGCGAGTCCAGCTAGACTTTTCCGCGTATGCCATTAAAATGATTAAAAAATATATAAAAAATCCCTAATTTCGCGTTGGGTCGATGGTTACTCAGGTAGTTCAACCACCCCATCCCGTGGCCAACTGTTTCCAACTGCTGAAACTACTTGGAGGGACTATAAAAAGCCCTCATGTGTATGGCCTAAGGGGGAGAGAGAATTATTGATATTATACTCTGTTGGTATTCCCTATCCAAGTCTGATTCCCCATGCCTCCTGCACTTTCCCAGTTCATTATAGGAAACCCTTTTTTCCTTGAGATATACATCCCTTTATATGTTATCTCGTATGCACCAGTTTGGAAGGAGTCTTAGCGAGGCAAGGGCTGGACGGATCCGGACGACGGTCTGCGAAGGCCTTGGAAGGATCAGGTGATCTCTCCACTTGATTACTTTTGTACGTACTATTTATAATACAGAAGTATCATGTTGGTTCCCGAAATAGACGTGTTAGTGTATGCTTTAATGTATGAGAATATTTGTTATACAAGCATTCATTATGATTTATTTAATGTTTAATATGAATCTCACTAACATATAGAGTAGATATATGTTGTACAACTTGTCCTTTGTGCTGGTTTCTTCTTGTATTTTAGGTTAAGGAGGAAGGACGGTTGCTGGGAGTTTGGACTCCACGTGGATCTACTTCAAACGTAGGACCAACGGGTAAATCTCTCATTCTGCTCTATTTAGTTTTTCTGAACGTGCATGGTTGTGTGAGTCTCTGTTAAGTAGTACGCCCCTGCTCTGTGGAGGTTGAATCCCAACCAACCTCTAGGGTGTTATTTCCCCGAAACAGAACTGGCGACTCTACTGGGGATCACATTCTTGTGATTCTCCTGTTGGGTTGTTTCAGCTGTTTGGTAGGTTGCCAACAGTTTTTTCTGTCTTTTGCAGTCCAGTTTGTTTTCTTGCAGTTAGTCTGAAGTCTTGGTATCTTTTCCAGGCTTGTTCTTTTGTTTTTTTTCAATATTTACCTTTGCATACGCTTCTTCTTTTGCACACAGTCGCGTATACACGCGAGTTTGTCTGAAGGAAACCGCGTATACGCGAGTTTCCCTTAGAACAGACGCGTATACACGCTGGTTGCACAGCTGTGAAGCCGCGTATACCTAGGCAGATTTTGAATTTTGAGGATTCTGGAGTTTTTGGTCCTTTCTGGCTGTGGAGGCCTGTGTCTGCAGAGTCTCTGTACTTACTGGAGTGTGAAGGAAGTGGTTTCATGTCTTTTCTCTCTTTCGTTTGAGTAGAAGCTAGTCTTTTAGCAAAAGTTTTGTTTTGGTGCTGGCACTTCTGGATTGAGTTCCAAGATCGCTTTCTGAGCATTCTTGGCTGTTCTGCTTTATCAGAACAGAGAGCTTTTGCTCACTGACTCGCTCCTGTCTTTGTGTTTTGCTTTGCATTGCGATTTTTTCTTTGTTTTCGATTGGTTTTCTTGAGTTCTAGAGGCTAGGGTTTTGTTGCAATTTTCGAAGAACTTTTCTTGCTTCTTTGGAGTCTTTTGTTGCAGCGAGTTTGCACTATTTGTCTAGGCTGATTGGCTGAGTTTTTGGTCTTCCGTTGCTCTTATTGATCTTGCTATCATTAGCTTTATAAGGTTTGGGAGCATTGTGCTTGAAATTCGGTCTCGTTTTGGCTTGGATTGTGATAGTCATACTTGGTCTTTTTTGAGCTCTTGTTTTATAAAACTAAAAAGCCCAAAAACATTTGTTTTGCTTTTTGTTTTTTGCATTTCAAAAACTCAAAAAACATTGTCTCTTGTTTTTGTTTTTGTTGTTGCATTTTCATTTTCGTTTGGCCATATCTTTTGGAGCTTTTGTGAAGTTTCTTGCTTCTCGTTTTCGGCTTGATTTTGAGGAGAAGTTGTCATTTGATTTCTTCTTCTTGTTGTCAAGTGTTTTTGGTGTCTTATATTAAGAGTTCTTGATCTCAAGAATTGGCTTTCTGGACAACAAAAGATGAGTTAAAACTGAAGGAGCTTTTTGGGAAATTTCACTTTGTTTTAAGAGATTTTTGCATCTTAGGATTTACATGCTTGTAGGGATTTGCATTAGGTGCATTGAATCATTTAGTTAGCTTCTTAGTTTTTGTGAGTGTGAGTTTGCAATTCGAAAAGAAAAATACAATTTTTAGTCTCGTAGAACTTGTATAGAGATTACTTTTCATCGAAAGACAAAGAACTGCATGTGCATGTAGTTAAGTTTTTATTAATTTCTTTTGCGTCAAAACACCATTGGTTTCATCTCCATATCCTTGTGACTTAATATAACAACCCTTAAAATAAGCGATTTAATCTAAAATCAACTAGCAAGTTTTTTCTAAGTGTCAATCACCAACTAGCTAGGTTGTAGGGCCTTGGAATAGGTGAGTGGAGAGTTAACTCTCCAAGGCCGCTCAAACAAACATAGAATTTGATTAATTGAGCGAAATCCAACTCCGTGAGGTGGACTGGGAAAGCTCTCATCCGAGAGTCAAGCGCGAGGGGAAGTGAAGGTTGAGAAGAGGGATACCCCCCCTCCGATTAGCTGAATCTGACCTCAAGAACGTTCCGCCCAGCTTCTGATACGGATTGGTGTCCACAGTTGCCACTCCTAGGTTCCACACAGGTGACTGCGGGGGGGAATACCCGTGGTACCTGAGGCAGACGTCGCATCACTTTCAGCAGTACTTCTGGGGGGTGCCCTTGCGAAGCTTGGGTGCTTGAGCCGGCAAAGGCTGTCGTTAGGAGGTCGGCGTAACTATTTCTGATTCCTTCGCTAGTTGTTCTGGGCCCTAATCATCCCAGACTGCTTTCGGAAGGCCCTATACTTCGCTTTCCTGTATTTTGGTGTCCGGTCCTCATCACCCGGAGCAGAAATACTTGGAGGCTATTTGCTTGCTGTTTCTCAGGGATTTTATTTTAGTGAGTGCTCTTTGCTCCTAGCTTGCCTAGATTTTCACTTTTTTGAGTCTAATATAATAAATCTATAAAAGTGGCTGATCAAGAGCCTCGACGTTCGAGGAGAATCCGGGGGTTATCTCCCGAGAGTGCAGAGCCTTCTTCGAGAAGGTGTAGGAGCGATTTAGCAGGTGGTTACCACCCTGTTGAGTCTGACGCTGTGGAGAGAGATCCTCCACCAAGGTCTGAAGGTTTCGTTGCTGATTCCGGTGTCGGTTCCAAGTGGAGCGTTCCGCTCACCTCGCGAGTTCTTTTTCCTCAGGAAGAAGATTTTCAAGTCGAAGACGTACCTGAGCCTCCTGCTACAGGTCCATCTCCTCTTCCTCCTGATCATCCGTTTGTTCTTCAGTACATCGGACCGGAGTCTGAGAGACCGCCGGATCTTCCATATCATTCTTATCTTTTGATGGCCACGACTGGGAACGCGGCTTCTACCGTGAGTGCTGCAGGCATTCAGACCCCTACTTCTGTCGAGGCAGGGGGCACTATTGCTTCATCTTCGATTGCTTCTAGCACTGCTATGTTTGGCTCTGGGTTCACCCAAGCATATGCTTCTCATTCTGGTCCCTTCTGTTCAGGGATGTCCATTAGTGGAAATCCCTCTTTTTCCTTTTCCGCCAGTGCAAATGGATCTACACCCATGTCTAACATGGCTAGTGGATCAGCTTCCTTTCAGGGTTTCCCCTTTGGGATTGGACACATTCCCAGTTCCAATCCTTCTTTAGGGTCGTTTCCGTTTACGTCCCAGACCCAGAGTTTCAACCCTTGGTCCGGGGGGCAAAGTTCGACTACTTTTACGGGATGGAATCCTGTCTTTACTACAACGGGGGCAGGGAATCATTTTTACGTAGGTCATCAAGGGAATGCTTATTTCCCTTCATTGAGTGCTTATCAGTCTTTTTCTCCTCTTTCTAATGCTTGGAACCCCTACCAGGGGCTTTCCTCTTCAATCAATACTTCAGCGGGGGGAACTGGTCTGGGCTTTGGTAACTCGGCGTGGGGAGGAGGTTCTTCTCCGTTTTCTACGAGTCCTTTCTGGCAACCTGGTGCCTCATCAAATCCAAGCTATTCTTTTCAGAATGTTGGGAATCCATCCCATCAAGGATGGAATCCTCAGGCTCCGCCTCGCTTACCTTTTCTGGCAACGTTAAACTTGCCAGACTTGTCGAAGTTGACTAATGACCCGATTCGTTATAGTCCGGGGTGGCCTCCGGTCCCGACCAAACTTCCTTCAGACATTCCAAAGTTTGAAGGTAAGAATGGAGAGGATCCGGCAGACCACATCACCACTTTCCACTTATGGTGCTCATCGAACTCCCTGATCGATGATTCGGTTAGGTTGAGATTATTTCAACGCACCCTAACTGGAAATGCTGCCAAATGGTATATCGAGCTCACTGGGGGCAGTTTCGCCACATTTGGGGAACTGGCTGTCACATTTCTTAACCATTTTCAGTTGCCTATCAGATATGAGGCCGGGACCGAACTCCTGGCTAATTTTAAGCAGGATGAGGCAACTCACATTTCTGATCACATTCAGGAATGGAGGAGAAGGAAGAGGCTTATCAAAGCCCATATTCCAGGTGAGTTCCTTCTCGAGTGGTTTTTGAAATCTCTGCAGTCAGATATTTCAAAATATGTATCCCTATCTGGGGTATTTTCCGAGGAGCAGGCCATCTTTAGGGCCCAGCAGTTAGAGTTGATCTATTCTCAGTCTGGGGTACTTTATAAGTATTTTCCCCATGCTCCTCGCTCCAAATTGGATTTATCGAAACCAAAACCTGGTCCGCATGGTGACGGACTTGTCGGATCGGTCAATAGTAGTGCAGCCAGCCTGCTTTCTCAATTGCAGCAGTTGTCTTTACAATCTGCTCCTTCCGGTCAGGCTGTGCCTGCTGATTCATCACCTTCCCAGTCCTTGTCCATAAATGCTGTCCAAGCTTCTGATCCCAAAGGTAATCAACAATCCGATGGGAAGAAGAAAGGACGTAATAACAAGAAGAAGGGCAAGAATGGGAAGGGCAATGCAAATAAAACCAACGAGCGTGTTGGTGAGGGTCAAAAGGAGAAAAATAAAGTGAAGTTTCCGTGCAAGCTCTATGCTGGAGACCATCTCACACACCTTTGCCCGAAAATTCAGGATGCTCAGCACCTGTTATCTCAGCAGGGTTCTTCTAGTTCCCAGAATGTGCTAACAAACCCTTTTCCCCAAGGGCAGCAATTAGTTGTTGGCGCGAACCAAAATCCTGGGGCTTCCTCTGGAGGGGCCCAGGAAGGGGAAATTCCATCGAATATCTTTATGATGAGTGCTCACATGGATGTCTCTACGAGATCCCGTGATTATGGCGGAGAGGAATATTCGAAAGCTAAGGAAGTTCCTGATGCTACTGAGCCGCTTCATATCACGAAGCCAACTGTTGAGTCTATGCCTCGGATGCCGAAAGCATCTTCTAAGTGGTCAACGATTAATCCGAACGCGAGGGCTGCCCAGAACTACTCGATCGTAGAAGATCTGGCGCAGATTCCTTGTGCTATGTTAGCTTTAGAGGTACTCCAGTCTTGTCCGGCTCAGCGCAGTGCTTTGCTCACTGCCATTGGGGCTATTGATCCGAAAAATTCTCTTCTAATTACTTTTGATATGAATAATTTTAAGAAGAGACTTCCTCATCACATGGCATTTCATATTAAATCATCATATCGAAAGACTAATATCTTTCGAACGGTGGTCGATGAGGGTGCTTCTACTTGCGTGATGTCTCTCACATGCTGGAAGACACTTGGATCTCCCAAAGCTGTTCCATCTAGCACTGTTCTTACTGCATTCAATGGTCATTCTCACAGACCCCATGGTATTGTCCCGGCTTTGCCCATCTGTGTTGGGGGAAAAACCGTTAACATAGAGGTTGAGGTAGTGGATGCAGCCTTGGACTACAACCTTCTGTTGGGGAGGAACTGGATTTATGAAATGGATGCTATTGCATCTTCATTATTTCGAATAGTATGTTTCCCCCATGAAGGGAGGATCGTTACAGTGGATCAACTGGACTGTCCTCCTGTAGACCTGGATGCGCCTTCTGACTCATCTGTGCCTAAGTTGGATAATACTAAGGCGCCTGTCGAGAATCTGGGAGTTGGAATGTATTCTTCCCTGATGGGTTCCTTTGATCTTCCTCCTCCTAAAGTGTCTATTAATGCTATTTCATCCTCCAAGGCTCCCCTTCGAAGAGAGTTCTTTCGAACTCATTATTTTTCGGACCCTTGGACCTTACCTTCTCCAACAGCCACATTGGAGGAAGGGAAAGTGGGTGGAATGGCATTCCCGATTTCTGCAGCTGAGATTGCATATCAGTCTATTGTTGACACTGCAGAATCTGATCCAGCTCCTCTTTCACCGGAAGAGTTGGATGGTGATGTGGCTCCGGCTTGGACGCTTACTTCTTCTTCTGCCCAGGATTGTCTAGATACCACTCTTCCATCCGAAGAGGCCATCCTGGAAGCAATGACAGGTATAGAGAGACCGTGGGATGACTTGCATCATCGGTCTTACTTCCTACCTGACTTGAGCGAAGTCGAAGCAAGTTTTCCAAGTCCTCAGTCTCCTGGACCTGTTCTCACCTGGGCCTTGAGCTCCTTTAGCACCAAAGACAAAGTTTGCGTCGAAGGGAACATGGCTGTGATCTCTCCGACTATCCCGGTGAACATCTCCAGGAATCCCAACATTATTGAGAATGTTTTCATTGGAGCTGAATGTTCCCGTGAAGAAGTTCAAATCTATACCGAGCTCTTCAAAGAGTATAGGGATGTTTTTGCTTGGTCTTATGAGGAAATGTCTGGCATAGACCCATCTATCGTCCAGCATGAGATCAAGACGTATGAAAACGCTAAGCCGGTCAGGCAAAAACTTCGTCCGGTTAATCCTAGGAAGGCAGCAGCTATCAAAGCCGAAGTTGAAAAGCTGCTTAAGGCGGGATTCATTTTCCCAGTTCCTCTAACTGAATGGGTTTCAAACCCCGTTCCCGTTGATAAAAAGCAAGGAACGATTCGAGTGTGCATCGATTTCAGAGACCTGAATAAGGCGTGTCCTAAAGATAATTACCCCACACCTTTCATTGATCATATTATTGACGAGTGTGCCGGTAACGAGATTTTCTCCTTCATGGACGGTTTCTCTGGTTATAATCAAATTACTATCCGTCCAGAAGATCAACATAAGACCACATTTATTTGTCCCTGGGGTACGTTTGCATATAAGAAAATGCCTTTTGGTCTGAAAAATGCTGGAGCCACTTTTCAGCGGGCCATGTCCTACGCCTTCCACGACATCAAGAAAATTATCGAAGCATACTTAGATGATCTAGCTGCTCATTCTCGAAAGAGGATGGATCATCCAGGACACCTCTGGCAAATATTTGAGAGATGTCGTTTTTATAAAATTCGTTTGAATCCGAACAAGTGCGTTTTCGCGGTAACATCCGGTCGGCTGTTGGGATTTATCGTGTCTAATGAAGGGATAAGGGTAGATCCCTTCAAGGTTGAGGCAATACTTCGGTTGCCCCCCCCGTCTTCAATCCGTCAACTTCAAAGTCTCCAAGGGAAGTCTAACTTTCTTCGGAGGTTTATCGTTAACTATGCTGAGATTACAAAGGGATATATGAGACCGTTGAAGAAAGGAGTCCCTTTTCTTTGGGACGACTATGCTCAACGCTCATTCGATGCCTTGAAAAAGGCATTGACCTCTGCTCCTTTACTGAGTCCACCCAATTATAGCAGAGATTTTCTTTTGTATCTGGCTACAGCAGAATCTACCATTGGTATGGTTCTGGTTCAGGAGGATGATGCTCTTGTTGAGCATGTTATTTACTACCTTAGTCGAGGATTGGTAGGACCTGAACTTCGATACACCCCGATAGAAAAATTAGCCTTAGCAGCAGTCCATGCTGTGCAGCGACTCCGGCATTACATTATTCTTCGCAAAACTTATGTCTTGGCAGCTGCCAATCCATTTCAATTTGTCCTCAGCAGGCGAGTGATTGGGGGCAAATATAATAGATGGATTGTGATATTACAGGAATTCGATCTAGAGTTCATGTCTGCCAAATCCAAGAAGTCATTAGTCTTTGCGGAATTGATCTCCGAGTTGCCTTGTGGTGAGGAGATGATCTATGATGAGTCCTTCCCGGACGAACACTTGTTTTTAATCTCTCCACAAGATCCTTGGTATGGGGATATCATTGTGTATCTCCAGACTGCGAAGTTTCCCTCTTCTTTTTCGAAAGATGAGCGTCGTAAGCTGCGTCACTTAGCTAAAAGTTATCTGATTATTGGTGATGCTTTGTACCGTCGAGGGGTTGATTCAATCCTAAGACGCTGCTTAACTTTCGAAGAAGCCGAGGCTGTGCTTAATGATTCTCACAGTGGAGCTTGTGGGGGTCATTTATCAGGGCTTGCTACAGCCCAAAAGATTTTGCGTGCAGGATACTTCTGGCCCTCAATTTTCAAAGATTGCATTGAATCGGTCAAGAAGTGTCATCCTTGTTAGGTGTATACTCGAAAAATGCGCGCTCATCCAGCTCCGCTTTTTCCAGTCGTTACTGTCGGACCCTTTACAAAGTGGGGTATGGATTATACTACTTGTAACCCACCTTCGGCAAAAGGTCACAAGTACATTATCGTAGCAGTAGACTACTTTACAAAGTGGGTCGAAGCTATGCCTACTTTTGGGAACGATGGTGAGACTGCAGCTCTTTTCTTCTTCAACCAAGTTATCGCTCGTTTCGGTATACCTAGAGAGATTGTCACTGACCATGGCAGTCACTTTCAGAATAGTATGATGGCTGAATTGGCTCTTAAATTGGGTTTCCGGCAAGAGCATTCATCTCCATATTATCCTCAGGCCAATGGGCAAGTGGAAGCCGTGAATAAATCCTTGAAGACAATTCTTCAAAGGACAATTGATAAACATAGATCCAACTGGCATATTATGCTATATCTAGCACTCTGGGCATACAGGACGTCAGTTAAAACTACAACTGGCTTTACTCCGTTTCAGTTAGTCCACGGGGTGGAATCCGTATTTCCTATTGAATGCGAGATTCCTTCCCTTAAATTAGCTGTTGAGCTTCTTCCTGACACTTCTAGTCTGGCAGAGCGGCTTCTTCATCTGGAACATCTTGATGAGCAGCGTCGAGATGCCGCCACGTTGAATGAAGCACATAAAAACCGAGTAAAGGTTCAGTACGATAAGGCGGTTAAGCCTAGGGTCTTTTCCAAAGGTGACCTTGTTTTGGTCTATGCCCAAGAAAAAGATGCCTTGGGGGCAAGAAAGTTTAAGTCGATGTGGTATGGCCCCTATATCGTTAAAAAATTCCTTAAGAAAGGAGCATATACGTTGGTTGACTTCGAAGGGAATGAGTTGCCGGAGCCCCGAAATGGTCTCTATTTGAAGAAGTATTATGCCTAGGCTTTGGCCTGGCATTTTGCTTTGTATATAGTAGTTTTTTGCTTTGTACATATCTGTTTGATTTTCGATTTTTGATGAGGTGGTGATGTTTTTGATCTGCCTTGGCAGGTTGTGTTGGATGTCATGAGTCATTTTGGTTTCACCGATGGTGCTAGTAGACACACCCGGAACTTAGCTTCCGCGGCTTGGGTGCTTCATTATCCTTCCGGTCAGCTGTTGGTATCAAGAGGAGTCTGCATTGGTCCTGCTTCCAATAATGTAGCAGAATACACTGCAGTCATTCATCTACTCTTGGAGGCAATATCTTTGGGTGTTGATTCGTTGGTAGTTTTCTTGGACTCCCAGCTGGTGGTGTCACAGTTGAACAACACTTATCGGGTACGAGATCCAGTTTTATTACGATTGTTCTTGAGGGTACGTTTGTTACAAAGGTCATTTCAATTTTTAATATTCATTCATATTCCTCGAGCTGACAATTGGTTTGCTGACTCATTAGCTAATCAAGCTTTAGATTGGCATATTAATCATTCAATACAATAAATTCTAATCATCAAAAACATCATATATTTGATACATTTATCACATCACATCAAATATCGCTGTATATATCATCAGAGTGTCAAAAAACTTTACAAAATTTGGATCCATAATCTCGTACAAAACTTGGGCTTATGCCCCATCATGTCCAGTCTCAAAAAAGAATATACAATCATCTAACATATAAAATCTATCTACTCCTGAGGACCCTGCCCAGAAGTCGTGTTCCTATAGAACATAACTGCAGTGGCCACACGGCGGAATAGTCTAACCCAGTCCCGGGGTACTCCTACAACCCGTCTCTGGACAGCTTCCGGCAAGTCCTCCACGGCAACCATAGGGATTTGGCGGGTCAATCCCTCCAATTTTCTCTGCACGGCCTGGAGAGTCCTGTCAGAATCCACTGTCTCCGCCTCACCTCTGCGGCGCTTGTGGTGCGGTAGGCCCTCAGGATGAACTGGTCCAACATCTGAAACATGATCATTTTTTTTGTCAGTCATTATGAATCCAATCAAAAACATATTTGATTTTCAGTTTTTCATACATAATTGAAAAAATCCAAAAAAATCATATAAGTCAAATTTTTTTTGCAGAAAACTTACCGACTGCTCCCCATGCTGCGCCGGGTGGAAGTACTAGATCTGGATCTCCTCGGAAGTCCATCCCAGCATAGGGGTAGTCATCCACTGCGATGATATGTTCTCCCCACCACAGGAAGAACTCATCATCCCACGTGGTCCGGGGTACCTCGCTGCCCCCCAGTCTCTTCATCATGTCTGCCCAACGGGCAATTCTTGGGTCCCGCGGGCTGCTGATAGTCGAGATGACTCTGGGTCTCAAAGCTGGAACTCTCTCAAAGAAGAATGTTGTCAAAATGGTACCATATCCAAAGTGTTTATTTTTTGCCTGGCGAATAGAAGTCAGCTGTTGTTTCATGTTCTGTAGCAGGGCTGTGCACCAATCGTAGACGTGAATCAAACACTCTACAGCTATACTCATTTGCGTCCTGGACGCCTGATGCAGTGAGGCAGATCCTGCCACTCTGCCGATGGTGAACAGGAGGATCTTCATGTGCAAATCCCTGATATCTCTAATTGCAATCTGCGTTCCAACCTTTTTGGAATTATCTACACAATATAACTGGACATAATCTTCCACAGTTAACCCTCCCAGGGGTTTTCCGTGAAGGTCTACTGGGTCTCCCCTCCTGGAGAGTCCAGTGATGAAATATATATCCTCCACTTCTATGCATAGTGGCATCTGATCAATTATGAAGCAATCCTGATCTGGTTCCCAGTAATTTACAAGCATTTCAAGAAATCGCACATTACTTTTCATATTGGGCATTTTGAAGAATTTTAACAATCCGCAGTTTCAGAGGATGTTTTGAGCTGCATGGTTTCGCATGACCTCTTGGTCTACTGCACTATGCTCACGTTCCCTCCATGAGATGGTCATCCTGAGAAATTTCATCAAAATTTGCATTAGAAACACTTTTTTGAAATCGGACCTGCGCATACGCTACTTTCCCTGTGCACAGTCGCGTGTATACGCGACTTGCCTTCATTGAACCCGCGTATGCGCAGATACGCATTTTTTAATAAGGGTTTCAAGGCAAAAAATCACTTAATTTTAATTTTCAAACAGACAAAATGAATAAACAGGATGATTAAGGAGCCTACCTGAAGTTTCGCTGAGTTCCGACGGTCGGTTGTTCCTGATTTGCTGAAACAAGTTTTTAGCTCCAGAGCTCTTTTTCCAAATCAGCTATGCAATAATGAACCAATTGAGAGGTAATTTGTGTATTTATGGCTAAAAATTGAAAATTTTCGCAAAAAATTCCTTATGCTTATTTTTTTGATCTATCTTATGCTATATAACTTGATTGCTTGGAAGTGCCCAGTTTGGTATGTTTTCAGGTACATTTTGACGATTTTGAGATTTTTTCCGGTTTTTGATCCATGATTTCCGGCTCTTCATGGCAGGTATATGATCTTCACTGGCATATAGGTTAGGGAATCACTTTCCGTTGCATCTTGCATTCTAGCCTCCATACTGATCACTTGCCTTAGGGTCGATCCCATCAGGTCATGAGCATTACACCCATTTCACTCGCCGATTTTTAATCATGACTTGATGGTAGAGCCTTCCTTTACATGGGCTTCCTAGTTAGTTCCTCGCTATCACTTGTTGCCCATGCTGCTTTTGATGTAGGCTCGGGAGTCCTCTTTAGTCCCGCCATGTCTTCTGTGTTGAAGCTTCATTCTTCTCCTTCATCACTTATTATTTTTCTGGCTTATACCCTAGAGGCTCCCTGGTGTCGTTAAGTTGTATTACTGCATTGCATATTGGCTACTTGTTTATCCTGGCCTTTAGCCGGCTTCATTTGGACTCAATGTTTAAGACAAATTTTGACCTTGATTTTCCAGTACAATTTTAACCATCATGCACTAGCCATCACGCTCCCAACGCTTTGTACTGCAGCGTGACACATCAGGTGAGCGAGTATCAACGACTGTGGGCCACCACTCGTATTTGGCATAGGATTGTTCTTATCCCACGAACTAGTGCATATGTTTCCTAATACTCGTTCTATCCATTGTACTATAGCATTCTTTTATTATTTTTCAGGCTTGATATATGAAAAGAAAAAAAAATCAAATATATAAAAAAAGAGCAGGAACAGGATATTACTTCATATTTTGATGGCAGTTACAGTGTCAGTTTGTCGCCCTTGAACAAAGCACACAGAGCTATGTCTTTTCTTCATTTAGGATGGTTTTAGTTTTGACATAGGAGAATCCATAACCTTGCTTCATAAGTAAGTTCTCCCCCTCTTGGTTATCTCTTCCAATCATATGGAGAGTTTTTTTTTGCCCCCTGCATAACAGACTTATACTGTGTCACTTTTTACTGCCATGGTCATCACAAGTCGTGCTTTTGTTTAAGGGAAGTCTAACCAGAGTCGGCCATTCTACGGTGTCTCTTGACTCATTATTCAGTTGGCCTTCCCGGTCTTGTCAATATCTTGTTCTATCACATCAGATGTTTTGGTCTTCTGTTCATGCTGGTTTGATAAGGTCTCCATTGACTTCTCGCTGGCAGGTTTGTCTCTTATTGACTACGACACATTGATCTAAGAGCAAACCTAGAGCCACACCCTGGCCCTATTTCCATCATTGATAGGTGACCTTGTGCTCAAGATGGATCACTGTGGGGTCTTTGACCGAGTGGTTTCCTATGTTCGACGCCGCACACATTATCACACTTGGGATTCGTGCGCACCTTGATTTCCATTTGACCCTACTTCCAGAGATTTCGCCCGTGCTTCTATCATTAATGGTTGGTTCGAGGGTTTCTTCCGTGCGCTAGCTTCATCTTTGTGCACGTCGGAAACGACTTCGGTTTGGGTTCCATCACTTTACTTCATCCGATTCTTCCAAATCTTGGCCCTCGTGGTTACACTCGCGCCGGACTGATGTGGCTTGCTATGGATGCTCAATGCCTTCCTTCCAGCAACATCTTTTCCCCATCGACTCCGACCATTGCTCCGGAAGGTCTAGAGTCTTTTTGTCGTTACCTTAGGCTTGCAGTCACCGGGGCAAGTGCGTACCTCGCTATCGACAAGTGATTCATCATTGCCTCTTGATTGGTAGATTATTCCAAGTGTTCGACTTCAACTCATTCATTCGTACTTGTTAGTTTGTACTGGGGCACCTTGACACTCATTTTCATTATTGGTGGGTTGTCTCGCGTTGGTTAACGGTTTACATTATTGACCGGTAATCCAACGATTTCTCACATGGTCGACTTCAGCCATTTATTCCCATTGTAGAATTGTGCCATAAAGACTCATGAAGACCTCGTGCCATCAAAGATGTTTTGCTCACTTTTGACAAATTCTTTCAAAAGACCGCGTTGATGCCGTCCACCCTTATATGTTGCAGTTCAGCACAGCAGCATCTTATATGTTGATCCCCGAGTTGTGTGATTGTACCGTTTGATCCACCACTTATGATCCGGTACTTGGAGATTCAGTTACTTGATCAGACATCCAGTTGCACCATCTTTGACCAGCTTCTATATGTGATACTTGGACATTGATTTAGACTTGTATTTCCGGGCCCTGCTCAGATGATTCATTGTGTACTTTCAGTTCAGCTATACTTGTATACATGTTGGATCTATTCATTACTTTCCATATGATGTATTTTTGACTGAGCATGGGTATGCCCGCCTCAGCATGAGTTGACTCTCTGGTTTCTTTCATTGGTTTTTGGCAGGCTGAAATCTGGTGAAGTCCTCTCTTGTCCTTGCGAAGTTCTTTCTATGTGCATAATACATTTCGGCCATCATTTACCCCTTCTGACCTCATATATTAGGGGGCATCTGTTATAGCATCATTTCTCACCTTGACATGATTCATGATTGCTTTGATGGTTTTGGGCACCCATTCCTACAGACTTGGACAAATTCACTTAAAAACAGTGTAAAAATCCCCATACGCGACTATGCCCGTGATTTTCCACGTGTATACGCGAGTCCAGCTAGAATTTTCCGCGTATGCCATTAAAATAATTAAAAAATATATAATTATTCCCTATTTTCGGGCTGGGTTGATGGTTACTCAGGTAGTTCAACCACCCCAGCACGTGGCCAACTGTTTCCAACTGCTGAAACTACTTGGAGGGAGTATAAAAGCCCCTCATGTGTATGGCCTAAGGGAGGGAGAGAATTATTGATATTATACTCTGTTGGTATTCCCTATCCAAGTCTGATTCCCCGTGCCTCCTGCACTTTCCCAGTTCATTGTAGGAAACCCTTGTTTCCTTGAGATACACATCCATTTATATGTTATCTCGTATGCACCAGTTTGGAAGGAGTCTTAGTGAGGCAAGGGCTGGACGGATCCGGACGACGGTCTGCGAAGGCCTTGGAAGGATCAGGTGATCTCTCCACTTGATTACTTTTGTACGTACTATTTATAATGCAGAAGTATCATGCTGTTCCCGAAATAAACGTGTTAGTGTATGCTTTTATGTATGAGAATATTTGTTATACAAGCATTCATTATGATTTATTTAATGTTTTACATGAATCTCACTAACATTTAGAGTAGATATATGTTGTACAACTTGTCCTTTGTGCTGGTTTCTTCTTGTATTTCAGGTTAAAGAGGAAGGACGGTTGCTGGGAGTTTGGACTCCACGTGGATCTACTTCAAACGTAGGACCAACGGGTAAATCTCTCATTCTGCTCTATTTAGTTTTTCCGAACGTGCATGGTTGTGTGAGTCTTTGTTAAGTAGTACGCCCCTGCTCTGTGGAGGTTGAATCCCAACCAACCTCTAGGGTGTTATTTCCCTGAAACACTTAGAGAATTTTCTCCCATGACTTCCGCACCAAATTGTGCTCATTATACAAGTTGGTATTAATGGTGTGAATGTCCATCGGGAAGTTGTGGATGAGGGTGCATATACGTGGGTCATGTCATCTACCTGCTAGAAATCCATCGGTTCTCCAGATCTGAATTCATCACCAAATGCCCTTGAAGCATTTGATGGAAGAGAATCAAAACCTCTTGGTGTTCTTGCTAGTTTTCTGATTACATTAGAAGGGAAGAATTTCAATGTCGAGGTTGAAGCAGTTGATGCCAAGCTCAATTATAATCCTCTCCTTGGCCGCAGTTTGACTCACGCCATGCTGTGCATTCCGTCCACTCTCTTTCATGTTATGAAATTCCCACATGAAGAAAATATTGTTACTGTTTATCAATTGTCATTTTTCACTTCTTTCGAGAACAACATTCGTTATGTGGATCAGATTCCTACTCCCTACGAGAGCATAGGGCCGGGTCTCTTTAAAGATCCTGCCCTCATGGGTATTTCAACTCTTCCTCCACCTCCAACTGTTCATATTAATATAATCTCTCGGTCTGACGACCCATGGATCATCCCTTCGCCTAAAAATATCGATTCTTTCAGAGATTTGATGTCGTTGAGTCCTTTTGAGATTGACTATTGTGAACTCATTTTAGATTTGGAGCCTTCGCCTTCTTATCATGCTCCTTTGAGCATGTCTCTTGACACTTATTCTCAAACCCCTTGGCTTGGCGATTCGGATTTTCCTGATCCCTTGAAAGAGATATTTCCCTTTCATGAAGCCATCATGGAAGCTATGTCTCTCAAGGATCTTCCATGGGATTATATTTATCATCATTCCTCATTCATGCTTGGTCTTGGGACCATGTGTACATGTCTTGAGAGGTTTTCATCTCATGTTCCTTCTCCTCCTCTTCAAACGCCTATTCTAACAGATGATTTTTTTTTAAGGGTACTAGTAACATTACACAAACAATGACTATTGAAATTTCTATGAAACTAGGAATCATCGATAACATCCACATCGGGGTCACCTATTCTTTCGATGAAGTCCAGGTTTATACTAGCCTTTTGTACGAGTTCCACAATGTCTTTGCATGGTCCTACGAAGAAATGCTAGACATCGATCCTAGTATAGTGGAGCATGAGATTCCTACCTACCCTGGTTTGAAGCCTATTCGTCAGCGCCTTCATCCTGTGCAGCCTAGAAAGGCTGTCGCTGTTAAGGGTGAAGTTGAAAAAATTCTCAACGCTGGTTTCATCTATCTGATTCCATTGACAGAATGGGTGTCCAACATTGTCCCTATAGATAAGAAGAAGGGTACCATTCGGTTTTGTGTTGATTATCATGACATAAACTGGGTCTATCCTAAGGATAACTATCGTACTCCCTTTAATGATAAAATCATTGATGACTACAACTACACTGGGAGAGAGATATTTTCCCTCATGGATGGATTTTATGGCTATAACTAGATTAACATTCTCGCGACCGATCAACATAAGGCTGCCTTCATCTAACCTTGGGGTAATTTCACATATAAGAAACTCCCTTTGGGCTTGAAGAATGTTGGGGCTATGTTTCAGCGGGCAATGTCATATGCTTTTCACGGTATTAAGAACATCGTTCAGCCTTATTTGAATGACCTTTGAGCTCATTAAGCTAAGCGTAAGTACCACCCTAACCATATTCGTTAGATATTTCTTTACTATCGACGTTATAACATTCGCTTAAATCTGCATAAATGCATCTTCTGCGTCGATTCCGGTAGACACTTGGGTTTTATCGTGTCCAAAGATGAGACTCACCTCTATCCACTCAAATTTGAGGCTATCATTAATCTCCCCTCCCCAGCCTCTTTACAACAGTTGCAGAGTCTACAATGGAAGGCTAATTTTTTACGTCGTTTTATACCTAACAATGCCGAAGTGGCTAAAGGATTCACATGATTACTATAGTAGGGCATCTTGTTCCTTTGGGATGAGATCACCCAGAAGTATTTTGATGCTCTCAAGACATTGCTTGTCAACTCTCCTTTGTTGCATCCTCTGAACTATCATCGTGATTTTTCCATCTATTTAGCCACCACTTTCAGCATGATTCCTATGGTTTTGGTGTAAGACGATGATGATGGTGACAGGCATGTTATTTAATACCTCTCTCATAACCTTCTCGATACCGAAACGTGCTATGATCGTGCTGAGAATTTAGCATTGGATACAGTTGAAGCAGTTCAATGTTTTCATGATTACATACTATTGCATACTGTGACTGTGGTTTCTGACTGCAACCCCATGACTTATATATTGTCTCGAAAATTGCTGGGGGGAAAGTACTCAAAGTGGACTGTCATCCTCCAAGAATTTGATTTGGATTTTAATACTGCCAAGTCAAATAAATCACTAGTATTTTTTGATCTGATCTGTTAACTCCTCTTTAACTCTGCTCTGTCTGGTTCTAAAGAATGCATTCCAGATGATTTGCTTTTTCTGATTAGCACCATCGATCCTTGGTATGGTGATATCATCGTATATATTCAGAGTTCTAGTTTTAGGTTTGAGTTGATGAAGGATGCTCACCGACGCATCCACCATCAATTGCAACCTTATCATATAGTTGGAGATACACTCTATCGCATCAGAGTAGATTCCATTCTCCACCAGTGTTTGGATCTCGAGGAGGCTGAGAAAGCCCTGACTAATTTTCAAAGTGGCTCTTGTGGCGGTCACATGTCTAGTTATTCCACTGCACAAAATATTCTTTGTGCTGGGTATTTTTGGCCCTCCATCTTCAAGGACTACAATGTTGCTATTCGAAAATGTCATGAATGTCAGATCTATCAGCGCAAGATGCACATGCCGCCTTCACATCTCCACCCTGTCATTATTGTTGGTCATTTTGCGAAGTGGGGAATCGATTTTATGATGTGTAACCATCACTCGGATGGGGGGCATGCCTATATCATTGTAGTCATTCACTACTTCACCAAATGGGTCGAAGAAATCCCTACACTTGCCATCGACGGTAAGACAACAACTCCGTTCATATTCAATCACATAATTTATGGGTTCCGTGTCTCTCAAGCCATCGTTACTGAAAATGGTTCCCATTTTCAGCATTATATGGTGGCGGAGTTGACTTCCAGGTTGGGTCTGCGTCACGACAACTCAACGCAGTACTATTCTCAAGCCAATGGCCAGGTTGAAGATGTGAAAAACGTTCTTGTCACCATGCTTCAATGTATGGTTGGGATGCAAAAATAAAACTAGAATCTCATGTTATTTTCGGCTCTCTAGGCATACTGAACTTCAGTTAAGGATGTGACCAGATTCACTCCATTTTAGCTTGGTTACGGTCTGGAAGCTACCCTTCCGATTGAGTGTGAAATACCTCAAGTTGGCTGTTGAATTACTGCTGAACACTTCGCCAGAAGAGAGCATCTTATTTACTTAGAGATGTTGGATGAAACTCGCCTCTTGGATGCTTTGGTCATCGAGCCACAAAAAAAGCGAGTCAAAGCTCATTTTGACTAGTCGTTTTCCCCTCGCTCCATTATGGAAGTAGAACTTGTCCTCTTGTACAACCAAGCTCATGATAAGCTGGGGACAGGAAAATTTCAACCCATGTGGCATGGGCCCTACATTTTTAAATGTGTCTTGTGGAATGGGGCCTATGAGCTAATTGATTACGAAGGTCATCCTCTAGGTCAACCTAGAAATGAGTTGTATTTCAAAAAATATTATGCATGAGTCATTCGTGCATGTTTTTTGTACATAGGTGTTCTTTTCATTTTTGTACATTTTTTAGCTTGGTGTGCTTTTTGAGAATTTTCCTTCTTATTGGGTCATTTCTTATTGTGTAGATGTCTATTACCCGTTATGTTATTTTTGCATATGGTGCTTCCCGCAGTACACAAAACTTGTCTTCGGAAGCCTGGGTGATTTATGATCCTGCTGGTGAGTTGATAGATCTACAAGGTATTTGTCTAGGAAAAAATACAAAAAAATTCGTTGAATATAGTGCCATCATTCAACTATTAACCAAGGTGATTACCGTCAACATTCCTCCATTGGTTGTAAATATGGACTCACAACTTGTTTTTCTTCAACTAAATCGAAACTATTCAGTTAGAAACCCTCATATTTTAAGGTTTTATTTACGTGTTCGTTTGCTGGAAAGACATTTTGATTATATCACATATCAACATATTCCTAGGCGAATGAATGCATTAACTGATATAGTGGCTAACATTGTATTAGATAGACATTTGCGTAATCTGTAAAATCATCATCACATGAAAAAGATACATATAGGAAAATAGATGTATATATATAGATATATTGAATGTTTGCATTAGTGTGCAACATAAGTACAAAATATGTGTGTTTTTGTTACATCCCGAGACATCATGCCTCTCAAAAATATGCAGAAGTAAATCCTAGGTGTCTAATCGGCATGATGATCATGATAGCATGTCACTGCCCATACGAGCCACCTTAGCAAAAGGTGAACTTGGTTTGACACCCATACAGTATGTCTCTAATAAGCATGAGGAACATCATCGAATCACATATAGTCTGAGACTCCACAAGATATTACCTCTAGGTTGCGCATGATTTCCTCCTCCTCACCTCCCTCACCATGAGGGGAAATATCAAAGTCGCGAGGGACTCGCCTCGCTATTGGAGACATGTCTGTAGGTATTTCTGGTCCAACATCTACATAACACATGGATTTAATGTCAGAGTATATACCACAAAAAAATCATGATACTCATAAAATAAAAAGTGAGTCTTACTGAGTGCTTCATCCCAATCCTCTCCTTCTGAGAGTGGGAGGTCTAGATCACCAGTGAAATCTGTGTCAGAGTAGGGCCTGTCCTCCATGTTGATCAACTGTTGGTGGAGCCAATTGAAGAATTCTAGTCTCCAGGACATCTATTGGGCACCCCCTGACCTTGGCATCAGTGCTTCATAACAGGCCATCCATGGCTCCTGTGCTGGTGGTGTTGGGACTATCACTTCCTATCGCTGGAAAATTGGTAGTTGTTCCAGGAAGAATGATACCAGGATGGATCCATATCTAAACTCCTTTAGTTTTCCCTTCTTGCATTTCTTAAGTTGACGTTTCATATTGATCATCATTTCCTCTACCCAGTTTTTATAGGGTTGGTGTTAGACGATCTACGCAAGAAAAAGTCTGTTTTTTTTGTTGCTTCGTGCGGTGCTTGCGATCCCGTAGCTCGCTCGATGGTGTGTAGCACTATTTTCGGTGCCAAGTCGGGATAGTTTGGATATCCAATTTCTCGCTTCTGATCCTTTTCATGCCCCTCGACATACCCTGTTGATTACCATGGTCATGTTATCCATGGTGGTTCGTGTGCCAGTCGAGGACTAGTGTTTCCCCTCTCCGTGATGGTCTGTTATGAAGTAAATGTTTGAAACATAAATTTTGAGTTCTTGATCACGAAGAATGAATTTTTTCTAATCCTCATCCCGAATCTTGATAATGTATTACGGCGGCTCCGATTGAGCTCGAGGCACTGGTGTCATGAAGAATTTTTTCATTCCACGATCTCCGAGAGCTTCCATGCATCTCTCATTATCCATGGGAAGCTCATCTTCTTCATCGTGTTCTCGTTCTTTCCATTCGATAAACATTTAACTTCTTTATACCGAAAACATGTTCATATGAACTTCATTAGCTCAGATTGAAAGCTTAGAATTTGTGTAAATTAGGCTTGCTTAATTGAATTTTGAGCATTAAAAGGTTTGTACATTTGGTGCGACTACTTGGGAAACAATCACACCAATGGGCGCGCCTCAATTCATAAAAGCGGGTCATTGGCTTGTGTCCATGCCCGATACTTGCACCAAGCTCGTCGTGCCCTAATTTTTACAAATTCCCCCATATAATTCCAAATGTGGGGTTGCGGGTAATGAAAGAGGAATTAAAATGCGGGGAAGGATCTTGGCTCTTACACAGACCCGACGGATTCGAGATTGATTTCTTGGATCACTCGCAATCGTCACCGCCAAATCACGGTCTAAAATGGGTAACTATTGCTCCACGAAAGAGGTAAAAGTGAAAAGTAATTATTTTTTTACCATTTTTTACCATTTTATAACTTTTCAAAAACCCTAATTAGGTTTTTTAAGACATGTTTTTCGATTATCACATTACGTTATTTTAAGAAATGGGTTTTACGTTTTGTCTCTTGTGTAGCGACAAGTGTTTAACGGGACAACGATGAAGTAACGAGTTGTATTTTTATACTTTTTCGGACTTGGTAAAAAACACAAAAAAGTCACTACTGGAGTCATCTTTGCAAACTTTTTTCTTACTCTCTAAAGACTGAAAATATTGTCAAGACTCTTGTCATTTTTAACTCATTAAATGGCTACAAAATGATATCTACCCGAGTATATGTTTACCCCTTTTTTGTGTGAGGATTGATTATTTACGAAAAATGAATACCTTAGCCTATCACGACTAAGAGTTTCTCCGGGATATTGTTTTCTACCTCTCCGAGTTCTAAGAGACTATTTACAAAAAGGGACATGCTGGAGTTTTCTTTTCTACTTCTTTTCAAGCTCTCTAAACATGAAAAGATGTCGAGTTTTTCCTTTGTCGGACTCGTTAAACTCGATGACATCGGACATCGTCACCATGAGGTTCACCGAGTTCCTCCTTCCCAAAGGCTCATAAAATGTACTAGGATGGATTTGTCCAAAGGAAAAACTTACATTACAAGCATATGTTATGCCCTTCAAGCTTTATTTGAAAACAAATTGGGGTACTCATGAGAAATGGTGGGGGAAAATTGAAATAGTTTTCGGTTTTGTCGGCGATATGTCGCTCTTGAGCAGGGCACTCATCCGCATTCGTGTTGGATTGGAGATATCTCATTTCATCATTTTTTGCCTCTGTGGGTTTGGGTGATCTAATTTGACCTCTCATCTTCTCTTTAACATGTCGTCATGACCTCAAATCCTTTGATGTCAAATATTACCAAATCCAAAGTTGTGTTGTTGATATGTTCCGGAGAATTTTTTCCTTTGCAGTTTTAAACCTTGCTGCGATCCTTTGTTGGTCCTAATCCATTATCATCATGTTCCTTTTTCTCATGTTGATGATGTGGGAAAGCATGTATGGCCCTCCTTTGAGCACGTGTCACTTCTTTTCGACTTCAACTCATTATCAGGGAAGCTAATCTAGAGACTCCCTTTCGGTACCTTGGAGCTTGCATGCCTCAATGGCAATTTCTTTGCATTCGACTGACGAGTCCACATCATTGGCCTTCGATTGAGTGATTATGCGAGTGTTCAATGTCGGAGAAATGTTCACATCCTATGGATTGTACCTTTTGTACCTTGAGATCCATTTTCATTATTAGTGGTTTCTCTCGTGCCTATTAATAGCTTTCATCATTGGTTGGTAATCAAGTGAATTTCTTGCATGTTCAAGCTGCAGCTCATATATTCGCATGCTTGAATTTGTACTTCCTTGGGCTGAGATGGAGTACAAGACCCTAGGTTTTGTACGATAAGATCCAGAGCTACGAGATACTATGGTTTATCATGACTCATTTTATTGGATGGCTACGACCATACATGATTCTATTTATCCGTACTTATGGATGGCTATGTCCATACCTCGGATCTCGAGTTTTTATATCATCTATTATGGATGGCTATGCCAATGCCACATGTTCATGCATCAGAGATATCATTTTTATTTGTAATTGAAGGTCTTTCGACAACGGTGTTTGGTTCGAACACATTCTCGTAAAAATTTCACCCCTCCCTCTCTCTCGGACCTCATGCTTTTGGGGGCATCTATTACACAACGTTTCATCACTCTGTCCATACAATACCCATCCCACAAATTGGAGGATAATTTTTTGTGACCAAAAAAATGTGTCATGCCTTGCAAAGACCATCATTGCATCCCTTACCATGAGGAAAACATTCCTTCTATTAACAATTTCCTGAACGGACCATCGAAACATATGTTTTTCTTTGGCTCTAGTAGACCAATATGCCCTCGCAGTAATGAGGAAGATTAAAACTAAGCCCCAGTGCCCATTGGTGCTCTGTCCTAGTTAGCTACCCGTGCTAACTCGAGTTTATGGAATGTTTTTAAAAAATAGAGGAAAATTTTCCATCATAACAACTTAGTGGACGAGTCATCCAAAGTGGTTTGGCTGAATAACCACGGCACCGCCTCCTTTGGCCTCTTGTTTCCACCTTTTGGGGAAACCTCCCAAAGGATAAGGCCTCCCTTACACTCTATTGTAGGGATCCCAACCTCCTCCGTCCACTATAAATATAGCCATCTTCCAATGATGAGCTAGCTAAAAGGATAGTTGAGCAGATATTTGAACATATCATAGCTCAAATCTTGAAGAGATTCACGTAAATCTTGCTAGAAATATAGAACGAAAGAGACCCCTTGTTGAGAGAGCTCGGGGCTTGTGTCCTCATCACATCTGAATTCCCCCGATGATCCATCGAGATGTGCTTCAGCTGAACCCCCCTTTGAAGGAGGCTACGAAATCAAGGCTCCGGTTGTAACTCTTTATTATATATAATACATATACATGACTATTGTCTAGTTGCCATCTTGCATTATGTGTTTTATTTGATGAAATATGCTTAACCGTCCTTGACTTTGGTTAGTTGATTATGTGAAGTCATTGTTTCGTATACTTCTCTTCTTTTCTAATCTTCGTGTAGGTATCCGAGCGCTATAGCGGAAGGATTGTGACTGTCAGAACCGGAGATGAAGAGGCCATCACCACCATAGCCACGACGGTGTTGGAATCTAGGTAGGTCTATCACGCCCGTCTTGTTCATTAATTAATTAAGGAATCTACACCTTATCTTGTCCCTTTGTTGCAAGACCCACTCTAGGATTAGAGGGATCATCTCCATCTACAGAGAGGATTTACCTTACCAACAAATTGGTGACTCCACTAGGGATAGTACGAGTTTGTCGTTTCGTTGCCTTTTTAGGAGTTTCTCTCGTCGAGTCAACTTCGGTCATTTGCTTGCTTGTCTATCTTTCTTGGATTTTTTGAGTGTATCAAATTGTCTGTTCGGCTCAGTGTCAAGATTGACCTTTTCTCAATGGTTCTTCCCTCCTCCCATAGATATATGGCTTAGCGCGCTTTTTTCTTGAACGGTGCGCCAGAGTGGCACGAGTTGCTTTTGTTGTAGTAGTGCCAAACCCCTGTTTGGCATGGATTACCGCCTCACGGTTGCGCCAAATCCTGTAGGATTTGGTTTGACCCTTTTTTGAGTTTTTGGTCGGTTGTGTTTGACTCGGCTTGTTCCTTCATTTGAAATTAGTCTTTTTGGAGTTGATTTGACTATTTTAGGCTTGCTTTTGTCAACTATTTGTCTATTTCCTTATCCATGCGGTTCATAGCCCTAGGGTTCTGGGTGTCTTTTGCTCATTGAGCCTTCGATTGAAGTTTGAGTCTTTTGGGTTCTTGTCGGTTTGATTCCTTGATCAGTTACTTGAGTCTTTCTTGATCCTTCAAGTTTTTGGTTTGTTGAACGATTACTTTAGTTTTTTTCACTCTCCATCTCTTCGTTTTTTGAGCATAGATTACATTGCCCATTTGGGTCACTTTGAAAGCCTCTCTTTGATTGAAAGAGTGCATCATTAGTTTGAGTGCATTTCTATTTGTATTTCTTTGAACCACTCGTTTTGCGATCTCTACATTCATAGTGCTCGTAACTAGTGTTTGATTTGATTTTTGATGTAATTAGTGCATTGTGTGCTTCAATCATTCAAAAAACAAAAAATTACATCCTTTGTTTGCATCGGAAATGAAAATTTGTTTTGCATAACTAACGCTTCCATCTAGGAAAGAGTTTTTCTTTTCTCATTTTGATTGTATTACATGCATTAGGGGACTTCTTCGTATGTTTTCGGTTTTTTCTCCTTTCGAAAGATCTCTATCCTTTTCATAGTTAGCATTCATCGAATGGAAAATGGTGTTCTATTGCGTATATTTTTCATTTTAGGAAATTTGAGATCAAATTCGAGTAGGGCCTTGAAATTAAAAAATTAATTCAAGATCAAGCTGTAAAATTTATTCGATTAACCCAAGGAAGCATTGGACTCTAATGCAAACATTTTTTAGAGGTCTAGGCTTGTGACGTGTTCCGGTGTCGTTAAACCTAGTAGTTGTTGTTCATCGCTTGGCTTTAGAAAATGCTGAGTACGGACTTATGGTCCTCGTACTGCGAGTATGTAAAGGGATACCCTCATAGGTTCATATCCTTTTATCCATAGGAATCAAAGTCCGCCTCCACTGTAACCATGATAAATTTAACACAACTTTCGTGGAGACTACTTGCACATACGTTAAGTCATTGGTCATTTCTCTTTCATTTGATCACCCAAGGTGTATATGGCATTTCACGAAACTTGGTACACCCTCTTGCTTATATTACGTAAGTAGTCATTTTGATATTTTTGTGACTCCTTAAAAGAGAACAGATCATCGATAACTTGACCTTTCACGCTCGTTTAAAATTGAATGTGACTAGAGTAACCCTTTGTTTGTTTCTTGACTCTTAAAACATGAAATGACGAGTTTTGTTCCGTTGTTGTAAAATTAATTACCCAATATCACATGCCCTAGTTAAAATTTATTTTCTTGTATTATTTTTTACATGTTCCTTAGCATTTGGTCTTGAAGCCTTGATTTGGTTTTCTTTTCATTTTTTCCTTGCTATTTTTGAAATATTGTCACGGTGGAAGAACCACAGTTTCGTCTTCTTCTTCCATCGCCTCCCTAGTGGTAGTTCTTTTTCTCGGCATTTCTTTCGAAACCCATCGATCCACTAGGTATTCAGAGCTTGTGCGAGCCTATTCTCCTCAACATTCAACCTCTCGCTAGTTGATATACTCCCGAAGATTCGGTTGAGTTCAATTGGCCTCTCGAGGGTGCTTGGTCTAGTTTTGGGAGTGAGGAAGAGTTCCATCCTCTTACTTCGGGCTCACCATTTATATTTGCTGCTATACCTCCTAGTCCTCATTGTCTTTTCGAAGACCTTACAACTTCATTAGACATGGATTCTTCGAGTCATCGTTAGTGGAGAAATGATTGTGTCCACGGGAGAATATCAAACTTTCCTTGAAGATCTCTTGCGTGTACGTAATAAATATTCCCCTCCATCAGTGTCACTTCCCACCGGTTATCGAACTTTGAGTCGGGATTATTTCTCGGTGTTATGTCCATAGCATCTTCCGATACTTTTGAATCCTCCAAGTACTTCGAGTCCTTCCTTCATTAGGATTGTCACTCGTCGACACCTTGTTTGTCGATCGTTGTTATTTGTCCCGGTCCAAACTATCGTTTGTGTGGTTTTTATACGCATCGGTTGTTACGCATCGAGTCGTCGGGGTATTTTCGCACTCGTGGGTCTATTTCTCTCTTAATCCTCACGTGGCCTGCTAATCTTGGCTCGGAGTAGATCACAACCCCACATTGCGGAGGCTAAAGCCTCGCTTCTAGTGTAGCTACCACTTCCTCTACTCCTATGATTCCCTGGAGGCCTTCCTTTTGAAGAGTATATGTTGGTTGTTCGATGCAGGGAACTCTCAAGTTTCTCAACCACCCCAAGCTCTTGTCAATCCTCCACATCACTATGATGTCTACGGTAACCCCATTTATTTTCCTTCTATTGATCCAAATCAAGTTTTTTATCTACCTACGGCTGATCCTTATCGGACCGTCCCTCATCGGGAGGCCGACGACACAAGGAAAACCCTCCGGTCTACAAGGAAAACCCTCATAGGGACAACCTTATGGTCCACAAGGACAACCCTTACGGGATCAACTTTCGATCCAACAGCCCTACGATACTTTCAGTCAACCTTGAGTATGCAGTATCAACCGAGAGCATCTTATGTTCCCTAGGTTGAAATGTATCCACCACAAGGAAACAATTTTGTGAAACAAGAGCAGAATTATGTCCAACAAGGCCAAAAGATTCTATGTAAGAAGGACAACCCTACGGTCTACGCTCTCGGTCAACGTGATGATCGGGCACAACTCTGGACCATCGCAAACATTGGACCAACCTCTTCCACAAGGGAAACACGGTGGCCCTCGATATCTAGGCCAACATGCTCCGCAGGGACATCTGCCCAGACCCTTAGTAGCCGATTCAACCCACTCGGTCAGTCGGTTCAACACCCGTTCAACCAGCCCAACGGTCGGTTCAACCTATTCAACCAACTCAACAGCTCGTTCAACCCGGTACTCAGCAAGGTCCACCTGCTCAACCTCGAGGTGCTACTAACCCTCCTCAAGGTCAATATCGGACGAGTATATAGTGAGCCCCAAGGTTTCACTTCTTACCCTTAAAATCAATCCCTAGATGGTGTATAATCCACCTCAAGGCAATGATTACATTCAGCAACATATTACTCGGGAAAGGACCTCAATGATATGCTCGAATCGGTATCTCGGTCCTCAGCCCCAATATGGGCGAACTATCGGGCTTATAACCCCTACGGTCGGGAATCCTCTAAGACAAAACATATGGGGGGCCAAATTTCTCCGAGAGAGGGTGGAATGTTATCACGAGTCCTTATCAAAGAACCCCGATTCCTTTCAATCCTTAATTACCCTTTCTCGCTATGTTGGAAGCGCACGGGTATGTGTCAAAGCTTACGAATGATCCGATTCTTCATAACTCGTATTGGCCTCTAGTTCCGACTAAGATTCCTAGTGATTGTCCTAAATTTGAGGGTAAGTTTAGAGAAGACCCCCAAGTGCATGTTATGACCTACCATTTTTGGTTTTCCTCTAACTCTTGGGTCGACTATTCCATCCGACTTTGTCTTTTCCAACATACACTTACTTGGTGCCGCTACAAAGTAGTACATCAAATTATCTCGTGGAATTTTCCAAGATTTCAACTCTTTAGCCATGGAATTTCTTACCCATTTTCGAGTTACCCGGTTCACTATGAGATTGGGACGCACCTCCTCACATCCTTGAAATAGGACCAAGCTACTCATATCTCGGATCATATTCATGAATGGAGGCACCATCGTCGCTTGATAAAGTCTTATATTCTCCCGATCAAATTCTAGCGATTGGTTCACGCTACCTCGTTTGCCGGCCTAGTTGCTAAAGACATATGATATGCAGACATGTGTGATCGAAGAATAAGCCATTGCTCGTGCTCGGTACCTTGATCTTGTGTACTCTCGGTCTAGCACGTTGTATGATATATTGCACGATGCTCCTCGTCACTGGAACTTCTAAAGCACCGATGACACCATCTATTGACGATACCATTGGTTTTGTGTCTCGGACTTCTCGAAGTCTTCTCCTTGAATCCTAGAGCGTGATGTCTAATCCTTCCAATGATAGTACTTCTTAGTCTACCCCGAATCTGGTAAAACCACGAAGTCAATGTCGTTACGGGAAAATTCGAGAGACAAGACTTCCAAGGGGAAAAATAAGGGTAAAGCTAAGGCCAAGCCGATACCACGAAACCAGATTCGTCTAAATCTTGTGTTGATGATGGTTCTCGAGCGTAAGTAGTACCCTTGTTTTATTTGTGATGAAGATCACTACACCAAGGATTGTGCTCAACAGTACGAAGTAAGTAGATTGCTAAAAGAAACCCAGGGGAACTATGGTTGTTCTTAAAGAACCTTTTCCATCTCGACGGACCCTAGATGGTAGAGCAACCTCAACCCTCGCCCCATTTGGCTCTCGGGTTTTCATGATGAATGGTTTTGCATCCATTTATATTGCTTCTCGGTCGAAATATTATTCCGGATCATGTCGGCAGGTGGGGAAAGAGATCGTTGATGGTCCTCCTCCTCCATCTTCTTCGGCCCCCTTTAGATTGAAAGGCCCATTACCGAGCAGTTGTACGACCACCTTATAAAGGTATACTCCACAAGTCTTCTTACAATCCCAATGCCCATGCTACTCAACATTACAATATTGTTGAGGATTTGACGCAGCGCCTTTCCTGCAATGTCTACATTAGAAGTACTTTAGAGTTTTCCATCTCAATGGAAGGATTTTCTATCCGTGATCGGCGAGGTTGATCCTGCTCGATACTAGCCTTCTCACTTTTCGACTTAAAGAATTTCATCCAAACGACTCCCGCACCAAATTGCGGTCATTATACAAGTTGGTATTAATGGTCTAAATATCCATCGGGCGAGTTGTGGATGAGGGTGCATCTATGTGAATCATGTCATCTACCTACTTGGAAAGAAATTGGTTCTCCAACTCCTGAATTCATCACCAAATTCCCTTTGAAGCATTTGATGGAAGAGAATCAAAACCTCTTGGTGTTCTCTCTAGTTTTTCGAATACATTAGAAGGGAAGAGCGGCAATGTCGAGGTTGAAGTAGTTGACACCAAGCTCAATTACAATCTTCTCCTCGGCCCAGATTCGAATCATGCCATGCGCGTGCATTTTTTCCACTCTCTTTCATGTTCGAAATTCCCACATGAAGGGCCAGATTATTCTTTTCGTTGATCAAGTGTCATTTTGCACTTCTTCTTCGAGAACAACGTTCGATATGTGGATCAGATTCCTACTCCTTACGAGAGTGTAGGCCCAAGTCTCTTCAACGATATTGCCCTCATGGTTATTTTTTCCTCTTCCTCCACCTCCAACTGTTCAAATTAATATGATTTATCGGTCTAACGACCCATGGATCATCCCTTAGCATGAAAGCAGTTGATTCTTTCGGTGATTCGATGTCATTGAGTCCTATTGAGATAGACTATTATGAACTCATTTTGGCTTCGGGGGCCTTCACCTTTTGATCATGCTCCTTTGAGGATGCCTCTCGACACTTATTCTCAATCTGCTTGGCTTAGCGATTCAGATTTTTTCTGATCCCTTGAAACAGATATTTCCCTCGGATGAAGCCATCGTGGAATCTATGTCTCTCGAGGATCTTTCGTGCGATGATAGTCATCATCGTTCCTCATTCATGCACGGTCTCGGGGCCATGTCTATGTGTCTTGAAAGGTTTTCATCTCGGGTTCCTTCTCTCTCCACTTCAAACACATATTCGACACATGAAGGTTTTTCGGAGGGTAACTTGAGTAACATTACACAAACGATGTCTCATCGACATTTTTGTAAAACCGAGAATTGTCGAGAACATCCACATTTGGGTCACCTATTCTTAGATGAAGTCCGACTTTATACTAGACTTTTACGTGAGTTCAGTGACATCTTTGTGTGGTCCTCACAAAGAAATGCTCGGGGAGGCGATCCTAGTATAGTGGTGCATGAGATTCTTACCTACCCTCGGTTTGAAGCTTGTTCATCGACACCTTCATCTCATGCACCCTAGAAAGTGCTTCCATTAAGGGTGAAGTTGAAAAACTTCTCAACGTTGTTTTCATCTATATGATTCCCTTGACATAATGGGTGTCCAACATTGTCCCCTGTAGATAAGAAGCATGGTATTGTTTGGGTCTATGTTGATTATCATGACATAAAATGGGCTCGTCCTAAGGGTAAATATCCTACTCCCTTTATCGATGAGATCATTGATGACTACGTCGGGAGTGAGATCTTTTCCCTCATGGATGGATTTTCTAGCTATAACTCGATTAACATTCTCTTGGCCGATCAACATAAGACTGCCTTCATCTATCCTTGGGGTAATTTCACATATAAGAAACTCCCTTTCGTCTTGAAGAATGCTAGGGCTACATTTTAGGGGGCAATGTCATATGATTTTCACAATATTAAGCACATCATTTAGCCTTATCTAGATAACCTTCTAGCTCATTCGGCCTAAGCATAAGGACCACCACGACCATATTCGTCGGATATTTCTTAACTGTCGATGTTATAACATCCACTTAAATGCATAAGTGCGTCTTCTACGTCGATTACTGGTAGACTCTTGGGGTTTATTGTGTCCAAATACAAGAATCACCTCGATCCGCTCAAAGTTGAGGCTATTTTTAATGCCGCCCTCTCCATCCTCTTTACATCGGCTTCGAGTACTGGGGGAAGGCTATTTTTTTACGTTGTTTTATACCTAACTATGCTAAAGTGGCTAAAGGATTCACGCGATTACTAAAGTAGGGCATCCCGATCCTTTGGGATGAGATCACACGAGAGGCTTTCGATGCTCTCAAGGCATTGTGTGTCAATGCTCCTCTCGTTGCATCCTCCGAACTATGATCGTGATTTTTCCCTCTATTTAGGCACCACTTTCAGCACGATTGCCATGGTTGCAGTGCAAGACGATGATGACGGTGACGAGCATGTTATTTAATACCTCTCTCGTAACCTTCTTAATACCAAAATGTGCTATGCTCATGTTGAGAAGTTAGCATTAGGCGCATTTCAAGCAGATTCAATGTTTTCATCATTACATCTGTTGCGTCATGTGGCTGTGATTTCTCACTCATGACACCATGACTTATATATTGTCTCGAAAATTTTACGGGGGCAAGTACTCGAAGTGGATTTTCATCCTCTAAGAGTTCGATTTTGAGTTTACAACTGCCAAGTCGAAGAAATCACTAGTCGTTGCGAATATGATCCAGTTCCCTCCCCCTGCGACTCCTGCTCCATCGAGTTCGATGAATGCATTCCACATGATTCACTTTTACGATTAGCACCCTCGATCCTTGGTACGGAGACATCATCATATATAATCATGCTTCTACTTTTAGATCTAAGTTGATGGAGGATGCTCACCGATGCATCCGCCATCAATCACAACCTTATCGTATAGTCGGAGATACACTCTACCGCATCGAGTGGATACCATTCTCTCGCTAGTGTTTGACTCTCAAGGGAGGTCGAGAAAGCCCTAAATGATTGTCATAGTGGCACTGCGGTGGTCACATTTTCCGGTTAATCCACTGTACAAAATATTCTTCGTCTTGGGTATTTACGGCCCTCCATCTACAAGGGACCGCATTCTTGCTATTCGAAAAATGTAATGAATGTCGGATCTATCGACATAAGATGTATGTGTCACCTTCACATCTCCATCGTGTCATTACCATTGGTCCCTTTTTTGAAGTGGGGCATCGATTTTATGACGTGTAACCCTCACTCGGCCCAGGGGGCATGCCTATATCATCGTAGCCGTTGACTACTTCACCAAATGGGCGACGCAATGTCCTACACTTAACGTCGATGGTAAGAAAACAACTTAGTTCATATTCAATCACATCATTTCTAGGTTTGGTGTCCCTCAGCTATCATTACTGATCATGGTTCCCATTTTCAGCATTATATGGTGGTGGAGTTGACTTCTAGATTGGGTCTGCGTCATGACAACTCAACGCCGTACTATTCTTAGGCCAATTGTTGTGTAACCAGCTCCAAAAATAGAAGAAAAGAGATATAAACGCCTTAGAAATGAGCCACTTCGAGGGGGAAACCTCCAATACATTACATAAATGAACAATTCTTGGATGATACAATTTACAAAACCTCCTTTCTATATATGAGTCCATGGGGCCATAATGTAATCCTAGTGGGCCACAATGTAATCCTAGCCGACCTAACAATAATAATTTAAGGGCACAATAATAACAAAATGGGGGTTACAAGGGTACAATAATAACAATAAGGGTTACACTAACAATAATAAGGGACTATACTAGTGATATAGGGACCTAACATGCCCCTCTCCTTCAAAAAAGTGTTGTCCTCAACGCTTGAGTAGCTCCGGGTGCTTCTGTATAAAATTCTCATCCTCCCATGTAGAATCTTCGGTGGGTAAGTTCTTCCACTTGATGAGATACTCTGAAATTGATCGATTCCGTAGTTGTCGAGTTCTTTTTTCCATGACTGCTTCAGGTTCCAATATGATTTTCCCTTCCCCATCAAGTTCTGGCAATACTGTTTGAACTGGAAGATTTTCACCTATAGCCTTCTTTAAGCATGAAACATGGAAAACTGGATGTACTCGCGAAGAAGCAGGAAGCTCCAATTTGTATGCCATAGAACCAATCTTTTGCAACACCTTGTAAGGACCATAGTACTTTGGTGATAATTTATTATCCTTCTTAGCTTGCTTGAGGGACATTTGTTTGTATGGTTGTAGCCGTAAAAATACCCAATCTCCTACCTCAAAACTTCTCTCACTGCGATGTTGATCTGCCTGTTGTTTCATTCGATTTTGTGCCAAATTCAGGTTATCCTTTAAGAGTTGGAGAACTTCTTGCTGATGCTCGATGTGATCTTCCATTGCTTGAACCTTCTAATTTTCTCTTAAATATGATGTGATGGATGGTGGATGATATCCATAAAGTGCCATAAATGGGGTCATTTTTGCTGCAGTATGGAAGGAAGTGTTATACCACCATTCAGCAAGAGGTAACCACTTGACCCATTGTGTTTGTTTATCAGATACAAAACAACGAAGATATCCTTCCAAACATTTATTTACAATCTTAGTTTGACCATCAGATTGAGGATGATAAGATGAGCTATGAGCTAATTGAGTACCCAAACAAGAAAATAACTCCGTCCAAAAATTTCCAGTAAAAATGGGATCTCTGTCGCTCACGATAACCCTTGGGCTTCCATGTAGCTTTTGAATTCTATCCATAAATGTAGTAGCAACTGTACTTGCTTTAAATGGATGAGATAATGCACAAAAGTGTGCATACTTGGTAAGTCTATCAACTACCACCATGATGACATTCTTTCCTTGAGACTTAGGTAAACCTGTGATAAAATCCATTGAAATCTCCTCCCAACGCTGACTTGGAATGGATAAAGGTTGTAGAAGTCCCGGGGTCTTAATTGTCTCCACTTTATTCTGCTGGCAAACCAAACATTCCGCCACAAACTTTTGAATATCGGATTTAAGGCCATCCCAAAAAAATTCTTTCTTCACCCTGTGGTAAGTTTTTAAAAATCTTGAGTGTCCTCCTAAAGGAGAAGTGTGCAATTCCAGAAGAATCTTTTGTTTTAGTTGGGAATTCTTACAAAGATATAAGTGATCTTTGTATCATAAGGAATCATTTTTCCAACTAAATGTATCAGATGTACTAGGATCTTGCTGCAAATTTTGAATGAGTGTCCATACATCTTTGTCCTTCTTCCATTCATCTCTTGCTTCGGTTATCAATCTGGTTGGATAATAGAAATGGCACAAAGCAATGCTTCCACCTCTTCATTCTTTCTTGAGAGTGCATCTGCAACAACATTAAGCTTTCCTTTTTTGTAGATTATTTCAAAGTCATAACCCAACATCTTTGTGACCCATTTTTGCTGCTCTTCAGATGATAGTCTTTGTTCCAAAAATTTTTTAAGACTATCATGATCAGTTTTTACCTGTCTTCCCATTAGGTAAGTTTGTCATTTCTTTAGTGCATGTAGTATTGCTAACATTTCCTTCTCATAAATAGGTTTCTGTAAATACTTTCCTTTGATTGGATGACTTTCAAAAGCAATCGGTCTTCCTTCTTGCATTAAAAATGCACCAATTCCATTTCCTGAGGCATCACATTCCACAATAAAGATTTTTGTAAAGTCTGGCATAGCTAAGACCGGTGCATGGCACATTTCCTCCTTAAGACGTTCAAAGGCCTTAGTTGCTTCAGGAGTTCATGAAAATGCATATTTCTTCAATAATGTTGTTAGAGGTGCTGCTATTCTCCCATAATTCTTAACAAACTTGCAATAATACCCTGTTAACCCGAGAAATCCTCGCAACTTCTTTATGGTTGTGGGGACTTTCCATTCCTTAATGGCTTTAATTTTGTTAGGGTCTACTTTCACATCCTCGTGAGATACAATATGACCCAAATATTCCACCTCTTGTACACCAAAGAAACATTTGGATTTTTTTGCATATAATTGTTTCTCCTGCAATAGTTTGAGCACCCTGTCAACATGTTCAACATGATCCTTCCAAGAACTGTTGTAGATTAGTATATCATCAAAAAATACTAGCACAAATTTTCTAAGGAAGGGTTTGAAAATGGAATTCATCAACCCTTGAAATGTAGAAGGTGCATTGGTAAGGCCAAAAGGCATGACCAGAAATTCATAATGACCCTCATGAGTTCGAAATGTTGTTTTTGGAATATCTTCAGTCTTCATTCTAATTTGATGATATCCTGAACGAAGATCCAACTTGGTAAAATAAATTGCTCCATGTAATTCATGCAATAATTCATCAATCATAGGAATGGGAAATTTATCTTTAATGGTGAGCTTATTGAGCTCCCTATAATCTGGACACATTCGCCATGATCCATCCTTCTTGTGTACCAATACTACAGGAGCAGAGAAAGAACTTTGACTAGGTTGAATTATACGCGCCTCTAACATTTCTGCAATCATACGTTCAATTTCGCTCTTTTGGACGTAAGGATATCTATAAGGCCTGATGTTTGGAGGAACACTTCCTGGAATCAAATGAATAGCATGATCATGATCACGAATAGGTGGGAGTCCTTTGGGAGTTTCAAACACCTTGGAATGATTGTTCAAGACTTGTTGGAGATCTGCAGAAATAGATGATTTTGATGTTGGAACTTCTAGTGAGCATAATTGTGCAATTACGCCTCGCTGTTCTTTCTTTAGAATCTTTTTCATGACATTAGAGCTTATTATCCTTCCTGGCTTCCTCGCAATACCCCGTAATTCGACTTCCTTTCCTTCTGAAAAAAATTTCAAGAAAAGTTCTTGAAAATTAAAAGCTACCGTCCCCAAAGATTGTAACCATTGTACTCCTAGTACAACATCAGCACCTCCCATAGGAATGGAAAGCATTGTACTAGTCAATACATATTCCCCCATGGTTAGCTTAATATTATGGCATTTTCCAGAGCAATTTATAGTTCCTCCATTTGCAACCATCACTTGACATTCTCGTGTTGGGTATAGGAAACAATTTAATTCCTTGGCTACCTTACAATGAATAAAATTATGGGTGCTACCTGAATCAATCAACACTATTACCTTTTTCTTCTTGATTTTTTCTTGTATCTTGAGAGTTTGAGGGGTGGTAATTCCTGCCATTGCATTACACGATATGGTCGGATTCATTTCTTCCTCTTCTAGGGTTGGTTCCTAGTGTATATCCTCTTCTTGTTCATTTTCTTCTTCCTCTTCACAATCTATGTAAAATAATTTCTTCTCAGCACACTTATGACCTTTAGTGTATTTGCTATCACAACTATAGCAAAGCCCTTTTTCTCTTTTTTCTTCCAATTGTTGTGGTGTCAACCTTATAGGTTGTGGAAATCTAGGCGTAGCAACACTTCCTTCTTTATAGAATTGAGTGGTAGGCTTCCTTGTCGCCATTATTTTACATTCAACTTTTCTTGCCAACCTGAATGCCTTCTCCAATGAATCTGGTTCCAAAACACTAACTTCATGTTGGATGTTATCCTTTAAAGTGCCTATGAAGAGATCGATCCTGTGGTCCTCTGGAATATCAGTTACCCTTATATTCAATTTTTGGAAGTCCTCAATGTGTTGCCCCACTAAACCCCTTTTGTTTGAGATTTATCAATTGGGTAAAGAAGGTGTTGCTCTTTGTATCCTCATAATGTGCTATCATTTCCTCCGTAAAAATTGACCAAGTGACAATTTTTTTACGGGAGCAAAGGCATTGATACCATACAAATGTATTTTTGTTCTAAATGTAAAGTTGCAATGCGTACCTTTTGTGTGTTTTGCACGTTATGGAGATCAAAATATTGCTCCATCTGTAGTATCCATGTTACAGGATCCTTTCCATCAAACTTCCTCATATCCATTTTTGGAATATGGTGGTTCTTCCGGCCAACATTAGAGGTTATGAAATCACGATTAACATTTATTTTGTTCTCATCATGAGGTTCTTCTACTATATTTCTGCCATTAGGAATCGTTTCTTGTTTTAAGCTTGTCATCAAGCCTTCCATGTATGATTTTAGATCATTCTTCATGTTTTCCATGTTGTCTTTCATGTTTTCATCGATCTTAGCTTCCATGTCATCAATCTTAGCTTCCATGCCCACTTCCATGCCATCCATCTTAGCTTCAAAACCATTCATCTTAGCTTCCACGCTTTTCTTCAAACCATCCATCTTAGTTTCCATGCCTTTCTTCAAAACTTCCATTTCATTTTTTGTTGTTCTTTGCGAGAGAGAAATTTGTTGTTGCACTTGCTCTTGTAATTTTGATATGTCATGCTGCCATTCTTCATCTTCATGAGTCACAGTAGAGCCTTCTAAAGGCTTAATGGAAGTTGAATTCTTTTTAGGGACCATTTTAGAATCCAATACTGATATCTATTCTACAATATTCCCTTGGAATCAATTCAACTTGATTCTTCAAACAAGACTTATGCAATTCGGAAAAAAAATACACACCTTTTACTTTCTTTTTAGGAGCTCTGTATTTAAATTGGATTATCTCTGTGATTGTGACTCTTCAATATCTGAAATTTAGTAATGAAATAGCCCTCTTAATTCTATTTTTAATTCCACAGGTCTGACCTGATTTGGATTCTCCAAGACAAAGTTGTGTCCAATCTCCCACAATGACCTAATTCTAGATTGGTTCAGTAGAGCGAACTTGTACGACTTGCCACGTGTCACTGTTTTGTCCTTTGTCTCTAAAATTGATAGCCAGGAAACTAGAGTCTGTGTACTTGTGACCACTTTTTACGGCACTCCAATCCAATCCCCAGAGAGAGATTTATTGAACTTTTCCCACGATCACCTCTTTGAGATGAAATTTAGGAGCCTAAAAAAGCACTACCTTCCACAGATCATATCTCAAAAAATATTGCGAACCAAGCTCTGAATTTTTTTGAAAATTTCCTCAGGATTTCAGCTTCGCACCATATGAATTTCAGATTCTGAACCTTCGTAGAAAATTTTTTATAGCGTAAATGCCACGATGACCTATTTAGGAGCCTGAAACAAGACTTGACTTCCACAGATCATATCTCCGAAAATATTGCGAACCAAGCTCTAAAATTTTTATACAAGCTTCCTCCATATTTCAGCTTTTCACCCTAGATATTTGAGCTTCTGAAACTTCGTAGAAACAATGTTATAGCGAAAATTCCACGATGACCTGTTTGGAGCAGTGAAACCCTAGAATCCAAAGCTCTGATACCAAATGTTGTGTAACCAGCTCCAAAAATAGAAGAAAAGAGATATCAACGCCTTAGAAATGAGCCAATTCGAGGGGGGAACCTCCAATACATTACATAAATGAACAATTCTTGGATGATACAATTTACAAAACCTCCTTTCTATATATAGGAGTCCATGGGGCCATAATGTAATCCTAGTGGGCCACAATGTAATCCTAGCCGACCTAACAATACTAATTTAAGGGCAAAATAATAACAAAATGGGGGTTACAAGGGTTAAATAACAACAATAAGGGGGTTACACTAACAATAATAAGGGACTATACTAGTGATATAGGGACCTAACACCAATGGCCAGGTTGAAGCTGTGAACAAAGTGCTTGTCACCATGGTTCAATGTACGATTGGGATGCACAGATAACTCTCACATCTCATGTTATTTTCGGCTCTCTGGGCATACCGAACCTCAGTTAAGGATGCAACTAGATTCACTCCATTTCAACTTGTTTATGGTCTCGAAGCTACCCTTCCGATTGATTGTGAAATACATGTCGCTCAAGTTGGTTTTTGAATTTATGCCGAACACTACGCGAGAAGAAAGGCATCTTCTTTACTTATAAAGAGTTGGATGAAACTTGCCGCTTTTCTTCTTTGGTAATTGAGGCATAAAAAAAAGCGGGTTAAAGCTCATTTTGACCGGTCGATTTCCCCTCGCTCCTTTGTGGAAGGAGACCTTGTCCTCTCCCGTATGATACAAGCTCATTATAAGTTTGGGGGTAGGAAAATTTCAACTCATGTGGAATGGGCCCTACATTGTTAAATGTGTCTTGCGAGAATGGTGCCTATGAGATAATTTATTACAAAGTTCATCCTACTGGATCAACCTAGAAATGGGTTGTATCTCAAAAAAGCATTATGCATGAGTCATTCATGCATGTTTTGTGTACATAGGTGTTCTTTTTCATTTTTGTACATTTTTTTGGCTTGGTGTGCTTTGCGAGCGTTTTCCCTCGCTTATTGGGTCATTGCTTATTGTGTAGATGTTTATTACCCCTTATGTTGGTTTCATGAGATGGTGCTTCCACTGATACCCGAAACTTCTCTTTGGCGACTGGGTGATTTATGATCCTGCTAGTGAGTTGATAGATCTACAGAGGTATTTGTCTAGGATGAACTACAAAAAAATGTCGCTAAGTATAGTCTTGTAATTGAACTATTAATGCGAGGCAATTACCCTTGGAATTCGTGCATTGGCTATAAATCTGGACTCACAACTTGTTGTTCTTCAACTTAATGAACATTATTTAGATAGAAACCCTTAGATTTTAAGGTTGCTATTTACGTGTTCTTTTGCTAGAAATAAATTTTGATTATATCGCATATCAACATATTCCTAGGCAAATGAATGCATTAAGCGATATAGTGGCTAACATTGTATTAGATAGACATTTGCATAATTTGTAAAATAATCATCACATGAAAAAGATCCATATACGATATATATATATATATATATATATATATATATATATATATATATATATATATATATATATATATATATATATATATATATATATATATATATATATATATATATATATATATATATATATATATATATATATATATATATATATATATATATATATATATATATATATATATATATATATATATATATATCGAATTTTTTTCATCAATGTGCATCATAAGCACAAAATATGTGTGTTTTTTGTTACATCTCGAGACATCATGTCTCTAAAAAATATGCGAAGTAAATCCTAGTTGTCTAATCGGCATGATGATCATGATAGCATGTCGGTGCTCATACGAGTTGCCTCGGCCAAATGGTGAACTCGGTTTAACACCCCTACGAGTGTGTCTCCGATAGGCACAAGGAACATCGTCGAATTGCGCATAGTCCAAGACTCTACGGGAGATTCCCTGTAGGTCACTCACAATTTCCTCCTCCTTTTCTACCTCACCATGAGGGGCAATATCGAAGTTGCGAGGGACTTGCCTCGCTATTAGAGACATGCCTACGGGCCTTTCTTGTCCAAGATCTGCATAACAAATGGATTTAATGTTAGAGAATACATCACAAAAAAAATCATAATACTCATAAAATAAAAAGTGAGTCTTACCCGATTTGCTTCATCCCAATCCTCTCCTTCGGGAGTGGGAGGTATGGATCTCCGGTGAAATCTATGCCGGATTAGGGCCGATCATCCATGAAGATCGGTTGTCGGTGGAGCCAATCGAAGAACTCCCGGTCTCCAACACATCCATTTTGCTACCACGACCTTGGAATCGACGCGCAGACCCATCCAGTGTAACTTTGTGGTGGTGGTGTTGGGACTATCACTTCTTGTTGCTAGAAAATTGGTAGTCATTCTAGGAAGAACGATACCAAGATGGATCCATATTTGAATTTCTTTAGTTTTTCCCTTCTTGAATTTCATTAGTTCACGTTTCATATTGATCGTCATTGCCTCGCTGAGTTGTAGAGGTCGGTGGTAGACAATCCCTGCAAGAAGAAGTTGTTATTTTGTTTCTTTGTGTGGTGCTTGTGATCCGTAGCTCGCGTGATGGTGTGTAGCACTACTTTCAATGCCAAGTCTAGGATAGTTTGGATATCCACTTTCACTGCTTCTTGATCCTTTTCATGCCCCTCAACATACCCACTGTCGATCACCATGGTAACGTTCTCCATGGCGGGTCGGTGTCGGTCGAGGGATTGGTGTTTCCCCCTCGTGACGATCGTGTTATGAAGTAAACGTACGAAAAATCAATTTAGAGTTCATGATCATGAAGAATGAATTTTTTCCTAATCCTCATCCTAGATACTAATCAAGTATTACTGCGAGCTCTAGTTGAGTGCATGAGGCATAGTTTCATGAAGAATTTTTTCAGTCACGAGTCTACGAGAGCTTCCATGCATCTCTCATTATCCATGGGAAGCTTGTCTTATTTATTGTGTTCCCGTTATTTCCATTCGATAACCATTTTTCCACTTTACACTCGCAAACATGTTCATATGATCTTCATTAGCCGGATTGAAAGCTTAGAATTTGTGGAAATTATGCTCGCTTACTTGCATTGTGAGAATTAAAAGGTTTGTGCGGTTGGCACGACTATTTGGAAACGGTCGTGCCAATGGGCACGCCTCGAATCGGAAAACTAGGTGATTGGCGCAAGTCCGTGCCCGATACTCGCGCCAACCGCTATGCCCTAATTTTTACAAATTCCCCCATATAATTCCAAATGTGGGGTTGTAGGTAATGAAAGAGGAATTAAAATTTAGGGAAGGATCTCGGCTCTTACTTGGAGCCGACGAATTCGAGATTGTAGTATTCCAAAATTTGCATGCGGCAAATTGGAATATTAATGTTTGCTAATTTCACTTAGGAGGTGAATAAAATGGGTAAGAGGCCCATAAGTAGGAATAAACATCCCTCATAGTATGAAAGGGATCATTGGAGCAACTTATTTTGCACCTTCCGGTGTGAAAAGGGGCAAGTTGCATGAGGACAAGGTTAAGTTTGACCAAGTCAATAGTCTTTGCCTAAGAGGTGTAGCTTGCATGAGAAGACAACGTAGTTTGAGAGGGAGGAATATTCCTTGTGGAAGAAACCCTAATGTTTTTTGTTCCATGGCAAAGAAGCTTTCACTTGTATAAAAGGAGGAAGAGGCATCCATAGTGAGATATCTTGGAGCATTTGATTGTTTGTCTACTTAGACATATTTGCGATCTAAGTTGTTCTCGTGAGTTGCAATGTTTCTTAGCGCGAGCGACTCCCGTTTAGGATTTCCTCTCCTTCTTAAGAGCCCTCTTGAAGGATTTCTCTTCATCTTCTCCACATCATGGCTCAAGGCCAAAGCCACTACCATTATTCACTCAATATTTCTACTTGAAGTATAACATAGTGTTCTTCGGGTGTTGCGGTGGAGGGTTCCACAATACCTTTCCTTGGCTAATATTTGAGAGGAGGGAGTTCCTATTTCTCGGGGAGGTCGGTGAAGGAGGTTTCTGATCTTATTACACATCTTTGGCACAAGTCCAAGTATTCTCTATCTCCTACAATGCGGTCCGAGTGCCTTGACTACTGTTATTTTAGAGTCCACCTCACGGTGGGGGATTGTACCACTAGATTGGAGGGGGGAATCTTTAGGGATTGGATTAGACTTTCTCTTGAGAGATCAATTGGATGAGATATATGCACCATATGCATCATATTTATTTATCTTCATCCATTTCTATTTTACGGTTGCGCATGTTGCAGCAATCGGCATTTTCTGGCGAATTTCCATTTGTACATGTATTGCGGCCAATCCTTCTAAGGATTGTGCATTATTATTGTATTAGTGTTTTCAGGGGTTGAGAGCTTGCTCCCCCTCATTTATTTGAGTTTATATTTTCATATCATTATATTTCCATTTTGTATGTTGCGGTGTCTCCAATAAGCTGCGTTATTTTTTCCATAAGACATTCTTGCATAGCGGTGTTTATCTATTATCATGTACATGTCTATTGACGCTTCCATTGCCTAGGCTGAGTGATTGATTCCTCCATAAATTTTATAAATTTTCTACTATATAATATATTTGTTGGCTATATATATCTTCATGTGCTCACAACTATAAGAATAATGAGGTCATTCCATCATATGTGCTTACTCTTGTTGCAGTCCCTCATTAGGCATTTTCGGAGGAAATATAAGTGTGAGATCTATTTAACCCACTTAGAATGATTTCTTCAGAGCCATATATTTTATTTAGGCCATATATTTGATTTAGGACTTAGATACATTGACCTAAGGGATCTAGGTCACTGGTTTCAATTCCTGTAGCACACATTCTTGGAAAATGTGTTTTCCATTCATGCCTTGTTAGGCACATTCTAGATTTGGAATATTACGGTGGTATCAAAGTTGCTTTCTTGGCTTAGCCTTTATGAGGTCTAAGCGCAAGAAGATCGAGAATATTAAAGAGGATGAGTTTTATCTTATTATATTTCAGATCCATGAAGAACCTCCCCAAGGAGGATAAGCATGAAGAAGAGGAAGAACACGCACTTCCTATTCTCATCGAGGACACAAATAAATAAGAAGGGAAAAAAGACTCCATCTTTTGGAGGAAAAAAAGAAAAATGGGATAAGCACAAAGCTTCTTCCTAAATATGTACATGTGATTCATGAAGATTTCAAGGAGATCGGGAGGAATATGTATGGAGAATCTCTTGGAGGTTTTGATTCAAAGAAAACTCTAGATTTGAGGAGTGTGAGCAACGACTACTGACCTAATGCATGTTGTGATCCCATGCGAATTTCCGGAAGAGAGATGGAAAGAAGAGAAGAAGTTGCTAGGAGGGAAACCCTTAGTGATTTCTTGAAGGAGTATGAGTCTCAAACTCAAAAATGCGAGATCATCTCGAGTTTTTTAAGAGATTTTTCAAGCACAAGGTGAAAGGAAGAGAGCAACAAGATAGATTTCATCTATCTAATTTTGAGGTTCCACTGTATGTTCAACCAAATATTTGGTGGAGGAGTTAGATATCTTCTTGCGGTAGCACTAGATGCGGAGGATGAAGCCATTAGAGTTGCGGTCTTGCATTTTAGAGGTAAGGCTTTGCACAGTGGATATTTGAATCATTTTCTTTGAAATGTAAAAATTGCATCTTATGCAAATTTAAATAAGGCATTAGTGAAAATATTTGACAAAAATATTCATGAGACACATATGGTGGAAGTAAGCAAAGAAAACTCAAGAAAAACCCTTGCATGAAAACTTGCACCATACTTTTCCGGAAAGAAATATTTTTCTTCTCACACCCTTGAGCAACAAAGCATGGAATCCTCTTTTTTCAAGGGATCAATCATTGGAAGGTTTCCCACCCATATTGTAGAGATTGAGGGCAACAACTTTGTTAGATGCGGGTTGATCGCACCTCATGTAGAGGAAGGAGGAGCTCTTGCTCCAAAAAGAAGGATGGTTGCATCTTTGCAAGGAAGTCCCAGATCTCATGTATGGAGATCAAGGCACACCTCATGTTTTACATGTTCCATTGTTGAGGAGGTGTAGAACGATGGATACAAGGAGGAGATAGAGAGAATACCTAGCATCGGGAGATGAGGAGTACACGTCACTATTCATTTCGAAGGTTGATGCGCCTAAGAGGTGATTGGGTTACGTAGTGGAAGCATGGAGAGTTTTCTCCATTCATTTATTCGATCATATCTTGATGATGGTGTCTCATTGCATGGATACATTTTTCCGGGGAGAACACTAGATCGGTAGAGGGAGGATGGATGCTTCACCAGTTAAGAAAGCACCACTCGGTGATTTCAAAGGAGTGGGAACCTTTGGAAGACGATACAATCTTTGGGAGTTTGGGGTAGGCGGAAGGAGAGAGATCATTCTCTCAACATCATCGGTACCCACTTCCATTTAGATTTTTGCATTGTGGCGAGAAGCGGTAGGGGGAGGATAGAAACCATCCAACTTGCATTTTTGGCATAGGATATGTCGAAGGAGATGGTGACCATGTGATAGGTGCTCTTCATGAGAGATCATTAACTGCTGTCACTATGGAGGATAGATCCATATTGGAACTCCCGATTGTTGGTGGAGTATTCCCGAGGATATTTTTACTTGTATGATTTTTGGATGGCCAAGTGCATGAGGATGGTTAATCGATCGAGATGAGGTCATCTATTATCATAGTAGGATATTCTTTCCTAGAGCTTCCAAGCTCAGGAGAAGTTGCTACATACATCTTATGAAGTTTCCTTTTTCAGCCCCACTTGTTCTATGAGAGCATACCACACCATCATGGAGAGGTATTCTCGGATGGGCTTTGAGGAGGAGATATATCGGCATATAAGGAAATGCATGGACGAGATGGAGATGGAGGAGAGACATAACTCTTTGGGGGAGTTATCACAACCACCTATTTTCCCTTTGAGGATGAGAGGAGACTAGAATTATGAGCCTCACTTGTATGAGAGGAGATATCGTAAAGGGTATTTATTATTGTTTACATGAGCATTTATATGATGTATGTATATGTCCCTTCACCATACATGTGCGGGAATGATGCTTGAAGGAGGACATTCTCTAGACCACATGGTTTAGATGAGGCCATAAGCATGGTTGATGGCCATTCCACAGGAGGACTTGGGGAAGACATATATTATGGAGGAAATTCTCATTGTACACCTTACATTATTCACTTCCCTCCATACTTATGAGGATATTGGAGCAGAAATAAAGTGGGTGGGAAGCCACTCATTTTTATGGAATCCTTATGGCCGGTTGAGGGTAAAGTTGCACGGGTTTTCGATTGAGGGACCATTTTCCCTTCTCATTTTTTGCATATGGAAGCGAGAATTGTTCTAATTTTTCTCCCTATGCCTCTACTATTTCTATCTTTATGAGGAGGCGTGCTTGGGAGGGAGACACATGGGATGGATGTGTCCTTTGAGGAAGAAATTCCTCACACTTTTTGTACTACATGTTCTAATGGGAGCATGGGATATGATGTGGTCACCTTGATAGCACATTTGTCTCTTTATGAGGTGAGCCATATGATGGAGGAGATGCCATATGATGATGACTTCCCACTCATCATATATGAACTACTTGGGCGAGCTTCATTTGCGGCGTTGGGGAAAAGATCTTTGGAGGATCTACGATCCTCATTTTGCTACTTGAGGGAAAATGTGTGCAGCCCATGGAAAGTAGACAGCTTTGTACACTTATCATAAGTGGGGAGATGGAAAACGTGGGGTAGGTTACATAGTCTGCCATGTGCGGATTTTCATCCCACCTACTTTGCTGGAGCCAAGGTGGAGGGACGGTTTCTAGAAGTTTCCTAGATGGAAGGTGACTCATTTTGCATGGCTCATAGCTTGGAGATGGAGGATCAATATGGGAAAGATAGTTCCCATTATGTGCAGATCCCATTCTTCAAAGGGACCTCTAGGCATCACTTTGCTATCCTCTTGAGTATTTCACCTTTACATGATGATGGCTTGATAGCTAACTTGTATACTGAGGAGCAATGTGGAAACTTTATTGATGAGATAGCATCACTTTCCTTGGAGGAGTCATCATACATGGATGCTACGGGGAGAGGAGAAAGAGAACTCGGTCTATCCTTGCACTTGCTTGAGGAAAAGCAATCTTTGAGAGGGGAGGGGTATTTGTAATATTCCAAAATTTGCATGCGGCAAATTGGAATATTAATTTTTGCTAATTTCACTTGGGAGGTGAATAAAATGGGTAAGAGGCCCATAAGTAGGAATAAATATTCCTCATAGTGTGAAAGGGATCATTCGAAGCGGCTTATTTTGCACCTTCCGAGTGTGAAAAGGGGCAAGTTGCATGAGGAAAAGGTCAAGTTTAACTAAGTCAACGTGACGCACTAAGAGGTGTAGCTTGCATGAGAAGACGGTGCGGTTGAGAGGGAGAGAATATTCCTTGTGGAAGAAACCCTAATGTGTGGGGTCCATGGAAAATAAGCCTTCACTTGTATAAAAGGAGGAAAGAGGCAACCATGAGTGAGATATCTTGGAGCATTTGATCATTTTTCTACTTAGACATATTTACGATCCGAGATGCGTTCCAGGCGATGCTGCGGTGCTTCTTAGCACGAGGGACTCTGTTGGGATTTCCTCTCCTTCTTGAGAGGGAGCCTTTTGAATGATTTCTCTTCATCTTCTCCACATCTTGGCTCAAGGCAAAAGCCACTACCATCGGAGTCACTATGTTATTTCCTGCGAGAAGTATAACGTAGTGTTCTTTGGGTGTTGCGGTGGAGGGTTCCACAACACCTTTCCTTGGCTTATCTTTCAAATGGAGGGAGTTCATGTATCTACTGGGAGGTTAGTGAAGGAGGCTTACGAGGAGCTGATTGAACATCTTTGGTACCGGGCGAGTATTCTCTATCTCCTACGGTGCGAGTCCGGTGCCTTGAATGCGTTATTTTAGAGTGCACTTGCGAGTGGGGATTGTACCACTAGATTGGAGAGGTAGATCTTCGGGGATTGGATCGGCCTTTCTCTCGAGAGATCCATTGGATGAGATATATGCACCATATGTATCATATTCAATTATCTTCATCCATTTATATTTTACGAGTTGCGGCCTCTTTGCCGGCAACTCAGGCATTTCTATAGAGGTGGCATTTGTACATGTATTGCGGCCAATCCTTCTAAGGATTGTGCATTATTGTTGTATTAGTGTTTTTAGGGGTTGAGAGCTTGCTCACCTAATTTCTTTGAGTTGATATTGTCATATCATTATATTTCCATTTTGTATATTGTAGTGTCTCCAATAAAAAGTCTGCATTATTTTGGCTATAAGACATTATTGCATAGAAATGTTTATCTATTGTCATGTACATGTCTATTGAGGCTTCCATTGCATAGTTGGATTGATTGATTCCTCCATACATTATATGCATTTCTTTGTTATATCATATATTTTTGGATATATATATATATTCATGTGCTCACAACTATAAGAATAATTTTTGTCATTCCATCATATGTGCTTATACTTGTTGCGGTCCCTCATCGGGCATTTTTAGAGGACATCTAAGCGTGGGAGATCTATTTAACCCACTTAGAAGGATTTGTAGGAGCCATCTCTTGGATTGAGGACTTAGATACATTTATCTAAGGGATCCGAGTCCGGTTTCAATTCATGCTTTGTAGTAGCCATTGCGTTTGGAAAATGTATTTTTCCATTCATGCCTTGCTAGCTATTTTAGATTTCGAATATTACGAGAGATTGATATGCTTGATCACCGGCAATTGTTTCCGCCAAAATCATAGTCTAAAATGGGTAACTATTGCTCCAAAGAAGGTAAAATTGAAAATTAATAGGTTTTAACCCTTTTTGGCATTTTATAACTTTTCGGGAACCTAATTAGGTTTTTAAGACATGTTTTTTAATTATTACATTACGTTATTTCAAGAAACGGGTTTTACATTTGTCTCTTGTCCAATGATAGGTGTTTAATGGGATAGTGATGAAGTAACGAGTTGTATTTTATATCGATGACTTTTGTAGTCAGTAATGTAGATAAAGAACTTTCGGATTAATCACATCATTAGGATTAGGTCGATGTTTGAACCAACTCTTTGTGGTTCATCCTCGGGATAGGGTGAAGAGAGGCTGATCGATCTTGAGGAATAAATAATGGAGATGTATCATTGCCCACGAGAAATAGCCATTAGAAAATTAGTTAGTTAGTTAAAAATAAATTAATTAATTGAATAAAAATTAATTACTAATATGTTAATAAATTGTTAAGTAATTTATTTATTTATTTTATAATTTTTATAAATATAATGATAAAGGTGAAATTTAAAAAAAAAAAACCTAGGAAAGATTAGGAAGGAAATTATTAAATAAATAAATAAAATAAAATACGAATAAGTAAATACATTCGATAAATTTTTAAAAGATTAGTTAATAATTATTAAAATAAAAATAAGGAGGGTAAAATTTTGATTTAGTAATAAAATAAGTTAATTAAATATTAGAAAAATAAATTAATTAAGTAATAAATAAACATAATTACCTTAGGGAGTATTTTATACCTTTTGGACTGCGTAAAAACATGAAAAAGTCACTACTAGAGTCATCTTTTCGGCTCTTTTATGACTCTCTAAAGCGAAAATATTGTCGAGACTCTTGTCATTTTGAACTCGTTAAATGGTTGCGAAACGATATCTACCAAGTATACCTTTACTCGTTTTTTCGGTAGGATGGATTATTTACGAAAAAGGAATACCTTAGCCCATCGCAACTAAGAGAGTTCTCGGGATATTTTTTTATACCTTTTCGGATACGAGAGACTATTTACAAAAAGGGACATGCTGGAGTTTTCTTTTCCGCTTCTTTTCAAACTCTCTAAACTTGAAAAGATGACGAGTTTTTCCTTTGTCGGACTCGTTAAACTGCGATGACATTGGAATAGTCACCATGAAGTTCTTGAGTTCCTTCTTCCTCGGGCTCATAAAATGTACTAGGATGGATTTTTCTTGAAGAGGAAAAACATATATTACAAGCATATGCTATCCCATTCAAGTTTTTTTTTCCAAAAATAAATTACAGAATTGCTAGCTAGAAATGATGGGGGGAAATTGAACTGGTTTTAGTTGTGTAGGTAGTATGTCGGCTCTTGAACATGACATGTTTGCATTTGTGTCAAGGGTTGGGGATATCTCATTTCGTCATTTTTCCTACTGTGGGTTTGGTGTCCTATTTTGACCTCTCATCTGCTATTTTCCACATCAAAATGTGACCTCATATCCTTTGATGTAAAATACTTCCAAATCTAGAGTCGTGTTGTATATGTTCAAGAAGTTTGTCTCTAACGTTTTAACCTTCCTTTGATCCTCTTATTGGTCACGATTCATTATCATCATGTTCCTGCTATCTCGTGTCGATGATGTAGGAAACATTATGGCCCTCCTTCGTCAGTCACTTCACATCGACTTCGGCTCATTATCTGGAAGTTGGTCTAGGATTCCCTTATGCTACCTTGGAGCTTCCATGCCTCAATGGAAAGTTCTTCACATTCGATGATAGGTCCACATCATTGGCGCCCGATCGAGTGATTAAGTGTTCGACGCTAGATCATGACATCTTGTGGTTTGTACACCGTTGGCCTTGAGAGACATTGTTGTTCTTTGGTTTTCTCTCGTACTTTGTTCATCATTAATTTTGGTAATCGGGTGAATTTGTGCATGTTTGACCTCGGCTCACATATTTTCATGCTTGAATTTGTACTTTTCGGGTTGAGATGGAGTACGAATACGGGTTTTAATACGATAAGATTTCAAGTACAGAATACTATGGTTTGTCGCTGACTTTATTACATGAATCATTTCATTGAATGGAAATTTGCAACCATACGTGAGTCTATTTTTTTATCCTTATTTATGGATGGTTGCGTCCATACCTCGGATCTCGTTTTTATATACTCTATTATGAATGGTTGCACTCATGCCACATGTTCATGTATCGAAATATCGGTTTATTTGTAATTGAAAGTCTTAAGACAACGGTGTTTGGTTTGAATGCATTCTCGTAAGAGAATTTCATCCCTCCCCTCTCTCTCTCTCTCACCTCATGCTTTAGGGGCATACGTACATAATTTTTTCATTGTCCATGCCAATCCCATCCCTGCATTGTAGGATCATTTTTACCAAAAAAGTGTCATCACTTGCAAATACCATCATTGCATCCCTTACCATGAGGAAAACATTCCTTGTTAATAATTTTGTGAATAGACCATGGGAAACATATGTTTTTCCTTGGCGCTAGTAGACCATTGTACCTCGTGCCAATGAAGAAGATTAACACTAGTCCCCATGCCCATTGGCACTCATCCTAGTTAGCTACACGAACCAACCTATTTATGGAATGTTTTTTAAAAATAGAGGTGAAGTTTCCATCATAACAACTTTGTGGACGAGTTATGCAGGTGGTTATTTGAATAAACATGGCCTCCCTCCTTTAGCCTCTTGTTTCAACCTTTTTGGGAAACACTCCCAAAGGATAAGGCCTCCTTCCACTATTGTAGGGATCCCAAACCTCCTCCTCTCCTTTATAAATATAGCCATATTCCATTGATGAGCTAGGCGAAAGGATAGTTGAAACAAATAATTGGGTATATGATAGTTGAAATCTTTGAAGAGATTCTGTACATCTTGCTAGAAATAGGAGCTAAGAAAGAGACCCCTTATTGAAGGAAACTCCCGGCTTGTGTCCTCATCCCGTTGAAATTCCACACGACGATCCATCGAGACGTGCTTTGGATGAACCCCCTTTGAAGGAGGAGCTGTGACGTCAAGGCTCAGTAGTAACTCTTTCTTCTATTAATACATATACATGACTATTGTACGGTTCCCATCTTGCGTTATGTGTTTTTATTTGATGCCATATGATTAACCCTCCCTTCTACGGATTGTTTTATTTATCGATAAATTATTGTTTCCTTATCTTGCTCTTGTTTTACGATCTTCATGAAGGTATACGAGTGCTATAACGGGAGATGATTGTGACTTGTCGAAGTAGAGATCAGGAGGCCATCACCACCACACCCACGACAACGATGGAATCTAGGTAGATCTATCTGCCCTATCTTGTTCATTCATTAATTAAGGAACCTATAGTTTATCTTGTCCCTTTGCTTCTAGACCCACTCTTGGGCTAGAGGGATCGTCTCTATCCACAGAGAGGATTTACCTTACCAACACTGCTGCATCACCTATAGGGAAAAATATGCCCTAGTTTGTGGTGACTAAGAACCAGGTTGTTCACGTGAGCGTTCGATTCTTAGGCTTCTTGGTAGTCACCTAACGGTCACCAAGTATCACTTGGGTCGGGTAGCTGATTGATACCTCACCTTGCTAGCCTAAGCCTAACCCCTTTGAAATGGGTCCTGCATAGCGCTCGATTTTTCTTTTCCATGAGGTGATAGGTGGATTTGAAGCTCCTAATGATACATTCTATGTTTCAAGATGAAGTATGATCAAGGCGGCTTATTGGATGCCTACCCCCTTGATCTAACTTAAGCTATAAATTCTTTTTTGGCCGTATGGGGAGAATTTGGTGAGTTTGGTTAATTTAGTTTTAGGTGTGTTTACTTCGCTTAGTGGGTGAGTGTGTGTGAGCACAAAATGGACAACCACATAGTTTTAACATGTGGATATCGATGATCCTTTACGGAATCCCTATTTAAACTATGTTTTGTTTTTTCTTGGCTCAAATGAAAACAATGTGCGGATAATGGGCCACTTTCTATTTTTCCTGGGTAATCTATTTGACCAGCTATAGGGAGATGGAAAATTGTGAGTAGGGAGCATTCATGTGCTTACCTAAGATCACTAAGAGGTGCAAAGGTAGAAGAAATTCTTGCTCTTCTATAAACAATTCAATCATAGTATAGAAATTCCTAATGCAAATTAAACTAGTAGGAAAAAAGAAAACTAGCTATGCATGCGTGTTCTTGGGCCACTTACTTTGGTTAGTTATCTAAGTGTGTATGTACCAAAATTTGCAAAACATAATTTTTTTCTGAATGCAAGTTATTTTCCCCCTACTTAAACTATGTCTGAACTTTGCAAAAATCTACTTGAAGTCAAGCTGACACTAAGCCTACGCGGCTTAAGAGTGAGCTTTAACAAGGCGTGAGGGTACCACAACTAGTGCGCGTTGTATTAGGCGCTGCCAAACACTTTACAAGAATGAAAAAGCAGAAACTTGGAGAATTTTCTCATTCTATATTTTGCGCGAAAAAGGCTAAAACGGTGCAATGTCTATGCGTAGGTCAGCTGCGAATGCACTGTGCATACGGCAGAAAAACATGCAAATTCCTACAAGAAAAAAATTTGGAGTTTTTAAGTTTGCTTCAATCTCGGCACTTGGTATGAACTAGGGTTTGAGAAATCAAGGAAAATTCAGCTCCGGTCCACGGCACGGATAGGGTCACACGCGAAAAAGGCACAACCACATAAACTTTGAGCGTAAACGTTGAGTGGGTCACTAATCTTGTTGGGGTGTGTTTGGTGTTGGTGCACGTATGTACGAAATCACACCAACTTAAGAGGTGTGGTATACCTACTTAAGTTGGTAACACGCAGAAAAATAAGTGGAGTCTAGCAAGGATTAGTGGAACAAGATAGAAACATAAGCATGTTGGATAGAGAAATAGCATGCATATATAAACTAAAAACTAAAAGAAATAAACATGAGCTTTGAAAAGAAGAGTCAAATGAAAACAATAATATGAACGATGGCTCTAGGCCCCTCTTATTGAGCACTGGTAATAAGAGTGAAACTTTACCCTCTTGCCCGAGCCCCTAGACCATGGGTTCCGAGTCTTGATGCAAGGATGTTTTCATCCCAAGCTTTCCTTGGTGCAATCAACCTCTCTCCCAGCTTATTGTGTTGAATTTGAAATTTTTGGATGGCCAACAATTTTGGTCCCTCTATCTTCAACTCCGACTCACACACTACTATTATTTCTTTGGAAATTATGGCCAGCATAACAATGTGTTAAAAAATTATTCATCTCATGGTGGCCTTATATAGGGGATTTCAAATCCTCCCTTCCTTCTCTTGGTACACGAAGGATGGTGACCCAAGAGGGGGTATGATTCCATTGTGTGCTCCAAATATTCCATTGTGTGCTCTCACTTGATGTCCTAAGGAGGCGTTGGTGGCTATCCTTAGGTGGCTTCAAATGTGTGAAATCACTTTCCTATACTTTGTGCTGGTCCTGAAGTGACATTTCACCACTCCGGATTGCGCGCATTTCGGGTCAAAAAGCACAAAAGGCGTGCTTATCGAAAGTTTATTGCCACCAGCATTTATGACTTGTTCAAATTTGATTTTTCCTCAAACCTTAGAGATTTTTAAATACTTTCCAAATTCTGTAATGTCTTCCAGCCTGTAAATCCTTTGTTTGACCTTAAATAATGGTGTCACTCTGTAGTATGATTTTGCGGTGTTCTTGTCATCATCGAGGGCATTGGTGCCATATTGTTCCTACTACAAGGAACATCCATATTCGAAATCGCACATTTTACGGAATATCGGTTTGAGAGGTTGTCCTTGAGGAATTGATGAAGGATTCATCCTATCACCTTAAGCTTCAAGATCAGCCTTCTAGTGCTTCAGATCTATATCGGGCATCAAGCCATCTATTATTCATCTCCCCGGTAGCAAAATTTCCATTAGGAATTGCGCGGTCCATTCTTTAGCCCATCCAAGGAGAAAGGAAGTTAGTAGTATTTCCCAGCTAGTAATCACGTGAGAGAGCATCCCCTCACCTTGCCATCACCATTTCCATCATCTTGGAGCTTATTCTTGACACATTTTAGCATAGGCATGGAGCCTCACCCTCTTGTACGATGCAGTTTCTATAGTAGCTTCATATTGAGTTGCTGCCGACTTGAATGAGGAAGAAGAGGAGACAGATCTTCACGCTCTAGCCTTTAGATTTGAAGGAGGGATTAGCCCTTCAAGCACTGATATGATCTTCGACATATTTCAGCCATCTATTTGTCGGATCTAGCTTCAGATCTACATAACCCGGCGGACAGGGATAAAACCCCCAAGAGGGTAAATTTCCAATCTCATAGATCCACAATTTCCTTTACGGGTTATCTTGGGTTCCCATCATAGAGCCCGGATATAGAATCTTGGCATCACCGGATCTCCAGATTTCCATAGATATATGCATTTCCATTTTCATCCTGTAGCCATATATTCATTATCTCCTCGAGGGATAGCTCAATATTTTCTTCCCATGACTCTCCATTCTGTAAACCTACTTTAGCCTGTTTTCGGGGTCATTAGGCCATCTCTTTGGCTATATTACCTCATATTTTGTACACTACTGTAGCTGAATGTTCTATCTATAAAATCGCTCAACTATTCTATACATATTTGTGTTGATCATAAACTTACATGTACATTTATGTGTTACAAATATTATGTTTGTGTATCGATGCATTATTCCATTTGAGAATATTACGGCTTGTGACCCACTATCGAACAATGCATCAATATTTTTATGATTTGAAATCACTCTCACATGGAACAATTATATCCTTTTATCTTCACTTGGAGTGTTTTTGTGACTATTTGAGAACTAGTTCTTGTTATGGATTTGTTTCCCTTATTAACCATAGCTCTGATCTTGGTCTCATCTTTGGAATCGGATCAGATCATGTTGTGTGGTGAAAGTCATATTTTGTTTCCCCTTGTTATTTGGTTTCTTAGGCCTTATTTCGAGATGTAATTTCCAATAGTGGGCTTCATCACACCCCTCTTTGGGACAATGTTTGCATGTAGTTTTTCTCCCCTTCTTTCTTGATGCTTGCATTCTTATTTTTCTTCCATTTTCCTCCTTCTCTTTTCCCTTACCCTTGAATGGCTTCTTCTTACTACCCTCTTCACGAATGTTCTTTCCCCTTGCTTTAAGATGAATGGCTTGCACATACTTCATCTAATATATTGGTAAACCTTAACATTGTTCTTACTTTGATACCCTTTTTCATCATTTCTTCCTTCATTTTTAAAAAAATTCATGACTCGATCAATGATAGTGATACATATTCCATACCAAGAAATAATTTAGTGATATCTAATTTATATTATGATGTTTCTTATTATTGAAACGAATTTTACGTAATTGCTTCACATAAAGTGTACAGTCTGAAGCTAATCATTGTTTCTGCAATATTTTGTTATGGTTTATGTTTGGTTTTGAGAAGAAAACAAAGGAATGGGTCATGTAGGAATCTCTATAATGATCCACATATAGATCATATCCCATCCACCTATTTGAATTTGAAAAGAAAACGTGCCTATGCTCATGGTCAAGGTCGATCGAGGACCGTGATGCAACGGACAAGATATATCCCATTTGCTTTGATGTAGAAAATCGAGAAACGACCCGCGATAATTTACTTCTGCTCTACAATTATAAATTTCGGTTCTAATTTTTATACGTAAGAAAAAACGCCTCGAATAGTTGAATCAAAATTGTTTAAATACGATCGTTTTGAAAACCGGAAGACAATCTAATTTTTGATAGAGTCGAGTGTACACTTTCGAAACTCTATTTTTGATAATAAGAAGACCGAGTTCTAGATCCTTTGATGTGCACATAGTCCATTAGATTTTTGACTCATTTTGTTGCAAAGGGCCCACACACGCATGGAAAGGGAATTTTAGTTGTTTTGTAGTTTGAATTTCGTTATTTGATTTCTGATTCTTTACTTTTTTCTTGTCAATTCATAGCTAAATTCACATTGTTTTCATAGTTAATTTCTTGTCGATTCATAGCTTAATTTTCTTATTGTGTTCTATAATAATTTCATGAATTCTTTCTTAGATTAATTTTCCAATTAGTTGTGTAATCTTACGCTCGCTAAGTCATCTCAAGAGAGTGGCTATGTCATTTTCCAATTGGACTAGATTTGGGTTTCGGTAACACATCGATTATAGTTTCATGCTTTGTAATTGCTTTAAATTTCAATTCATCTTTGTCATTTCAATTCTTAGTAATATGGTTTATTATTTCAATACATGGAATATAATTAGATTAAGCTAAGATAGAATTAAAATTAAAATTGTGCTATGTTCTCATAAGACTAGAAGCTTTCAATGGATAATATAGGAAATGATTTCATCTTATCATTTGAATGCAATTAGATATATATAATGCTCTTCTTTAAACTAGTTAGATATTTTTAATAGGTGTTTTGTCGGCCTACTAACATCATTCAAATTTTGATTCATTTTTATGCAATTGATATTAGTTAATGAACATTTCCTTTTCTTCCTTCTTTTAGATTTCATATTACATTAAAAATAATTTGTAATTCAATTTCTTTCTTTAGAATAAAAAAAACATTTCATTTTCTTCATTCTTTAAGAATCATTTTTCATCATTAAAATTCATTTAGATTTGACTATTCACTAGCATTAAGATATTTCAATATTTAGACCAATTTTAGACATAAGATACAAAATCCCCAAAACGACATAAACATACACAAAGAAGTAAGAGAACAAGGCCACCTAAAAAAACATAGTGCACCTCAATTCATCAAATTAATAACCTCGGTCGATAATTCATGATAGAAATTTGAGACATGGAAATTGACTAACCATTTTGGCGGCTTGTTTTTAGGGAAGTGAAATTAGGAAGCCTTATTTCTTACATTAAAAATAATAATAATAAAATAAAAAATGATATGTGTAGAGAAAGAGACTCTAGGGGTACATTCATAGCTAGAGGTAGAGAAGTTTAGATTCCTACAACACAACTCACCCCCACCCAGACCATGTAGTTCCATAACATCTTAAACTCATAACCTATTTTCACCTCAAGACATAGACTTAATGAAGTCTTAAGATATGAAATCCAACCGGAGATTCTCCAACTTCATCTATTGAGGCGGTCTTGGAAGAAGAAGATCCTAGATCTCCAACGAGAAGGAGTAATCTTTTCACCTCTATAAGAGAACATATTCTAGCTCGAGAGTTAGAAATCCTAGTGAGGAAGAAGAAGAAAATTTATTCAATATCCAATCGATAGAAGAACCGGAGAGGAGGAATAATTAATCCCTCTAGAGTTAGAACCTTACATTAGCTGCGAGGAATCCACAGTAGCGAGAAGAAGAAGGCCATGGAGAATTTTTGAATGGAGAATATTTAAGAGGAGGAGGAAGAGGTATTGAATGAGGTGGAGGAAGAGATAGAGAAAGAGTTAGAGGCAAAAGGAGATCTAACTTTCTGGTGGAATTTCTATAGTTGATGAGGATACAAATTTTACAATGAAATTTTCACCTTCTGTCCTTCCCAATTTCCATGGATTAAGGATTGAGGATTACGAAATTTTTATTTTAATTTGAAGTCTTATGTACATCTTATGGCCACTTACAAGACTCTAAAAAATTGAAGCTATTGCAACACTCGAGGTCTTTCTAAATGGTTCATGGGTTTGATAACACGGTCTATTAGGACATGGGATGAGATGATTACGTGGCCTCCAACGATATCTGGGTGTTCACACCCTATTAATAGGAAGGATGAATAATTTAAGATGATTCGAGAGAGAGGATGAGAACTTAGAAGACCTAACTAAGAGATTCAATTATAATATCAAGAGAGCTAAGATGGAACATCTAGATCGAGATACATTAAAATATCTCTTCTTACCGAAATTCGTTAGAAGATGAATGGATAGATATCCTTAACATGATGGGAAAATGAGATATCTCTCGGTACCGGTAACTCAGAATTTTGAATTATGCATTCATCTCTTAAAAAAGGAGGAAAATAAAAAAATGGGAAAAATACAAGGATCATATTCTCTCTAGAATAAATAAATCTTCAGCTGGAGCAGTGAGTAGGGTAGAAATTGGAAATGTGATTGATGAATTTAAGAAATATATATCTTAGGGAGTCTTAATGAACAAATAGACACCCTCAAATTAAAACTAAGCAGAAAATTTGAAACTATTGCCTTAACTATTTTTACGCTCCTAAATGCATAAAGAAACATGATTTGAGAGAATATCCTCTTAATGTAAAAGTCATAGAGACCTTTGTTATTTGTACGAGAAAATCGTGAAACAAAAAAATGCCCCTCTATACCGGGTCTTAAAGGTTTTCTTTCAAGAAGAAGGAGCAACTCCATCTTCGGTAGATCCTCTTTCTTTTGTCCTCGAGAATACCATAGCGAGGGGGCCAAAAGCTGGAGGTTTAATAACCAAATGTATAATCAAACCCCACCAAATAATTGAAATTCATCATGGAAACAACCTTGGTTCCCAGCCTCGAAGCTTGGACATGAGGGATGCAAAATCGTTATGAGATACTCTCGGTATCACGGTATCCACAACCCTACCAAACTATCCTCCCCAATTTTCACAACAAAATCAACCACCTCAAATCCAAAAATAGAATTCACAACTATCATTACCATATCCACAAAGAACAAATCAAATACCTACCCATCCATTACGAGACCCAAATAAAAAAAATACTCCTAATTGCTTATAACATAGAAGGAAAAAAATTACGGCTTACATGATTACCCCACTAGATCTTAACAATGTCAACTTATATACGGTAGAATATTAAAAAGAGGAAAAAGCCTTTTGTTGTTATTCAAAGAAAAAAACTATTTCGAGGAAGACATTATCTCTTTGTAAAATAAAATTTATAAAAAAGGGACATCTCTTAAACCTGTAAATTCTAAAAATGAAAATAAAAAATATCTAATAAACTTAACTCCTATAATAGAGCAACCTTTAGTATTTGTTTCTAACCCTCCTTTTTCTGCGAAATATTACAAATCGATAGAGGGATAGAAAAAAAAATTTGTTTCCCAATTTTGATTTTCTAAATAAATTGAAAAATTTACGTATCCAAAATTCCTTTGTTATAGGCCATTAAAGTGATTCATATTCTAGGCCTATTAGATAACCTCAAAGAAGGATGAATCCAAATATTAGGGGAAATTGTGAAAGAATAATTGCAAAAATTGTTGAATATAAACTTCATCTATCCAATTTTAGACGATCAGTGGGTTTCTCCCTTGGTGATTGTACCTAAAAATAATGGTAAATAGAGGGTATGCATTGATTATCGAGATTTGAATAAGGCTACTCTAAAACATCATTTCCCATTTCCTTTCATAGACAAAGTATTGGATACATTAGCGAAATAATTGTTCTCATTTACGGATAGCTTTAGTGGTTACAACCAAATTCAACTAGCACACAGACAAGACCAAACACATTCACCTATGCCTAGGAACCTATGCTTGTTGGGTACTTCCTTTTGGATTGTGAAATGCACAACATTATAGAGGGCAGTATTAGGAATTTTATCTGATCTAATACATGATTACGTAGGTATATATGGATGATTTTATAGTCTACGGAAATTCATTTGAAGAGGCTCTTGAAAACATGGAAAGGTTTCTTAAAATATGCGAAGAAGAAAATCTTTCATTAAGTCATGAAAAATTATTTCTAATGTTTACTAAAAGGAATTGTTTTAGGACATCACCTTTCGGGGGATGGAATTAAATTAGACTCATCTAAGGTGGAATTCATCTCCAAATTATCAATTCTAAGTTGTCGAAATAATGTTAGAAGTTTTCTAGGATTTACAAATGTACTATAGAAGATTTATAGAAAACTTCACAAAAATAACATCTCCATTATTCAAATGGCTGACCAAATATTGTGAATTCGAGTTGGAATCATGATTGTCGGTGGCATTTGAGACCTTAAAAGAAAAAAAATTGAAGCACCCATCTCAAGAGGTCCAAATTGGAAAATACCTTTTCACATTTCAACGTATGGTTTAGATACGGCTACGGGAACGTACTTGGAGAAAAAAAGGTTTGATCCCCTATGCCATTTATTACAAAGTAAAAAATTTGACCTGGTTTAAGTTAGAATACCAGCAATGGCAGCAATTTCTAGTTTTTATCTATGCTATTAACAAATTTAGACACTACATCACGAGTCTATGAAGCCTTTATTCACACGAGACCATTATGCAATTAGGTACTTAAGGAATAAATACATCACTAATAGAAGAATCACAAGATGGTTATTACTCCTACAAGAATTTAACATTACCATTCTAGACTACCCTAGAAAATAAAACATAGTTGTTGATTTCTTGTCTAGAATTCAAAAAAATAATAATGATACTCCGGTACAAGATATTTTCTTGATGCATATCTCTTTGCGATAACCTAAGTAAATCTCCATGGTTTGCGGATATTGCTAACTACTTAGCTATAGGAAAATTACCGGCATACTTGTTTCTAGGAGAGAAAGAAGAATTATTCAAACAAGTGCATTATACTCATGGGTTAATGATTAATTTTATAAAATAGGTCCAGATCTCATCATCGAAGGTGTGTTCGAGAAGATAAAATTCACGAAATTCTTAAGGCATGCCACAATAAACTCTGTTGTAATGTTCATTTGAATTAGCTTGACTAAATTGGAACATTAATTTTCCTTATTTATTTTGTATTTCATGATTAATGAATAAATTGTAAAGGAGGATGTCTAATCCTCTTGCAAATCAAGAATAAATCAACATGTGAAAAGAGACATATTTATGCCATTGGAATAAAATATTGCGGGGTTTGAAAAGGGCCAAGACCACCAAGGAAGTCTATTTGACCAAGTCAACAATGTTGTCTATGTTCATTGAACCTCCCTTAGTGGACTACACTGTTCTAGAAGGGGTTTCCAAGTGTGAAAGGAGAAAAAGACGAAGTGGTTTAGGGTTTTCCAAGAGACTCAAATCTTATAAAAGGGAGGGGAAGACTCATGAGGAGGTTGTTGATGATATTTCATTTTATTTTGAGCTTGCTAAGGCTACTCCATTTGTACGCGCTATTTAGCAGAGAAAGGGATGATCTCCCTGTTAGGAATCCCTCCATCCTTCCTTGAGTGGCTCTTGGAGGGAAGTGTGCTAGATTGAATCACTATCTGGTTGGAGGCCAAGCTATGCTTGCATACACGATGTTGACTCATTGAGGGTTTTGTTCTTGCTATAATTATAGCAAGTGGGGTTCTAGATGCGCGAGGATCTAGTTGTTTTCCAGAGTCTCCTCTCAAGGAGGGTGTCTTGCAGTCACCCGGAAGGGGGTCACTAGTGCCATTTTGATTTCAGATATGTATATTTTATCTCTTGAAACATTATGTCCAAGCTCTTTGTGCAATTTTCTTGGTTAAGTGCATTATTTTCATGTACTTATTAATCTTATTTAAGATTCCTTCCTTTGTAAGTGATATCAGATGATTGAGGCTTGCTTCTCATCTTTTGAAGATTCATATAGTAGCTTGCTGATATCTATTATTCGGATCTGATATGTCATAATGAAATTCACCTTCGAAATTATTGAAGCTTTCTACGATTCTGTGTATAAAAAGCTAGATCTACACTTTAGTATGCGATATTTTGATGAAACCCCAAGGGGATCTTATAAAGAAAGTTTGTGTAGTTTCCCGATGCGGTATGGATGCGATGTTTCAGCCATAGATCTCTTTTGTATATCTTAGTTTCAATATCTAATTTCTGAATCACATCAAGAAAACGTTGTACATTCATTTACCGCAGCTTTACATATATTGCAACTCTTATTTCTTAAGAATTCTTACTTCTTGCCTTATGTAATTACTCTTCTTCTGAGGAATTCCATTATAAGTATTATTTGCTATTGATATAATTAAATACAAGTCTAATGGCTGATATATGAGGTTTACATCAAGCTTGTGCAAATTCCTAAAGAGGGTTTCTCCTACATTTGACTCTCTCCTTGTCTGATTTTTGACTAGTGTTGTTTGTGGGAGATACGGTTTAAGGTCTCTAAACTCATTTTTTTCTAAGAGTGCATGGATTTCCCACAAAGCCTAATATAGGGGAAAAAAATCCTGTTATGCGTTATTTATGCACTAATTTTCCTATATAGTGTTTACCTTGAGCCTATTATGATTTTCCTGGAAGTGGAATTTCCCACTCCTTGCCTGCATTTGGTTTTAACATCTTTGTGGATCATTCTATAGGTATGAACATATAAGTATCCCAGAGGTTTAAAACTCCAATAGGAGTGTTTTATTTGCACCTTTTCTATGTTTCACAAATTTCTATAGACGAGTACGAAACGAACGGAGTAGCCTACGGGATCTCACCCTCTCGTTAGTGGTGACACATCCCGGTAAAATCCCCCTTGATATATCCCTGGTAAAAAAATTTGGTGTGTTTCCATTAGAGTTTGAATCCAAAGTGGAACATCTTAAGATATTCCCTACTGAGCTTATTCTTCCCCCATTTGGAACATTATAGTGGAATCGAGCATGATCTGCGGCCTGACCTATGAGATCAAGCTATCGATAAGTCAAGAGAAAGGGTAAAATAAGGAATATGAGTTTAATCTCAACTATTTTCAGATCTAAGAAGAGCCTTCCCAATGAGGATGTACGAAAGAAGAAGAAACGGTGAAGCTCCCCGAGGAGTTTCAAAGAAGATCTTCCACTCGAGATCTACAAGTTCTATGCATGAGGAACACTCTGAATCCTCGTCTCATGGATATGTGCACTCGGACATATCGCCAAAAATTCAACATTTTCCGGTGATTCCTTCATGAAGGGGGAAAAGGAAGGTGTAATTTTGTTTGATGCCTTGCCAAGAGCAATATCTCCATTGGAGTGAAGGGTCCTCTTATCGAAAGCATGAGGGTTATCCTTCAATAGTTGATCAATATATATTGTCTCTCATTGATGATGGGACGAGTTTCGGTTATTGAAGAGGAGGAGAAGGAAGGAGATGATAACGTAGTCAAAGCAAAGGCACCTCAGGCACTTCATGAGGAAGAGGTTGGAGCACTTGCTCCGAAGAGGAGAGACTCTTGCACTCTTACAAGAGTCCCACGGGATCTCATGCTTGAGGAGCATGTACTATCATTGATTTAGGATGAGGTCTTGGAGATAGGGGAGGTAGAGAAGGGAGGAAGGGCATCACAAGGTGGAGGCATGAACCTTCTCTACTTCAGAGCTTGAAACATAAACAAGGCAAGATGACTTATGCATTGAAGGTAGGGACAAATTTGTCTACCTAAATTTACATTCTACTATATGCCTGTGATACTTATTTGCAAGGAGGTACTTTATTAGGAGCACCTCTTGATAGGAGGAAATCTAAAGTGTTCTCTCAACTATGGGCTGCATATACATACTTGGCTAAGGAGGACGCCTTGGGAGAAGCTAGCACAGAGAGAATCTCTCAAGCATTTGGGAGAGAGATGAGTAGTTTCTGAGAAAGGGACATTGCAAACTCCCACTCGGATATGCACTTGAGAAGGAGAAATTAGAGATCTATGATGGCATGAGTATGAGGACACATGGAAAATCCATATCTTTGGGGCAGCCCTTGATCTCTTCATTCACAAAGGAGATCTCTAAGAATTTCAAAGGGGATCCTAACCCTCTTGTATATATGGGCCAAAGATGGAGGGTTTTGGAAAATAAGGAGTTTCAGGGGAAGTTGATTTCCATGCTCCAATCTTGTCTTGTGCGAGAACAACGCAATGGGGCGGCAAGAGGAAAATTATGATGCTCCAACATGTGATTTTGATATCAAGTGTCAAATATGGGAGCCATGATAACACGGGGTGCATTTCGGACCTCTACAACCTTGTCATTCTTGGAGAGCTTGGATCCCTTGTTGGGACTCCCAACTCATGATGGAACAGTCAAGGACATTTTCACATGGGGGGTTCTTGAAGGGGAAGTAATGGATGAGAGGTTGAGGTGGTAGATGGAGTTATCTATTTCTATAATCTTATTATTTTTGCTAGTGAATCCAAACTCAAGGAGGGACTATTTGATGCCATGTATAAAATCCTGCTTTCCAAACCCATTGGTTTTGTCAAACATATCATAATCTCTTGGGTGGATTCATATGGGAAGGTTTCAAAGAAGATGTGTACTCTCATATGAAGATGTGCATGGACTACTTGGTAAGAGGAGGAGGAACATAGCTCTTGGGGGGGGCCACCATTCACACCTCCTTATTCTTTGAGTGTGAGAGGGAACTCATCCATGGGTTACCCCACTGATGTAAAACAAGTATATAGAGAGGATCATCCTCTTGAACATTATTATGTATCTCCTATATGCTTATATTTTTCTGACACTCATTTGCGGGACATGGTGCCAGATGGCGCACTAAGTATGATGGGTCTCATGGGCCATCCAAGGCCATGAACTATGTTGATGCAAGCCATTCCTTGGAGAACCTTGGGAAGATATTATATTCCTCATGGTGTGATTCTTTTACACCAACCATGATGTACATTCTCCAAGAATTCCAAAGACATGAGGCAACAAAAAGTGTTGGGGGAGACGCATTATCTTATTCTATGGCAGTTAAGGATAAAAGCGTACGGTTGCACATGAGGGAACATCTTCCTTCTCGTCTATCACACATGGTAGCTAGCATGATTCTAATCATGATCCCACAAGCTGAAAATGTTCTTATCCCTGTTGGGGGCATAGTTGGAGGAAAAGAGAACTTCACTTGTTGAATGCCCTTGGGGGAAGGAGTTCCCCATTATTTTTGCATTGCATGCTTCCATGGGAGCATGAGATTTTGTATGGCTGTATGATAAATCACTTCTCTCTTTGTAAAGTGAGCCATATGTTGGTTGGTGACATGCCTCTCATATGTATTGGGGAGGAGATATTCTATGGATTGCCAAGCTAGGTGATCCACTTCATTTTGATGACAGCATGGAGATGGGAGTCTTTCATGGATCATAAAAACCCCATGATAGTCATCACTTCTATCTTGAGGAGGCCATGGATCAGAAACAAGGTTTCCACAACAACCTTCCATTTCTTCATGATGAGAGCCTTTGATTTTATTCATCAAGGGAAAACTTGCATATTAATGAAGGGCCATTGGGAGGACAAAGATATTGTAGAAAATTCAGAGCAATGGAGGAGGCCACAAGAGAAGAAGGAGATTTTGCAGCACCCTTACAGGTTGTAGGGCCAAAGAAACATTTGGGAGGGTAGATTGTAATGTTCCTAAATTAGCTTGAGGCTAATTTGGAACATTAATTTTATATTTATTTTGTATTTCATGATTAATGAATAAATTGTAAAGAGTTATCTCTAATCCTCTTGAAAATCAAGAATAAATTAGTGCCTATGTGAAAAGAGACATATTTAGGCTATTGGAATAAAATCTTGCAGGTGTAGAAGGGCGAGACCACCAAGGAGATCCTATTTGACCAAGTCAAAAATCTTGTCTAGGTTCATTGAACCTCCTTGATGGGCCCACCTTTGATACATAAGGGGTATCCAAGTGTAGAGAAAGGAGCCAAAAGATGAATTGGTTTAGGGTTTCAAAGAGACTAAAATCTTATAAAATGGAGGTGAAGGTTCATGAAGAGGTTGTTGATCATATTTCATTTCGAGCTTACTAAGGCAACTCCATTTCTCTGTGTTGTTTAGCAAGAGAAAGAGAGGATCTCCTATTTGGAATCCTCCATCCTTCCATGAGTGGCTCTTGGAGAGTGTGCTATATTGAACCACTATCTGGTTGGAGGCAAGCTATGCTTACATAGACGACACGGCTCATTGAGGGGTTCTTTCGCTGGCACATGAGTATAGCAAGTGGGGTTGTATATCTACAAGGATCTAGTTGCTTTTGGAGTCTTCTCTCGGGGAGGGTGTCTTGTGATCACCCGGAAGAGGGTATCTAGTGTATTTTGATCTTAGATATATATTTTATCTACTGAAACATTTTTTTCAAGCTATTGTGTAGTCTCCTTGGATTACTTGCATTATTTTCATGTAGTGCTTAATGCTTATTTAGATTCCTTCTTGTAAGTGATCTCAAATGATTGAGGCTTGCCTCTCATCTTAAATATTATTATAGTAGCTTTCTAATATATATATTTTCAGATCCGATATGTATCATAATGAAATTCACCTTCAGAATTCTAAATCTTTTACGTAGTGCTATGTATAAAATCTAGATCTACACTTTATTATGCGGTATTTTTGATGAAACCCCAAGGGGGATATTGTAAAGAAGGTTGTTTAGTTTCCGGATCTAGTATGGATCTGGTGTTTCAGCTAATATATGTTGTATATATGAGTTTTAATATCTAACTACTAGCGCATCAAAGAAAATGTTGTACATTCATTTCTACAACTTTACATATATTACTGGTAACTTATTTTAAATTCTTGCTTCTTGCCTTATGTAATTTACTCTACTTCTTGGGGAATTCAATTATAAGTCTGATTGTGATGCTGATATAATTAAATACAATTCTAATGGCTGATCTCTATAGGCTTACAATAGAAGCTGAATTCTTTGAAGAGAGGTTTCTCCCTACATTTCGAGGTCTCTCCTTGGCTGGGATTTTAGCTAGTGTTGTTTGTGGGAAGTCTGTTTAAGGTCTCTAAACTCATTTTTTTTTGCTAAAATTAAGCATGGAGGTCCCAAATAGACTAATATAGGGGAAAAAAACCTATTATGCGTTATTTATGCACTTATTTTCTTATGCAATGTTTCCCTTGGGCTTTATTGCAAATTCTGTGGAAGTGGAATTTCCCACTCCTGCTTGTTTGGTTTTTTTCTTGCTCTTTTGGATCCATTATTTAGGTATAAATATATAAGGATCCCAAGGGTTTTAAAAATCTAATAGGATTGTGTTATTTTCACCTTTTCTGTGTTTCACCAACTTTCTATAGGCAGTGCGAAACGGGCCGGAGTAGCCTGCGTATCTCACCCTCTTTAGAGGTGACACATCTAGTAAAAGCCCCACTTTAATTACATCTACGAAGTAAATAAGTTCTAGTTTGTTTCCATACTACGGGAATCAAATTGGAACATCAGATATTCCCTACTAACCTTATTCTTCCCCCATTTGGAACATTACATTTGTGGTGTACACTTTGATGATGAGAGAATTGCTATAAAATCCTTCATTTAGGATATTATTGGCCATCCATGCTAAATATGCCAAGGAGTATGTAAAAAGGTGTGAAAAGCTGTCAAAAGAATAGGAAACCTATTCCTACATATGAAATGGCCATACAACCTCGGTACTCATAGACCATTTGAAAAATGGGCCATGGATTGTTGGACCAATCGATCCACCATCGAAAAAGAGGTACGATGCAGTTTGCATTGACTATTTCACTAAATGGGTAGAGGCTAAATAAATTTCTCTTGATAATGAAGATGTTGCATTTCATTTCTCTTTGAGGATATTTTTACTCGTTTTAGTGCCCCAGGGAAATTCTTGGCAGATCATGGATCTCGGTTTACATCGAAGATGGTGCAAAATATTATGGATGAATACAAGGTTAAACATAAAAATCCACTCCATATCATACACGATAAAATGGTCGAGTGGAATCCAACAATAAATTTATTGCAACAATCCTCACAAAATTTGTACATCTACATGGGAGGGATTGGGCATATAGGCTTCGTAATGCCTTATGGACCTACAAGACTACATGGAGGAATACAATAGGACATACTCCCTATGAACTTATTTACGAGAAGCAATTCCTATTTCCTATAGAATTTCGGATCAAAACCTTCAAGATAGCGATCAGATGGGACTTAATTTATCATAAGGCGAGAATCACATAATGGAGAAACTTAATGAGCTTGATGAGCTCGGGCAAGATACGGTTCAAAGAAGAAACAATATAATCTAGCAATAAAGTTCCAAATGACATAATAAGTACATAAATAAATAAAGTTCCAAGCGGGAATTGGGCACTTTTGTTCGATTCAAAGTTCAAAGACTTCAAAGGAAAATTTCGGATTCATTGGCTTGGGCCTTATGAGGTTGAAAATGTCTTTAACAATGGAGTAGTCGGGATAAGGACAAATGATGAAGACAAGGTACCTATTATTGTGAATGGACATTGATTAAAATTATATCATAAGGAAATTACGAGGAGGAATTTATCAAACATTTTCAAGACAATCTTGATATGAAGTTTGTGAAGAAGAATCTTTCATCTTCCCCAACTTAGCCTTCTTTTTCTTATCTAAGAGAAAAATACAAATATATATATATATATATATATATATAGATAATAATAATTGTATAAGTATAAAAAGCAATCCAATGATTGGCATCCTTATACAAAAAATACAAGATGAAAATCATATTTACGACATCTTATATTTTCTCCCATTCTAAAATCCCAATTTCTTTGTTCCCTTTTCTTTCTATGAAGAAATAAAAGAAGTAGCTAGAGAATTTATACAATTTTCTTGACTCAAGAGATTCTGCCGGTTGTCATCATTTTGCGTATTTACATTTTCTTACGAACGAAACCATATTTTGAACGGAAGAAATTGAGGACTCCATTGAAGAATCATCTTGAAAGTATACTTAAAAGAATCAACACAAAGAAAAAGCAAAAGGTTAGTTCCAAAGGTATATTTTAAAAAAAAATTGTTTACATAATAATACCAAAAACATTAGCATATATAATGTAGGTGATCATATGCTACCTAAATATGTCATCATTATATTTGATTCAAAAATCCACATCACGAATTCACAAATACGACCAAAGCATCCATATCATATCTCATAATAATCCATAATTTATTTTCCTATTAATGATTAACCACCATGTATTACTTTCGTAACCCACTCATCCACGTTCCTTTAAAACCTCACCAAATATCTATTTAACTTTTTTTGTGCTTCTCTACAAACCCTCAACATCCTTAACCCCAATCTTGTAACCTCAAATCATTTGATCGAAAAGAAGAAAAATTTTGTAGGTAAAACTCCTCACGATAGAGACATGGGTACGATAGCGATAGTTGAACTTTGTGGGGGAGAAAATTCATGGAGGGTTATCCTCGGAGTAAAGGAAATGTTGCGGAAAGAGAAATGCCTTCGGTTTGTAGAGAATTTTTTGATAGATTCTACCTAAATAGGTCACCAAGTCCTTTGCAAGATCATTCAACGGGACGGAAGTGGCAATAGGAGATATAAAACTATTAGTGACGAGAAGCCTTTGTGGTCAAAGTTATGAACTCTCGGGAATTTACTAGAGGTGGTTTAAAAACAAGGAAATTCATAGTGGAGGAGAATGGAATTTTTTTATCTATGGACACTTATGTTTTACGAAAGTAATTCCTAGTTCGGCACTCAAAAATAAATGGAGAAATATTGTTTTAATTTTACAAAGTTTGTTACTTCTAAGGGAAATTTGGCCGCATGTTTTTTATCATGCTCAATTGTTCCGCTGAAATTTTTGGAGGATGGAGAAATAAAGCTCCCTTAATTCTTGTTGAATAGTCTAAAGAAAATGTCAAAAAATGTCGAGAAAAGTGTCCGATTCATAGGCAATACCATGCACCATCATGGAATTATAAAAAATACTTCTTGAATTCTATCTGAAATTGTAGGAGAATCACGAACGTTCCCTAATCGAGGAAATGACTTTCACTTTCAGACACGGGACACCATGCTCTCGGTACAAACCCGCCTGGTGTGTCTTATTACTCTAGCGCAACGGTGCTTACACAAAAATATTATGCCGTCGTCCTAGAACCATGTGCCAAATATGAAATAGCCTGGTGCGGTTTTAAGAAACGCATCGGTGCACCTATAAAACCCACACATCGAAGTGAGTTAAATAAAAAAATTCTGAGAAAAAAATCCACATTTCACTTTCTAGTGCTCTAGATCTCTCGAGCCTTTGGTGCCAGCAGCTTTACCTTGTGTGAGACACCGACCATCGATGCTCCCATTGCACACATTGCGCACATTTGTCCATTGACCACCATCTCCACTTTGAATTTTTCAAAATAGTGGCAAAATTTAGTTTTGCAAATTCTATGTGATTTTCCTCTTGAGCCAAATGTATAGGAATTTTTCTTTTTTTTTTCATAATTAAACCTTTTAGTGGATTAGTTTTATAAAATAGCCAAAATTCACCTTCTTTAAAAAAATAAAAAAAATCTCATGTGGTGGGTTCGAGCGTTCGGCTGCCCCATGCATTCATGGTGTTGCACAGCAAATTTATAGCCCGCATCGTGACCGGTGATAATGGTATCCGCAACGATTACGGAGCGGTACCAAAATTACGCATGCAAAATTTTAAAAAAAGTGTGGTGCGGTTGGTTACTCGGCCAGCACCATTGACCCTATAGAACCCTATAAAATAGCAAGAATGTGGTGCGTTGACATAAATATCCACCCTGGGCGGAGGTAATTTTTTTGTCAATACCTTGCATTCCAACAATTCTACATCGTCGATGGTGTAGCCTAATGCTCATGCACCATTGACTATGTGATGTGAGAGGGTGGTGCAACGACCAAAATGTATGCCACGGTGTATATTTTGGTCGATTACTGCCATCTCAACTTTTCCATAGTCAATGGTGTGGTCTATTATACCCTTTGGATCGTTGACTTTGGAACAACTCCGGAGGAGTGGTGCATTGCAAATTTTTGGTACCTCATCGGTGCCACGACGAAATAAAGTTGCAGCATTACGGGTGCATACTTTTTGTTTTTTGTGGGCGCCTTTGATTGTTTTTTTTTTTCAAAAAATATTATATATTTATATTCCTCAATACATGTACGATTTAATAAAAGAAAATTATTTAATATTCAATCATTCGACGATGTGAAGGAGAGAAGAGAGGGAACAACAACGACAACGGGTGGACTAGTATAACATGGTTCACAGCGGGAGGAGGCATAAGAAAGGGAGAGAGATGTTTACCCTCATCGTATTATAGCGACTACCCGAGGCTCCTAAGGTAGGTGGGCATCATTCTATGAGGAGGCTACATCCCTAAAGGGCCATGGTTTGTTTTGCGACATATTATCCGTAGGTGGAATGTCCTTTTATAGGCTTTTGGTTTGGTCCTAACTAGTGGTACACTCACCCGAGGAGGAAATGTTCATTACTAGCACATCGAGGAGAGGGGAGTGATTTTCCCTCTTTCCCGGAAGGTCCTAGTGGCTATGGTAGGGATTCACTTGGTGTACTCCCGGCGGAGATACATTAGCACAAATATCTTGTCTCCTTCATATTTCCAAGTCTACGGAGGTCGGTTATGTATTTCTTCATTTAGTAGTGACGAGGTGAGGTGCCTCTCACTACTGATTTTGTTTCATTTCACAACACCAACGAGAAACGCATTGGTTCAGCTTCTTCACATGTTGATTCTTTAGTACGGGGAGCCATGACTTGTGAGGTGGTTTGTAATTTTTGCGGCAGTTCTACAACTTTAGATAGGTGTTGTGCTCATGCACGGGAGAGTCGAAATTCCCTTTTTCTTGAGCTATTTTGTTTATTTTTTGAGAGGTTTCTAGGAGACGAGGCCTCCTTTTTTGGAAGCCTCGTGGTGATCTTTATGTCTCGGATGCACATGTGGGGATATATGATGCGCGAGAGGCTGGTAGAGTTTTACGCTGTGAGGATATTTCATGATGCATTGGATTTGCTAGCCATTTTTGATGATAATCCCTTCATTATGAATTCCCCTTTCCTTATGATTGTTTGGATTGGCGAGGGTGTGCCAACATCACTCTTCACGGATGATGAGCTACCCGGATGGTATAGGTAATGTACTATTTTATTTAAATTTATTCTAACATGTTCTTTAACTTTTTTTATTAAATGTTGTTTAATGAGAATTCTCTAATATTTTTTGTACTTATATATATTTTGTAGACATTGGGTCTTTTGATGGCGATGAGATGCCGGTGCCACCAAATGATCCGGGTGTGGATGCGATGACGATCGAATATGGCGGAGATGTTGAGGATCATGAGGTTGATGCGAGCTGACCTACTCCTCATGGTGCGTCGGTACCGCCTTTTGCTAGGCATAGGCTTGATAGTAGATTGAGGATGGAGTTGGGCGACCGCTTTGTGCATTTCTTGTGGGCGGGAGTTAGGCTCACCACTATGAGATATATACGAGTAGATGCTAAGCTACGGATGTGGAGAGGCATGCCGCGTGACATGTTGACTTGATGTAGCATGTTGTAGGGGATACGACATAGTTACGTAGTTGAGGGGGACCCTTCGACATTATAAGTATGGTCGAGATGCAGCAGGCCAGATGCAAGTATCAACGCATCATTTGATGATCATGATCGGGGAAGTGATCATCATTCACCTCGCAACTGCCTTGAAGATGATCGACTGCCGGCATCGGCCGGCGGTGTGATGGAGATCGGTCGGACCATTGGCCACATTGAGTCATTGGCCTGATATCCAACGATAATCATGATCGTGATCGAGCTGGACCATCGACCATCTCGAGTCATCACGATGAGCGAGTTGAAGTAGTTCATCTGATCATCATGAGGCACCGGTACTAGATCGGCGGGGAGCAGCTCGGCGAAATGACCTCTACTAGTACTACTATTGATGATGTACCACCGAGTACATTATTTGACATTTATATTACGAGTTCTATATTTTTGACATTATATATATATATATATAGTCCATGTATTTTATGTTCATGTTGGAGTTGTACTTAATTTACACGTTGGTGATCATCATGATATGTATATTATTAGGTCATGTTAGATATGTTCATTTTAATGTCTGACTTGCAGAATAGATTTGTATGTGATAGCAATTATTTGACATGAGATGTATATTTGATGTTTGTGTTGTGATGATGTTATACAATGCTAATTGTGTTTTGTTAGATGATCATGATCACAATTATGTTAGCGAATTTGAATGTCTTTTTTAGCCGAATATGATCTTTATACGATGGTTATCATGATCGTGATGTTTATTTAATTTAATATTAAATGATAATGATATTTATTAAATATTATGTTGTGATTGTAATTGAAATTTTAATTTTCATTGTATGTAAAAGCTTGTAAAATTGTATTTGTATTTGTAATTGTATGTAAAATATTTGTGAAATTTTAGTTGTAATTGTAACATTTAATTTATTGTGAAATGATTGTAATTGTCATTTTAATTGTAATTGTATATATGAGAAATTGTAAAATTGTAATTGTAATTGTAATTTTATGTAAAATATTTGTAAAATTTTAATTGTATTAATGTGAAATGATTTTATTAAAATTTTAAATAATTGTAAAATAATAAATATAGAATAATAGGAATTTTGTAACATAATAAAGTTTAGAAAATAATGCAAATAAAGTTCATGTACTTTAGAATTATCATTATTTTATTATGATGTTACATACGAAAAAGAACTTTATACGATGCATACATTGTTTTTGAGATCAACATAATTGCAAACTATCAAGTGAAATATTGATTTTAACATTAACACAATGCAAATCACCAATTAATTCAAAATGCATATTATAATGTTTCAAAAAAAAAAAGAGTTAGCTTATAATTTATAAGGTATTTAAGTCCTCTTCTTTATAAAAACCCATCTTGAAAAGTATAAATATTGATGAAATAACACATATACCATATCACTCTCGGTTGTCATGATCACACGATTATCTTCCGGTTCACATGGCATGATAACAATATTGTTCTCAAAAATATGTTTTGATCTAGGTTTATGTCTCAATACGAACCACCAATCCCTATCCAACACATATGGGTAAAAAAACATCGGGTTGAAGTGTTTGGGGAAAACATAGGGCTCCTTAGCTTCATCCCACATCTTTCTATAGTTGATACATATCAGCCTACTATCACAATCTTCCTTTACATTATTCCGATCAAAGGTGTCCAAACACTTGCACCTAAAAGTAACACATTGGAAAGAAGATAAATCAACTTCAATGATCTTTTGTATCTTTTTACGTGTAACCTAACATCCCTCATACTAGGTTTTGATCATGGTGGCTAGATCGACTGAATTGATCAAACTCAACTTCCACTCGAAAATCTTGTGTCATGTGTGTCCATCATTAGCATTTTTTGTGAAAAAATGGTGTCCATATTCCCACATATATGGGAACAAATGCACTTATAAAAAGTTAAAAAATCATAGGCATGTGTCTTATAATAACCCAACGGTTAAAATATGAAATATAGATGTAATTGCATTTATGAAAGGTGAATTATTGAGTTTCAAATGTACATATAGAGGAATTAAATATGTGTGCGAGTTTCTGCACAATCCCTACGTTTAGAACATCCTCTTTAGCATGCGGGTAACGATCGGTTGCCGTATTTCTCTCGGACTTGGTTAGCAAACTGAATGTTTGGGAATATTTTTGGCATATTTTCTTATAAAGGATCGGGATAAGGCACACTTCTACCATTCAAGCGTCTAAATTTTTTTCTGTGTCACTATCCCATTTTATCGTCTTTTGTTCGTACAATGCGACCCACGGTTTTATCCGGCCAATTGTAAAGAACGAATTTATGGTTTTATTCAATTTCTACATTCGGTGATGAAATCAACTCGACATTATATAGTACATAGAGATCAAAATATACATTATATTGAAGTTCAAAATAAATATTTACTTTGTGTAAATTTGAAAAATTATAAGTCGCTTACTCTTTATCAAGCGTTTTTTCCATTCGTTTGGAGCAACTCCCTTTCTTTTGTATTCACCCCTTTCATCATCCCAAATCACCACACCTAGTCTATTTTGATCTTCTTGGTGTGCTCACTAGCATAATAAAGAGCTCATATGATATGTACCCCTGCGCTCATAGACCCCTCGGGTTTTCCTTGTGAAAAAAACTTTCAATTTCTTCATGTGCCGCTCACAAGAAGAACATCCAATGATAAGAAACCACCCCAACTAATTCAACCTCATCTACTAGGTGGATTAGAAGGTAAACATGCAAGTCTGTGGAAACCTAGGTACGATTCCTTCTCAAACATAAAAACAATCTCCAACTCTCTCTTGATGCCACCATAGAATGCTAGACATATGAATCTCCTTTGACGTGATCCAACATACAAATCAGATAATTTAGATATGGAACGTCCTGAGTCTTCCGGGGAATTCATGTTTCACACACCCACCCACAAACAAAGGATGACACTACAAAATTATAAACATATGCAATAATATACAAAATTAGTTATGTTTTATGATGCGTACATGGGATAAAATTTATTAATATAACAAATAATAGAAATCATGCTTTTGACATTATACGTACTCTAGAAGATTTAAATGGTCATGCGATTTCAACCTTGACGAATGGTCATCCCACAATGAAATAGTGTCATAGTGAAGACGTATAGAAGATGACACCCTCACGTACTAGAAAATTCCTTTGCCAAAGAAAGATAATATTTTTGAAAATACATGGGACATCACCTTCTTTGAAATACCATGAATTAGAGGGACCAATGCACGCCTCACGATCCTATACTTTCTAATCATCTTGGCAAATGTTTCTTTTTTAGTTTTTGAAGTAATATGATCTTTCTAACATCCAATGTGTCCTTTTTTTTCGATGATATGTTCCTCCATAAAAAGAATATGAATTTTTTTTTAAAATATATTCATGGGATCTAATAATTGTGATAATCCTTAAGGTGCTCCTAATATGGGAGGTTATAAAAAAGATAGATTTCCTTTTCATCCTAATGGGAAATTTCTCGACATAGGTGTTGAATAATTCTAGATCATCGAACATAGGCTCCCCATTTGAATTGAACATTTTATATGAACTCCTTCTCCTTCTCTCTCTCCATATGCTCAAAACCATTTAATTTGGTGTAATTATTGGAGGCCTTTTGGGTTCTCTTTCGTTTACCATTGAAAGAGGATGCTACTCTTCTGTAAGGGTGTTCTTACGGGAGGAATACCACCTGGAGAAATCATACAGCACATTTCGTAGGTCCTTGGACCATCTAGCTTTCGGAAGAAGATTGGTATCCTGTTGGGGTCTCCGTAGTTTTCAAGATTGGTAAGTACAAAGGCTGCCAGGCCTACATCAAAACCGCTTTGGAATCGAGGACGTAGCCATCCTAGATTCACGGAGGGATCTCACTTTTTATGTATGTGTTTAAAGATGTGATATTTAAGGCTTGAAGTGTGATTTTAGGCTAGTTATGAAGAACAAGGGTTGTTTTTTGTTTTGGTTGGGCGAGGAGATAATGAATATGAAGGAAGTCTTTATGAAGGGTGAAGGTGTAAGTAGGTGAAGGAATGGGTCGGTGATAAGATAGGCTAGGAGCGACATCAATTGATTGGGCTATGGAGTCATAATAGGCTTTAATTGAATAGCAAGGTTCAGAAGAGTGGTCCATGGGGCAAGTCATCTATGTCAAAGGATCTCTTTAAGTTTATTTTATGGAATGAAACACTAAGAAATGGGTAGAGGAAAATCAAACGGATGAAGAAACAAAGAGCATCCTAATATCAAGTAAGTACTTTGAAACTATCTTGCTTTTGGCATGCACTTAAGGAAAGACACAAAGTAATCTAAGATCGGGTAAGTACTTTTAAACTAGCCTTTTGATGTATCTTTCAAGAGAAATCATTTAAAACATAGAATAGCTTAAGATCAAGTAAATAATTTTAACTTAGCTTGCTTTCGGCCACATTCTTAAGGAGAACTTTTCAAAGCAAGCATTTGGAGAAGAAACTAGAAGACATGGCTAAGCATAGACTTCCCTAGTTCAACTTTAATTAGCAGAATTTTCAAGCACATTCAAAGAAAATATCTCCAAGTTGTACTAAGGAAATATGGGCTCACCAACACTCAGCGGTTATACTCTATTGAATCATCTTTAAATAAAAAATTAGTAGAAAACATAAAGGATAAATATTTTTTTCGGTGAGATTTAGGGTACTTTAAAAGTAAATCCTAATCTATATTTGTTGTTCTTTATCGGAGAAAAATGGACATAATGGAAACAAAAAGAAAATAACAATTCCACAGGTGAGAAACACATCACCATTGACATAGAGCGAGGATCCCATAAATCGGCTATTTGTATTTTATGTTCAAACTGATTCACAATCTTCAAGTCCAAAGGGCCTCTACAACTTCAAACTTCTCATCTCGGCTTATGTGTCTTAAATTAAAAATGGAGCTACAATAGCTAAAAAGCTATTTACATGCAACAGATATCGAGAGACCAACCTCTTCATTGTCTTCTACAAAAGTATTTATAGAAGTATGAGGAGGTTGGGGAGTTTCAGGGTTTGGTGTTGTTAATTCCATACTAAATGCAACTCCCGGTAGCAAAGCCATGCAAGGTAAAAGGCATGAATGATTTTAATTATAACTCTATTTTATTAACTATGGTTTTTCTTTACCGGGCTTAGTGGGTGAAAATATTGACTTTTGAGCACTTTCTTATCTTTACGGTAACTTTTCTTGTGATTTGAAATATTTGTTTTGTTTGCAATAGCTGTTAGTGGCCTTTTTTCCTTAATGTTACATGGCCCGAGCCTTAAGCGTATGTTCTTTTGAGATAAAAGGTTGTAGGTGTCGATTTGGTATTTGGGGGTTGGTCGCCCCTTTGATGTGGCATTCGAGGTTCTTACGGATCTGTCTTCATTCTCTTTCCTTAAGAACAACGATTTTCTTTAATGCGGGTTTATATCTGTTTAGGCTTTAAAGCTTTTTCTTTAATCATCCTCGAATTTTTGTACTTTATCTTGTTTAATCTGTAGATTGGAGGCTTTTGATTTTCAACTTTAGGCCTTAATCCTTTGAACTATGGTTAGAACCTTTAATCGTTCCAATTTATGCTTTGATTTTTATCTTGACAACGATACACTTTAATCGGTCGATTAACTACCGTATTTTTGTTTTGCAAGTGTGCGAGAGGGTTTGGTGGAGAATTTTTTTAGAAATCCAATGATCATGACTTACCGGCCCTTAAAAAACATTTAATCGAACTAAACCCCTTTAATTGTATCCAGAATTGTGAGGATCGTCATCTCGCTTACTCCCTTTGTGATTGTTTAACTGGAGGGTTTTAACCTTGTAACCCATTAAATCTACATGAAAAAAAAACAAAGTTGTTTAAATCTGCGATGAATTGGTTTAAAAGCTGCTTTGGAGAGGTTTACGAAAGCTGATGCAGGTTGTGAGGATGGAAAAATCTTAGTGGTAGAAGGGAGAAACCACAGCGAGAAGCAACGAGTTTGAATTTTAAAAATGGCGCAAAAATAGGTTGGGCGGTATTGGAAAACCATCGGTGGTTTTCGCGCGACATTATTAGGTGGTAAGAGGTATATGGCTTTTGGAACGCGATACGATTCGGCGATTGTGACATGGATTTACAAGACCACTTTTAGTGCACGGAAGGCTTGTGCGGTCTTTGAGGAGAGGCCAAAGAGTTGCGCGATATTGATCGGCCATCGGATGGGCAACGAATCCAACGGTGCGGATCGCACGTGATGGGATGTAATATGCACGAGGTATGGATGGTGGGGTATATGGTGACGTCAATTTTTTGTCGTGTGGTGATTGGAGTTTATGAAAAGTTAGATCTATTGGGTTATGTCCCGATCGTCGAGACCTTCACCATGGACGGTTGAGATTTTAAATATAAAAATTGGAGATTTGAAAAGCGAAGAAAGGAAAATAGATGAAAGAGGGTGGAAGGATGGATGGCTTGATGGTTGTTGATGTATGTAGATCAACGAGGTCGAAAGTCCGCTCGAAGACCACAACATCGGGAATGGGGATTTTATGAGAGGGTAAAGTTATGACGGGGTTGTCTAGGCCTTTTAGCGCTCGATTTCAAGGCTAAAGACATATGAGAAAGAATTTGAAGTTTATAAGCTCTCGGGGGCTTAATACCTTTGTAACGCAAAAGACTATTTTTAAGCCAAAAACAAGGGATTTTAAGGCCAAATAACGGTTTCGGTAGATGAAAGAAAGGATTGCAAGCAAAATAAAGGGAGATATAAGGTTTAAAAAAAGGTTAAAATTATTTAGAGGTTTAATGAAGGATTTTTTTGACGGATTTTTGAAGGAAACAAGGATGAAAATGGAGATTTTGTGGGAGTGAAAGGGAGAGGTGAATGGTCGTAAATGGAGCATTATAGGAAATTTTATCTTGGTAGCCGAGTAGGTTCTTGAGGCTTATAGCGAAACATCAATGAAGATTAAATCAAAGGATAAAGAATCATCATAAGACTTCAAACATGATGGATTTTCCAAAGAAATATATCTCTTGAAGGCTTGAAAACAGAAGTAGCCACCATTAGGTATATCGGAAATTTATAGGTGGCTAACGGTGGCCACTTGGGGAGGACGACTTGCTTTTAGGTGTCCGAACCTCGGCTATTAATCTACGGCCTTTGATAAACTAGTGCCTTATCCATTGGGCATAAATTTTCTTTTTTTTTTTTGAGGCGATAAGCTTTGCAACAATACGCGGCTGTCAATTCTTTCAAAAAACATCTCTACCTACCCAATCCTATTGATTCTAACATTTTCTTCTTTTAGAGTGCACTTAGTGGAAAATTCTTTTCTTCAAACATTTTATTCTTTTTTAAAGTAGGAAAAACTAATCTAAGTCTACCCTTATTTATTCCATGAGTTCAGATTAGACTGTTGAACTCATAAATTCTCTACATAACCTACTATCTGCCAGGATTAGACTGTCTGACAAATTTTATTCTCTATTTTCTAAAAGAGAAATTTAAACACAGCCAAACCAGGATTAGGTTGTTTGATTTGATGTGGGTCCATGGCATAAAAACAAGCTGCACACAAACTTTATTTTTCAGAAATTTGAAACAAAATTGTGAAGGCTTAAGATCTGAAAATTTTAAAACATCCTTCAATCTTTTTGCAGCTTTGATTTTAATCTTTTTGAGCTGATCTCTTCCTTTTCCTTGGTTCAAATTTTGAGCATATGAGAACCAATTTTTTTTATTCTAATCTAATCTACTAATAAGCCAAGATTAAACAATTTGGCAAATATTCTTCACTAACCTATCAATAGAAACATTGAAATCTATCCTAGTCATGATTAGGTTGTATGACTACAATAGCAGAGTTTTGTTTTGGTAGTGGCCTTTAAGCTTGCACACTTTTAGATTTTCTCTTTTTGGTATGGGGATGTACCTTTCTTGTTTTAATTTTGCCCTCTTTTTCTTTTTCTATTGTTTTTGTCTTTTCTCTTTCTTCAAATTGAAAAACAATGTTTTCTACAATGAATAAAAGGCCTTGAAAGTAACGTATCAGTCAACAGAAATAATGTTTGAGAACCGTGCCATTAACAGGACCTCCAAAGTATTCAGCTCCATCCAACTCTTGCAGAAAAAATGCATTGTTTCCAATAACAGATTGGATGAGGTAAGGGCCCTGCCATAAGTTATCAAATTTTCCATGTTTTCCCTTATCTTCTCTTCTTGAATCCCATTTCAAAACTTTATCACCAATTTTGAAATCACTTGCCTTAGTTCTTTTGTCAAACAGATTCTTGATGTTTTCTTGTAGTTGCTGTGCTCTAATGTATACTTCCTCCCTGGTTTGTTGTAGATATATTGTCTGATTTATTCCTCTCGTGACATCATCATCTTCAGACTGTACTTCCTGGATCAGCTTCATTACAGGCACCCCTAAACTGGTTGGAAATATTGCTTTAGTTCCATAAACTAGCTGGTAGGGAGACATTCCAACGGATTTTTTAATGGTTAGTTTGTCTGCCCATAAAGCATGTACTAGCTTATTGTGCCATGATTTCTTGTTGTCTTCCAACAACTTCTTGATAATGTTTACCGGAATTTTATTTGATGATTCTGCAAGCCCATTACCTTGATGGTAATAAGCTATGGAATGACACAATATGATCTGATATTTATGACAGAATTCTACCATATTTTTAGATCCAAATGCAGCAGCATTATCAATTATGATCTTTCTAGGACAGCCAAATCTGGATAGTGTATGGTTTTGAAGGAATGAAATGATAACTGAGTCTGTGGCATTCCTAGAGGGGATGGCTTCTATCCACTTGGTAAAATAGTCTGTTGCTGTGAGGATCCATCTATGTTGGGCAGATGAGGGAGAATGGATTTCCCTAATGAATTCTAGACCCCACTGTTGAAAAGGAGCTTCAACAGTGATAGGTTGCAGAGGTAAGGGAAGCAATTTTCTTTTGCCTTCAAATATTTGGCATTTGTGATAGGCAATAATAATCTTATGGACATCTTGAAAGAGAGTGGGCCAGTAATAACCAGCTCTAAGGATTTTGTTGGCAGTTGATTTCCAGTAGAGGTGGCCTCCACATTCTCCTTCATGAAAATCATGCTTGATCTTATCTGCATCATTCTCAGGCAAACATTTAAGCAATAATCCACTAGCATTTTTCCAATATAAACATTTTTCAAAATGCAGTAATTTACATCTTTTAGCTTTAAAAATCTTGCCTTTTTTTTAGACAAACCAGGAGGAACATTCAGATTGATCAAAACCTACAAAATTTCAGCATACCAAGATGAATTTAGAAAATGATCTTCAATAATTGGAGTTAAAAACTCGTCCTGTTCATCTAATGCATTAAACATGTTTATGTCAAGAGCTTGAAAGTTTGATTCAGCCATCAGTCTTGCTAGTCCTTGACCCTTTATGAGTTTAGTGGGCTTGATTTCTAAGTCATACTCTAAAATCACAACAATCCACTTTCCTCTTTTGCCATATGGATCTTGGGTCAATATGTCTTTCACCACTGAATGAGGCACAAATGCTATGATGTGGGAATGTAGAATGTAAACTCTGAAGTCTTTTAAGGCTTTGACTAAGGCAAAGGCTTGTTTTTACATTATGTTGTACTTCAAAGGTGGATATCTTAATGCTTTGCTGAAAAATGCAATGGGCTGCTCTTGTCCTTTCAAATTTTTCTGTAATAGGACAACAACTACTATGTGTTCTGATGCAAATGAAAAAAATGAAGAAATCTTTGGAAAAATTAGGACTGATAAGAACTGGTGTTTTGGTGAGTGCTTGTTTTACCAGTTCAAATGATTTCTTTGCTTCAAAGGTCCATTTAACTCCTTCCTTTTTAAGCATGTTTGTTATGTTTCTAAGGAGTTCAGCTAAATTGGGTATGAACCTTCTCAAGAAATTTATCTTTCCAATGAAGGATTGAAGTTCCTTGATGTTTCGGGGATGGCTGATTTGCAATATGCCATCAATCCTTTTTGGGTCTATCCTTATTCCTTCTTCTGATATGATATGCCCAAGGAGTTTTCCTTCTTGGAGACCAAACAATGTTTTCTTTGGGTTTAAGGACAGTCCAAAATTTCTGCATTTCCAAAGACTTTTCTCAAATGTATTAGGTGTTCTTCATCTATTTTAGAATAAACAGTTATATCATCAAGGTAAATTATAATGAAGTAACCTATTTCTTCCAAAAATTCAATATCCATGGCTCTCTGAAATGTGGCACCAGCATTCATCAAACCAAAAGGGATTTTAAAATACATGAAAGTACCCCAGGGTGTAATAAAGGCTGTTTTAAGTTGATCATCAGGATGTACCAAAATTTGATTGTAACCTGAGAATCCATCTAGCAAAGAAATTCTTTTGGAACCAGCTAATTTTTGTAAAATATGATCCATTTTGGGCAAATGATAGTTGTCCTTCAGTGAGGCTTTGTTTAAGTTTCTAAAATCAATACAAAGCCTTGTCTCTCCTGTTTTCTTCCTAACTGACACAATATTAGAAAACCACTCTGAGTATATAACAGGGACAATAATTCCAGCATCATACATTTTTCTGATTTCTTTCTCTACCAGAGGTAATTGAACAGGGTTGATTCTATGCAATTTTTGTTTAAAAGGTTTCTGGTTTTCTTTGAGGGGTATCTTATGCTGAATTATTTCTGTATCATATGATTTCAGATCTTCATAGCTCCATGCAAAAAAATCAGAAAATTCCATAAAGAGCTCAATGTATCTCAATTTAATGTGAGCAGGAAATGTTTTAGATACTTTGATTATTTTGGGCTTTTCCTCACTGCCTATATTGCATTCTTCCACTTCAGATTCTATGGGTACCAGTTTTGGCCTTTTGGCCACATCATTCAAGTCAAATAGTTCTTCTAAGGAGACCAACCCTTTTGGCAAGCTTTGGTCTTTAGATTGATGCATTTCCAAGTCTTCATTTACTAAATCTGTGCTATTTTCTATTATATGTTGAAATTCATTTGTTAACAGATTCATTTATGCAATCTTGGGAGACTTTTCTTCTTCAACAAGTGGATTTTCTTCAATAGGAGAGTATTTATCGTAATCTGAATCTGAGTTTGATGTCTCAAATTCATTTTTGGACTGTAAGAAGTCTTCTATTTGTTTATCTCCCTCAAAAAATTGCCAGTATTTTTCATTTTCTGGGACAGCTGGTCTAAATTTGACTTGGGTGGTGCATTGCTTGGTTTCATAAGGTGTAAGACAAGTTCTAGCAGCAAAGGATAAACCATTGGCAAGGAAATTTTGGTTTCTTGGGATAAAGATAAGTTGAAATTCATCAAAAGTCTTTAACAAGTCTATGGCATCATCTCTATAGGCTCTAAGTCTGGGATGTTTAGCACTATATTCCCCATTCACTTGCCTAATAATCAACTCTGAATCCCCATGAAATTTTATCCTCTTGGCCCCTAATTTTTTCAATAAATGCAGGCCTAAAAGGAGAGCTTCATACTTAGCTATGTTGTTTGTACATTGAAAATTCAATTTAAAGGAATGCCCCTCAGCATGATTGTTTTCAGTGTTGTGTATCCATATGCCTGCTCCTGCATCATTTTTAGTGCAAGACCCATCAAAATTCATGTTCCAAAGAGGACTGTTTTCAGATTTGAGATTTATTTCATTGCTGTCCTCTTTATCTTCTTTATCATTATGTTATGTACAAGGGTCTGCACTACATTTTTCTGAGTTTTGTTCCTCAAAGTTTTCAATGTTTTGAGGTTTTACTTCTTGATTTTCATGATCTGCATTATTTTTATGACTGTTTTGGACCTCAATACCTCTAATCTGTTTGCTGTGGATTTCTAAATCAGCAGACTATTTTTTAATTTCCCCTTTATTTTCCTCCTCATCAATGACTGCAACTATGTCTGAATGTGAAGTGATTACAACATTTGATGTTTTTTCGTTGATTATCTCTTGCTCTTTATGAATATCATCATTAAAAATAATAAAATAGTCAAGATCAGTGTGTATGGAGTAAAGAGGAGAGTTTTCCGGTCTTTCTTGGCTACTCACCATGTATTTCATGTGCGTTTCCCTATAGAGTCTTCTAGGTTGATTGAAGACAGAGATGGTGGCATAAGTCATATCCATCTGCATTGTGCCTTGTAACTTAGCTCCCCATGATCTTGAAAGGAGCATGCCATATTTGGGGGGTATGTCAGCCACTACAATGTCCATCACTAAACTCTTCTCTCGTATTTGGGCTAAGTCAACACACAAATCCTTTATTAGGCCCAGGCATCTCACCCTAATTGAATCAAAGGAATATAAATCTTTGTAGATTCTAGTTACCTCTAAGCCTAATATTTCCATTATAACCTTGGGCATAAGGTTGTGTGATGCTCCTGAATCAAGCATGACATTGTGCAAGATATTGTCATGAATGTTTAAACTGATGTAGAATGGAGGGGTAGCTCCTTCTTGAAATTTCCCTTCGATTTTTGGACCAAAAATTAGTTTTGGGGTGTCATCATTTAAGTTGACTGTATCATGAACATCTTCTATGTTCAAAGCCTTCGAAATTTGACCTCTATATACATTTTGAGTGACTAATTCAGTGAGTGGGACAAAGATTTTGATTTTGGATATTTCATTCTCTAGGCTGAAGGGGATCTGGTTTTTCAACATGTTTAGTTCAGCCTTCTTAGTCACTATTTCATTAGCAAAGTCAGCTTGCTGATTTTCATTATTTACAGCAGTTAGAATGGTTTTTTTAGGAGCGTTAGCTGAAGTGATAGTGCTACTGGGGTTGACACTCTGTTTTTTATTGGCTTGAGCATTTCACCCTTTGTTTAAATCAAAATTTACAGCCACTGTTGGGTGCTTTTCGACTGTCTTTTTGGGTGTATTTTCAGGGTTGTTTTTGGCAGATTTATCAGAGGTTTTGTTCCTGGGAGATTCTTGATTCTTCTTAATTTTGAGGTCATACTATTCAGGTGATCCTATGATGGAATTTTCAGAGTATTGTTCATAATAATCTGTTTGTGGTCTTCTATCATCATAAGGTGTATATAGACCTTGTTTTCTTTCATAAATGAGATCAGAATCCTCGTTACTTACTCCCAACATATTCATGTTATCATCCTCTGTTTGTTTGCTAGTTTCTTCATCCTCATTTACATAATTTTCGTGGAAAGGAGACCTAATTTGTTGATCATCCTCTCTTTGTCTGTTTTGAGGTTGATTTCTCCTAAAGTTCTGATTTTGATTTTGAGATTGATTTCTGTTTTGGGGAGTTGATTGATTTTCTCTACATTGTGCTCTCTCAAGTATGCTCATTTTCTTCATCATTTCCTCCATCATTCTTTCCATTTTTGAGCTAGATGTGGAAGGTGCAGTTTCCTCCCTAAATGATACTTTCTTCTCATTCTTCAGCCTAGCTCTTTTCTCAATCAGATTCACTTCCACAGCAAGAGCTCCTTTCTGCATGTCTTTTAAAGTTAAGGGGTCTCTTTCTCTCAGCTGGTATGCCATTTCAGGGTCAAATCGTTCAGGAAATTTGGCCAAAGCTGAGCCTTGTGGAGGTTTCAATTATGAGGGTAGGGCATTATAAACACTATTGAACCTAGTGCAATAATTTTGAACACTTTTCCCAGTGTTTCTTTTGAGGTTTTTGTAGTCTGAAAGTATTTGGAGAGGGTTTTTTCTAACTCCCCATTTGTTTAGGAATGACTGATGGAGGGCTTGGAGGTTGTTAATACTATTGGGGGTTAAGCTTTTGAACCACTTTCTTGCTTCTCCCCCTAGACTTTGAGAAAACTATCTTAGTTTGAAAGTTTCATCATCTATCTCATTTCTATCAAAATAGTCATTCATATTATCCACATGTTGTGAAGTAGTAGTAGCACCACTAGCATCATATAATGGTATCTTGGACTGATAGTCTTGTGGCAGATTGACTAAAGGTAAAGGAATGACTAGAGGGGCATAATGTGTTGCCATGATAGTAGTTTGTGGGAAAAATGGGGGGTTTACAGGTGGAGGATGTAAGAAGGGAGAGGGTTGATGGAATGGGGTAGTTTGAACAGTGGGTGTATGGATAACAGAAGTGGATGGATCAATAAGAGACTGTTGAGCAGATCTTGGATGAGAGAAACCAAAATTATGAATGAAATGGAAATCAGGAGGGGTGGTTTCTCTGCTACCAGGATGTTTACCTCTATCTTGGGATGAAGGTGGAGACTCAAAATCTATCTGATCTATATCATCAAGTGACCTAGTTCTGAATGGGTTTCTTAAGTCAACCTGTGAATCTTGTAGAGCTGTAAGGTTTTCAGGAATAGAGTTAGCTCTACAGACTGGCCTGACAACAGTTGAAGCTTGAGCCTTAGGAGATTTCCTAAGTATACTTTCCGGATTATCAACTATCTCAAGATGGTTTGGGTCCAGATAGGATCTAGTATAAACTCTTCTAGGAGTCACCATGCCATGTTTTCAGGCCTAATGATAAGAAAAGTTTAACCAAATATGACAATCTTTGATAGGCTAACTAATCTTTCAAACCAGGAGAAATAACTTCTCACAATTTCCTTAAGTGAGTTTGTATGATGTTATAATAGAAATGGGTTTCCCAGTGGAGTATTTAGGTCAATTCAAGATTGTGGAGTCGCCAGATGGAAATTTTTAGCTTTTGAAGGTAAAATGTTTTATGGTCCACCACCATTAATAGGTTTGAATACCAATCTGAAATATTTTTTTGGGTTATCTGAGTTTTTACAGTCCTGTGGTTTATGAGAGTCCTAAATATGTTTCAGCATTTAGCTACGGTGATGAGACAAACAGAGTTTACTTTGTGGCTTACTTAGCTAATTTCTTCAAGGTTTGATAGGGGTCTATTAGAATCCTAAGAAGTACTTAGATTGCCACTAATTCAGACAAGTCCTATCATGGTTACCAACATGCTTGGTAGTGCTTGAAGAAAGTTAATTATACTGCACTGAACATTGAGTGTTTTGTTTTAAGGATTTTACTCAGAATTCCCCAGTATGGTCACCAGTATGTTATGGTCTCCATAGTGATGCAGGAGCATCAAGGGTATTTTTTACTTGTAAATATGTTAGAAAAGGGGGTGTGACAATTTTTAATATTTTATTTAATTAATTTGTTATTTTAAATAAAATAGGAGAAAATGAGGATTTTGTAAATATCCTTTGAGAGAATTTGGGTAGTTAAGGATATAAAGGGATAAGATTCTAGATGATAGGATATGTTGAGATATTTTAGTGGTATTGAGATAATAGAGTTAGGCATTTAATTAAATGATTTTTAAAAATTGTATAAATAGGAAGGGGTTTTGAGAGAAAAACACATTGAGATTGTGAGTGGGTGTGTGTAGAGAGTGAAAGGTTTTCTGCTTGAATGCCTTCGGGAGTTTGTAAGGGCCACAGATTATGAGTATCAGGCCAAACAAGAATTTGTAAGTCATTGTTTTGTTTCAGGATTGTATATATATGTTAATAGGAATTATATATATTGGTTGTTCTTGTTAAATTCTGAAACTGGGAGTTGAGTTATACATATTTGAATGGGATGTGTTATTGAATTCAAAGACAGTTGAAAGAATCGAATTTTGTATGGGTTTGAATGTTTGAATTGAATAATCGATGCCAGATTTTGTAAACAATACAAAATTGATGAATGTGAATGTGTTAAGGTTTCAATATCATAACAGCCATAACCATTTATCTGTTGATGAGTTCATAGCAGATGGAGGGACAGTTTTAAAGGATCGATCTTTGTGTATAAATTTTTCCACAGTGAATTGACCATTTGTAATAAATGCATTACAATCTGGCAAGTGGTGAATTGAAGCAATGGGAAGGGCGCAATTCTTGTTGTAACTCTGGAAATATATACATAAAGGGTTATTGAAATCCGATTGAAGGAATCAATATTGAATCTGGGTTTTACAGGAATTACTAACGTCTGAGGGACGCGGTAAATTAATGTCTGAATTTGAGGGTATACTGAATTATATGTTGCTGGAATCGATTCCTTAGTGGCACCAATTAAGAACCTCCATTCGATTTAGAATGTTGTTGATGAGTTTAAAGTCGATTTAAAATTCTGGGGTTAAACCAATTTTAAAATCCGCGTAATTCAATTTCAGAAGAAATCAAATTCCAGTTTTGAAGTAACAGTCGAAGATTGAGTCAGCGTTGGATATTAAATGCAGGTATGAGCCCGCATCATTTTCTAATTTAAATGATAGTGTTGAATATGTATGAGTCTGTGTTGAATTCAGACTGATGCCAGAAGCGTGGATGAATGGTCCGATATGAGGAAAACGTAGAGACATCAATTTTGGGTTTTGAACCATTTTTGATAGATGTAAACTTGTATACCACAGCAAAGCCGTGCTAAAAGTGGTATGATAAACAGGTATGTTTTATTTTAATGGAATAATAACAGTCTTTTGAAATAAGATAACTCTCATGAATCGAATGGTTCGATTGCTAGTGAGATCCAGAATCTGAAGGCGTGGTCTAGAGATTATTGCAGGAATTCGAACGGGTAAGATATGATGGTGTTTTCATGAAGTTATAATGCATGAAAATGATATATGACTGCCAGATTCAGTCTTAACACATGGGCGCCTTTGTTTATAGAATTTGTTTGAAAATCTGTATTAAAATTCATATGTGAAAGTTGGGAACAAATGCTGAAATGAAATGAAGACTTCGTGAGGTAAGGAAACCTGTGGTTGAATGTTCTGAGATGTTAATTGCGCAGTTTAATTATATAAGCAGAGTTACGTTGGAAAGGTCGATGAGCAGTGCTTTGAGTTTAAGGGAAAGTTTTAGATTGAGATTTCCACATGGACTAACACATATGAAACCCTCGTAAGCCAGTTGGATGTTTGAGATTTGAATCAAATATGTTTAAAGTCAATGGTCAAACATATGAGAATTCAGCGCGTAATTAAATGAAAAACATTGGGGGTTGAATTATATAAGTGAGCTTGGGTTGGAAACTAATTTGAAATTGATGGTTGGTTAAAGTCTGTATGAGACTTTTTATAAGGAATTTTAATGCTATTTGAAACCTTGAAAAGGGAGTTTTCTTGATTTGATTTTGAACCATATGCTGAAGATAGTTTCCGCATTCAAATGATAACTTGTGAATTGAAAGATAAGCTTCCGCATAATATTTGAGATTGCCAGTGGGTGAAAATTGTCCTAGATTGAAGATTTATTGGGCGATTATGATGATGCATTTGTATATGCATAGAATGGAGAAAGATTCTGGGGTTTGCAGGCCCTGCCTGCATCATTTTTGGTATCAGAGCTTGGCTCTGTTGAAATGAAAAATGTTTATTTTCTGAATGAGGGCAAGAAGGTTTGTTGAACTGAAATGTATTTTTGAATGTGTGATGAATGATGAAGATCAGATTTTAAATCTGATATGCCGCATACACAATTGCAAGTGAACAGGATGGCAGAAGTAAATGGAGACAAGATCCTGCAAGATCTTAAAGGTGAGATGATTTCCTGATTTGAATTTTGTGATGGAAAGTTTATGGTTGCAGATAAGATGATGGCAGTGAACCTGACATTCAGCTAAAGGATGGATAAGGAGGACAATTGCAGTGTTCTGAAGAAGAAGGTGAGTTGAAGAGATAGCCTAGAGAGAGAGCAGAGGAGAATGCTCAAAGGGTTCCAGAGGTAGTGAACCAAGTACTTACCAAAAGACTGAGTGAGGAGAGCTTGGTGAGGTAAGTGGTAGCAGAAGAGATTGCTGTCGTAGAGGCTAGTACAACTCAGGGTGAGTGAGAAACTCATGGAGAAGATGACCATGGAGGATCAGAGAAGAGGTTCAGAGGAATGCCACAGAGATGAGATGACTGCAGAAGTCAGAGAAAGAGAGATTGCCGTAATGAAGGTACAATTGCAAGTACTGGAAGAATGGTTGCAAGAGCAGGAAAATCAGAATAGAGGTTGGATCTTTCCACTGAAGGGAAAGAGAGTGATTTGGTGACAATTGCAGGAGAAGTTGAGGCAAAGTGTGATTGCCTTATTGAAGAAAGGACTTAGAGTTCTTGAGCCAGAGTTGGAATTTGAAGATTCCACATTTGTTCAGAAGGAAGTATTGGAGGAAGCAGTCAAGACTGAAAAGTCTTTTGGTTTAAAAACTAATGAGTTGTGTATGTTTGCATGTACAGTACAGGGAGATGAGCAAGCTTTAGAGTTTGTTAAGGAGAGAAAAGAGTTAAATCTGAAGGCTGTTCAGATTGATGTTGAGATAACAAGATCTCAGAAGGGAATGAAGACAGAGGAAGCAGAGAATGATAAGTACTCTGAAAAAGAAAGCAGTGATGCTTTTGTTGTTACAGTACAAGAGAAAATTCTTGTGGATGCTGAAGAAGAGAAGCAGTCTGAAGCGCAGATAAGGGAAGTAACAGCTGATACTGTTGAACATTTTATGCAAACTGAAAGTTTATGTATGAATGCAGGTGATGATGATATGCTTCAACAATGCTACAGAGAAATTGCATTGTTGGAATATTTGTTGATGAATTCAGAGTATGATAGAAAGGTTGCAGCAGACGAAAGAGTTCAGTACAGTAAACGAGAGTAGAACGACATCTTGCAGACAGATGGAAAGAAGGCGAGACTAGCTGACAGTCTCATGGTGAATACAAATCAGCATACTGATGTGCTGACAGAAGAGTTGGGAAGGAACTTAGAGCAGCATACTGAAGTGTTGCCAGGGAAAGCTGAGGAGAAAGCCAGTAAAGATTTTCTAAGTCCTGAAGAAGACTTAGAGCTGCAGATGACTGAATCTACAAGTGAGACCGTTGGGTCTTGTGATTTTGATACTACAATTTGATTTTGTTTACAGGTGACGTAGAAGACAGTCCATCATTTGGAATTGTCTTGGAAGGAGGTGAACAGTTGCGGAAAGAAGATGAGACAATTAGGTCTCATAAGCAGAGGCTTGTTACCATGGGTGACAAGGAAAAGTTGGCTTGTCTGTATAGCCAAGAGAAGACCGGTGTATGAAATTTTGGAGCTGCTACAGTGATAGAGGGTGAAGCTATAGTGTTTGCAAAACTTGATGATGATGGACAATTTCTGAAGATTGTCGAAGGGAAAGATGGAGATTATGCTGGAGTTAATTTGCAGCATGTTGATGAAATGCTGAAATGTTTGCTGGAGACATTTGAACCAGAGAAAAAAGTTGCAGATGAAATTGTAGATGATGAGCAAAGGAATGTTGCAGAGGGACAGGAAGTTTGGGAGGCCGCAACATCGATAGTGACAGCTAGAGCAACATGTGAGGCGACATTTATAGTAGCAGCAGCAGAAAAGGTGCAAAACAACAGTAAGGGTGAAAAGGAAGCGATCAAAATAAGTGAAGAACAAGAAAGAATGAGAGTTCAGCAATCAAGAGATGGAAACAATCAGCAAACAGAGGACATACTGGACAGATAAATTGAGTTGATAAGGAGGTTAATGATAAAAACATCCCAGAGAAAGACAGCAGCAAGAAAGAAAAGGAGTGACAACAAGAGGAAGACAGTAGCAGATCTTGAAGGCAAAGCAAGTGGAGCATTACAACACAAAATATGGAAACCTGGAAGACAACAGAAGATAACAACAACAGTAAAGCAATTGACAAGCAAGGAAAGATTACAAAATAAAATTTGGGATCCAGGAGGAAATAATTATCCAGACTTATGACCAGGTGGTCATGAATTTTCTTACATGGGGAGTCTGATGCAGGAGCATCAAGGGTATTTTTTACTTGTAAATATGTTAGAAAAGGGGGTGTGACAATTTTTAATATTTTATTTAATTAATTTGTTATTTTAAATAAAATAGGAGAAAATGAGGATTTTGTAAATATCCTTTGAGAGAATTTGGGTAGTTAAGGATATAAAGGATAAGATTCTAGATGATAGGATTTGTTGAGATATTTTAGTAAGGGCCAAATGATCGAAATTAAGGCCAAAGTAGGAGGTTTTATGTAAGTAGTGTGTGTTTTAATACAATATTTCATTTCCTGCAGTTATGCCATTATTGAGTTTGTGTGAGATTGAAATTGTGTGTTTAACGAATCAAAGGAAATTCGATCCTTTTTAAATTCTGGAATATTAATGTTGTAAGGGAATTGCGTTTTAGTATCTGCGAAAGAAGTTTAATCTTGCAGAATCTTATTAAAACTATTTGATAAAGTCAACCGAATCAATTAAGCTCGATCTTTAATTGACAGCTACGCTGGCAGGGAGAGAGTATTCTCGCCTTTCTGGGTTCGATTAGTCTATATATCCTGGGTAAGAGAAATGAAATTGATTCATGAGATTGTAATGAATTACATGGAATGGAGATTCGATTTGATATAACACTGTCAAGTTTTATATATTCAGAGTCAATTCAGAAAGAGGAATGTTGAATGAGAATTATGGATCGAGTCTTATTTCTGTTATGTATTATGTTGGGCGCTAATAGAAAATGAATGTGTTTTAATGAGTCACGCTGCTATGCGTTGAGTCGAATTACTAACACAGTGAAAAATTAGTTGAAGCGGTGGAACAAATTACAAGTCCCCACATGGTATACCCATTGATCTATTAGATCGTCTGCTCATCATTTCGACACAGCCGTAAATGGAAGGTGAGATGCATTAAATTATTGATATAAGATGTGAAGAAGAAGATGTTGAAATGTCGGATAATGCAAAGGAACTTCTAACAAAGATAGCAGTTGAGACATCACTGCGCTATGCCATTCATTTAATCACAGCAGCTGCACTAGCTTGCCAGAAGAGAAAGGGGAAATTTATTGAACTTGAGAATGTTAGCAGGGTTTACCAGTTATTTGTGGATATCAATGCAATTCCTTATGGAGTATCAGGAGCAATTCATGTTTAATGAGGTCCCCGGTGAGATTGAAGAAGACAATATGGATGTTTAATTGCTTTTTGCAGAACTTTATATTTCGTAACAAAAACTATAATTCTGTATTTGGGACTGACAGCAGAAATATTAGTTAATCAAAGGATCAGAACTGAATGCGGATCGGTCATAGACGAAGTCGATGAGCATTGGTCTGGACAACGTATATGAACATTGGCAGAACGCATATTGTGCAGCGCTGAAACGAATGCATGGACCAATAGTAAGCATGGGCGCATTCAGTTATTGAGTTTTGATCATAAAAACTCGATTGCAAGGGGTAGAATTCTCAATGAAGGTGTCGAGAAGCTTGGTAAGCTGAATGGAAAAGGGCAATCTTGTATATGTCAAATGTTATTTGAATGTTGATGTTTAAATGGATAGGTTTGAATATAAAAGTAAGGGCGCAATCTTTAATTGAGTCCTGTCATATATAAATGAGAGTTACAGGTTTTATTTGTGGGAGCATTCAAATGTTTGGCTGCGTTGAGGAATCATGGCAGTAATGAATTCCATGAGCATGAATTCAAGGTATGTGTGTGGGTGATTATTCGTGGACAGATTTGAAGTTTAAACATTAGGCTGCAAATACCTTTCGTTGAAAGATATATATGTTTGTGGTGATGACTCATGCCATTGGAAAGAAATGATAATGTGAGTCTGAATTTTATTTGGGATTGTGGAAAACAAATTGGAAATTGTCATTAAATAGTGAATGATTTGTTTCATTGGGTTTAATTGAATATTTCAAAGTTTATGAAATTGCTATGAAGGAGTAAACTCTCATATACAGAGATTGTGAAATGGTTTTATAACCATAAATTGAAAGATAACTTCCGCAATTGGGAAATGTATGAAATTGCCCAGATTGGATTCTTAGTATGGCAATGATTGCAATATATGCACAACAATGTTTGAAGATCCTGGTTAATGCAGGCTAGTGTCTGCGTCATTTTGGTATCAGAGCTTGGCTCTGTTGAAATTGAATATGTTTGTTTTCTGAATGAAGTTTAAGTACGAGATTGCAGCTGTGAGGAAATATATTCAAAGCAGAGGTGACAGCATCAGAAAGAGTGAAGACTGCAGCAATATAAATCAAGAAAAGCCGAGAGAGAAGAACCAGATGTGTTCTTAAAAGCAGAATAAGGAAAGTCCTTAGGAGTGGCAGTGAACCTGTAGAATCCAACAAGAGATTGGACAGAGAGGAAAATTGAAGTGTCTTCGAAAGAGAGAGTGAGAGATTGCAGAAGCCTAGAGAGAGCAAAGGTGTTGCTCAGGAGAAGATTCCAGATAGTGGACCGTGCTTACCAAAAGACTGAGTGAGGAGAGCTTAGTGAGGTAAGATTGCAGTAAGGAGGATTTACTGTTGCAGAGGCTTGATGCAGAGGTGTGAAAATCTCATGGAAAGAGAGGAGCAGGAAATGACTACAGATAGTCATAGCAAAATTTCACAAGGAAGCCACAGCAGAAAGGAAGATGCCAAAGAAAATGGCATGAGGATGAGTCAAGAAGAGTTTGACCGAGAGAAAGCTGAGATAGATTTCCAGATTGGAATATTGATGAAGATGCTGCAGAAAAGTGTTTGGACCATGAGGAAAAGAGTAAAGTGGCCAAGGCTACGAGAAAGGAGAAATCAGCAAGTGAAGTCAGAGATAGTAGAAGAATTGAGAAAGATTGAGCAGATATTGAGTGCTCAAGAGGAATCAGAGAAACTCAGAGAAGCAGAGGTAGAATTGGAAGTTTCCATTTGCAGACCAGAATAGGGTGAGATGTTAGGGAAAGAGGATAATGAGAGGTCAGCTGAATATCTCATGGACTATTGGCAGAGTCCAGAACAATTCAAAGATATGTTGACAAAGGAAGCAGATGAGGCAATGCAGCCTTGTGATTTTGATTCTTACAGTTTGTGTATGTTTGCAGGATATGCAGAGGATGATGGACAGTCGATTGAAAATGATGCTCTTGAGGTAAAGTATGATGAAGAATCCTTTTTAGAGGAAGAAGGTGTTGATCTATTGCAACAGAAGGAGTTCATAGATGAAATCCTGTTTGGTGTGAAACAGTTAGATGAGGTTGATATAGACCAGCAGTTTGAAGACAATTCCATAGTGGGACTACAAAAAGGTAAACCAATGAATTTGTTTAATGGAATTGATGAAAGATGTTTTCAATATGATAATGTGGAAAACAGGTCAACTCAGGAGGATTGCCAAGAAAAGAATGAAGCTGAGAAGGAAAATTGTGATGATCTGCTGGAGAGATTTCACAAGGAGATAGAATTCTTGGAAAGATTACTCGAGGAACCCAAAGGAGAAACAAAGCTTACAGAACCTGATGGAGGAAAAGGTGCGGAAGACAACATTAATAAATATGATGCTGAAATCAGAGAAATTGAGCAGCGATTATATGAAGGTGAGATGAAAGATCAGAAGCAGCAAGGAGGTTATGTCCTCAAAGGCATAAAAGAGATAGAAATATTAACTCAGCAAGATGAATGTGGAAGTAATCAGAAATTTGGAAGGAATGATCAGCTACATGAGAATGAATTTGAGGAAAGCATTAAATTGCAGGAGTATAGAAGCTGGTAGCAGAATGAAGAACCAGAAATTGGTCTAGCAGTACAAAGAAAGACAAGTAAAAACCGAAGATACAGATGGAGACTGAAGAAAAGGGTGAAATGGAAGCTATTGCAACAGAGGTTGAATGGCAAGCTGATGAACGAGTTCAGGAAACTAGAACAAATTCATATTGATTTGAAGTCACCGCAAGAAGAATCCGTTGAAATCCAAAAGATCTATGGTGGAGGACTGGTGCTTGAAGCATCAAAACAAAATGGAAGGTATTGTATTTTGAAAACTGAAGGTTGTTTTGTGTTTGCAGGTCATATCAACTTGAAGAAAGACAAACAGTTACTGGAGACTGTTGTATTAACAGATGAAGAGATGACTACTCATAGTCATATGCAGAATAAGGAGGATGGCAAAATAATTTTTGAATACACTGAGTCATTGAAGATCACTGATCTTGAAGAAAGCCAGAGTGAAAGAGGATTAAAGACAATAGCAAGAAAGAAAAGGAGAGACAACAAGAGAAAGACTGTAGCAGACTTGGAAGGCAGAGCAAGTGGAGCACTACAACACAAAATATGGAAACCTGGAGGACAACAGCAGATAACAACAGCAGTAAAGCAATTGACAAGCACGGAAAGATTACAAAATAAAATTTGGGATCCAGGAGGAAATATCCAGACTTATGACCAGGTGGTCATGAATTTTCTTACATGGGGAGTCTGATGCAGGAGCCTCAGCTCCGAAAAACACCTTGTATTTTATCTAAGCTAGGGGGTTTCATGTTTTGAAAGAAATATTAAATTTCATGTAAATATTAATATTATTTTGAGTGATTAATTAATTATTTATGAGAAATTGTAAATGTGAGAGAAATTAGTTTCTAGATTATTTAGAATTAATGAGGGAGCCTAAGTTGGAATTAGTTTCTAAGTTTTAGGGATAAAGATCTATCCTTTAGGGATGTTGAGAGATTTAGGGGTTTGTTGAGGAATTGAAGGGATTGAGCATTTAATTAAATGATTTTTAAAAATTGTATAAATAGGAAGGGGTTTTGAGAGAAAAACACATTGAGATAGTTGGAGAGTGTGAGTGGTTGAGTGCAGGCTTGAACAACCAAGGCTGTAAGCCTCTGGCAATTTGTAAAGGGCCAAATGATCGAAATTCAGGCCAAAGTAGGAGGTTTTATGTAATTAGTGTGTGTTTTAATATAGTATTTGATTTCCTGCAGTTATGCCATTATTGAGTTTGCGTGAGATTGAAATTGTGTGTTTAACGAATCAAAGGAAATTCGATCCTTTTTAAATTCTGGAATATTAATGTTGTAAGGGAATTGCGTTTTAGTCTCTGCGAAAGAAGTTTAATCTTGCAAAATCTTATTAAAACTGTTTGATAAAGTCAACCGAATCAATTAAGCTCGATCTTCAATTGACAGCTACGCTGGCAGGGAGAGAGTATTCTCGCCTTTCTGGGTTCGATTAGTCTATATATCCTGGGTAAGAGAAATGAAATTGATTCATGAGATTGTAATGAATTACATGGAATGGAGATTCGATTTGATATAACACTGTCAAGTTTTATATATTCAGAGTCAATCTCGAAAGAGGAATGTTGAAATGAGAATTATGATCGAGTCTTATTTCGTTATGTATTATGTTGGGCGCTAATAGAAAATGAATTGTGTTTTAATGAGTCACGCTGAAGCATATGCTGAGTCGAATTACTAACACAAAGGAAAATTAGTTGAAGCTATGGAACAAATTACAAGTCCCCACATGGTATACCCATTGATCTATTAGATTCGCTCTCGCTTCATCATTTCTGACACAAATGCATACATGGAAGGTGAGATGCATACCTTGATAAGATGAAGAAGAAGATGTTGAAAGTCTGGATGATGCAAAGGAACTTCTAACAAAGATAGCAGTTGAGACATCACTGCGCTATGCCATTCATTTAATCACAGCAGCTGCACTAGCTTGCCAAAAGAGAAAGGGGAAATTTGTTGAACTTGAGGATGTTAGCAGGGTTTACCAGTTATTTGTGGATATTAAGAGGTCAACGCAATTCCTTATGGAGTATCAGGAGAAATTCATGTTTAATGAGGTCCCTGGTGAGATTGAAGAAGAAAATATGGTTGTTTAATTGATTTTTGCAGAACTTTATATTTCGTAACAAAAACTATAATTGATTGACAATAGAATATCATAATCATGATCGAACGAATGCGGATCTGGCCATACTCAGCAAGTCGATGAGCATTGGTCTGGCCAACATATATGAACATTGGCAGAGTGCATATTGTGCAGCGTTGAAATGAATGCATGGACCAATAGTAAGCATGGGCGCATTCAGTTATTGAGTTTTGATCATAAAAACTCGATTGCAAGGGGTCGAATTCTCAATGAAGGTGTCGAGAAGCTTGGTAAGCTGAATGGAAAAGGGCAATCTTGTATAGGCCAAATGTTATTTGAATGTTGATGTTTAAATGGATAGGTTGAATATAAAAGTAAGGGCGCAATCTTTAATTGAGTCCTGTCATATATAAATGAGAGTTACAGGTTTTATTTGTGGGAGCATTCAAATGTTTGGCTGCGTTGAGGAATCATGGCAGTAATGAATTCCATGAGCATGAATTCAAGTTATGTGTGTGGGTGATTATTCGTGGACAGATTTGAAGTTTAAACATTAGGCTGCCAATACCTTTTGTTGAAAGATATATATGTTTGTGGTGATGGCTCATGCCATTAGAAAGAAATGATAATGTGAGTCTGAATTTTATTTGGGATTGTGGAAAAAAAATTGGACATTGTCATTAAATAGTGAATGATTTGTTTCATTGGGTTTGATTGAAGATTTCAAAATTTATGAAATTGCTATGAAGGAGTAAACTCTCATATACAGAGATTGTGAAATGGTTTTATAACCATAAATTGAAAGATAACTTCCGCAATTGGGAAATGTATGAAATTGCCCAGATTGGATTCTTAGTATGGCAATGATTGTAATATATGCACAACAATGTTTGAAGATCCTGGTTACTGCAGGCTAGTGTTTGCGTCATTTTGGTATCAGAGCTTGGCTCTGTTGAAATTGAATATGTTTGTTTTTTTAATGAAGTTTAAGTACGAGATTGCACCTGTGAGGAAATCCATTCAAAGCAGAGGTGACATCATCAGAAAGAGTGAAGAATGCAGCAATATAAATCAAGAAAAGCCGAGAGAGAAGAACCAGATGTATTCTTAAAAGCAGAATAAGGAAAGTCCTTAGGAGTGGCAGTGAACCTGTAGAATCCAACAAGACATTGGATAGAGAGGAAAATTGAAGTGTCTTCGAAAGAGAGAGTGAGAGATTGCAGAAGCCTAGAGAGAGCAAAGGTGTTGCTAAGGAGAAGATTCCAGATAGTGGACCGTGCTTACCAAAAGACTGAGTGAGGAGAGCTTAGTGAGGTAAGATTGCAGTAAGGAGGATTTACTGTTGCAGAGGCTTGATGTAGAGGTGTGAAAAGCTCATGGAAAGAGAGGAGCAGGAAATGACTACAGATAGTCATAGCAGAAGTTCACAAGGAAGCCACAACAGAAAGGAAGATGCCAAAGCAAATGGCATGAGGATGAGTCAAGAAGAGTTTGACCGAGAGAAAGCTGAGATAGATTTCCAGATTGGAATATTGATGAAGATGCTGCAGAAAAGTGTTTGGACCATGAGGAAAAGAGTAAAGTGGCCAAGGCTATGAGAAAGGAGAAATCAACAAGTGAAGTCAGAGATAGTAGAAGAATTGAGAAATATTGAGCAGATATTGAGTGCTCAAGAGGAATCAGAGAAACTCAGAGAAGCAGAGGTAGAATTGGAAGTTTCCATTTGCAGACTAGAACAGGGTGAGATGTTAGGGAAAGAGGATAATGAGAGGTCAGCTGAAGATCTCATGGACTATTGGCAGAGTCCAGAACAATTCGAAGATATGTTGACAAAGGAAGCAGATGAGGCAATGAAGCCTTGTGATTTTGATTCTTACAGTTTGTGTATGTTTGCAGGATATGCAGAGGATGATGGACAGTCGATTGAAATTGTCACAACCAAGAATGAAGCTCTTGAGGTAAATTATGATGAAGAATCCTTTTTAGAGGAAGAAGGTGTTGATCATTTGCAACAGAAGGAGTTCATAGATGAAATCATGTTTGGTGTGAAACAGTCAGATGAGGTTGATATAGACCAGCAGTCTGAAGACAATTCCATAGTGGGACTACAAAAAGGTAAACCAATGAATTTGTTTAATGGAATTGATGAAAGATGTTTGCAATATGATAATGTGGAAAACAGGTCAACTCAGGAGGATTGCCAAGAAAAGAATGAAGCTGAGAAGGAAAATTGTGATGATCTGCTGGATAGAGTTTATAAGGAGATAGAATTCTTGGAAAGAATACTCGAGGAACCTAAAGGAGAAACGAAGCTTACAGAACCTGATGAAGGAAAAGGTGCGGAAGACAGCATTAATAAATATGATGCTGAAATCAAAGAAATTGAGCAGCGATTATATGAAGGTGAGATGAAAGATCAGAAGCAGCAAGGAGGTTATGTCCTCAAAGGCATAAAAGAGACAGAAATATTAACTCAGCAAGATGAATGTGGAAGTAACCAGAAATTTGGAAGGAATGATCAGCTACATGAGAATGAATTTGAGGAAAGCATTAAATTGCAGGAGTATAAAAGCTGGCAGCAGAATGAAGAACTAGAAATTGGTCTAGCAAGAAAGACAAGTAAAAACCGAAGATACAGATGGAGACTGAAGAAAAGGGTGAAATGGAAGCTATTGCAACAGAGGTTGAATGGCAAGCTGATGAACGAGTTTAGGAAACTAGAACAAATTCATATTGATTTGGAGGTCACCGCAAAGAAGAATCGTTGAAATCCAAAGATCTATGGTGAGTTGGTGTGAAACATCAAAAAAACAAATGGAAAGTATTGTGTTTGAAAAGCGAAGGTTGTTTTGTGTTTTACGAGTCATATCAACTAGAAGAAAGACAACGATTCTTTTCTCTTTGTATTAACATATGAAGAGATGACTACTCTTAGTCATATGCGGAATAAGGAGGATGGCAAATAATTTTTGAATACTGGCAGGTGTTGAAGATCAGTCTTGAAACAGTGAAAAGGGGGATTAAAGGTGGCAAGAAAGAAAAGGAGCGACAACAAGAGAATGACAGTGAAAGAGTGCAAGAGCAGAGCAAGTGGAGCACTACAACACAAAATATGGAAACCTGGAAGACAACAGCAGATAGCAACAATAGTAAAGCAATTGACAAGCACGAAAAGATTACAAAATAAAATTTGGGATCCAGGAGGAAATATCCAGACTTATGACCAGGTGGTCATAAATTTTCTTACACAGAATTCGTCAGGAGCCTCGACTCAAAACACCATGTATTTAACTAAGCTAGGGGGTTTCATGTTTTGAAAGAAATATTAAATTTCATGTAAATATTAATATTATTTTGCGTGATTAATTAATTATTTGTGAGAAATTGTAAATGTGAGAGAAATTAGTTTCTAGATTTTTTAGAATTAATGAGGGAGCCTAAGTTGGAATTAGTTTCTAAGTTTTAGGGATAAGAATCTATCTTTTTGGGACGTTGAGAGATTTAGGGATTTGTTGAGATATTAAGGGGATTGAGCATTTAATTAGATCATTTTTAAAAATTCTGTCATCAGGAAAGGGTTTTGAAAAACACATTGAAGATAGTTGGAGAGTGTGGTAGATGTGGTAAGTTTTGGGTATGGGGCTTGAGTAGAAATTTTGGCAAGCCTCGGCAAAGTTGTAAAGACAAATGATCGAAGTCGGGCCAAAGTAGGAGGTTTTATGAGCGTGTGTGTTTTAATACGGTATTTGATTTCCTGGGATTATGCCATTATTGAGTTTGCGTGAGATTAAAATTGTGTGTTTAACAAATCAAAGGGAAATTTGATCCTTTTTAAATTCTGGAATATTAATGTTGTAAGGGAATTGCGTTTTAGTCTCTGCGAAAGAAGTTTAATCTTGCAGAATCTTATTAAAACTGTTTGATAAAGTCAGCCGAATCAATTAAGCTCGATCTTCAATTGATAGCTACGCTGGCAGGGAGAGAGTATTCTCGCCTTTCTGGGTTCGATTGGTCTATATATCCTGGGTAAGAGAAATGAAATTGATTCATGAGATTGTAATGAATTGCATGGAATGGAGATTCGATTTGATATAACACTGTCAAGTTTTATATATTCAGAGTCAATTCAGAAAGAGGAATGTTGAATGAGAATTATGGATCGAGTCTTATTTCTGTTATGTATTATGTTGGGCGCTAATAGAAAATGAATGTGTTTTAATGAGTCACGCTGCTATGCGTTGAGTCGAATTACTAACACAGTGAAAAATTAGTTGAAGCGGTGGAACAAATTACAAGTCCCCACATGGTATACCCATTGATCTATTAGATCGCCTGCTCATCATTTCGACACAACCATACATGGAAGGTGAGATGCATTAAATTCTTGATATAAGATGTGAAGAAGAAGATGTTGAAATGTCGGATGATGCAAAGGAACTTCTAACAAAGATAGCAGTTGAGACATCACTGCGCTATGCCATTCATTTAATCACAGCAGCTGCACTATCTTGCCAGAAGAGAAAGGGGAAATTTATTGAACTTGAGAATGTTAGCATGGTTTACCAGTTATTTGTGGATATCAACGCAATTCCTTATGGAGTATCAGGAGCAATTCATGTTTAATGAGGTCCCTGGTGAGATTGAAGAAGACAATATGGCTGTTTAATTGCTTTTTGCAGAACTTTATATTTCGTAACAAAAACTATAATTCTGTATTTGGGATTGACAGCAGAAATATCAGTTAATCAAAGGATCAGAACTGAATGCGGATCGGTCATAGACGAAGTCGATGAGCATTGGTCTGGCCAACGTATATGAACATTGGCAGAACGCATATTGTGCAGCGCTGAAACGAATGCATGGACCAATAGTAAGCATGGGCGCATTCAGTTATTGAGTTTTGATCATAAAAACTCGATTGCAAGGGGTCAAATTCTCAATGAAGGTGTCGAGAAGCTTGGTAAGCTGAATGGAAAAGGGAAATCTTGTATATGTCAAATGTTATTTGAATGTTGATGTTTAAATGGATAGGTTGAATATAAAAGTAAGGGTGCAATCTTTAATTGAGTCCTGTCATATATAAATGAGAGTTACAGGTTTTATTTGTGGGAGCATTCAAATGTTTGGCTGCGTTGAGGAATCATAGCAGTAATGAATTCCATGAGCATGAATTCAAGGTATGTGTGTGGGTGATTATTCGTGGACAGATTTGAAGTTTAAACATTAGGCTGCAAATACCTTTCGTTGAAAGATATATATGTTTGTGGTGATGACTCATGCCATTGGAAAGAAATGATAATGTGAGTCTGAATTTTATTTGGGATTGTGGAAAACAAATTGGACATTGTCATTAAATAGTGAATGATTTGTTTCATTGGGTTTAATTGAAGATTTCAAAGTTTATGAAATTGCTATGAAGGAGTAAACTCTCATATACAGAGATTGTGAAATGGTTTTATAACCATAAATTGAAAGATAACTTCCGCAATTGGGAAATGTATGAAATTGCCCAGATTGGATTCTTAGTATGGCAATGATTGCAATATACGCACATCAATGTTTGAAGATCCTGGTTAATACAGGCTAGTGTCTGCGTCAG